>JARHVA010000011.1:3850000-5050000 GCA_037957365.1 Torreya grandis
ATTTGTAGATTTAATTCACTTGACATTAAATATTATGTTGTTAGATGAAGTAATATTGTATATTCCTATATGTAAATGTATATATTATTGACATTATATGCCTATGTAGAATTTACATGACATTCTATTATGTTCTTATTTTGTATGTCTTTATGGTTTTCATTATTATTTTAAAATTACATAGATCCTACACTATACCATATAATTGATTATGGTTTTATATGAGGTATAAGTGGAAATTTAAATATTAAAACTAATTTATGAGAAATGAGGTTTTTTTTTTTACTTCTATTATCAATAATGAAGTGTAATGTTTGACCATTGATCCACATTTGAGAATGGAACATTATTTAACTTATATTAACATGAAGTGAAATGTTTGACCATTGATACATGATATTGCTTTATCTAGTTTCAAATTAATTATACCCATTTATTCAAGTTATACAAGTGATGTAGGAGCATCGACTAAAAGATCTAAGTTTGTACATATTATTCAAAAGGAGTCATGTAGGTCATATTATAGTCAATAATAAGCCTTGATATGCTTCAATATGGCATGTATGATTATGTTTAAATGGTGTACGGTCTTGAATGGCATTTATATAGGTGTGAAAATCATAAGTTTGGTCATATAGGCATAATTTTGGTTTTCCCACCAAAATGATATAGTTGAAAATTCAAATGTCTCATGTAAGCTTGTAAGGGTGAAGGCCACTTGTGAAGGGCATGAACATTCTATTCATGAGCCTAAAATTCTACTAGAATATTGTAAACATTCATTAGCCTTATATCAAATGTAATTATATCCTAATTTATATTTGGGAACAAATACTACATAGAGGGAGGTTAGTTAAGCATGAGGAGATAAGCCCTAATCATGTGGAGAGAATATTGTGACAACAAAAAAGAATTCACTATGTTTGTCTATATTGATATGGTCAAATAATTGAAATGAGGAGATCAAAAAGGAAATGAATAAATGATAAAACATGTGTGAATTCATATTGTACATAGTTAGGAGGACTTTGAAGGTCTGTAGGAAGGTGTAAAGTTTGTGAAGAAGGTCTGTAAGTGTATTTTGATAAATATTTACAATAAATAGAGTGCTTATTTTATGAGGACGTGTTATTATGATCTTTAAGGGTTTATATACCTGATTTTAATATTATGCTCATGATTTATTGTATCATGCATGATGAATCTATGAGATTGTGTATGAGAACATAGAAGTATGTGTTGTAGTAAGACTGAAATAAGGGAATTTAAATGTGTTTTATAATGCATAAAGTCAGTCCAATAATTGGAAAAGTAAGATTTGATATAATATCATCTATTTTATGAATTATAATTTATTTTTAAATTTTAATAAAGGAATTTCATTCAATTATATCCTCTCAAGTTTTAAAAAAAGGAACATTTAGTAACTGTCAAGGAAAATTCTATTGTTCCACATATTTTTTTAAATAATGTTTTGTTTATATGAATGGGAAAGGTGAAATAAGGTGTATAGGAAGTGTTACAAGTGGTTTTTATCTTAAAATGTCTCTAGACATCATGAACAATCAATTAGATGCTCGAGGGTTCCTATTGGACTCTTAAAACCCTAGGTAAGGGTAAAGGTTAGAAAAATCCATGTTTATTCGAATCTAATCTAAAGATAACTTAGAAACTTCATATAATGGTGACAAAAAAATAGAAGATGTTATAAGTGATTTTCAATAAGAATCACCCTTTTAGGGCAAGAAATAGAAGATTGTTTACTACAAGACTATATTTTTCTGAGTCAAAACCCTTGTTGACAAGTATGGTGTTTGGGAATGGAATGAGAAACTATAGAAAGTTGTTATAATAATAATATCCCCTACAAAAACACTCCATAACCTTGTCACATAATATACAAGATCAATCTACCTTGGGGAAGCTAAAATTAATGTTTGTGAGGTTAATCCAAGTCTTATAAGACTGTACTAAAGAGAAATAATTTTGAACTTTTGTAAGGATTATATTGTAAATATTTTGAAGGATTAATCATGTAGGTAGATTACAATTGAAAAAATTAGATGTGAGTATAAGAAGAGGATTATTTTCAACAAAATAATAGTCTCATTGGTCTATAAGACCATTATAAGAAACTAATACAAGACAAGTCAGATATACAAATCTCTAAGAGGTATGACATACATAATTAAAGAAGGTATGAAATTAGTTTGTTAAAGAATAGTTAGATATTAAGGACAAAAGTTAATGTCTATAAGTTTAATCAGATAGAAGTAGTCAAGAGTAGAATCTCATTGGTCTTGTAAGACCAATCCAAATAGGTTAAGTTTATTAAGAGAGGGTTAATGAGAGTAGAAATAAAAGAAGTGATTATAGAGGTATAGTTTAAAATTTGAATTAGACCTTAATGAAGGAAACATACTAAGGGTTAGTAGATTAGAATTGGTCATTGAAAAGAACCTCAAAGATAAATTGAGGAAAATCCTTAAGTACAAAAGTGGGTTATGGGCCTAAATATCCTATGATAGGTGAATGTTATTAGACCATTTTTCATCAGTAAGTATCTAGATTTTTACTCTAAAAATTTTCATTGAAGTGACTTCTAAATTTATGAATTGATAACCACTTTCCAATATTGGAGTACTGATTTTGGTCATTTCACATTTTCATTTTAGTATTGGAGTAAAATTAAATTAGGTCTTTGTTAATAGACCTATGGCTTGTAACTTTATTCAATAGCTCCTAGTCCTATATATGGATATTAACATCAAATTTCATTATTAATGATATATCCCCACTTTATAATGTTTCCTTTCTCCATAGACAACTTCAACTTTCATGTTCTATTACTCTTTTAACAAGAACTTAGAATTATGTCTTTTAGGATTTACACATAACCTATAAACTGATGTATTAGCTATAACCTAAGGTACATAGGTTAATATTTCTTTAAAACACAATGAAAAATTCACACATAGACTACCTTACCTTCTCAAAAAAGTTCAAACCCTCGATAAACTGTCTTCACTTAATGAGTTTTTATCCTTTCTAAGAATGTTGTCAAGGACTTAATAAAGGTGAGTCTATGATTTAAAAGTATCTAATAAGGAAATTTTATTATTTTATGTAATCTCAAGTCTGATAATACAAGGTTTTATTTAATAACAAATATTAATGAAAGGAAAATTTTGAAAAAAGAAATGGTTGAATCAAAAAAAGGAAGCTTGAAAGGTATAGTAAAGAGGAAGGGAGAACTCCATTTCTGGTGCTTCTTGGCTTAAAAATGGCACTATCAACACATACATAGGGGTGAAAAATGTTCATGACCAAGTTATTTTCCTCCCATCATTCTTGGTCAGCAAACTCACCACCCATTTCGGGCTCAAGAATGCCCTTTCCAACCTAAGAAAAATGCAATTTTTAGCCTAACTTAAAAAGTGTGTAAAATAAAAACTATAAGTCTTATGGATGAAAGTTAAGATCCTTATTATTCATGTGAAATCAATATAATTTCATACTAGATAATTTTTTTATAAACTTCAAGAGCAATCCATGGTACAAGTTGTAGTAATGGGTCCTAAAATACAACTTATTTGGTAGTGAAGAGTCAACTTGAGTTCTAAATAGAATTTCTACCTTTGGCACCCCCAGGTGAAAATAAATTAGTCTTAACATGTATATATATAAAAATTACATGTTCTCCAATAACCATGACATCCAAGTCCATCTGGAATCACATTTTCACTCTTTTTTAGGAGCATGAAAATAATGACAACACATATTATCAAAGTTGAAGCCGTAGTTAGAGAACTCCATTTTTGGTGCTTCTTGTATAAAAAATGGCACTTCTAACATGGTTAATAACATCAATTACTATTTTTTTGTCCTCCCATCATTCCTAGTCGACAAACCCACCACCTATTCTAGTCTCAAGTATGACCTTCCCAACCCAATATAAATGTTGATTTTTTGCCTAACTTTAGGCGTACATAAAACATAAATTGTAAGTCATATGGATGAACCATAATATATTTAATATGAATTTTAAATCCCTATAATTTCATCCTATATCAATTTAGTATAAACTTTGAGAGAAATCTATGGCACAATTTGTAGTAACATGTCCTAAAATGCAACATATTAGTAGTGAAGAGACAACTTTTTGAGTTCCAACTTGAATTTATACCTCTAGGACCAATAGGTGAAAATACATCACTTTGAACATGTATATATAGACAAATTACATGTTATCCACTTACCATTACATTTAATTCCACCCAAAAACTCATTTTTACTACTATTCAAGAGTGCAAAAATAATGATAACAAATATTGTCAAAGTTAAAACCACAGTTAGAGAACACCAATTCTGGTGCTTCTTGGATAAAAATTAGTATTTAAAACAAATTTGGAGGGAAATATAATGTCTATTACCATGTTTTTGGCCTCCCATAATTCCTGGTAGACAAACCCACCACCCATTCTGGGCTGAAGAATGCCCTTCCCAACACAAGAAAAATGTTGATTTTTAGCCTAACTTCAAATGTGTGTAAAATGGAAATTGTAAGTAATATGGACAAAATTTAAGATATTAATTATGAATTTAAAATACCTATAATTACATCCTATATCTATTTGGTATAAAATTTGAGATTAATCTATGGCACAAGTTGGAGTAATAGGTCCTAAAATGTAATTTATTGGTAGTGAAGAGACAACTTCTTGAGCTCCAACTTGTTTTTTTGCCTATGGGACCCCAAAGTGAAGATACATAAATATGAGAACATATATATAATAAAATTACATGTTTTATAATGACCATGACTGGAAGTGCATTTTCACTACTATTCTGGAGTGCGAAAACACTAATAATAAATGTTATCAAAATTGAAGTTATAATTGAAGAACTCCATTTTCAGTGATCCTTGGTTTAAAAATGGCACTACCAACATGTAAAAAAAGGTATATAATTTCCATTACTATGTTATTGGCCTCCCATAACACTCTGTTGACAATCCCACCACCCATCCTAGGCTCAAGAACACCCTTCCCAACACAATAAAAAATGTAAATTTTAGCCTAACTTTAGACATAAATAAAACATAAACTATAAGTCATATGGAATAACCATAAGATCCATCCTATGCATCTAAAATCCATATAATTACACCTTGGATCAAGTTGGTATAGACTTTGAGAGAAATCTATGGCACAATTTGTAGTAACAAGTCCTAAAATGTAGCTTTTTCACATTGAAGGGACAACTTCTTGAGCTCCAACTAGAATTTATACCTATGGGATACCTAGGTATAAATCCATCACTTTGAAAACATATAGATATGAAAATTACATGTGATATAATGACCATGACTTCTAACTCCACCTAGAAGTGCATTTTCACTAGTGTTCAAGAACATAGAAATAGTGAAAATAAATGTTGTCAAAGTTGAAGTTGTAGTTGGAGAACTCATTTCTAGTGCTTCTTGGTTAAAAAATGGCACTGCCAACATGTCTTAAGGGGAGGATAATGTCAAATACTAAGTTATTTTCCTCCTATCATTATCGATCAACAAACCCACCACCCATTTGGGGCTTAAGAATGCCCTTCCCAACATAATTTTTTTTTTTGTTTTCTTTTAGCCTAACATTAGACATGCATAAAATAGAAACTATAAGTCATATGGATGAACCATAAGATATTTCTTATGCATTTGAAATCCCTCTAATTGAATCCTAGATAAAGTCAGTAAAAACTTTGATATTAATCCATGACACAAGTTAAAGTAATGGAACCTAAAATGCAACTTTTTGGTAGTGAAGAGATAACTTATTGAGCTCTTACTATCATTTCTACCTTTAGGACCCCCAGGTGAAAATATTGAACATGTCTATATAATAAAATTACATGTGATCTAATGACCATGATGTCCAATTCCACTCGAAAGTGCATTTTTTCTACTATTCAAAAGTGTATAACACCAAGTACTTTTAGTAAGATTTTCTTTGCTTCAAGACTATGAAATCCTTTACTAAAAGTGCCAACTGCATGGAGGTGGAAGTTTTTTTTTCACCACTAACCTAAATAAAATTATTATTAAGTAATTAAAAATGAAATTTATGCACGTACTACCTAAGATATCAAAAATATTTGGTAGAATTGGTTACATCTATATTTTACAAGTTAACACACCTACTCATTTAAATCCAACGAACCACTAAGATCTACTCTAATCTTGATAGTATCAAGAACAACTTCATGGTCTGACTCACGAACATTCCATACATTATTATTTAATGGCCTTCCATGATATTGTTATAATTTAATATTTGTTTCAATAACCAAAGTTGAATAGTAAAGTATCTTTCTATGCATTTCAAAGTCTTCAAACAATGCATCTAAAATTTTAATAGGATATTGTCAAAGACAAGTTGTAGTGACTACCATTGATCTAGTGGGATATTCAATTTTTTCTCCATCTATGATTTAGGTAGTCATTTTGTTTCCATCTACACACTGACATAATTATTAATATGTTCCCTCTTCATTATCCTCATCTACAATAATTACAAAAACATGCCTTGTATCAAAAAAGAAATTAATGACACTATCAAGATAGATAATGAAAATAAATAGTACATCATGATTAATCTTCTACCTGACTACACTAGATTAGATACATGGTCAAAGTCATGTGACAATATTATATTTATAAGTTTAAATGCTAGTGGAACTTGATATGTGTTGATTGGAATTATAGGTCTACAACTCCAGTCATCCACCCACTCTTATGACTCACACTCATTACAAATAGATTATATGCATGCAAAACATAAACATTCCAAGTGTCTTGTATGAATAGTCCAAGAACCTAAATTTGGGATATGAAATGAGTGGAGCTCAATTGAACCCATTAGAGTCATATAATTATTATATATTGCCAAGTGTTCTTCCTCCACTAACAAAACATATCTACAAATAATAGAATTTAACTGAGCAACATGGTAAATTTTCTCATTACACCATTCAACCACAGTATTTACATCAGTAATATCAATAACCTCTTCAAATTTAAACTCCTCCCTTGCAATGGCTCTTTTTACATCCAACAACATCATGCTCCCCTTTTCCATAGGCAGCCTCATTGAAACTCCAAATATGTTTTACACTAGTGGTAACATTCATCCTACTCAACCAAATAAATTTTCATGCATTCTTGAATTGTTATGTGCAATTGTCTGACCAAATGTAATTTTGATTGAAATTAATGTTCCTTTGAGTCAAGTGTCCATAAAACTTCTCAAAACAACCTTTCATGTAATTTTTACAATGTGATCAATCATCACTAATATATAAATTGTGCTCCCTTAATATTTTTTTTATCTTTCTCTGTACTATTAAGTGCATCCATGAATGTTATATGCACAAATATGTGCAAATTGTGATGAGTTGTAATACTATGATTGAACTTCTATTTATGGTTTAAATGTGTAATTTTTAGAAAAATCAACTATTTAAATAATAGAATCAAGCAAGAGTGTGTCCTTGGTTATATTGAAATTTCCATCCAACCATTTAGCCCTATGTGTGTGCCTTGCATACTCAAACAATTTTCTCTCTAAATTTGACCATAAATTATAAAGTAAGTATCTATTTTGTAACAAGCTCACACCTTTTATATTATTTTCCATATTTAAATTGATAATTCATAGATTTTTATTTTCTCAAACCAAAAAATTCCTGGCCAATTGCATTTGTACACACCTTATGGATACATTTTTTTTTTTTGGCAATCTACTACAAATGATGCAATTTTCATCCAAAGATGATTTATTATAAAAGAATTGTCCATTTAGTCTTTCATTAAAAAAATTGGAATAAATTTACTATCAAATTTTGGTAGAAATTATATGCCACACTCCTGTAAAATTTTATTAGTATGTAAAGTACAAAAAATATGAAAAAAATATCATATTGTATTGAAAATTCAACATGTTTCCTACAACAAGTGGTGTGTGTGTGATTTATTTTTACATAAAAAGGCTTGGCCATCTCAAAAAATCTTTGACTAATAGGAATTTTTATATGTTTTTACAAAAAAATTAGAGTAAAATTGTTTTTGATTCATATCTAATAAATGTTTTAGATGTAGTTCACGGTTACGAGAACCAACTCTTCTTTTCACTACATCTCTTACATTGGGAGAAACTCTTGTATTTTTTTTTTCAAAAATTATGCAAGTAACTCTTTGAGAGCATCAGATATAGCCTTTTCCTTTTGTGGACGTCTACCAAAGAATGCT
Source organism: Torreya grandis (assembly GCA_037957365.1). Classification (NCBI taxonomy): domain Eukaryota; kingdom Viridiplantae; phylum Streptophyta; class Pinopsida; order Cupressales; family Taxaceae; genus Torreya; species Torreya grandis. The sequence continues at coordinate 3,858,300 of JARHVA010000011.1, forward strand.
CAGAGCTTATTGGTATTAGGTTCATTAAGTATTTCACGTCTTCCAATTAATTTTATTAATATTTTTCTATTTATATCAAGTGTTCAGCTTACTTTTGAAATTAATCATTTTTTCCCTATTTGACCACTTATTTCACAAGTTTTAATTATATGTTAGACAACATTACAATATTTCTTGTGTGATTTCAGGCCTACAATATGATGTGCATCATGTATATTTTCAACAATTTCATTATTTCATCATCTATATTAGATGTTCTTATTCTTAATGTGTATATTATAGGTCTTGGCTTAATCAGTTTCATTAATGAAATAAATAATTTACATCTTCGAAGTTATCATAATCAAATTTATGAAGGAAACTATCCTAAATTTCTTGAGCTACTCTTCTTGAATGGTAGTCGGACATTTTGTTAAGCATTGGTTTCATAAATTTTTTTCAACTTCAATTAAGTACTTGTCTTTTCTATGCACAATTATTGGAGGTGTTGTTAATGGTGGAATATTTTGAGAGGGTGTTTCAAAATCATTATTAATTTTTTTATTTAGTGGTGGGATGACATATTCTTCATTATTTATTTACTCATTATATATTTCCATGAAATTTTCTTCATTGTTAATTTCATCATTATTTGTTTCTATGAAATTTTCTTTGGAGTTAGGGGATAAAGCATCAAGCATAGACTAATCATAAATAAATCAAAAAAATTATACTTTTAATGTGAACTTCCAACATTATCTAAATCATTATTTTCAATTTCATCATTATTCAATTCATTATTGTCAATTTCATCAATATTCAAGTCATTATTATCAATTGGCTCATTATCTATGGCATTTGGCTCATCAGGATTAGGGTTTGTAGTTTGTATAGAATGAAGTACTTGCAATCATACCTTTTTTTCTCTCTCATCTCTTCTAATTAGTTTGGTGTTTTTTCTACAAATTCTTTCTCTTCCTCAAACGTGATCCATCATCCATTGGACAATTGATAGATTTTCAAAGGTGGGGTCAAAAAGTATATATAGAATGTTTGTGAGGACAAAATTCTTGATTTGGGTTAAACATGGTCATTGAAAAGTAAGTTTTCTTTATTTTTAAATAACATGTATGTGTTAGAATTCATACACATTATTGATATTGTAGCTTTTATGGGTTTAGGATTTATGGTTTTCCCATATTTGATGCAATAAGACCACCATACGATACATTTTCCATTTCAATTATCCCAAATTGAATTGATTTATTTGAATTAGTCCTAATTAGGTTCAATTAACCCCTTCATTTGATTGATGTCCATGTTAAGCTCAATTAGACCAAAATTAGATTCAATTACTCCAAATTAGGTTTAATTTTACCCCTGGTTGATGTTAATTAGTCCAAAATAGATTCAATTAATCCAAATTAGATTCAGTTAGTCTAAATTATATTTAATTAGCCCAAATTAGATTTTAAATTACCCAAATTACATTTAATTAGTCAAAATTACATTCAGTTAGTCCAAATTACATTCAATTTATGATAAAATTAAGGTTTAGAGCTAACACATGTCATGAAATGTGGGTAATTTAGTCCCTTTAAACACATTATAGACTCACATTTAGGTTTTATAGATTAAAATTACACATAATTCCCTTCATGTTTGCATTTATAATAAAATTAGGGTCAACCAAGCCATGTGTTGCATAGATTATACAATTGATTGAGCCATAAATTTAGTTTAGGGACTCATTTTTACCCAAATCATGTCCCTAATTACACTAATTAACTAACTGGATCAATTCATGATAAAATAAAAATTAATTTTGCCCCAAATCATATCATTATTTTATAGTTAGGTTGAATGGGTTCAAATTGGACTCAAATGCCTCTTCAATTGAATGAATCAACTCTTTGGTTCATTATATATGATGACATTAGGGTTAATCTCACTCTAATTAACATCCTATACTCTATGTACATGTTCGATGGGTTCATATTTTTTAGCATAAGATATAACAAATAGGATATGTTACATTATTTTTAGGTATTAGTTATAACAATTTTTATTTTATGAATTCTCTAGTGTCCTCCCTTTACAGTAGTCTGTTACCATATTTTTGGTAATTTATGATGTATATATTCTACCTTATTTTCATGAATATAAATTAAGTTAATTTTTGTAACAGTCTGGTATCAGAGCCATGATTCTTGGAGTGAGCAAAGAATCACGATACATGGTGAAACATTTTTGGAAGCTATTAAATCCCAAAAAAAGTCTCAATGCAAACGTACAACACAGTGACATGGGAAAGAGAATAGTGTTGTTGTAGAAGATCAAAATTGCTTAGGATGTGCAATGATGTATAATAGAAGTGTATAGAGAATCATGTAAGCCTTGAATAGTAGAAAACATAGCCTAACATGGAAACCTACTTGGGATGGTGTAGCAGACCAAGTGGAAACTGCTAGAAAAGAAGGAGCAATGATCTGACAAAAGACTCATGGTATAACCATGGGAGGATCGATGCCTAAAACAAATTCTAAAGTAGTTGTGTATTAGTCAGAGCCAAACAAGCCTATGAAATATTGGGTAAATGGTCTGAGCATGGAAATTTATAAAAAAGTAGGACACAATAGTCTTGCATAGCAACCAAGAAGCCAGACCATTGGAAGAAAGATGGAATTTTTGTGAAGAAGCTTGATCAATGCCTATAGACCTATAACATAGAAGTCCAATTATGCAACTGAATGTGGTGGATAGGTGGCAAAAGTACAAGCTATTTACAAATCTTGATAAAAAGTGTAGTGAAAATAGTATCCAAGGAAACATTGAAAACTTAAGAGAACTACTGGTAAAATAGTCTATAAAAAGCAAATATAAACCTGCATGTGAAGAGGGCTAATAAAAACCACCCCTTCTCCAATCTTATCGCTCTAGATTCCTCAACTATATCTAGTCTTTTATATCTGAAGCTAGTTGTATTTGTTTTAGGGAAGGATTTTTTGAAAGATAGAGGCATCTAGTATTATGAAGTAGAAGAGAAGGTAGATCAGTCAAGGTATTTGACTGAAGCCATTACCCAAAGGAGACATGAGTAAATCAATTGAATTATCCAAGAGGAGAAAGTGAGTTGAGATGTGAGTGAGATCATCACATATGTCTAGCATGAAGTACAATGTTATAACTACTAAAATCCACTGAGGAGACTCAAAGGCCATGAAAAATAATCATGTTGCTCAAGAGAGCTCCAATTTCTACTTTGCCTTGCTAAAAACACTCAGTGACTATGAAAACCTTAAGTTTGATGATTTAATCTTCAAATGACTTTTATAATATTTCTTATTCAATGTACACTACCAAGAAAGGATAATATGAGTAGAACTTGAAGCCAAGTATGATACAAACTATAAAAACAAGGTTGATTACCCTAGAAAGCATCCCCATCTCTTAACATGTAATTATTGATCTCATCTCCAAGCTCAATTTTCTTGCTAGTGAGTAAAAAGACTTTTAATTCTCTTTCATAGAAATAAAATAATTTATTTTTCTTTATAATGTCTACTCCAAAATTGCTTCTCTCTGATGCCCAACTTCTCAAAGGGACAAACTATGCCACCTATAAAATGAATATGTGGACCATCCTTTAGTTTAAGGACTATAGGGCATCATGATAGGGACTATACAGATTCCTACTGATCCTCATGTGCGTACAAAATATGAAATAGCTAATGCTAAATCATTGATGCTAATTGTGTTGAGCATCACTGATGATGTGCAACCACATGTTAGGGATGATGATAGAGAAAAGATAACATGGGATAAATTATCAACCATCTATAAGGAGAAAAATAAGACTAAGATCCTCCATCTATAGTCAAGAATTCACACATTTTCTATGGACTCTGATGAGAAAGTTGAGGAATTATTACATCAAGTGGTTGAGCTATGAATGGATTTGTTAGCACTCGATGAGATGGTAGATGATCAAATATTGATCCAGATCACCTTGAGAGCACTCCCTTCCCAATTCAAAGTGTTCATCATGCTAGTGAATGTCTCCAAATAAATAGTGTCATTCAAAGAACTCATTAACTTACTGTAGTAAAAAGAAGCCATCAACTCAGTTGAGGATGAGTTGTAAGATAAAAATCTTATCTCAAAGCATCAACAAGGTCAAAAGTATTGCAAGGGACCTCTAGAGAAGCGACCATAGAAATAATAGAAACAATAGTCTTGACATCATAAAAAATCACAAACGTCAAAGAGGTGGTGTCACATCTACCAAACCAACACACATGACATAGATAGTTGGTGTAATGGCATGAAATAAGGGTATCCAATAAAGAAAGTACATCAGGGCACAATGATTCTCAAACATCAAAAATATGTTCCCATTGGTGGAATTAGAAGGGACATCTTGTAACTCAACAAGATGATGGTTCTGGTGAAGAGACACATAAATAAGACAATTATAGCACACATAATAACTTAGTGTTAGTCTCCCAAACCTCGTAATCCATGAAAAATATCTAGTTGATAGACTCAAGTGCCACTAAACACATGTTAGGTGATAGGAAGTTATTTGATTCACTGATAAACCAACCCATTGGAGATCAGGGTAGGATCACAAATGATAAAGAGCATATTTAAAAATAAATAATCCAAGTCACCATTCCTCTTATAACATGAAAATGTACACTCTCAAATGTATTATATGTTCTTGGATTGACATCCAACCTCTTATCAATCAATCAGATTTTGAATCATCATCTGAAGGTGGAGTCTCTTATTGATAATGTCATCAAATCCTACTTGATCTCATAAAAAGGTATGGTTCTTGTTAGAGAATTTTTAAAAGATAAATTATTTTCTTTATATGTTGTTTCATCTTCTACAGTGACTCTCTCTACCTCTATGATAGAATCTACTACTCTTTGGCACTACCGTTATGGTTACCTATCTTTTGGATCTTTGCACCAATTAAGTTCAAAAGGGATGGTATATGGACTTCCCAAGTTGTCTATTTCCTTGCCCATTTACCTTAGATGTATTGTAAGAAAAAAAATAGGGATCCATTCAAGGCAAGATCCTTTCATGCCAAGAAATGTTTGGAGGTTGTTCATACTGATCTAAATAGATTGTTACTTGCTTAATTTTTGGAATATAAGTATTTGTAATTGTTCATGGATGACTACTCTCAAAAAACATGGGTATTTTTCTTGAAGAAGAAGAGTGAGGCCCTTTATCATTTCTAGGTATTCTATCAAAAGGATGTGAAGGAGACCAGATAACCTCTTCTTCATCTCCACTCAAATCAAGGGGGGATTCACATCAAAGAAGTTATTGGAATTCTTGAACCAAGAAGGCATCAAACAGAATTTGATTACTCCCTACATGCCCTAATAGAGTGGAATTATTAAGTGATGTAATCACACAGTAATGGAAATGGTTTGCTACATAATATCAACAACAAAGCTGGAAAAATGATATTAGGTAGTATTAGTCTAGATAGTTATTTATCTTATCAACAGAGCACCAAAAAAAATTCTAAAGGACAAAACACTAGAATATCTATGAAGTGGTAAAAATCCATTAATTTCTCATCTATGAGTGTTTTGTTTCACAATATATATTCATGTTCCAAGTCAAAAGAGGAAGAAACTCAAGCCAAAAACACTCCCATAGATTCTAACTTGTACATAAAGAAGGTAGGAATAGAAATCATCATTCTTTTTTTTATGAATATGATCTTTTGATCATTATAATTTCAAAATATTATGTTTATATTGTGAATAATGACCTTAAAATATCCTTTGACATGACTGATTTTGGGCTACTCCATTATTTTCTTGGCTTAGAGATATAGCAAAAATAGAATCACAGTTTTATCTCCCAGATAACATATGCCAAGACACTCCTATAAAAATACATAATTTCAGATTGTAAACCTCTTTCAACACCAATGGATAAAGGTTTGCAACTCTTTTAATTCTAGGACTCACCTCAAGTGGATGCAACTCTCTACAGATAGTTCATTGGGAGTCTCATCTACTTAACCTACACCAAACCAGATATATGTTTTGTTGTAAGTTATCTCTCCAAATTCATGTAGGAGCCAAATAAATGTCATTGGGTTGTATCAAAGCATGTTTTGAGATATGTTCTAGGTACACTTGAGTATAGTTAAGAATACAAGAAGAATACTTAGTTCTTCTTCCAGGGATACACTGACTCAGACTACATCTGATATATTGATGATAGAAATTCAATGTTAGATACATATTTCACCTTAGATCTAGACCAATCTTATAGATTAGTAAGAAGAAAATTTTTGTTTCTCTCTCATCCACTGATGTATAGTATCTTTTCACATGTGAAGCTATGAAAGAGGTAATATGGTTACATCACATTCTAGTTGATATGGGCATTAGTAAAGAGAAGACACCTATTCTTCATTACAATAATCAAGTTATGTTGAAGTTTGTGAATAATCTTGTTTTTCATGAAATAACCAAGCATATTGAGGTTGAATGTCACTATATTCTAGATCAAGTCTTAAACTACCATATCTAGCTCTAGTACTGCCCAACAGATGTATAGATAACTGATATAGTCACCAAATCCCTTAGAAAGGTGAAATTTGAGTTGTTTAGGGGGTACATTTGTAAAAATAATGTAATAATGGGGGAATGTCAGCATAAGATATAGTGAATAGGATATATTACATTATTTTTAGGTATTGGTTATAACACATTCTATTTTATGAATTCTTTAGTGTCCTCCCTTTACAGTAGTCTGTTACCATATTTTTGGTAATTTATCATGTATATATTCAACATTATTTTCATGAATAAAACATTAAGTTAATTCTTGCAACAATATGGCCTCAATTTCCTTCATGTTTACATTTGTGATAAAATTAGGGTTTAGGGTTTACAGTTCTAGCAATTGACTAATTAGATTGATATGTAATGCAAAATAAACTAATTTAGCCCCAAATCACAATTTAGACTCATAAAACTAGGTTCAATAGGTTCACATTGTGGTCCTAATTAGATTCATAAAAATGCATTTGTAATGAAATTAGGTAACTTAGGGTTCATATTTTTCATAAAATTAGGGTTTAAGGTTTAGAGTTTAGTATAATAGGCTTGTATGCATGTGACGAAATTAGGGTTTAGGGGAACTTTATTCATGATAAAATTAGGGCTTAAAGTCAACATGTTATAAAACATGAACTAATTTAACCCCTTTAATCACATCGTAGACTTCCATTTAGGTTCAATAGGTTCAAATTGGCCATAATTGCTTTCATGTTTGCATTTTTTATAAAATTAGGGTCAATTAAGCCACATGTTGCATATATTATATAATAGATTGGGCCATAAATTTGGTTTAGGGGATCATTTTTACCCAAATCATGTCCCTAATTATACTAATTGACTAATTAGATTAATTCATGATAAAATAGAACTTAATTTAGCCACAAATCATATCATTATCTTGTAGTTGCTTTGAAGGGGTTCAAATTAGCCTCAAATTCCTCCTCTATTGAATGAATCAACTGTTTGGTTCATTATATATGATGACATTCTAAGGTTAATTTCACTCCAAATAACATCATTTATACAATTTAAAATAGGTTCATGTGGCTCATTTTGACCCTAATTGACTTGATAATTGAACCAATTGACATTCTCATTCATTATATATGTGATGGTCCATTCAATTTTATTGAGATCAAAACCACATCCTCTACATGAAAAACTTGCATTTGATATTTCTTTAATTCAAGATTTGATGAAATGGGAGGTGATCAACCCACAAATCACTTTTTATAGTCATGTAATTAGGTTTAAAGGGCTCAAAATAACCCTAATTTCCTTCAGATTCAACTATGTTTGGCTATTTTATTTATAGTTTTTTATGACATTGGGGCTAACACATTAGTCTTGAACTAAGTCTTGATGTCTCATGTTTGGCTTAGGATACATCTTAAATATTTTCATTATATTATCACATTCATAAATTGTCATTATATCTTCACATAACCTATTAATTAAGGCCATAGAGCCTATCAAAATATAATTGCATCCTTTTTGTGGTAGTTTATATAGGGTAAATGTACCAATAGTGACCTAAACCTACCAATAGTTGAATACGAAACATGTAGTGGTGTGTATAAATATTAAAGTGCACTAGAAGTTAAACATGTAATATCTTATATACATCTTCAACATTTACTTTATAATATTTAAATGAACCAATCACATCATGACAAGTAAGACTCAAGTATTGGTATTCTAATTCACATATATAATATTAATCCAAGGTTAATTTTTGTTCATAGGTTTTAAAAAAAACATTTTATGACCTCTCATGATAAAATTAGTTATATCATAATATGTATAATGATTTAGACCTTAAAACCTTAATTATAAGTAGTTAATTTCACATATTAAAATGGGTAATTTTTTTGAAGTCTAATGTGATACCACAACACCTTAATTCATTAACCAAACTTAGGGACCTCTCCCCTATCATGATACACTTCACTTTAAATTTGAAATTATCATGGTACAACACTATTAGGGATTTTAAGAACATAGATACAAGCATAAAAAAACATACCCATAGAGATGTTTTTTATTGGTGTTATGAACAAATAATACGTATTGCATTATAACACACACACATTTTTGAAATTTTGATTCAAAAAATCACTCCTTTTGGGTTTGAAATAGCTTTGACTCCCAATCAAAATCCTTGGACCTATCAATCTATAGCTAAGTTTTAGAGTTTTGATAGAAAACAAAAAATTTAAAATTTCATCACCAAATAAACTATGGATTTCAACAACAAAATTCAAAAAATTGTTACCATGAGAACAATCATGCTCTCCTCTTTCCAAATATATGATTTTTATAATTTTTGGACTATTTTAAAGGTTCAAACTATGTTAATTTCTAACAATAACGTTTTTAGGCCACTACATGATGCAAATATGCTTATTCGTGTTTTTGTAATTTGTTTTTCATTTATCCAAGTGCAAAACAAATTATATGGTCATAAAATAGGCTTAATTCTACACGCATTCAAAAAAACATTTTTTTAGGTAGTTGGGGGGCCACATGGCCAGTTATCTATGTTTTTTTTAGCTTTGAAGATCTATTTACTTACAAAATTAATTAAAAATATATTCATTGAAAAAATATAAAAAAAATATAGGTCACAAACTAAAATATATTATCTAAATATTCATCAAATGGTTTCAAATAATATTAAATGATGCTAAAAAATGGTGAGACACACAGTCGTCTATCTACTATGTTTTATTTAAAAAATAAGAGTTCTTCTTCAAATTATAGATGTTTGACCTAGTTATGTTTAACCATTTTTTCAAAAAAAAATAGTTTTTTTGAAACTAGACTCAAAATTATACAATTCATATTCTTATACCATCTTCAAATTTTGAGTGTAGACATCTCAAATTATTTATATCAGTTCACATTTCAAAAAAAAATTAGGGAAATTATGTCCATGGGTAGACCCCCTTTTGTCCCCAAACTTTATGCACTTAACCCTTACATTTTTATCAATTACTTTGGTGATGAAATTAATTAAATATGTATAATTTTACATATGTTTTAAGCGTAGTTTTAAAATTATTTATAGATATTTTTGTTGCATATTAACTTAGATTCATTTATCCATAACACATTTTTTATGAATGTGCATTGTTTTACATTTAATATTAGGGTTAGAACTTGCTTCATCCTGGGAAAAGATTATTTTATTTTATTTTTATAGGGTTTATTTCATTTTATGAAAAAGTAGAACTAATGTCCCTAGTTTCCTTCTATTTGATTCAAAATCTTAGATTATTTATTTCAATTTTTTTAATCTAACCATAGTGTGCTTAAATGGAGTGTGTAATTTGAATGTTTTCAATTTATGTAACCTAAAATGTCTAGACATGTGATTAAAAATATAAAAATTAAAAGGATTAATCCAAAACATAATGGTCTTAAATGAGATTATTTTGGTTAATTATATTTTTCCTTGAAAAAATTAAATGAAATCCAAAAATATAACTAGTGTTCCAAAAATAGTGCTTTATTTTGTAAAAGATAATGAAGTTTCTTTGAATTAAAATGTTATGAATGGATATCAAAATAATAAATCATGTGAATTATATCATAATATAAAAAAAATAGATGAACAAGATAGGTTTTATATTCTTTCCAATTTTGAAAAATATATCATGGCAACCCCCAATGAGATGGTTAGATTAATGAATGCATTGAAATATGTTGCGAGTCCAACTCTAGATTAAGGGGCCAAAGATTGGGTTATGATTCAAGATATTTATTTAAGGTATTAAATTTATACATGATTTCTCATAATTTAAATAAAATATTTTTTTTATATAATGGAGTACAGTCTATGTTTCTAAAACTTTGGACCTACTCCGTTTCAAGTTTCTAGTGATTCTAACGTAACTCATGGGTAAGTGCAGGAAGTTGGCATACCAAAAAGTGGACATTTTTTGGGTTAAAAAATATAATTAAGAGACAAAATTATGAATTATTAAAATAATTCATAAATGTTATCTAATATAATTTTTGTAAATACCAATCCTATAACACGTACATGTTATAACGCATACACATTCGTAACAATATGCAATATTTAAGAGATAGAATGCAAAGAAGCTAAATAACTAAAATGTAGGGGGGGTTTACTAAATTAAATGTTAATTATTAATTATAATTTAAATTTACTTTATTAAATTTAATAACTATGGTCACTCTATATATTCTATAATTTATCTCATAGCTCCATGAGTTATGATTTAAAAAATAGTTTTACAAAATCCAATCTGGTTAGTTCTTAATAATTTTCAGGATTTTAGTATTGAACCTAAATATTTCAAGGCATAAAATTTAAAATTTATTCCCATTTTATGTAAACATATAATAACTTATAATTTTTTGGGGCCTTTCAAATTATTTGTTGACATTTATAGGAGTTATAAGTTTGTCAAAATTAAAACTTACAAATAAACACACACTTAACCACTTCTTTATATTGATTTTACTTAATATTATTCTCCTTATGGGACAAAATTGACACAACAACACCATAATCATTTTAAACTAGGGTAATGGGGATAATTTGGGGCATATTATGCATGATAACCCTAATTTAGTTTGAAATCATGCTAAAGCGGTATACATGGCATAAAATAGGTCACATTTTTTAACCATGCATAACTAAACACCCCTTTATGCCAATTTTACTTATGATTAGGTCCTTTATAGGCCAAAAATCACAAAAAAAATCATATCCACTTATCACCAAGGTAAATACAAATAATCTTAGGTAATTTGTGCATGATCACCCCATTTATCATCAAATTTAGAAAAATAATGTGTGATTGTGGAAATATAAGTGACATTGTGACCCTTTCACATCCAACCACCAATTAATGCTAATTTTACTTATCATTATCTCCTTTATAGGACAAAAAATTAAATACACCATCATGTCCACTTTTGAAAATGGTAATACAAACAATTTTAGGAACATGTACGCATGATCTTCCTAATTGAATTTGAATTCAAGATAAAGTGGTGTTATTATGGCAACATAGGCCACATTGATGACCCATACACACCAAGCCACCACTTTATGCCATTTTTACTTTCAATTTTAATGTTTATAGGCAAAAACCATCTTAATAACACCACATCCACTTACAACAAGGGAAAATATAGATAATTTAGGACACATTCATGCATGCTCAACCCAATTCACTTTGAATTGAGACTTACTTGGTGTAATTTTGACAATGCAAGTCCCATTGGTAACCCAAACACAAAAACCACTCTTTTAAATTGATTTTACTTATGATTAAATCCCTTATAAGCTAAAATTGACATGAAAATACCATATCCATGTGGCCAAGGCAAATACAAATAATTTTGGGTGCAATTTTTCATGATCACCCCAACTCGCTTATAATCTAGCCCAAAGTGGTGTAAATGGGGTAACATAGGATTCATTGGTGACTTACACACACCCAACCAAAATTTTATCCCAATTTTACTTTTGATTAGGTCCTTTATAGGCCAAAAGTTACTAAAAACATTATATCCACTTGCGAGTAGAGAAAATGTGGATAATTTGGGACAAATTTATGCATGATCACCCTAATTCACTTCAAATTCATGATAAAAATAGTGAAAATGGTAACATAGGATTAAATTTTGTATCTTCATGTCATCAATGTGACTTTAAATTATTTATAATTTAAATTTATGTGACTTTATATGGTCACATTGGTGACCCATGCACACCAACCACCCATTTATTCTAATTTCACACTTTATTTGGTCCCTTTATGCCTAAATTAAGATAATAAAACCATATCCACATGTGATAAGGAAAATTTTGAATATTTTAGGGCACATGTGCATGATAGCCGCAATTCACTTTGAATTTAGTCTAAAGTTGTGTGATTCTAGCAACAAAGGTCAAATTATGGTCCACACACACAAAAATTAACCCTAATTTACCCCATTAACACCACTTTTTCCTAAATTCAAAGTGAATTAAGGTGATCATGCATAAATGTGCCCCAAATCACCCCCATTTTCCCTAGTTGCAAGTATATATAGTGTTATTGTGTCATTTTTGGCATATAAATGATCTATTCAAAAGTAAAATCACCATTAAGGTGTTTGGGTATGAATAGATAACCAATGAAGCCTATGTTTTCCCAATTACACCACTTTTGCTTGGATTCAAAGTGAATTGGGTGATCATGCACAAATGTGCCCATAATTATCCACATTTATCTTGGCCACATGGATATGGTGTTGTTATGTTATTTTTAGCTTATCAGGGACTTAATCATAAGTAAAATTAGCATAAAAGAGTATTTGGGTGTGTGTCTATTACCAATGGGACCTACATTATGCTAATCAAACTAATTTGGCCTCAATTCAAAGTGAATTTGGATGATCGTGCATGAATATGTCCCAAATTGTATGCATTTTTACCTCATTACAAGTGGATATGGTTTTTTATTGTGTTTGGGTTATAAACCCTAAAATTGCATATAAATATGGCATAAAGTGGTGGTTTGATGTGCATGGGTCATCAATGATATTTATTCTTCCATAATCAGACCACTTTGGCTTGGATTAAGTGTATAGATATGGGGGATAGAAAAAAAGACAATAATCAATGGAAATAGTTTTGCATATGTAGTTTTAAAAAACTATGTATGCATAAATGTGACATAGGCTCAATATTGATTGAGCCAAAACCACATACATTATTATAAAACAATAGAATTAGAACGTGGTTTTATTGATTTATATCCATAAAAAGTGTTGATGTCATTCATTTGACATCAATGTAAATCATGAGTAGGAGACAAGAAGAGAAAATCCATGTGGTGAGAGCCACTCCATAAAAAACACTCCAGCTACCTGAATTCAATAATGACATGCTGAAAGAAAGGCATGTAAACACATTTTAGTGCATTTAGAAATAAAATTAGTTAATTTTGTTGTGTTTTTCTTGAAATTGTTTATTTTTTTTTGTTTTTCATCACTTGTAAAGGCTAATGTGTCTAGTGAAACTGAACAACAACCCAACCCTCTTATCCCTCCTAACACATAAAACCATCTTATCCCTCCTCACCCATAAAACCCTCTTATCCCTCCTCACCTATAAAACCCTCCTAGCCCTATTGTAGTTACTCAATCCCCCCAAGGTATTCAAGAGTATTTAGTAGCTCATATCAATGAAAATAAGATCAAACTTAAGAACTTGATTTGGAAATTGAGAGATCCCGATTCAAACAACCCCTAATGAATTTATTTGGAAAACACATTACATATATTACTAGGTAAAATTGACTTATTAATGGTTCAAATTGATAGGTGGAATGAGTGTAGAGATAGATGCAAGGCATACTATTCCAATAAATTATTTTCAGCCACTATGAAAGATAAACACATAACCAAATCCCAAATTTGTGACCTATTCAATGATGTGAAAATTGATGTGTTGATAATTTGATGACCAAATATATCAAATCCACTAGTGCACTCATGATTTTATCAAACAATTTGTTTAGGAGCAATGGTGGATGGTATATGATCACCTTCCTTGCAACAATAATGAGGTCCCATTATATTTTTTGATAAAAATATATTATGAGTTTGTACTTAATGAAGTTCCAAACTATTTTGATTTCTCATAGTTATTTGGTAAAGGAAAGGTCTCTACACAAGATAGGCCAGGTATATGTCATGTACCTAATTAGCTTACAAGAGTATGTATCGACAACCCACATCCTCCTAAGACCCTACACTCTACAGTTAAGGATACTATAAAGATTGATAATTTACATGCACTTAAGGTGCTTACTAACACCCTTATTTAGCATATGAGTTAGATTTCTCATGTTCCTACTGGTGAGGGTGGACATGGTGAGGATTCATCTAGCATTGTTACCTAATAATCTCACTATTATAGATCATGTGGTGCTGTATGCATTAGACCTAAGGAGGAGGAGGAGGAGGATATCATGTAGCCCACTCATGGTGGTATTTTTATGGGCCTAAATGATATCAATTTTAGTATGTTTGAGTCATCTACATTTTATGTATACACCTTGGTTATAACTTCCCAAGTAGCTTTAATATTTTACTTATTACAAAAAATTGTCAGACTTGTTAAGTTTCAAATATTTATAAAATTTAAAGTGTAATAATTATTTTTCATATAGAAAACTCAATAATGTATATGATTTTTTTTATGTTGTAGTAGGATTTTGGATGACACACGATCATGTGTGTTGCCTCTAATAAGCCTATATATACCTATATAGAGGTGATTTTTAAGTATTAATTAATGATATAGCTCATTGTATATGTATGTTGTATATATATTCTTAAGTGATTAATAATGATAATTTATTTGTTCAGTTGATAACCACACTAGACACTCTGCCATCTATTTAGGAGGGAATAAATGTATGTGTTGCTACTATAATTTCACATGCATAATAAATCGATGAGGTACATAAGACTTATTATAATGTTTAAGTGTAAATATGGATTTATGTTTTGTAATTATCCTTTTTACTTATGTAAATAGCTGATGCACCAAACAAAAGACTCCTCTGATGATGTCTTTTGGTCCTATTGAAATGATTAACAGGCATGACGTGGTATAGTTAACAATTTAATTTGTAAAATTTTCTATTATATTTTAATTATTTTTTCAGTTGTCTTAAATTTTTATGAGCTAATTTTAAATTTTTATTTTGTACACATGCACACATACATACACACACACCTACACCCACACACACACATGTCTACAGGGACCCAACACTTTCATTATAATGAGCACATCACCAACTCCTATTGTTGATTCATTTCACACTCCCATTCACTAGCATGCATCTATCATTGAACCTATTAAGCATCAATCCCAAATTGATAATGACCTCAAACTTGTGATAAGTGCACATATGAATATTGTTTATATCATTTTAAAAACTTAACTTGTTAATTTTTTAAGTATCTTATTCCAATACATGTAAATTTTTTGACAATATTTTCATATGAATAGTTAGATCTATAAGCGAGTTTTGAGATAAGTAGGACTCATAGTCATTAGTCAAATCAATAGCCTCTTCGAATTTCAACTCTTCCCTTGTAATGGATATTTTTACACATGTTCCACCACCATTATGCTCCCCTTTTCCATGGCTAGCCTCAGTGAAAATCCAAATATGTTCTACTCCAGTGGTAACATTCATCCTACTAAAGTAATAAAACTTTCATGCATTCTTGAATTGTGATGTGCAATTGTCTGACCAAATGTAATGTTGATTGAAAGTAATGTTCCTTTGAGTCAAGTCCCCATAACAATTCTCAAAACAACCTTGCACATAATTTTTAAAATGTGATCGGTCATCACTAATATAGAAATTTTACTCCCTTACTATTTTTTTAATCTTTCTCTATACTATTAAGTGCATGCATGAATGCTATATGCATAAATATGTGCAACTTATGATGAGTTGTAATACTATTATTAGACTTCTATTTTTGGTTTAAATGTTTAATTTTAAGCAAAATCGACTACTAAAATAATAGAATCAAGAAAGGGGTGTGTCTTTGGTTAGATTAAAATGTTCATCCAACCATTTAACCCTATGTGTGTGCCTTGCATACTCAAAAAAATTTATCCCTGAATTTGACCATAAATTTTAAAGAAAGTATCTATTTTGTAACAATCTCACACCTTTTAGATTTTTTGCCATATTTTAATTGATAAGTCATAGATATGTATTTTCTCAAACCACCTAATTCCTGACCAATTGCATTTGTATGCTCCTCATGGATACATTTTTTTAAAATTTTGGTAATCCAGTACAAATGATGCAATTTCCATCCAAATATGATTTTTTATAAAAGAAATATCCTTCTGGTCTTTCAAAAAAAAAATGGAATAAATTCCAAGGCCGATTTTGGCAGAACTTCTATGCCACACTCATGTAAAATGTTTTTAGTATGCAAAGCACAACAAATATGGAAAAAAAAACATCATATTACATTAAAAATTCAACATGTTTCCTACAAAAAGTGATGTGTGTGATTTATTTTTACATATAAATGTTTTTCCATCTTAAAAAATCTTTGACTAATAGGAATTTGTGGATGTTTTTCCAAAAAATTAGAGTATAATTGTGTTTGATTCATATCTAATAAATGTTTTAGATGTAGTTCACAGTTATAAGAACCAATTTTTGTTTTCACTACATCTCTTACATTAGGTGAAACTATTTTATTGTCTTTCCAAAATTATTCAAGTAACTCTTTGAGAGCATTGGCTATAGCCTTGTCCTTTTGGGGAAGTCTATTATAGAATGCTCAAAGTTGATTGGTATTGGGTTCATTAATTCTTTCATGTCTTTCAATTAATTTAATTAATATTTTTATATTTATATAAAGTGCTCAGCTTGTTCTTTAAATCAATCATTTTTCCCTATTTGACCACTTATTGCACAAGTTGTAATTATATGTCAGGCAACATTGTAATATTGTTTATGTGATTTCAAGCCTACAATATGATGTGCATCATGTATATTTTCAATAATTTCATTATTTTCTTCATCCATGTTATATGTTCTTATTCTTAATGTGTACACTACATGTCTCATCTTAATCCATTTCATCAATGAAATAAATAATTGACATATTTTAACTTATCATAATTGAATTTATGAAAGAAACTATCCCAAATTTATTGAGTCAGTCTTCTTGAATGGAAGTCATACATTTTGTTTTGCATTGGTTTCATAATATTTTCATCAACTTCAATTAAGTACTTATCTTTTCTATGCACAATTATTGGAGGTATTGTTAATGGTGGAATTTGTTGAGAGGGTGATTCAAAATCATTATTATTTTCATTTTTAGTGGTGGGATGACATTTTATTCATTGATTATTTATTCATTATATATTTCCATGAAATTTTATTCATTGTTAATTTCATCATTATTAGTTTCTATGAAATTTTCTTCGTTGTTGGGGGGAAAGCATAATTTATAGACTCATCATCAATAAATCAAAAAAATCTTACTTTTATTGTGAACTTCAAACATTATCTAACTCATTATTATCAATTTCAACATTATTTAATTCATTATTATCAATTTCATCATTATTCAAGTCATTATCAATTGGCTCATTATCTACGGCATTTGGCTCATCATGATTAGGGTTTTTAGTTTGTTTGTAATGAATTAATTTCATTCATAACTTGTTTTATCTATCACCTCTTATAATTGATCTAGTTTTTTTTCTACAAATTCTTTGTATTCCTCAAACATGATCCATCATCTATTTGACAATTGATAGCTTTTCAAAGGTGAGGTCAAAAAAGTATGCAAATAATGTATGTGGGGACAAAATTATTAATTTGGGTTAAATATAGTCATTTAAAATTAAGTTTTTTTATATTTTAAATAATGTGTACATGTTATAATGCATACACATTATTGATACTATAACTTTTATGGGTTTAGAATTTAGGTTTTTCCCATATGATGATGTAATAAGACTATCATACGATGTATTTTCCCCTTCAATTAGCCCAAATTTAATTGATTTATTTGACTTAGTCCCAATTAGGTTCAATTAAACCCTTAACTTGATTGGTGTACATGTTAATCTCAATTAGGCACAAATTAGATTCAGTTAATCCAAATTAGGTTTAATTCTCCCCTGGTTAATGTCAATTAGTCCAAAATAGATTTAATTAGTTCTAATTATATTCAATATGTCCAAATTAAATTTAATTAGACTAAATTAGATTTTGAATTAGCCTAAATTATATTTAATTAGTCAATTAGTCTAAATTACATTTAATTTATGATAAAATTGGGGTTTAAAGCCAACACATTTCATGAAACATGGGTAATTTAGTCCTTTTAATCACATTATAGACTCACATTTAGGTTTAATAGGTTAAAATTAAACAAAATTTCCTTCATGTTTGCATTTATAATAAAATTAGGCCATGTGTTTGATAGATTATACAATTGATTGAGCCATAAATTTGGTTTAGGGGCTCAATTTTGCCCAATTCACATCCCTAATTAGACCAATTAACTAATTAGATTAATTCATGATAAAATAAAACTTAATTCTACCCCAAATAATATCATTCTCTTGTATTTAGGTTGAAGGGGTTCAAATTGGCCTCAAATGCCTCCTTGATTGAATGAATCAAAAATTATGTTCATTATATATTATGACATTAGGGTTAATCTCCTGCTACTTCACGTCCTATACTCTATGTACATGTTCAACAGGTTTATATTGTCCTCAATTTCCTTGTGTTTGCATATGTGATAAAATCAGGGTTTTGGGTTTTGGGTATCCAATTGTAACAATTGACTAATTGCATCAATATGTTAGGCAACATGATCTAATTTATCCCCAAATCATAGCCTAGACTCACAAAACTAGGTTCAATAGGTTTAAATTGTGGTCCTAGTTACCTTCATGAAAATCCATTTATGATGAAATTAGGTAACATAGGGGTTGTATTAGTCATAAAATTAGGGTTTAAGGTTTAGGGTTTAGTGTAACTAGTTTGTATACATGTGATGAAATTAGGGTTTAGGGTAACTTTATTTGTAATAAAATTATGTCTTAAGGTCAACATGTTATAAAATATGAGCTAATTTATCCCCTTTAATCACATCAAAGACTCACATTTAGGTTCAATAGGTTCATATTGGCCATAATTTCCTTCATGTTTACATTTTTGATAAAATTAAGGCCAATTATTCCATATATTGCATATATTATACAATAGATTGAGCCATAAATGTGGTTTAAGGGATCAATTTTTCCCAAATCACATCCCTAATTACACTAATTAGATCAATTCATAATAAAATAGAATTTAATTTAGCCCTAAATCATATAATTCTCTTGTAGTTACATTGAATGGGTTCAAATTAGCCTCAAATTCCTCCTCAATTGAGTAAATCAACTCTTTGGTTCATTTTCTATGATGACTTTCTAGGGTTAATTTCACTCCAAATCACATCATGTATACAATTTAGAATAGCTTCATGTGGCTCATTTTGACCCTAACTACCTCAAAAGTTGAACCAACTGACATTTTCATTCATTATATATATGATGGTCCATTCAAGTTTATTGAGCTCAAAACCACATCTTATACATGTAAAACTTGCATTTAATATTTATTTACTTCAATATTTGATGAAATAGAGGTGATCATCCAACAAATCATATTTTATATTTATGTAATTAGGTTGAAGGGGCTCAAAATAACCCCAATTTCCTTTAGATTCAACCATGTTTAACAATCTTGTTTATATTTTTTGATGACATTGGAGCTAACATGTTATTATTAAACTAAGTATCGATGTCTCATTCTTGGCTTAGGATACATGTTAAATATTTTGATTATATTATCACATTCAAAATTTTCATCATATCTTTACATAACCTATTATTTGATCCCATAGAGCCTAGAAAAATATAATTGCATCCTTTTTATGGTAGCGTATATAGGGTAAATGTGCTAATAGTGACCTACACCTACCAATAGCCAAAAAAGGTATTTTTTAAGGTGTGATCCATTGATGGAACATGTATTGGTGTGTATAAATATTAAAGTACACCAAAATTTGAACGTGTAGTATCTTATATTCTTATTCAATATTTACTCTATAAAATTTAAGTGAACAAATCACATCTTGATAATTAAGACTCAAGTATTGGTATTATAATGCACATATAGATTGGTACTCCAAAGGTTAAGTTTTGGTCATATTTATAAAAAAACATTTTATGACCTCTCATGATAAAATAAGTTATATCATAATATGTATAATGATTAGACCTTAAAACCTTAATTATAAGTACTTAAGTCGACATATTAAAATGGGTACAATTTTTGAAGCCTAATGTGATACCACAACACCTTAATTTGTTAACCATAGTTAGGGACCTTTCCCCTATCATGATACACTTCACTTTACATTTGAAATTATCATGATACAATGCTATTAGGGATTTTAAGAACATAGTTATAAACTTAAAAACACATACCCATAGATAAAATTTGTTTTTTTCTTGGTGTTATGAACAAATAAAATGTATTGTGTTATAACACATACATGTTGAAATTTTAAGTCAAAATATAAATATTTTTGGCTCAAAAATGGCTTGAATTCCCAAGCAAAATCCTTGGACCTATCAATCTATAGCTGAGTCTAAGAGTTTGATAGAAAACAAAAACCTTAAAATTTTATCACCAAATAGACTGTGGATTTCAACAACAAAATTCAAAAAAATATTACCATAAAAATGAGAACACTCTCATTTTTCCAAATATATGATTTTTATAATTTTTGGACTATTTTAAGAGTTCAAACTATGTTGATTTCTAACTATAACTTTAACTTTTTAGGGCACTACATGCTGCAAATATACATGCCTATTCATGTTTATGTAAAAAAAAATCATTTATCCAAGTGTAAATAAAATTACATGGTCACAAAATAGGCCTAATTCTACACACAATCAAAAAAAATTAATGTAGTTAGGGGGGTGACATGACTGGCTATCCATTTTTTGTCAATTTTGAAGATCTATTTACCTGGAAAATTAATTTAAAAAATATTCATTGAAAATATAAAAAAATATAGGTCACAAACTGCAAGATCTTATCTAAATATTCATCAAATTATTTCAAATAATATTAAATGATTCTAAAAAATGGTGGGAAACACGGTTGTCTATCTACTATGTTTACTTTAAAAATAAGGAGTTCCTCTTCAAATTTTAGATGTTTAACCTAGTTATGCTTAACCATGTTTTTGGGAAAAAAATAGTTTTTTAAAAATTGAACTCAAAATTTTACAATTCATATTCTTATAACATCTTAAAATTTTGAGTGTATACATCTCAAATTATCTATAGAAGTTCAAATTTCAAAAAAATTAGGAAAATCATGTCCACGAGTAGGCCCCTTTTTGTCCCCAAATTTTATGCACTTACCCCTTACATTTTTATCAATTTATTTGGTGATGAAATTAATTAAATATGTATAATTTTACATATGTTTTAATCCTAGTCTTAAAATTGTTTATAGATTTTACTTTTGCATATTAACTTAGATTCATTTATCCATAACACATTTTTTATGAATGTGCATTGTTTTACATGCAATATTAGGGTTAGAACTTATTTCATCCTGGGGAAAAGATTATTTTATTTTTTTTGTATAGGGTTTATTTAATTTTATTCATAAGAATATCTATTATCCCTAGTTTCCTTTTGTTTGATTCCAAATCTTATATTACTTTTTTCAATTTTTTTAATCTAACCATAGTGTGCTTGAATGGAGAGTGTAATTTTCATGTGTTCAATTTATGTAACCTAAAATGTCTAGAAATGTGATTACAAATATGAAAATCGAAAGGATTAATCCAAAATATAATGGTTTTAAATGATATTATTTTTTTTAATTATACTTTTTCTTGAAAAAGTAAATGAAATCCAAAAATATAACTAGTGTTCCAGAAATATTGCTTTATGTATTAAAAGATAATGAAGTGTCTTTGAATGAAAATGTTACAAATGGATCTCAAAATAATAATTAATGTATTATATGAACAATATAGGGTTTATATTCTTTCCACTTTTGATAAATATATCATGGAAACTCCTAGTGAGATAGTTAGATTAATGAATGCATTAAAATATGTTTCAAGTCCAACTCTAGATCAAGGGACCAAAGATTGGGTTATGATTCAAGACATTTATTTAAGGTATGAAATGGATACATGATTTTTTATAATTTAAATCAAATAATTGTTTTATATAATGGATTATAGTTTATGTTTCTAAAAATCTGGACCTACTCATGTTTAAATTTATAGTTATTCTAATGTAACTCATGGGTAAGTGTAGGAAGTTGACATACCAAAAAGTGGACACTTTTTAGGTTTAAAAATATAATTAAGAGAAAACAAATATGCATTATTAAAATAATTCATACATGATATCTATGATAATTTTTGTAAATACCAAGCCTATAACATGTACATGTTATAACACGTACATGTTGTTAACAATATGCAACATTTAAGAGATAGAATGCAAAGAAACTAAAAAAATGAAAGTTATGTTTTTTTATTAATAAAATAAATGTTAAATATTCATTATACTTTAAATTTACTTTAGTAAATGTAACAATTATGGTCACTCTATATATTCTATAATTGATCTCACAGCTCCACGAGTTATGATTTAGAAAATAGTTTTATAAAATCCAATCTGTTCAGTACTTAATAATTTTTAGGATTTTAGTATTGAGACTAAATATTTCAAGGCATAAAATTTAAAATTTATTTCCATTTTAGGTAAACATATAATAAATTTTTATGTTTTGGGGCCTTCCAAATTACTTGCCAACATTTCTAGGAGTTTTAGGTTTGTCAAAATTAAATCTTATAACTAAACACACACCCAACCACATCTTTATGCTGATTTTACTTATTATTATGTTCATTATGAGTCAAAAGTGACACTACAACACCATAATCATTTTTTACCAAGGTAATGGGGATAATTTGGGGCACATTGTGCATGGTAACCCTAATTCAGTTTGAGTTCATGCCAAAGCAATAAGCATGGAAAAAAATAGGTCACATTTATGAACCATGCACAACTAACAACCCATTTATGCTAATTTTACTTGTGATTAGGTCCCTTATAGGTAAAAGGTAACACAAAAACATCATGTCCACTTATCAACAAGGTAAATACAAATAATCTTAGGTAATTTGTGCATGATCACCCCATTTATCATTAAATTTAGTAAATTAATTTGTGTTTGTGGAAATATAAGTGGAATTGCCACCATTACAAATCCAACCACCAATTAATGCTAATTTTACTTTCAATTATCTTCCTTATAGGCCAAAAATTTAATGGCACCATCATATCCACTTATGATAATGGTAATGCAAACAATTTTAACATGTATGCATGATCACCCTAATTCTATTTGAATTCAAGATAAAGTGGTGTTATTGGGAAAGCATAGGCTGAGTTGATGACCCATACACACCAAAGCACCACTTTATGCCATTTTTAATTATAATTTGAAGGTTTATGGGCAAAAACCATCAAAACAACACCAAATCCACTTACAACAAGGAAACATATAGATAATTTGGGACACATTAATGCATGATCAACCCAATTAAATTCAAATTGAGGCTTATTTTGTGTAATTGGGACAATGTAAGTCTCATTGGTAATCCACACACACAAACCACTATTTTACATTGATTTTACTTATAATTAAATCCCTTATAAGATAAATGTGACATAAAAACACCATATCCATGTGGTTAATCCAAATGCATATAATTTTGGGCACATTTTTTCATCATCACCCCAACTCACTTAGAATCTAGTCCAAAGTGGTGTAATTGGGACAACATAGGCTTCATTTTTGACTTGCACACACCCAAATAGCCTTTTATGCCAATTTTAATTTTGATTAGGTCCTTTATAGTTCAAAAGTGACAAAAAAACTATATCCACTTGCCACTAGAGAAAACGGGGATAATTTGGGAGATATTTGTGCATGATCACCCTAATTCAATTCAAATTCATGCTAACAATATGTGAACAAGGTAACATAGGATTCAATTTTGTATCTGCAAGTCACCAATGTGACTTTCAATTATTTATAATTTAAATTTATGAGACTTTATATGGTCACATTGGTGACCCATTCACACCCAACCACCCATTTATTATAATTTCACACTTGATTTAGTCCTTTTATGTTGAAAGTAAGACAAGAACAACATATCCACACTTGATAAGGAAAAATATGAATAATTTGGGGCACATGTGTGCATGATCACCCTAATTCACTTTGAATTTAGTCTATAATGTTGTGATTTTGGAAATAAAGTAGAATTATGAATCCAAACACACAAAAATTAAACCTACGTTACCCCATTCACACCAATTTTTCCTAAATTCAAAGTGAATTAAGGTGATCATGCACAAATGTGCCCCAAATTACCCCCCATTTTCCCTATTTTCAAGTATATATAGTGTTTTTATGTCATTTTTAGCATATAAGGGACTTAATAAAAAGTAAAATCACCATTAAGTGGTGGTTGGGTGTGCATAGATCATCAATGAAGCATATTTTTCCCCAATTATGCCATTTTTACTTGGATTCAAAGTGAATTGGGTGATCATGCACAAATATGCCCATAATTATCCACATTTGTCTTGGCCACATGGACATGGTGTTTTTATGTTATTTTTAGCATATAGGGGACTTCGTAAGTACAATTAGCATAAAAGAGTAGTTGGGTGTGTTTATATTACCAATGGGACATACATTGTACCAATCACACCAATTTGGCCTCAATTCAAAGTGAATTGGGATGATCATGCATGAATGTGTCCCAAGTTGTATGCATTTTACCTCATTACAAGTGGATATGGTGTTTTATTATGTTTGGTGTATAAACCCTAAAATTACATAAAGTGGCAGTTTGATGTGCGTGGATCATCAGTACGACTTATGTTTCTATAATCCCACCACTTTGGTTTGGGGTAAGTGTATAGATATGAGAAACAAAAAATATACAATAATCAATGGAAACAATTTCGCATATGTAGCTTCAAAAAATACTACGTATGCATAAATGTGACATAGGCTTTATATTCACCGAGCCAAAACCACATACGTGATTATAAATCAATATAACTATGTACGTGTTTCTATTGATTTATAACCAAAAAAAGTGTTGGTGTCATTTATTTGTCATCAATGCAAATTGTGAGTAGGAGACAAGAAGAGAAAATCTATGTAGTGCGTGTCACTCCATCAAAAAACACTCCATCTACCTGAATTCAACAATGCCACAATGAAAGAAAGGTATGTAAACATTTTTTAGTGCATTTAGAAACAAAATTATTTAATTTTGTTGTATTTTTATTTAAATTGTTTATTTTTTTTGTTTTTCAAAACATGCAAATGCTAATGTGATTAGTTGCACTAAACAACAACCCAACCCTCTTATCCCTCCTAACCCATAAAACCATCCTATCCCTCCTCAACCATAAAACCATCATATCCCTCTTCACCTACAACACCCTCCTAGACCTTTTGTAGTTCCTCAAGCCCCCCAAGGTAGTCAAAAAGATTTAGTAGCTCATATCATCAAAAATAAGATCAAACTTGAGAATTTTATTAAGAAAATGAGGGATATTCATTCAAATAACCTCCAATGAATTTATTTGGAAAACACACTACATAAATTTTTAGGTGAAATTAACTTGTTAATAGGCCAAATTGATAGGTCAATTGAGTGTATAGATAGATGCAAGGCATACTATTCCATCAAATTATTCTCAGCCACTATGAAAGATAAACACATAACCAAAGCCCAAATTTTTTCCATTTTCAATGATGTGAAAACTAATGTGTCACTAGATGTGATAGCCAAATAGATCCAATCCAATTGTGCACTCACGGTTCTATTAAATAATTTTTTTAGGACCGATGGTGGATGTTCTATGATCACATGCCTTAAATCAATAATGAGGTCCCATTATATTTTTTGATAAAAATGTATTTTGAGTTTGTGCTAAACCAATTTCCAAACTATTTTAATTTCTCGAAGTTATTTTGTAAAGGAAAGGTCTCTACATAGGATAAGCTAGGCGCATGTCATGCACCTAATTAGCTTACAAGAGTATGTATCAAAAAACCACATCCTCCTAAGACCCTACCCTATATAGTTAAGGAGACTATACCAATTGATACTTTATGTGAACTTAACATGCTTACTAACACCCTTATTCAGCATATGAGCTAGATTTAGCATATTCCTACTAGTAAGGGTGGACATGGCAAGGCTTCGTCTAGAAATGTTACCTAATGACACAATCATGTGGCACTATATTCATTAGACCTAAGGAGGAAGAGGATATCATGTATCCCACTCATGGTGGTATTTATGTGGGCATAAATGTTATCAATCTTAGTCTATTTGAGTCATCTACATTTTATGTATACACCTTGGCTACAACTTCCCAGGTAGCTTTAATATTTTACTTATTATAAAAAATTACCAGACTTGTTAAATTTCAAATATTTGTAAAATTTAAAAGGCAATAATTATTTTTTGTATAGAAAGCTCAATAATTTATATGATTTTTTTAATGTTGCAATAGGATTTTGGATGCCACACGAGCATGTGTGTTACCTCTACTACACCTGTATATACCTATATAAATGTGATTTTTAAGGATTAATTAATGTTATGGTTCATTTTACATGTATGCTTACATATATGTGTGTGTGTGTGTGTTTGTGTGTGTGTGTGTGTGTGTGTGTGTGTGTGTGTGTGTGTGTGTGTGTGTGTGTGTGTGTGTGTGTGTGTGTGTATGTATATATATATATATATATATATATATATATGTATATATATATATATGTATATATATATGTATATATATATATATATATATATATATATATATATATATATATATATATATATATATATATATATATATATATATATATATACATACATATATACACATATATATATATATATGTATATGTATATATATATATATATGTATATATATGTATATATATATATATATGTGTATATATGTATATATATATATATATATATATATATATATATATATATATATATGGTAAAGTGATTAATAATGATAATTTATTTGTTTAGTTGATGACCACACTAGACACTCTACCATCTATTCAAGAGGGAGAAAATGTAAGTGTTTCTAATACAATTTCTTAGAGGTACAATCACTAGGGGGTAAATTATTGATGCAAGCAATTCAATTCCAATTCCTAAACTTCAAAATCTTATCCACTTAACATAAGCATTCATGAAGCATATAAACAGGGTATTGCAATAAACAAAGGAAACTATGCAAAATCAAAGCACATAACACGTGAATTATGTGGGAAAACCCTCATGGAGGATAAAAACCAATCTCAAGTCTATAAACAAATGGACTATATTCCTATAATATATTTACAAATAAGAAACTTTACTGAAGCACCCACTTCACAAGGAGAACTAACCCCTAAGCATGAACAAGCACCCGCTTGTCCTATATATTGAGCACCCACACAACACCTCTGATATCAACACCTCCAAAACTCTAATTTCCTTCCAATATAATTGACAAACAATGAATATCAATTCTATTCATCCCTTCACACTCTCTCAAGCCTTCACACACAAGTAATGCATCCAAAACAAACTCTTGGATCACTTTACACTTATTCACTCACCCTCAATATTCAACCCTATAAGAACACTATTACAACATAATAAATATTACCAATAGGTCACACACATATTCCTCACACTACCATTCTCTTCAATCCATACACCAACCACACTTACAGTTCTCTTTTCTTCGCTTGTCAATTCTATAAACCTTTATATTTGATTATACTCTTTATAGATCCTTCATGATTACCACCTTCTTGTTCAGACATAAGACATAACTAATCCCTTAAGGATTTTATCACACTTATAATAAGATCAAATGCACCTCCATATGTTTTCCATTGCTTTGATATATCACCCTTAAGTAGCAACACCTTTCAATTAGGCTTAAGAAGCCCTTTTAGGTCCATGGAGACCTATTCAACTCTTTAACACTTCACCGAGAAAAACTAGGAACACAAGACCACTTCAAAGCACATAGGTCCTCTCCATATGAACCATAATACACCTCAATTTATTACATTCATCACTACACACCTCTACATATGCAAAACCTATCAATTATTTGCATTGTACATGAAAACACCATGAACGAACAAAAATTCAACTTGTAAGCAATTGTTCATACTAAAAATGGATTGGTCAAACCTCCAAAATCCATACAGATGATCCTCATGGAGTCTAAAACACTCTAAAATATATAATTAACCATGAAAAATCCAAATACTATCAATAAAAACTCAAACTTCCTTCTTAGGTCACTTACAAAATAAAGTCAAACCCTCAATCAACTTTGAACCACAATAAATGCAAATGTATGACCAGTCAAACATCAAAATCATTTTTCTTAGATTTAAATTGAATTATATACCACATTCATCTGTATACCACCATAAAATTTATACATAATCAAAAGTTATTAACAAAACATTGCAGACTGGTTTTCCTTTGTAAATTCAAATATTTGAATTCCAATGGTCACTTTTTAATACAAATTTGACTATGAAAACTAGTGAAATTTGTTTGGGAGATCAAATTTGAACCACCATAGCTTTTTATATATGTCATTTCAATAAAAAAATTTAAACACATGATCTAGGAATAAATATTAACAAACCCATGTAACCACTTTCTTCTGACACCTTCACATGTGTGAATGTTGATGTCATAAATATGCTTACTTAGGAAGTTTTGCCAAGATGACTAGGATAACCTAGACCTTCATAAAACTATTCCAATGGATTATTTTCACTTCCAAAAGTACACCAATAAATATTTACCCATAATATGACTCCTCAAACATGGTCAATACATCACCAACATCCATCACCTTACTCAACCAAGCAAACACTGCAAGGTCCATGCATATTCACTAAGGCACACTTTGTCATTGAGAACCATGCATATAAATCAACTCATGAAAACTCTTGGACACCTTAGCTAAATAGTTTAAAATACCTCAACAATATCCACCTTTTTCATTGATTTCAACACTTATAAATATTTTCAAAGCCAACAACAAGCTTATGCACATACTCTTTTCCCTCTACAAACACTTTCTCCCCCTTTGACACAATGACAAAGTGGGATTACCTACTGATCTTGAGGACCTATAATTTTTTTCAAATAAAAAATAAATAATTTATATCCTCTTAAAGATGATATAAACTCCCCCTATCACTGTGCATAATATTCCTTACCATGACCACCTTAGGCCTGCTCATTGACAACACTCTTCTTTGACCATGGATTGCTATATGAACAAGAAATAAACAATATCAAGAAAATAAGAGTGATCACACCTTGATAACATTGATAGGGACTCCCCCTAAGTCACTTAATCTTAGGCATCCCTTGATCACTTTCAAACCATCTCCAACCATGATGAAATTTCATAGTTGCCTTCAAATTTTCTCTCACAAGCCATCCATAGAATTAAGAGTGGACATTCAAGCTCTTTCTCAAACATATATGATGCATAAATCCAATTGAGAAACATATTCAAGGACAACCATACCTTTGTATTTTGAATAAAATGACCAAAAATCATTCTTCTTCACACTAGCCTTGCTTAGAGGACTAGTATCCCTACACAAACCTTATAGAGCCCATAAATTTCTAATTTATGCACCCTCATTCATGCCAATAATAATCATACAAACATTCCTCTAAACCATATCTCCTTCACAAACTAACCTACCAATTAGCCCTCCATTTGCATAAAATCTCAACCATAGGTCAAACTATACACTTATATATGACTATAAAGAATGTTTTGAGCACATTTTTGGTGATTTTAATAGATTAATTAGCCTCAAACCTCAACACCTTTGGGAAGGTCACTAACTCACATTGTGTAAAACCTAGGGCATAAAAAAGGAACAAGGTCAGCTTACCACCTTCTGGTCAACACCAATTCCTAAAACTTCTCTCACATCTATAGGTAAAAAATACATATATCTAGACCAATTTTTGAGGTTTGAATCCTTTTTTAACCCATAAAACCATAAAATGGTTTTTAACTTGTTAGTTCCTAATTAAGGACTATCATACTCGAGAGCCTTCAAAAATCATCAACTTGTGCTCAAAATACATTCAAATATTGAAACCACTTGGATCACACCTATATGATTTCAGCACACCCTTCTATGCCACAAAGTCACTTTGAAAACTCACCAATCTTTATTTGACACCTGGAACCAGTCAAATTATGCATGTAGACCCTATATACACAATAGTCACTATGTCAAAACACCTTAAAATGATCATGTAAGAATTTTGGCATCTCCTCAATGCCTTTTTCATATGGAAACATCAAATCCAACTAGACACAACACTTGGTTAGCTTCATAGACTTTAAATGCATCAGTTTTGTAAAATGAACACACACTAGGCAGTGAACACTGAGCAAAAGGATCAATTTTTAAAAATGGTCATGAATGAATCTTTTGAATATTTAAGGCCATATGAACCCATGGAATACAATTGGACAAGTCATCTCCACACTCCATATAAACATTTCCTTCATTGTTCATGATTTGACCTTCTAAACCAAGCATCAAATTTTGACTAAAACTTATTTTTAGGACCAATGTCCCTGAACAAATGTTTTGAAGCTTTTCACTACAAACCTATGGAGAAAGATCAAGAATTTGTTTCTCCCCCTTGACTAATGATCTTATAATGATTTCCACAAGACTTGGAAACATAAGATCATCTATTCTCATAACAAAATGGTATTGATCTTAAATACCAATCAACAACTCTACATAGCTTTGTACTGATTATAGAATCTTTTACATCTCCTAAAGCACACACACTTGCTTCTACAAATGATATACGTATCTTAAGAAGCATAGGTAGAGACACCAACCAGTCATAGAGAGACTAAAGGTGCTCTCATTTGACTAGTAGTCCTACCTCATCATAAAATTGACTTTGACTGGGTTCTTATTTTCATTCTTTCCTTTTGACTCAGAATCTTGCTTGATATTCTTGTTTCCTTTGGTAGATAAGGATTTCTCTTTGACACTTGAACTTGTACCCTATTCTGTCATGACAAATAGTCCATTTTAAACCTATTTTTCATTCACTTCCTTGGGTTTCCATTCTTTATGGCTCTTTTTCTTCATGTTATGATGGTAATTCTTTAAAATAGAGTTTTGACCATTCCTATAAAACCTTTCTATGTGACCTCTCTCTTGACCATTGAAACAAATGATGTTTCTCTGATTGTGCATACCTTGTGTATGGGCCATATGATGATTCCTTGAAGTTTCATTGTCCCATTCACACACTTGATAATATGATTTCCTAATGAAGACATTGTAAGACCTTGTAATATGACCAATCCCATGACACTTGTAGCATAAGATATCATGTTTTCCTTTTGGACTAGTTGACTATCTTGAGTGATGATATTCTTCATGCTTGTCATTATATTGCTCATAATTCCATGCAAATATATTACTAGGATATTTTACCTTACAATCAATGATCTTATGACCAAACTAATGACAATAATAACATTAACCATTGAAAGAGTTATCATACCTTAATGCATTGGGTTACTTTATTTTATTTGAACTTTTGTAGCTTTGTAAGTTCTCATTCTTATTCATATTGTCACTCTTCTTGTCTTTACTAGTACTCTACTTAGCATGATTAATCTCCTGATCTATCATCATTTTCTTCTCACTCTTTTTATCCTTATGAAGATCTTCATGGAATCCTATTCTTGATTTGTCATTTGAGACCTTTTGACTTCTCAATAGATCATTAAGATCAACTGTACTTTTCTCAAATTTTTGTATGTTTCAAGCTTGCTCATAGCTTGATCTATTTTCACCTACAAAGACTCCATCTCTAATTTATATGTGACACATTCTTCATCCTTACTCTTTACCTCTTCAATAAGGGTACAAACCTAAATTTCAATATGTTGAGTGATATCAACATACTCCTTGTCTTAATTTCTCAACCTTTCTTCAAAGAACCCAATTTTCTCCTCATAGGTTTTTTTTAATTTCCTTGTAGAAGCTTTAACTCTTCCAGGGTATTCAGATATTTGTTTTCAAGAGTGATTTTATCATATTTTTCCATAGAGCTATCTCCTTCAAAGATATCTCTACCTAAATAACATTCACCTTCATCATCCCCAAGATCCATGAAAGGTGTCTCTCTATCCTCATCATGAGATGAATCATCACTATCTAATGTGTTTACTTCTTCAACAGATGAGTTACTATCTTCTTCATGGTAAAGGCTCTTATTGCCATTGTGTGACTCCTTGCCATTTCTCCTATTGAATAACTTTTTGTAATTGCTATGACCCTCAATTTATTGTGCTTAGACTTGCCTCTATTTAGGAAATTAGCTATAAAATTACCAACTTTACAACATGACAAACATTTTAAAGGAAGCTTCCCTTCATATTTACCTGATCCCATATTCAATTTTATTGTAATAATGGCTTCAAGTTGATCTTCATTAAGATCAAAGTCTTTAAGACTTAACTTGCTCTTCTTGCCTTTTGTTTCCTTGATCACCTTTAAGGTTGATTCCTTCTTTGATGGTTTATCCTTATTTACTCTCATCTCATAAGTAGTAAGGATGCTATGCAATTAATCCATCTTCATCTTGATGAGATCATGACTCTCTTCTACAGCATAAATCTTTGAATCACACTTGAGGGAGAGATACCTTAATACTTTTTGTTAAATAGTAGCTTGTCTAATCTCCTCTCCAAGACCTCTGATCATGTTTACCACCTCATCAACCCTTAAAATATATGATGCCACATTATCTTCTTCCATTATTTTGAGGCCCTCAAATTACCTTCATTAGGTTTGTAATTTAGCCAACTTAACCTTTGAATCTCCTTCATACATGATATATAATTTATCCTAGATTTCCTTAGCATATTTTCAATGAATTACCTTGGTGAACTCAACCTTTGATAGGCCATAAATGATAGCATTCATATATTTATAATTATACTCACTCAACTTCTTATCAATTGTACTAGTTAGAGGAGTAGGGGGTGTGGAATAACCATCATAATAGATTAAAAATTTTCAAAACCTAGAGACATGATGTAGGTCCTCATCCTTGAACTCCAAAAACCATAGTTATATCCATGAATAGTGGTGTTTTCTTAGCAGAGAAACCACCTTGCATTTGATGACTACCCATTGTACCTTTGATCACCTTCAAGTGGTTACACTTACAAAGAAGGTGTGTTTCTAATACCAATTTTTATATTTAAAATCACTAAGAGTGGGGGAGGTGAATCAGTGATGCAATAAATTCAATTCCAATTCCAAAACTTCAAACTCTTATCCACTCAACATAAGCATTCATGAAGCATATAAACAAGTTATTATAATGAACAAAGGAAATTATGCAAGATCAAAGCACATAACAGATGAATTATGTGGGAAAACCTCATGAGGGATAAAAAACACTCTCAAGTCTAAAATCAAGAGGACTATAGTCCTATAAAATATGTCCAAAAAAAAGAATTTATTGAATCACCCACTTCACAAGGAGCACCAACCCCTAAGCATGAACAAGCACCCATTTGTCCTAGATGTTGAGCACCCACAAAAAACCTATGATATCAATACCTCCAAAAATTTATTTACTTTCCAATATGATGTATAAATAATTAATATAAATTTTCTTCAGCCCTTCAAACTCTCTCAAGCCTTCAAACACAATAAATGCCTCCAAAACAACCTCTTGGATCACTATACACTTCTTCGCTCACCCTCAATATTCAATCCTATAATAACACTATTATAGCATTATAAATATGAACACTGGGGCACACATATATTCCTCAAAATTCTCTGCTCTTCAATCCATCCAAAAAGCACACTTAGACTTCTCTTTTCTTTGCTTGTCAATTCTAGAAACCTTTATCTTTTATTGTACTCTTTATATAGCTTTCATGATTACCACCTTCTTGGTCAGGCATAAGACATACCTTATCCCTTAAGGATTATATAATAATTATAATAATATCAAATCTACCTCCATAGTTCATCCATAGCTTTGATATATCACCCTTAAGCAACAACACCTTTCAATTAGGCCTAAGAAGCCCTTTTAGGTCCATGGAGACCTATTCAACTCTTTAACACTTAACTGAGAAAAATTAGGAACACAAGACCACTTTAAATCACATATTTCCTTACCATATAACCCATAAGACACCCTCAAGTGATTACATTCATCACTACACACCTCTGCATATGCAAAACCTATCAATCATTTGCTTTGTACATGAAAACACCATGAACTAAAAAAAGTCAACTTGGAAGAAATTTTTCATATTGAATTTGGATTTATCAACCTAAAAAATAAATAAATATGATCCTAAAGGAGTATAAAACACTTTCCAATATATAATTCACCATGAAACATTCAAATACTATCAAGAAAAACTTAAACTTCCTTCTCGAGTCACTTGCAAAAGAAAGTCAATTCCTCAGTCAACTTTGAACTACAATAAATTCAAATGTATGACCATTCAAACATATAAATAATTTTCCCTATATTTAATTTAAATTTATCTCCCACTTTTATTTTTATACCACCATCAAAATCATCCATCATCAAAATTTATTAATAAAACATTGTAGACTGGTTTTCCTTTGTAAATTCAAATATTTGAATTGTTAGAACACAACTACATATTGGGGATGAATCAGTATATTGATTAATTTATTCCTTTTCAAAAATAATTAATGCAAATCAAAACTATATTCATATATCACATACACACAAATAGACACTAGATATACCATGGAAAACCCAATGTGGGAAAACCCACCATTTGAATAGCTGTTAGAATCTATTGTTCTAATCTAGCCTCATAATAAAGAACCTAATTGGTTACAATGTTTAATGGCACCAAACCTAAGGAGACACCAATCCCATAGTTTAATAGCACCAAATATAAATAATAAACCACTCCCTAATTAAGCACCAACTTATCTTATCTAATAGCACCCACGAATCAAATTTATATGGAGCTACAACTCCAGATTATAGTATAGATCCATAAATGAATCCAATTCTCTATTCTCTATTATAGATTTGGTATGTGACTACTCATGCTCTACACTTCATCTCTCTTCTCTTCTCTTCTCTTCCCCTCTATCTCTATGTCTCTATATTCTTCTATATGGCATAATTTTAGCAGCATCTTATCGTATCTTAGATCACACACACACACACACACACACACACACACACACACACACACACACACACACACACACACACAGAGATATATATATATATATATATATATATATATATATATATATATATATATATATATATATATATATATATATATATATATAATCATTTGATCTAGGGTTTTATATATTCTCTATGTTCACACTTGTTTACTAACACATAACACTAGTTCTAGACGCAATTCACATTTTTTGAACAATAAGTTTTTCACGTCTTGAACTCATGCTCCACCACCATGATTTTTGGTCTCGTTAATATTTTTATCATATATTGGGCTCTATTTTTAATGAAAATTCCATTTAACACAAATTTTATTGATCACCACAATCAAATTCATTGTTTGTGTCATGATTTATGGCTTACCTTCAAGTTCCTGCATGTTTCTCCACCTGAACATTGGGATGATCATATCTTTAAAGACTGACCATTGATCTTAATTTTTGAATCATGATCTAATGGTCCTTACTCAAAATTTTCATCTTTAAAATGCATCTATTTGATCAATCTACGATAGGCGTAAGTGCTCCGTTGGATCCTTTTATGCTTCCTAACTTTAACATTCCAGCATTTAAAATGCATCTATTGATCTTTCTGATATGAGATTTCATGTGTCATTGGATCTCAAAATTTGCATAAAATTTATCTCTATCTATGGTTAAACATAAAGAACTTTATTTCATTTGGGTCCACTCACTTGATTGGATTTTCATTTCATGTTCATTGTTTGATCTTCAGATAAGCTCAAACTTTATCTTTGACAATCTCCTGTGCATGTGACACTTGGAATTAACACGTGAATTTTTCACATTACTATTATTTCTTGTGCTTGAGAAACTTGGTATATTTTTGTTAATCAATTACTATTTGACTTTAAAGCACACCATAGATATATTGCTCAAGCTTTGAGATCTTGACACTTGTCACTAGTGTGTTCACTCGCAGGAGCCTTTGACATCTTGACTTCATTGTGCATCATTTGACCTTCAACGTATGATTAAGTTCTCACCATTAATTCTTATAACTAGATTAAACTTTACCTTGTGAAAATTTGAATAAGTATGGGGACCATCTCAATATACCTAGAAGGCTAACTTTGCACCTTCATATTTTTTATTTCGCTCATCCACCTATTCCAAAATTTGGACCATATAAACTAGGCATGATAATGAATAAACCCATATGTTCATTTATTCCTAAATATTTCATGCATACAAGATATAACACCATTAATATAATCACTCAAATTATTCTACCTCAAAGCCAATCTATACTTAGAACTACCTGAAAGGCCAACTTTGTTCTTGCATAAATTTTGATGCACTTCATGGCATGACCTATAGTTTAGCGAATAAGATCCTCTCACACAGGATATTCCATCCATATATTAATATACTCTAGATACATTCATATGTGAAATATATAACATCATAAACAATCCTTCTCATCTTTCTCTTTCTATCTACAAATTTGATTGTGGGAAAGCACTGTCAAAATGTCTAAGAGCCCAACTTTACACATGCATATCTTTTGTTTTGCTACATCACATTACCTAAGATTCAATGTATAGAAACTAAGCACATAAATAAAAAAACCCATATGATCATTTTGTCTTGACATCTCCCTATGTTTGAATTCTGACCTCATCAACATGCTTATTTGGATCTATTTAGCCCTTTTGCAAATTTGGCCAAGAGTTGGAACTTAGTGAATTTTGTCTAAGTAGCCAACTTTTCATCCTCATATATTATACTAAGGCTAATGTCATGTCTTAAAATATGCATCATAATAAATAGGGACTAATGTTATCATAACCATCTAACCAAATCCCCTAGACTCATCCACATGTGGCAATGGTGACATCATTAAATTGCCTATCTAGATTTTCCTCTATAGACCCAAACTATCTAGATGATCAATATAAACAACTGGATGAATTCCAATCATGCACAAAAGCATTCCAATCATCCTTGACCTCTTATAGGATCCCTTTCACATCTTCAAATCACCATACTTAGCCTTAAACATCAATGACACCCAAAATTCCAATGATCTCCCTTTTGGCATTAATGACATGCTCATAATGTCCCTTTTGACATCAATGACAATCATATTGCCAAAAATCTCCCCCTTTGTCATTGATGGAAAATTAGATGATCTGATCTTCTAATATTCTGCTCCTTCTTTGGCATTGCTTGCATTGGCTTCTAATGAGTATAAACTGAAGTTGTTCATACTAAACTTATTCCCTCTTAGGCAATGGCATATTTTCTTAAACTCAACTTGGACACAAGCTTTGATATTATTTATCATTTTCACTTTTTCTCAAAACTTTTATAGAGATCATTTTTACTTCT
This sequence comes from Torreya grandis, assembly GCA_037957365.1. Classification (NCBI taxonomy): domain Eukaryota; kingdom Viridiplantae; phylum Streptophyta; class Pinopsida; order Cupressales; family Taxaceae; genus Torreya; species Torreya grandis. Next base: position 3,896,329 of record JARHVA010000011.1, read on the forward strand.
TCTACCCCTTAGACATCAATGGCAAAGGGACTCTTTCTCACTATTTTTCCAAATGTTTCTCCCCCTTTATTAGATAATGGAGTTTGTCCAAGAATCTACAACTATAAACTCATTAGAAATTTGTAAAATTATGCATACTTGAGTTGCCTTTTCTATCTTCTTCCAAGGATTAACAAGACTTATATGATTATCCCCCTAGACTCATGCCCTATCACTAAGATCTAGTGATGTGGTATAGGAGCCACCACTCCCAACTTCTATGTCAGATACTAAAATTATTCCTTGGGAAGAGGTTTGGTGAATATTTCTACAAGTTGATCCTTATTTGGAACATACTCCATTGTGACCTCTTGATCTACAACCTTTTCTCTTAAAAAGTGATACTTGATTTATATGTTTTTGGTTCTAGAATGCATCACTAGATTATTTAATATGTTAATAACACTTGAATTATCACAAAGAATATACATAGGTGATGTGTACTCTACCTTGATGTCTTTAAGTGTTTTCTTCATCCACAAGACTTGAATTCAACATGCCACTATTACCACATACTCTGCTTCTACTGTAGAAAGAGTATTTGACTCTTGATTTTTGCTCAGCCATGAAACAAGTTTATTTTCAAGGAAAAATGCACAACCACTAGTGATTCTTCTATCATCCACACTTCCTACCCAATCAACATTTGTATATGTTGTCAAAGTGAAATTTTCACTTTTAGGATACCATAGGCCATAGTCAATTATGCTCTTGATATATCTAAAGATCCTTTTCACTGCATTGACATGTGACTCTTTAGGAGCAACATGAAACCTTGCAACCATGCACACTGCTTGAATGATATCTGGTCTTGATGTAGTTAGCTATAACAAGATACCTATCATTGATCTTTATATAGTCTGATTTGCATCAAGGGACTCATCCTCTTTTCTCAATTTACATCTAGTTATCATGGGAATACTAACTATTTTTCTACCTTCCACTCCAAGTTTAATGAGCATTTCCTTTGCATAATTGGTTTGGGATATAAATATCCCTTCATCATTTTGTGTTATTTTTAGACCAATGAAGAAAGAAAGGTCTCCATGAATAGACATCTCAAACTCATTTTTCATTTGAGTACCAAACTCTTTGACATATTGATGTTACTACCACCAAAAATGATGTCATCTACACATACAACAACAATTAACATAGGCTTTCTTTTAGATTTGAATCACAAATTATTGTCTACATATCCTTTATTGAATCCTTCTTGTTTCAAGTATTAGTCCAATCTTGAGTACCATGCTCTAGGTGCTTATTTTAGACCATATAGAGCTATCTTCAATCTACAAACAAAATATTCTTCTTTTGATAGTTGAAAACCTTCTGGTTGTTCAATATAGACTTCCTCTTCTAGGTTTCCATTCAAGAAAGTAGACTTAACATCCATTTGATATATTTTGAACCTCTTATAAATAGATAATTCTAGAAACATTCTTATGGCTTCCAATGTAGCAACTAGAGCAAATGTTTCCTCAAAATATATGCCCTCAACTTATGCATATCCTTTGCACACCAATATTGCCTTATTTCTTATAACAATTCCATCCTCATTGAGCTTGTTTCTAAAGACCCTCTTTGTACCTATTACATTCTTGTTTTAAGTTCTTGGAACTAACTCCTAAGTTTTGTTCTTTTCAATTTGGCTTAATTATTCATCCATGGCTTTTATCCATTTTTCATCTTTGTTAGCTTCAACATAGCTCTTAGGCTCAATTTTAGACATTAGAGAAAAACTTACTTGCTCCTTGTTTTGTGAAACTCTTCTCCTTGTTTTAAATCCTTCATATTTATTGCTAATGATTTTCTCTATAGGATGATCCTTTTGAACATATTTTTTAGGTGGCCTTTCATTTACTTCATCATGCTCTTCATTAGCTTCTTATTCTTCAAAATTTTATTCTTCCATACACATTTATCTATCAGGTTTAACATGTTTCAAGCCTTCTTCAACCTTGACATTGATGCTCTCTACAATATTGTGTAGCCTTTTTTTTTTAGCATATGTAGGCTTTGCTTTGGGTGGAATAACTACGAAATATTCCTTCATCACATCTTGATTCAAAGCTTCCCAATTTGTCTTCTTTTTTTATGATGTAGCATTTGCTTCCAAACACTCTAAAATACTTCATAGAGGTTAGTTTTTCATATCACAGTTCATAGGGAGTTTTATCATCATTTACCCTAAGTTTAACTCTATCCAAGATATATACCATTGTTTGCACTTCTTCTCTCCAGTATCCATAAAGTAAATTGGCCTCTTTTAACATTGTTTTGGCCATCTCCTTGACTATCTTATTCTTTCTTTAACCAAGTCCATCCTAATGTGGAGTCCTTGTTGTAAATTAATGCCTTTTGATTCCATGCTTCTCATAATACTCTATGAACTCATTTGAAGTGAATTCACCACCTTTATTATATCTTAAGCATTTATTTTTTTGTCCAATCTCATTCTCCACCATGGCCCTAAAGATCTTGAATCTCTCAAATGCCTATGACTTGTCCATCAAAAAGGTAACCCATGTCATTATTGAGTAATCATCTACAAATGACATAAAAAATCTCTCTCCTTTAGATCCTCTTATCTTATTAGGACTATAAATATCAATATGAACTAATTTTAGAGGCTTTGTAGTTACATACTCCTTTGTTTAAAATCAACCCTTATCTACTTACCTAGTTGGCATTCCTTGCAAGTAGTGTCTATAAGTTTGATTATCTTAAGCATGTGTCTAACACACTTATTTGAGATCACTTTGACTAGGTTATAAAATTTGACATAACCCATTATTTTATGACATAACCAACTCTCATCAATATTTCTTATCAAGCAACTATTACCATTCACTTCAACAAGATTATAGATATTGATTTTAGTTATTTTCCCTTCAACAACTAGTCTTCTAGATCTCTTTAACTTACAACCTTATGCATCAAATGTGACCTTATATTCATTATCACACATTTGGTTGATACTTAGTAGATTATGCTTCAATATTTCAACATAAGGGACACCATGTGTAGGTAGTTTTCCATCTATGCTCAAGGTTCCTTTACCTCTGATATTTACTGCAGTGTTGTCTCCCAAGTTTATAGATCCTTCCTTACATTTTTTCAATTTGATGAAATTGATTTTTTTCACTAGTCATATGTTTTGAGAAACCACTATCTATTATCCACAAATTATACTCCTTAGCATGGCATGCAGTTTGAGTAATCATAGATTGATCTTTCACTTTCCACACATCCTTAGGTTTCTTATTTGGCTTATTTTTCTCCTTTTCAGAGACTTGTGAACCTTTATTCACATTGGGAGGCATGCCTTTCTTATTACTTTGTGTTTTTGGTCTTACAAATTTTATTCTACATTATTTAGCTATATGACCAAAATTATTACAATTATAACATATTACATTTGTATCTTACAGGGGAGAAAATGAATTTTTGCTTAAAAAAATTATTCTCCTTTTAGGTAAAACTCTATAATCAATAGCCCTATGACAAAACTAATTACAAGTATAAAATAACCATATAACTATGAGGAATACCTGGTCATAGCATTTTTTTTTGCATTATGATGAGCTCTTCTAAACTCTATATTCTTCAAGTCTCTTAAGTTTGTGTATCCATCTGCCTCAGCTACCTTTGTCTTCTATTTTTAGGCTTCTTTTCATCTTTATTCACATCATCCATGATTATATCTTTATTTGTATCCTTACAATCTTTCTCTTTCTTTTCTCCTAATTCTCCTTCTGCTTTGAAGTTGTCATAAGGTTAGCAAATGTACTAGTCATGAAACTTTTTCCTTTTTCATAACCAAGACCAGATATCTCTTTTGAAGGATTTGAGAGCTGATCAAATCATCAAAATTGTCTGATCCTCTTTTTAGATTTAGACCTTTGTCTATTTGATATTTATCTTTCTCAATTTCTTTTCTCAAAGCCTCTATCTCTAATTCTAACTTCATGCACCCATCAGATTTAGATTCTATTAAAAATTTGAATACATATTCTATTCTTTTAGCCTCTTCAAATTATGTCTTTAGGCTAACCACCATATGATCATATTTTTCAAGAGTTTTGGACATTTTCTCAATATTCTTTTGTCCAAATTTATTTTACTTTGAGTTTTATTTTCCCATCTTGTCTATTTCCTCTAAAGCACAGATGAGTTCACACTCTAGATCCACTTTTCCTTCCTCTTCTTCATCAGATTCTTCAACTTCTTCTTGATCTAGATCTACATAAGTTGATCCTAATTCCATGAGTATGGATTCATTTCCCTTAGCCACAAAAGCACAATCATGATAATCATCTAAACTATCGCACTCATCCAATGAGTCACTATATTGTCTTATATACAAGCCCTTCTTATTTTTAAAGAAGTTATTCTTCTTGGAATAGTGGGGTTTCACCTTTTTACTACTCTCTTCTTGCTTAGAGTTATCCTTTTATTATAAGGGCATTTATAAGAAAAATGTCCTAATTTACTGTAGTTAAAGCATTTAAAGGGTAACTTACCTTTGTAATTTCTAGACCCTCTTCTTGATCTTCTAATAAAGTTGACTTCTTCAGCAGTCTCCTCGGATCCAGATGTAGGTGCTTTTGCCTTTACTGTTTTGGATGCTTTGAATGCAGCTTCTCTCTTGAAGGTATTTGTTTCTCCCATTCTCATCTCATAGGCTATGAATAAGCATCTATAGATAGATATAAATTTTGGTAAGGTATTAATATATAAATTAGTCTCATTTATAGTACAATGATGTGATTAAAGAACCTATAAGACATTTTGAAAGAGACATTGATAGGTATACATAAATGAGAATTAGCCATAAATAGAGTGAGTAAGTAGGTTACTTGCATCACCTTCTAAGGATTGAAATCAATTGTATTAGATGTCAAACATTGTAATAAAGTTAGCTATCAAGTTTCAATATATTTGATTGAATTATAGGCTACTTGTAATCAAAGATTCTGAAATGATCAGAGTTATAGGATGTGCCTTAGTTCCACCATGAAAATGTTATCAAGGTGCAAGACATAGTTCAAGATCTATATCTCTAGGGCCTCATGGTTGAAAAATAGCATCAACACCATGTCAAGGGTGGTGATTAACCTCAAGGACAACATTATTGACATCTGAGTATGCCTGATTAAGAGATGGATCACCCATTTTGGCCTTAAGATAATAGTTCCATACATGTAAGATGCATGCCATAGTTGGAGATATATATCTCTAAGGCCTCATGCCTGAAAAATAACATTGCCATAATGTTAGGGGTGGTGATTACCATCTAGGACTACATTGTTGGCATCTGAGTATGCCTTTTTAGGAGATAGAGCACCCATTCTAACCTCAAAATGGAATTTCCCTAGATATAATATGCAAACCATAGTTGTAGTTCTCTATCATTAGGGACTTGTGGTTGAAAACTAGCATCACCACCTCAGGGGTGGGGATTAACCTCTAGGACCACATTTTTGCCATTCGAGTATGCCTAGTTAAGAGATAGATCACATGTTCCAACCTCAATATGTCTACTTAGATGCAAGATGCACTTGGATATCTCTATATTTAGGGCCTCATGGTTGAAAAATGGCATTGTCACCATGTCGAGGGTGGTAACTACCCCAATTGACTAATTTTCTCAATTTAAGATGACATGTGGGTTAATCAAACCCAAAAACATGTTATGTACTCACAAATAGGTTCAATAAAATCAAATTATCCTCAATTACCTTAATGGTTGGACCCTATACCATGTAAACACCCTATACCATAAACCTTAAACTCTAAGCCTTAAACCATATACCCTAAATTATAAACCCTAAATCCTAAACCTTAAAACCATAATTTTTAAACCCAAAGCCCTAGAAACCTAAACCATAAATATTAAACTCTTAAAACCTTAAACTAATAATTATATCCCCAATTACTATCATTTAGATTAATAATTAAGATCACAAGGATAAATTTGGCCCAAATTATACCATTAACTACCCCAATTGACTAATCCCCTCAATATGTGATGACATGGGGGCTAATGGAATGAAAAAACACATTATGTGATTATAAAATAGGTATAAATAACTCAAATTATCCTCAATCACCTTAACAATTAGACCCTAAACCCTACACCCTATATTTTAAACCTTAAACCCTAAGACCTAAATCATAAACTCTAAACTCTATACCCTAAATTATAAACCCTAATCCTTAAGCCATAAACCCTGCACCATAAACCCCACACCTTAAAGCCTAATCTCTAAACCTAAATCCCTAAAAACCATAAACTATAAATCATAAACTTAATTAAAATTGTAAACCAATCGTTTGAGCCCCAAGTACCATCATTTAGACTAAAAATTAGGTTCATAAGGGTAAATTTGACCTAAATCACACCACTAACTACCCCAATTGACTAATTAATTCAATATGTGATGATATGGAGGCTAATAAAACCCAAAAACATATGTTACATGCTTACAAATAGGTTTAAGTAACTCAAATTATCCTCAATTACCTTCGTGATTGGACACTAACCCTATAACACCATATACCCTAAATCTGAAGCAATAAAACTTATACCCTAATCCATAAGACTTATACCCTAAACCTTATACCCTATGTATCCTAAACCTTATACCCTAATCCCTATAATCCCTAAACCATAAATTGTAAACTCTTCAAACCCTAAACCAATCATTTGATCCCTAATTACCATAATTTAGACTAAGAGTTAAGTTCACAAGGATAAATTTGGCCCAAATCACACCATTAACTACCCCAATTGACTAATTATCTCAATCTATGATAACATAGGGGCTAATTAAACCCAAAAACACAATATGTGCTCATAAATATTTTCAAGCAACTCAAATTATCCTTATTTAACTTTGCATTTGGATTTTAAACCCTATACCCTAAAACCCAAATCCTAAACCCTAAATTATAAACCCTAAGCCCTAAACCCTATGCCATAAACTCTAAACCATATACCCTATATCCTAAAACTAAACCATAAACCCTAATCCATATAAAAACCTTAAACCCTAAATTATAAACTCTTAAAACCCTAAACGAATAATTTGAGCCCCAATTACCATCATTTAGACTAATAATTAGGTTCACATGGATAAATTTGGTCTAAATCACACCATTAACTACCTCAATTAACTAACTCACTTAATGTCTAATGACATGGAGGCTAATCGAACAAAAAACACATTCTATGGTCACAAATAGGTTTAAGTAACTCAAATTATCTTCAATCACTTTCATGATTAAAACCTAAACTAATAAATTTAACCTCAATTATCACCCTTTAAAGTAATAATTATATTCATAAGGATCAATTTGGCCCAAATCATATCACACATTACCCCAATTGACTAATTTGCTTAATTTGTGATGATATGGGGACCAATTGAGCTTGAAATCACATTATGTAGTCAAAAATAGGTTAAAGGAGTTTAGTTTATCCCTAATTTCCTTTATGATTAGACCTTATACCCTAAACCTAAAGCCTATATACCCTAATCCCTAACCCTAAACCCTAAGTCGTAAACCCTAAATCTTAAACCAATCAATTTAGCTACACTTAACATCCTTTAGAGTAATAATTATTTTTATCTAAGGCTTAATTTAGCACAAATCATATACTTATTTTCTTAGTTTATGATGATTTTTGGGATAATTATGTCTAAAATAACATTTTATAGTCACAAATAAGTTTAAACAGCTTAAATTATCCTTAATTTCCTTCTCGATTGGACCCTAAACCCTATAACTTAAACCCTAAACTCTAAACCAAAAATTGTAAACATTAAACCCTAAACAAAGTGATTTAGTCCTAATTAACATCCTTTATAATAATAATTAGGTTCACAAGGCCTAATTTGGTCTAAATTGCATCACTCATTGGCCCAATTAACTAATTGGCTCAATTTGTGATGATGTAAGGGCTAATTGAGCTCAAAATCATATTCTAAAATCATAAATAGGTTTAAAGAGATTAATTTGACCCTAATTAACTTTGTGATTGGACCTTATATACCCTAAAATATAAACCCTATGCCCTAATACCTAAACCTTAAACCCTAAATCATTAACTCTTAAAAATCTAAACCAATCATTTTAGCCCTAATAAAACAACATTTAGACTAATAAAAATAGGTTCACATGGCCTAATTTGGCATGCATGTTAAATGAATGCAAAATATCCTATGTACACAATTCTTAGATTTCACATTTTAAACGCATGCCTAAAGGCTCGAGAATGGCTTGTATACCTGAGCTTGAGGCATGGACTTATAAACACATAGTCAAATGCATGTTTTTGACTAAAAATAACAAAGTACAACTTCGACCATGCTAAACACTATGAATTTTATCAAATTTATTTCTTGAAAATATTACTACAATATCAAATACACTCTCCTCTTTTTAAAGATATATATTTTTATTACTTTAAGGTTGTTATCTATATTTATTTCTAAGTATGTCTTTTTTAGCACTATATGTTGCAACTATACATTTTCATCTTTGTTTATGTATCTTTTCATTCATTTATTCAAACTAATATATATATATATATATATATATATATATATATATATATATATATATATATATATATATATATATATATATATATATATATATATATACATATACATATATACATACATATATACATACATATATATATATATATATATATATATATATATATATATATATATATATATATATATATATATATATATATATACATACATACATACATATACATATATATATACATATACATATACATACAACACACACACACACACACACACACACACACACACACACACACACACACATATATATATATATATATATACATACATATACATATACATACATATATATATATATACATATATATACATACATATATATACATACATATATACATATATATATATACATATATATATATATATATACATATATCTATATATACATATACATATATATACATATATACATATACATATATATATATATATATATATATATATATATAGTTGCAAACTAGACCTAATTCTATACACATTAAAAAAATCTAAGTTTTAATATTTTTGAGGTAGTTAGGGGGATGCATGGTCAACTATACATTAGTGATCATATTTCATGGTATATTGACTTGTGAAATTAGTAAAAAGTTAAATATTAATTAATTAATTTAAAAAATATATAGCTTGAAAACTAGATGACATTATCTAACTTTACACCAAAGTGTTTTAAAAAAAACTAAATGATGCTCAAAAAATCATGGGCCACACGAAAAGCTATCTAATTTGATTTTTATAAAAAACACTATTACTTCTTCAATTTTTTTATGTTTGACCTACTTATACTTGACCATTTCAAAAAAATTCATAGTTTATAAACTAAAATTAAAAATATACAATTCATGTTCCTATGGCATCTTCAAGTTTTGAGTTTAGGTGTCTCAAATATTCATATTAGTTTAGGTTTATTATTTTTAAAGAAAAATATGTCCACTTAAGACCCCTTTTTGACCCCCCGATTCCATACACTTACCCCTTGAATTTAAAGTGAATTAGTGTTATTACACATACATGTGTCCAAATTTGTTTGCATTTCTATGGTCGCAAGTGGATATAGTGTTGTTGTGTCAATTTTGGCCTATAAAGGAGATAATCATAAGTAAAATCAACATAAATTGGTATTTAAATATGCAAGGGTCATAATGTAACTTATTTTACCATAATCACACATTTTTTCCTAAATTTTAAAATAAATAGGGTGACCATGCACATATGTTCCTAATTTTTTTTGCATTTACCTTGTTCATAAGTGGATATGGCATTTTTGTGTCTCAATAGGCCTATAAGAGACCTAATTACAAGTAAAATCAACATAAATGGGTGGTTAGGTATGCATGGGTCACCAATGTGACCAATGTTTCCAAATGGACACCATTTTGGCATGAATTCAAACTGAATTATGGTGAGTATGCATAAATGTGCCCCAAATTATCCTCACTTACCCTGTTCATAAATGATTATGGTGTTGTGTCATTTTGGCCTATAAAGGGCCTAATCACAAGTAAAATTGACATAAAAGAGTGGTTGAATGTGCATTAGTTTTTAAAATTTAATTTTGACAAACCTATAGCTCCATAAAATGTCAACAAAATTTTTGGAAGGCCCTAAAACCTAAAACATGATTATATGTTTACCCAAAATGGACATCAATTGAAAATGTTATGACTTGACATCCTTAGGTTCAGTACTTAAATCTTAAAAATGTTTATGTACTAACTAGATTGGATTTTGATGAATCACCTTATAAATCATTACTCATGGAGTTATGAGACCAATTCTAGAAGATACAAAGTGACCCTAATTTTTTATATTTACTAAAATAAAATTAAACTATAAGGAATTTCAACTTACACTTAATGAAATAATTTTAATAAATAACTTACATAGTGCATATGTGTTTTTACTTTATATAATTTAAAACACATGTATTTAGGCCTAAAAATGGCTTTGGATTTTTGAGCCTGAATCATGGACTTACACACACACTATTGAGTCTGTGTTTTGATTGAAAGTAAAAAAATCTAGATTTTGTCATGATAAACAATATGAATTTCATTGAGACATCCCTAGAAATATCAATATGACATCAAGCACTCTCTCCTCTTTCCATATGTGTGTGTATGTATGTGAAAAAATTATAGTTAAAAAATTAAAATGTGTGCATGTGTGTGCATGTGTGCGTGTGTGTGTGTGCGCGCGTGCGCGCGCGTGTGTGTGCGTGCATGTGCGTGTGCATGTGTGTGTGTGTGTTTTATTTTTTTTAATACTTTAAATTTTCCATCTATATTGATTTCTAAGTATGTCTTTTTATAACACTATATGCCACAACTATATATTTACATACTTTTTCATTCATCAAAATGCATATATAGAGATATGAATTAGGCCTAATTCTATACAAATTTAAAAATAAAGTAAAATTTCAATTTTTTGAGGTATTTAGGAAGGGGAACACAATATTTTATATTTTTTTAAATAATTTTCAAGGTCTATTTAATTGTAAAATTTAATTGAAAAATAAATATTCATTATTATTTTTTAATATGTTACAAACCATATGATCTTATCTAACTTTCCACTAAAGGGTTTTAAAAAATACTAAAAAATGAGGGGGTGCATGGCCAACTATCTACTATATTTTATGAAAAATCAGGAGTTCCTCTTTGAATTTTAGATGTTTGACCTATTAATAATTGACCATTTTTAGAATAAGAAAGATTTATTAGAAACTAGACTCAAACTTATACGTTTCATGTTCTTATATTATCTTCAAATTTTGAGTGTGGCCATCTCAAATAATCTATACAAGTTTAGGTTTCTCATTTTTTTATGGAAAAAACATCCACTCAAGACCTCCTTTTGCTACAAAAATTCCCTACACTTACCCTCATATTACTCCATGTTTCTCCTTCTTCTCTAAATAATATGATCTCTCATCACATTCCCATTTCTTCTCGAGTTTAAAATTATTGACATGTTTCAATTTATTCTCAAGATTTTCCAATGTCTCAACATGTTTTTAATATTTATCTTGGTCAACAATCTCTTCCTTATATTACTTTTGAAATTGAGAAAACATGTTACTACTCCTATTTTACAAAATTATTCATTTCAACTACTTATACTTCTATTCCAAATCATGAAATGCCTACTATGATACATACCCTGCATGACTTGTAAAATCAAATTAAGGTTAATTTCTAAGGGTATCAAAATATAAAATTTAGGGTCACATCTAATGATATTCTTCTAAACCTATTGGTTCATAAAGTTATTACATACAAGTTTAAAATAGGATTTGTTGCTCCAAAGTTTGAATTGTTTAATGGAAAGAGAGACCCTTCTCATCACATTAGTGTTTTATAAACTTCTTGTTTAAATTTTTCTCATGATGATTAATTATCAACTAGGTCATTTCAAAGGATCTTGAATAAATTCACACCTGATTGGTATTATTATTTAACATGTGTATCTATACATTATTTTACAACATTATTTGATGACTTATTAACTCATTTTTTCAATCAATATCTGTATAAAGTCTATATTTACATAATTAGGTCAAATCAAATAAAAATAAAAATATATTATTTATGAGTATGTTCTTAGATTCAATATCATGGTTACTAAGATGACTCCACAAATACAACTAGACCAAATAATGAATTTCAAAGTATCTTTGTTCATAGATTTATTTCCATTATTAAGGACCAAGTGGTATTCAAAACTTACCATTATTTAAATTAACTTTAATATAATAAAATTAGAATATTTTAGGTCAATATTTTAAATGAATATGTTATTATGGGTAAAATTATCTAACTTTTAGGGACGCTAGGTTTCCAAATAAGAAAAATTCCAATGCTAAAAGTAATGAGATTGCCTTCTGATCTAAGAGTGATCTTAAGAATGTGGTTAGTGCTAAATAACAACAATTTTACATACTCATATTATTTCCAAAAAGGGATCATAATAAATTTAAAATTCTAAGTGAGATTCTAATAAAGGTGTTGAAAAGATTGTGTGAATGTACAATGATTACTTTTCTTCCCATTAGAGAGTTTGATCATTTAAGTGAATTTCTTAAAAAAATAAATTTAAATACATTTTATGATTATTATCGAATTCCATGAAATTATTCAAATAGATTAATTACATTTAATTATAAGATACAATATATCATTGATAATCAAATTCAAGCAAATGGAAGAAACAAAAAATTGAATGAATTAGTGGCTCCACTAAATGAACACTTAATTGCTTTTACCAACCTATTCTAGATCATAATACCTAACCAAAGGGTCAAGGAAATGTTCATATGATAGATAAAAAATATAAAAATGGAACATCAAAGGATTTTAATACCCATTTAGTTGATGTATTATTGTCATGGTTAAGGAAATCAAAAGGAAGAGAGCATATCCTTTGATTATTTTTTGTAAAAGTGAGATTCTGATTAATTCCTCCTAAAAGAGGAATGTATTCATAAGTGAACCTAGACAATAAAAGGATGTAGCTATGCTTGATAATGGATCAAACATTAATATATTTACTAATAAATTTAACAATGGACTTGGAATCTATAATATGGGTTTTTCTTATACTTCAACAATTATTATTAGATTTTGTTGCATTATCTTTTCTATTAGAGTGGGTCATAGTAAAATTATAAGATTATTTCATATGGTATCTAATAATGGATATTATAATTTTTTGGGGAAGACCATGGATACTTAAAATGAAATAATTCCTTATACTTTACATAAATTTTAACATGAAGATCAAGTCACTACAATTCGACGAGATGTTTATTTCCCTCAAAAAATAAGCTCAAGAAGAGGTTTTCCATAAAGAAACTATAAAGTAAAACCTAATTTTTATAGTTAAGGCAAGTGGACACGAAGCAAAAATACATAATGATATACCTAAAAAAGTATGTTATCACAACCTATTTTTACTACACAAATATAAGAGATTAAAAATGATCCAATTATTCAAGGTCATTTAAAGAGAAGGATCATATTAATATGAAAGAAGATATAGTAGACAATTAATATGCTACAAATTATGAGAATAATTTTAATCTTTCTTAGACTGAAGGGTGATTCAATATCTTGATTTGGATCTAGATGATATACATGCTTTAAATTATATTTATAATGATTATTATCACTCACTTGGTTATTATGATATTATCAATTAGTTTTTTCTTACTTGTCACTTATGTTTGGAATTAAACATGCTCTATTTTTCCATTTATGCTTTCTAAAATTATTGTATTTATTGGCATGCTTAATTTTAGTTATTCCTATTTGATTTTATATATCTAAACATGTGCAGTGGTTTCCATGTATATATTCTTTCTACTACATTTTATTCAATGTTAGGCGAGGTTCACAAATCTTGCTTCAAATTCCACTTTTTTTATAGTCACTTATTTTCACATGATTGAACATTATTTTCTTCTTTCATGATTCACCTTGTTTGGCCTTCTTATGTTTCCATTAAATCTATTGATTTTATGTTTTCTAAGATTTCTTCCTTTAATTGTGGCATTTTCCATCTAGCCTTCTATTATTCTTATGTTGTATATACTTGTGCTTTTTTTTTTCCTACCCCCTTGATTTTTATTTCTTTATCCCATCCTAAAATTCCATGTTAACTTCTAGATGATGATGTCACATTTATTTTGGAAACAAGCCTTGGTCACTACCAAAATCAAGCCATTTGATTTTTGTTGTATATCTACACTACTCTGATCTACAACAAATTTATGGATTTGATTTAGGACTAATTTTATACATGTTTTCATTCACCTTTAGCCTTAAAGTATTCACATTTAAGTTATAATTTAGGGGTTTATTTTAAAAACTTTTTTTTTTAATTCTAAGCATGTTTATTCTTTAATTATCTTGCACATTTTAGATCTATTTATTACTACACTTTTGAATTTAATTCAAATCTGGATTGTGCAATCTCTCTTGATGATTAATGTAGTGTTTTTTTACCATTGTGTGTTTTTCATCAAAACAATTATCTTATTTTATGTTATTTAACTTTATAATTATTATTTTTGTAGATATTAAGCCATATGTTGTTTCTTTTTTCCATAGATTTATTTAGAAAATATTCACAACTGTTACACTTTTACATTTGATTACTTATTATTATTAAAATTATCCATGGTTTAATATTTTAGGATTAATGTTGTTTAATTTTTTACATAAAATACTATTAACATTTATTTTATTATTGGTGTTGGGTGACACACTTCTGTTCAATCTTATGATTGTTAAAATGGGGTAAGTGCATGGAATTTAGGGGATGAATAAAGGTCTTAAGTGGACATGTTTTTACCAAAAAATAATAAACCTCAACTTGAATGGATTATTTGAAACATACACACTCAAAAT
The DNA here is from genome assembly GCA_037957365.1 of Torreya grandis. Taxonomy (NCBI): domain Eukaryota; kingdom Viridiplantae; phylum Streptophyta; class Pinopsida; order Cupressales; family Taxaceae; genus Torreya; species Torreya grandis. The sequence continues at coordinate 3,911,411 of JARHVA010000011.1, forward strand.
TTGAAGATCCCATAAGAAAATAAATTGTAGCATTTCGAGTCTAGTTTCTAAACTACTATTTTTTTTAAATGGTCAAGTATAAATAGGTTTAAAATTAGAAATTTGAAGAGGTAATACCATTTTTTAGAAAAAATCAAATTAGATATCATTTTTGTATCCCATCACTTTTTTATCATCATTTACTTTTTTTTAACCCTTTGGTGAAAAGTTAGATAAGATCATCTAGTTTACAAATTATTATTTTAAAAAATATATAATGAATATTTATTTTTTTAAATAATTTCACAAATTAATAGAATCTTAAATATGATCAATAATACATAGCCAACCATGAACCCCCCCAACTTAACTACCTCAAAAATTATCAAAAAATAGATATATATTTTTTGAATGTGCATACAATTAGGTCTAGCTTGTAACCCTATATATTTTTAAAGATTGAATCAATGAAATGAAAGATACATAAATAAAGATAAACATGTATATTTTCAACATATATAACTATAAAAATACATGCTTAGAAATAAATATAGATAAAAAACCTTAAAGTAATAAAAATGTAGAGAATTTCTATATTTAGAAAGAGGAGAGTGTGCTCAATGTTGTATTCATATTTTAAATAAAATATTCAATAAAATTCATAATGTTTAATATGGCTGAAATTGAATTTTATTATATTTAGTCAAAAAAATGAATTCGAATATGTTATAGGTCCATGTCTTAGGAATTGGGAATCCAAGCCATTCACAAGCCTTGAGGCATGTTTTTGAATTATCAAATAGTATAACTATATAATCATAATTATTGCATACATGGAAATAGTTTACTATTTCATTACCATGCATTCCCCATCTTATTGGTTTTATTATTATTATTTTTAATTACCAAAGTTCATGCATGGCCTTAGTCAATTTTAGTTGCTATAATTTAATTTTTGTACGTCAAAAAAATGTAAACCTAATTGAGACTAAAATTTTAATGTCATAGGCCTAGATAAATAGATTTGTGACTATGTAATGTGAATTTGGGCTCAAATATTCCCCATGTCATTACAGATTGAGCCAATTAGTCAATTAGGGTAATTAGTGATGTGATTTGGGCCAAACTAATCCATGTGAACGTAATTCTTACTCTAAAAGATCTTAGTTGGGGATAAATTGATTGGTTTAAGGTTTAGGGTTTATAATTTAGGCTATAGGGTTTTGTTGTTTAGGGTTTAAGGCTTAAGGTTTAGTGTATAGGGTATAAGGTCCAATTATGAAGGAAATTAAGGATAATTTAGGTTGATTGAACCTATTTTTGACTATATAATGTGTTTTTGGGCTCAATTATCCCCATGTCATCATAAATTGAGTGAATTAGTCAATTGGGGAAATTAATGGTGTGATTTGGGCCAAATTGAGCCCTACGATCTAATTTTTAGTCTAAATGATGTTAATTGTGGCTAAAATGACTAGTTGGGGGTTTAGAGAGTTTGTGATTTACAATTTAGGGTCTAGGGTTTATGGATTAGGGTATAAGGTTTAGGTTTTAGGGTATATAATGTCTAATCACAAAGGTAATTAGGGTCAATTTAAGCTCTTTGAACATATTTGTTATTACAAAATGTGATTTTGGGCTCATTTAGGCCCCGTGTCATCACAAATTGAGTGAATTGGTCAATTAGGGCAATAAGTGATGTAATTTGGGCTAATTTATCCCTGTAAACCTAATTTTTACTTTAAATGATGTTAATTAGGGATTGATTAATTTAAAGGGTTTAGGATCTGCAATTTAGGGTATAGGGTTTAAGGTTTAACATTTAAGGATTAGGGTTTACAATTAAGGGTATAGGGTTTATGGTTTATGGTTTAGTGCTTAGGATTTAATGTATGGGGTTTAGGGTATATGGTATATGGTCTAATCATGAAGGCAATTGAGGATAATTTGAGCTAGTTGAACCCATTTGTGATTATAAAATGTGTTTTTGGGTTTGATTAGTCCACATCTCATCATAGATTAAGCAATTAGTCAATTAGGGAAACCAATGCCATTTTTAGGCCAAATTAATCCATGTGAACCTAACTCTTAGTCTAAATGATGTTAATTAGGTATAAAATGATTGGTTTAGGGTTTAAAGAGTGTAGGATTTAGGGTTTAGGGATTAGGGATTAGGGTATAGGGTTTATGTTTTAAGGTATGTAAAGTCCAATCATGAAGGAAATGGGGGTTAATTTGAGATTCTTGAACCTATTTTTGACTACACAATGTGATTTTTGGATAAATTAGCCCCCATGTCATCACAAGTTGAGATAATTACTCAACTAGGGCAATTAGTGATACGATTTGGGATAAATTAATTCATTTAAACCTAATTATTACTCTAAAGGATGTCAATTAGGGATAAATTGATGGGTTTAAATGCTTTAGGGTCTATAATTTAGGGTATAAGGATTAGGGTTTAGGGTTTACAATTTAGGGTATAGGGTTTAGGGTTTAGGGATTAGGGTTTAAGGTATAGGCTTTAAGATATAAGGTCCAATCATAAAGGCAATTAAGGACAATTTGAGATGGTTGAAAATATTTGTGACTAATAAATGTGTTTTGAGCTTAATTAGCCTCCATGTCATCACAAATTGAGTGAATTTATCAATTAAGTCAATTGATGGTGTGTTTTGGACCAAGTTAAGCCTTATGAACCTAATTCTTTGTCTAAACAATGTTAATAAGGGCTAAAATTATTGGTTTAGGGTTTAAAGAGTTTATGATTTATGGTTTAGTGTTTAGGATTTATGGTTTAAGGATTAGGGTTTAGGGTTTAAGGTATATAAGGTCTAAACATGGAGGTAATTGGGGCTAATTTGAGATCTTTAAACCTATTTATGACAAAAAAAATGTGATTTTGGGCTCAATTATCCCCCACATCATCACATATTGAGGGAATTAGTCAATTATGGTAATGAGTGATGCAATTTGGGCCAAATTGATCCCTATGAATCTAATTCTTATTCTAAAGGATGTTAATTAGGGCTAAATTGATGGTTTAAAGGGTTTAGGGTCTACAATTTAGGTTTTAGGGCTTAAATCTTAAGGTTTACAATTTAGGGTATATGGTTTGGGGTGTATGATTTAGGACTTGGGGTTTAAGGTGTAGGGTATAAGGTCTAATTTTGAAGGCAATTGAGGACAATTTGAGCTACTTGAAATTATTTGTGACTATAAAATGTGTTTTTGGGCTTGATTAGCCCCCAATTATCAAAGATAGGGTGAATTAGTCAATTGGGGTTATCAATGATGTGATTTGGGTCAAATTTAGCCCTGTGAACCTAATTTTTAGTTTAAAAGATGTTAATTAGGGATGAAATGTTTAGTTTAGGGTTTTAAAAGTTTAATATTTATAGTTTAGTGTTTAAGGCTTAGTGTATAGGGAATAAATTTTAGGTTTTATTGTATAAGGTCCAAGAGATTAACATTTTAGTGTGAAGGACTTAAGTTTAGGATTTCATTATCATAAATTAGGTAACACATGTGTGGTTTTACCACATATGTGCTTTTAATGCATACATGGTTTTTTTAGCACTAAAAAACATGTACCAATGTCATTTTTTTCACATCAAGAGTTATGCCCCTATGTACTCTTCTCTATTTCATTCTACATAGTGCAATTCTATTTTGTTATGATTTGATATCTATCCCCACCCTCAAAATTAGAAACCTTGTCTACTCATGGTTGACTAAATAGTGTAGGTCTTTTTTTAATAATTTGATCATTGTCTCCACTTGGCACTATACATTATAGGTCTATTTTTTAATAATTGGAATATTGTTCCCATCATAATTTCATAACTTTGTGAAATCATGGGTGACATAAATCATACTGAAAATAAAAATAATTTAAAGTGAATTTTTTTTGAGTAATTAGAAGTGATGAGAGAAAAATTAAAGCAATGAATGCAAAGAAATCATGCAAGTAAGCCTACTATCCCTACTAAATTTAATGTCAAAAATAATGATGAAATGAAAAATAATGATATAACAAATTCTAAATGTCCAATTGTCAGTTATGATAGTATACAAAATTATAATGCAAGTTCACATTCAAATTTTACATTTTTTTTATTTTGGTGATGGTGATAATATGTATGATGATTTAAATTACATTTAAAAACTAATTGGTGAAAGTAAAAATCAAGAAAATAATATGGGAACACCATTGAATGAAGAAACTAATAATGAAGAAAATCTGGAAATAATAAATCAATCAAATTTACTAGTAATAACACTTCCTATCATTTTGAAAATAAGACCCATCTATTTAATTGAAATTTATTAAAACATTTTGAAACCAATGCCTAAAAAAATGTTTGACCAGTGTATGAGAAGAAAATTTGAAAGAATTTGGGACTTGTACTTTGAAAAATTAAATAAAACTTATAGATTTCATTTTTTTTAAATTAATGAAAGTTATTAAGATGAGACCTACAATGAACACCCTATGACTAAAAACATATAATATTGATGGTCAAAATAAGACAATTATTAAAAATCTACATAACACATACCATCAAGCATTGTGAAGAAATGCACCAAAGTTGATAACATTATTTGATGCATTATTACAACTTGTATGGTAGGTTTTCAAACAAGGAATAAATTCTTGATTAGACAAATAAGTAGAACATTTCACATAAATATAAAAATAGTAATGAAATCAATTGGGACATACAAGACTTGATTTAGCTAATAAAAAGGACTTGTGTGTGTTCTTTGGTAGACTCCCATGGAAAGACAAGGCTATAACCAAATTTCCTAAAATATTTACTTGAATAATTTTGGAAAGATAACACAAAGGTATCACCTAATATGAGAGATGTAGTGAAAATAAGAGTTTGTTCTTCTAACTGTGAATCATAACCAAAACTTTTTTTGATATGAATCAAACACAATTTTACTCTAAATTTTTTTAAAATTGTCCAAAAAATTTTATTAGTCAAATATATTTTGAAAATACCCAAACCCTTTTATGTTAAAATAAATCACACACATACTACTTGTTGTAGACAACATGTTGAATTTTTTATGCATTATGATTTTTTTTCATCATGCTCATTGTACTTTGCATACTAATAATATTTTGTAGAAGTGTGGAATGGAAAATCTTCCAAAATAAATAAGGTAATTTATTCCAACCATTTTTTTTGAAAGGCCAAATGAATAGTTATTTTATCACAAAGTTTTTTTGGATGGAAGTTGCAACATTTGTGGTCGATTGCTAAAATTGAAAAATTGTGCCCATGTGGAGAGTACACATAGAATTAGATAATAATTATTTAGTTTTATTAAATATAAATGTTTGACATATGAATTAAAATATGGAAAAGAATATAAAATGTGCGAGATTGTTACAAAACATATACTTGTTTCCAAATTTATGATCAAAATTAGAGAGGAAATTTTATATGGATATGAAAAGTGCACACATAGAGCTTGATGGATAGATGAACAATTAAATTTAAATAAGGACACATTCTCAATTGGTACTATTATTTTAGTATTTGAATTAAATTTAAAAAAACATAGTTGAATGGTGTATTGGAAATATGGCTCATGGTGCTCAATAAAAGTCTAATGTTTTTAGATATTTCTAGCTGATGGAGGATGAACAATTGGAAAGCTATGAATATTATATGATAGTAACAGGATCTATTGAGTTACACTCATTTCATATCTCAAACATAGGTTCTTGTATAGTTCATATGATGCACATGGCATGCTTTTGTTATGAATGCATTAACTTTGTTGGAATGAGTGTGAGTCATAAGAATGGGTGAATGAATGGATGGATGAATTGAGTTTTATACCTTTAGGTCTAATTGACACTTATCAAGTTTCACCAATATTAAAAATTATAAATACATCATCACATAACTTTGACCATGTATCTAATCTAGTACAACTGGGTATGAGATGAATTTTTACATTTAAAAGTATTTAACATGTGATACATGTAATAAGTTTAGTAAATATATCAACAAATCATTATTAAGTCATGTTTTGTTTTATGATGTAGGACATGTTTATGCAGTTATTTTAGATGGGAATAATGAGAAGGGAATATGCTACTACTTATAACAATGTGTAGAGGAAAAAAAGAAATTAACTTATAAGGTCATAGTTGGGAAAAACATTTACTATACCATTAGGTCTGTTGTAGTTATTATAAATTGGATTTGATGTTACCCTATCAATGATTAGATGTATGGTTGTTCTAAGACTATGAAATACATAAGAAGATACTCTACTATTCAAATTTGGTTTTTGAAACAAATGTTAAATTGCATAAATATTAGGAGTGGTTATTAAAAAGGACTATATGGAAGGTTCATGAATCTGACCATGAAGCAATTCTTACTAATATCAAGAATAGATATGATCCTAGTGGTTCCTTAGATTGAACTCCCAAGGTATGTTGACTTCTCAAATGTAAATTTTTTTAATTTTATCAAATTTTATTTATTTCTAAGATAGTACTTATAAATTTTAATTTAATTATATACTAACATATTTTTGTAGGTTAATAGTTCTAAATTAGCTTCCAAATTAATGTGTTTATCACCATTAGTATATAATTCCATATTCTTAAAGCTAAGAGAAGCTTTCAATTCATGTAGATGATTATGGTTTTGTCATATGGTGAATGCCTTATTGAGGCTAGAACGTGTGGTCTGCCTCTGAGCTGAGCATACTCAAATGAAAATAATGTATTAATAAAGGATATTCTACACCCCTGATGTGGTTTTTATTCTAATTTTCATCCATGAGGCCTTGAAGGTAGATATCTCCAACTACAACTTGAATGTTGACAACATTTCTTGTCAATGTTGCTCAACACTAGAATTATTACAAAAAATGCATAGCTATGTGGATTCAGAGGTCATGGTTGTGAGAAAATATGTAATTATCACATATCAATGTGTTATAATATATTAACTTTGAATAATATGTCTTTAAATTATAAATGTTCATTATAGGCAAAGAACTTAGCTCTTAAGAATATACAAGTTACATTTCAGGACTGATCATTGAATCCTCTTCCATGAATTTGTCTAATTTTAGATCAAATGGATTTATGGTTAAATTATAAACCTTAGACACACATGTGATGGTTATTTCATTTCATGCAAATGACTTACATTTTTTATTTGACATGTGTCTAAAATTTACCTTAAAAACTATAATTTTACCATATAGGGAAATGCCTTCTTGAGGTCTGAATGGGTGGTCCATCTCCTAACCAAGCATACTCAGAGACCAATAATGTGGTAATAGAGGTTATTGTACATCCTTGACATGGTGTATATGTCAAAATTTAGCCACAAGGCCCTAGAGGTAGACATCTCCAATTACAGCTTGCATGTTGATAATATTTCTTACCAATGTTGATCAACACTAGAATTGTTGAAAAAATATGTATCTGCTTGGATTAATAGGTCATGGTGGTGGTAAAATATTTAATTTAAAAATATAGAGGTTTTTTAAATGATGAATTTTTAATTTGAGGTCTTGGAATTGAAAATGTCTATTGGAGACAAAGAACTTATCTCTCAAGTACATAATTGCATTTTAAAACTGATGATTGAATCCTTTTCCATGAATTCATCTATTATTTTTTATCAAATATATTCATGTTTAAATTATATGGATTCAAAATAAAAATTATTTTTCTTTAATTTCATGTAGATTACTTATGATTTGTGTTTGACGCATGTCCAAAGTTTGCCTAAAAAACTACAATTTTACCATATAGGGAAATGCCTTCTTGAGGTCAAAAAAAGTGTTCCATACCCTAACCAAACATACTCCAAGGAAAATAATTTGTTCCTATAGTTTATTGGCACCCCAACATGGTTTCTATGCCAAAATTCATCCATGAGGCTCTAGACATATAAATATCCAACTGCGGCTTACATGTTGACATCATTTCTTGTCAATGTTGCTCAACACCAATTTTTTTGAAAAATGCATATCCGCATGGATTTTGAGGTCATGGTTGTGGTAACATATGTAATTTTCACATCGCTAGGTTTTTTAAGGGATGTATTTGGAATCGTATGTCCCATAAGTGGAAATGTCTATTGGAGGAAAATAACATGTCTCTTAAGTACATAAAAGTTGCATTTTAACACTGATTACTAATTCCTATTCCATGAATTCATATATTATTTTCAATCCAATGGATTTGGGTTGAAATTAGATGGATTATAAATTCATGTGATTTTTATTTTGATTTGTCTAGACAAATTATATTTTCCATTTAATGTGTGTCTAAGGTTTTCTTTAAAATTACAATTTTACCATATAGGGAAATGCCTTCTTGATGTTGCAATGGCTCTTCTTCATGCTACTATCATTTTATCATTTGAATTATTAAAAATTTTGAGGTGAAATTATACAAATTATAAAAATGTATAAAAATAAAATAAATTTAATCCATCATTGTGATCCTTTTATTGCTAGAAGTTATTTCCCAACCTTATTCTTGGAATGTAGTGCAAGTAGACCTTTTCTAGGTCTACTCAACTAGGTCTCCTTTGTATCATTAAGGTTTTATGACCTTCTTAGTCATAATAACATTATATAATTGATCTCACTCAACAAATAATTATCTTGTTTACTTATCTTTACCTCTCATTCTTCTTATCAAATAAAACTTTTATATACTCTTCTAGCCTTCCTTTATTAGGTCTGCAACCTTAATTATCAATATGCTAATGGCCTTCTTCAATGACTCCTAAACTTAATTTATGGATAGTTTCTTCCACACTCACAATTAATTCACTGGGATAATTTTCTTACCTTTGTATTGATACCTCCTACCTCATAAGATACATTCAAATACCCTTCTTTGTCAATCTTGAGCCAAGAAAAAAGATTCTACCTTTTAGGATTTATATATGAACCTACAAGTTAATCAATTGAATTTAAATTTAATTAGAGTCATAAATTACTAAAAAAAAATTAAAACTTCACACACTAACTCATTTTATGTTTTAAAATGTTTAAAATCATTCTGCTCATTCAATTTCTGCTTTACTTTCTTTTGGAACTCTGAACACATGGTCTAGACTATGAAACAAAAGCATGTTGATTGATATAATAGACATTATCCCTCTACAAATTATATTTTTCATTAAAATAAATTAATTGACTTTCATACATCATATTACATACATATTTAAATTTTCATACAATTTGAAATATTTCTCATCCTTCAAACTATGGTTTTAAACATGAAATAAGTGGTTTAGGTCTCCACATAGGGCTACATTTTGAGATTTAGGTATAAATTTGTATATAGGTATATAATACTCTTTAAATATCCTAAAAATATTTATGAGTTAAATTTCACACCATTATATAACATTACAAGACATTTGGATGGCTAAATCTCAAATTACAAGTCTTTTTGTTACCAAAATACTGAATTAGGTTTTAATAAACTGTGACTAGTCGAGAGGTTTCTTTGAAGGCTAAATTGGATTATAGAAAATTTTAGGGATTATTTTCTATTGGATAAATACCCTGACACTCTATCCTTATCTTTAAAATTATATTCATGTATGAAAAATCTCAATAATGTACAAGTAAAACATTTTCTTTTCTTGGTTGTTATAGTTTAATCTAGTAACATAGACCTGACAACACATATTTGAGGAAATATTGAGTTTAATAAACTGTTAAAGAATATTTTTTCCTTTTTAAGTTATCTAATAACTTCCATTGATATCACAAGTACTCTCCAAATCCCCTAATCACAAAAGTAAGTAAAAATACTCCATTTTATCAGACTATATTTCATAGAACAGAGTTTATAGACCATTCTAGTTTATGAAGCATCATAAAAGTGTGTAGTTAGATCAAATAAAAATAAAAATATTATACTTACATACTCATATATTTTTAAAATCATCTTATATCACATCAATACCTTATTTTATTAGTATATCTTCAAATTTACATATACATACCCATATACACTACACCAACCCCTACAACAACCTAGAAAATCAGACTTTATCTTTCCTTCATTGCATTTTTTGGGATATTAATTTAATGATTAAAACTTAATCACCTTATAAAAACATTTATAAACTTATTTTGGTCTTGTTTCAAGACCAAAAATATCTCCACAATATTCTAACTTATCATACATGTTAATTTTAGCCTTCTTTCTATGTTAACTATAACTTAGTGGGATCTATAACAATTTCAAATTTGAGTTATGGTTTAAGTACATTTATAACACATATTATGAGATTTAAGGTTCCTTATAATTTATCTAAGACCTTCCAAACATGTGAAAGTACCCCAAACTTTTTTTTTTTGAATTTCCTAGTTTTGGTGGGAAAACTAGAAACATACAATAAAGACAAAATTTGTATACCTGATGACCTTACCAGACCTTCCACACTCTCACAAGATCAATTAATTACAAAATTAATAAATATCAAGATTCTTATTGACATATATATGACCTATCAATCCAAAAAAACTAAAATTTATATAGTTCTTGGTGATGCTCCTGCATCAGAATGTTTGCCTCTTGGACTGTCTTTTTCCTTATTTTCCCTTCCTTTCATTATATCAAAATAAGTAGTGAGTGATATAAAATTGAAAAAACATGATTTTTGGCTTCCCCTAATTGTTATTCCCAAGTGTTATCCCATGCTCACCTATGATGAGTATAAGACTTCCCATGCTTGCTCATATAAGTGGAGATAGTTTTCTGTTTTCTCTACCAACAAGTAGAAATAAACATGGCTTTGAAGATAAATTTGAAGTGCTACTCAACACTCATAAATTTTTTTAAAAAAAACAAAATATTTTTTGAAAACCATGTAAATTCTTAATTTAAGAATCCAATAAAGTTCCCTTACCACTACTTGTTTGCAATGATGATGAAGAAACTTGTGAGAGTTTTTATCTCCTTCTTGATTGTTGTGCTTGGTAAACTCTTATTCTCCTCTTATTTTTGGCTGCCCATTCTTGCATTTTCCATTATTTGGGTTATGATGTGGATGATGTTTCCAAAATTTTTTTAAAATGATGTGTCAAAGGGTACTTTCCGTAATGATAGGATGTGCATTATGTTTTTTTGTAAGTTTAGATGTTTTCTTATAAATAATTTGGAAGCTCTAGCAGCATCTATTGAAGATAAATTTTAAATATGCATTATACATATTTTCCAAGGTAACCAAATCCATTAAGGTATACAAAATGTGAACATGTAATAGAATATTTAATAAATTACAACAAAATCCAAAAGGTGAAAATCAATGAGAATATGTAAAAGGTGATATGTATGTGTGTGTAAGCCATAAATGCATACAAAATGTGAACACAATATAATATCCTAGTTTAATGTTGTATAGGCATACAAAAAATGTCAAAAAACTATACATCAAACCATATAGGCATACAATAAAATGTCATAAGACATGATCCTAATCATCAAAATGCATCCCTCTCTTTGCCTTGCTTGTAGAATCCTCTCCTTTGGATGCCTTGCTCAAAAATGGAGGTCTTTGAGATGAATCACTACTGGTCCTCTTCTAATCAAAACTCACCTGTAGCTCAACCTATTCATATAAAAATATTTTCAAAAACTTTACATAATGGAAAAAGATTCTTAAAAAATTAATTTTTTTTTTTTTGAAATGATACAAAAATTATTCATAGGTGCTCTACCACAAGTTGGTAGTCATGGTAAATTTGAATATGGAACTCAATAGGATAAATTATAGGTTCACGCTGGTGAACAAGGGTGTGAAAAAAATCACCAATAGGAGTCAGTGACCTACTCCTAATAATAGAAGGGATAGGACCCTGCAAATGTATATATAAAAAATAAAAATTTAAAATTAGTTCATAATCATTTAAGGCAACTAAAAATATTATTGAAATATGATAGAAAATTTTAAAAATTAAATTTTCAAGTGTATCACATCATGCTTGCTAATCATTTAAATATGACTAAAATATGTTGGAAGACGATTCTGTGAAGATAAATAATTCATGAACCAACTATTTACACAAGTATAGAGGATAATTATAAAACACACATCCATATTTACAATTAAACATTATAAAAACTCTCATGTCCCTCAGTGAGTTATTGTGCAGATAAAATCATAGAAACAATACCTACATTTACCCAAATAGATGGTCGAGTGTCTAGCATGGTCATCAATTGAACAAACAAAATATCATTTTTAGTCACTTTAACATATATATAAAAAACATACATGTATAATTGACCAAAACATTAATTAATCCTTAAAATTACCTTCGTATATGTATATATGGGTGCAGTGTTAGTAACACATGTGCTCATATGGCATCCACAATCCTGCTGCAACATAAAAAATTACATATACATTATTGAACTTTCTATGAAAAATAATTAGTACCTTTTAAATTGTACAAATATTTGAAATTTTTAATACGTTTGAATTTTTTTTTGCAATAATTAAAAATTAAAGATACATGTGTAGTTGTAGCCAAGTTTCCTGATAAAATGTAGATAGCTAAAACAAATTGAGACCAATATCATCTAGGCCCCCATAAAGACCACCATAAGTGGGCTATATGATATCATTCTCATCCTCCTCAAGTCCAGTGCATTTAACACCACATGATGTGAAATAGTGATCTCGTTGGGTAGAAACACTAGATGAAACCTCCCCATGTCTACCCTTTCCATCAAGAGTAGGATAAACCTAGATCATATGTTGAACGAGGGTGTTATTAAGTGATTTAAGTGCATGCAAAATATCAATCTCTATAGTCTCCTTGAATTTATAGGGTAGTGTCTTAAGAGGATGCAATTTATCAATACGTGCTCTCATAGGCTAATTAGGTACATGACGTACACATTGACCTATCCTATGCAAATCCTTTTCCTCTGCCCTGAAACTTTGAGAAACCAAAATAATTTGAAACTTCATTAAGCACAAACTCACAATAGAGTTTTATCATAAAATACATAGGGACGTCATTATTTTTGTAAGGCACATGATCAAAGACCATCCACCATTGGTCTAAAAAAATCTATTTAACCAACTCACGAGTGCACAAGTGGATTAGAATCTGATTGGATATCGCATCCAGCAACACACTAGTTTTTACATCAATGAATAGTGCACAAATTTGGGCTTTGGTTATTTTTTATCTCTCACAATGGCGGCAGACAATTTGTTAGAAGAGTATGCCCTACATCTATTTATATAATCAACCCACCTACTAATTTGACCCATTAATGAGTCAACTTCATCTAGTAATGTCTCTAATGTATTTGCTAGAGATGTTTGGTGGGAATTTTTTAAATGTGGATCCTTCATTATCTTAATTAAATTCTCAAGTTAAATTTGTTTTCTATAATGGGGGCTACTAATTCCTCTTGACTACCTTGGGAGGCTTGAGGAAATATAGGAGGGTTAGGAGGGTTTTGTAGGCTAGAAAGGTTTGGAGGGTTTTACAGGTTATGTGGGTTAGGCTATTCATTTCCAATTTCTATAGTTCCCTCTGCATGTGAAGATGTAGTATGCTCTAAAATAATACAATTTCAACAAAACAACAATGCAAATGGAATAAAAATCACTAAATTTATTTCTAATTTGGCTCATACGCTTGCATGCCTTTCCTCCGATGTGCCATCGTCAATTTTTAGTAGATTATTTGTCTTTTCTTATGTTTGCATCAATGCCCTAAATCGTGATTTCAACTCTGTTATCCTCTTGTCATGATTTTTTTTTATGCCAAATGAAAGGCATTGACACCTTTTTTTATTATTATAGAAAAATAACCATGTACATGGGTATATTATTTAAATTTGTGTGCATGGTTTTATTATTTAAAACTACATACGTGGTTATATTGTTTAAAATCATGTACATGGTCTTGGCTTGGTGAAAACCAAGCCTATGGCTCAGGACCGTATATGCAGATTTGTTGAAATGAGTTTAAATGCCAAAATTATTCTCTTTTCTCCCCCAACTCTGTGCACTAACCCAATGACACATGTGATGCACTAGAAATTTTCTCCACCGATATATAAATCGAAAAATGTGAACTATTTTTATTATTCATTTACTCAATATTTATAAATAGTTATCAATTGGGTGAATTATATGTGGATTGCATTTATATTGCATTATTAGTATTAACCAAGGGTAAGAATTCTATGTCCCAAATGGAACTTCAAAAGAGAATGCATTCAAAAATGTTTAAGCTCTAATAATGATGGCTTGGGCCCGATACTCTTTTTTTTAATGATCTTAATAGTACAAGATGTACGGTCATAAATGATCCTAGGACAACGTGCCCATTTTACTCTAAATACCCCTTTTGCAATACTTTCAAATCTTGTGTGTGTATTAATTAGTCTTTTTGCGTCGTAATCCCTATATATTTTTCAAGTTTTGGCATTTTGCTCATGGTTAACAACGTTTGAATGTTTGGTGCTCACGTTCTCTCTCGACTTTACATGGTTTTCTTATGATTAATAATGTTTCAAGATTTATTACTCATTGTACTAAAGGGTTCGGGATTACAACATGATCTTTTATTATATTTAATATTGTATTATCTCTTACAATTCATGGTTTATGGTTTCCGTAATGAATAATATAATGTAGATATTAAATCAATATAAGGATTTTTTTACACATCAACTTAAGATTTAATGATCCAACAATAGAAAATGGAGAGAAGAATCACATACAGCCCAATGTTATCCAAGCTCTAATGATAAACAATTTGTATTTTTAGGGCATTATACATAAAATTAAATCATGTTGTTTTATTTGCAAGTGGTGAAATATACATGAATTTCTCAACCCATCATTTATGAAAAATAGTTTTTATTTTCTTTATTATTCCATAAATGAAATGGTAAAATATATGAGAATATCTTAATTTATAAAAAATAATTTTTGTTTCTTTTATTATTCAATATAAAATGAAATGGTAGAATATACAAAAATTTTGACAAATAGGTTTTGTTTCCTTTCTTAATCCATTTTAAACATCATTATATTTTAAATGTGTGGATTTTTTTCAGTTTATTTGTCGTAAATGATTAATTGTACAAACCATATATAATTTTTTTTATGACATGTATTATACATCAAAAACATACATACAAAAAATCTTTGAAAGAGAGAATGGACTAATAAGGTTTACATTGCATCTGTGAGAGATTATAGAGTTGCAGGCCTACCATAGATGCTAACCTCTCGACATTTTAAGGAACACCTTTGACTAAATGACTTGGTAGTTCGAAATTTATGTGGTGAAAATTTTGTAGTAAAATTTTAGAAACTTATATATTTCACTAAGTGATCTCAAGTCTACCATTTGTAACATTTATTTTAGTTTATGGTAACATTTATTTTAGTTTATGGTAGTAATATAAATGAAATATCTTCTCTTCTTTTTTTTGGATAGAATCTTTTAAATATGGGAAATAATATTGTTTGAAAAATTAATTAACAATAATAAAAAATATCTTCTCTTTTATTATTGGTAGTTAATTTTTCAGGTGGTATTACTTTTCAGATTTAAAAAATTCTTCCAAATTTTTTTAAAAAAATCTATTATTAATAATAAAATAAATAAATAAAATATTTTAAATATATGAAATTAAAATAAATAATATTTAATTATGATAATCAAATATGTAAAAAATAAGGTAAATATAAAATTATTATCTCATTAATATTTTGTGTTAAAATTGTCTCTACAATTTAAACTTGGAAATACACTCTTGTAATTTGTAACCATTGTTGTACAGAAATTATGAACTGATTTGATATGGCTAGCTGCTAGTTCTCTACAAACAATCTTGACAGACTGTCATGACTTTATAAATGCTTATGATGGATCGTTATCATTGTGAATTCCAAAATTATGAGTCTTTTTGTTTATTTTTACTTAATTTTAATACTATGATAACTATTAAAACTTCAGAAGGTTAGTCATTTGCTTATTGCAGACAACAAAAGGATAAACATAGTTTTGGTTTGAAAGATGATTGTTAATAATAAGCATGTTACGTTGAAAGATCTTAATGATAGAGTGGGTAGTGATTTATTTCATTTTTTGTGTTTTGAAAAATCACTATTAAAAATAAGTATTATGTTGAAAGATCTTAATAATAAAATAAATGGTGAATTTGATTTGTATTTTAAAAGATGACTGTCAATAATCACATCATGTTGAAATATCTCAATAATAAAGTAAGTAGTGACTGTCTTTGGTTTTTGTGTTTTGAAAGATGACTGTCAATAACAAGCATGTCACATTGAAAAATCTTAATGATAGAATAGATAATGACTTACTTTGGTTTGTATTTTAGAGATGACTATCGATAACAAACATGTCACATTGAAAACTCTCAATAATAAAATAAGTAGTGACTCGCTTTAATTTGTGTTCTGATACCCTAATTTTCCATAAAATCATTGTACAGGTGAGGGTCCTACCCTGGTTTTTCTTCTATTTTCTGTTTGGAGCAAATAATGCAAGTCTGCTTCCCCGCACGCAGTTGTCGATGACTCAATCATTACAAATTTACAAGTATGTGAATATGTTTATTAACAGAGATCGCACCAAATGTCACCACAGCCCATGACCACAAAATTCTACACGTAAAGACAGCATGTTCCCTGTCATACTTGGACTTCGGCTTCACGTAATTTGTCTGTTATCCCCATTTTCTATTGGGAGTTGTTACAAGGACAGAGTTGAATGCCAAACAAAAAAAAGATGAATGTTTGTGGACAAGAGCTCGCTATATCGGCTTTCATCTCATTTCATGGCAGAAATTTCTAGCGTGAGTATGTAGGGTTGTACGTAATAGAATATCAACGTTGTGTAGAAATTGTTTCTTCAACCTGCCTCACTATTAATGGGCATAAAATCAAGAGAATTGAGCTTCAACGTTCTATTCACCCAGGTTATCCCCTTGCTTTGGTGCTTTATGTGTTTTTATTGAAAACTTGGGTTATCTCCTGGATTCCAGAGATTTTCAAGGCCCTGTTTGGGGCATTATTTTGCCTGACCACACCTCCTAGCTCATTAATAGTCACTTTATAGATGATAACTTCCTCACCTCGAATAAAAGGAGGCCACCTTTAATGAATATATCTAATGCCTTGAAAATTTATGTATGGGTTCTGGCTCTAGCCTACAATAGAGAAAAACTCAATCTTTTCGATAAAACATGATGCCTATGCTTGAGTGGCTTCACAAGTATAATTAGAAATGGATTGCTCAGGGTGAACAATTCAAGTTCTTGGGTATCTCCTTTACTTTTGACAATTCTCCAATCAATCTTTGGAAATATGTCCTCAACAGGATTGAAAAGATGATTGAATATTAGATCACTAAGCCCTTATCTCTAGCAAGCAAGTTTCAGATTGCACCAAAATATTGGACACTACTCATGTCTACTATTCCTCCTATTGGGCTCCCTCAAAATCCTCTTATGATATTCTGGACAAAATACTTAGAGACTTCCTCTGGGCCAATACGAATCATGCTCAAGGTTTGTATCAGGGGGCCTAGGATATTTGTTAACTCCCTCATGATAAAGGTGGGATGGATATCATTGACACCTATCGACAAAGTATGGCTCTATGTGCTAAGTGGGTTATTCAAGCTATTGATGGCAATGAATCTTGGAATTTTTTTCTAAGACATTATATTTCTATGGGATATCCCTACGGTAAAACCAATTAGAAAAATATTGGCTTCCAATCCCTTCTCATCACTATGGTTCCTATCATGATATTTGGCTCTTTTGTGGTCAAAAGCATTTGGAAGGCTATTTAAGTTGTCAAAACCCACTTGAAGTGGGTGGGGTATGGTTTCACACAAGGTTGTCTTCTAATGATCATAGCTTATGGTGCTCCCCTATTCTTACTACTTCCTTTGTTTCCCTTGCTGAGTTACCTGGTATTAAAGCTATAGAATTATTCTAAAAAGGGATTCCCACTATTCAATATTTAATTACCTCTAGGAACTAGATTCTTTAGCCTGAACTAAAAATCAAGTTCTAGTTAAATAATATGGACTTACCTTTTATTATTTACATCCAAGAGTTACTACCTGATATTGTGTTGCATAAACTTGACCTATAGCCTCTTAGGGCCTGGTGGAAAGACTGGATGTGGAACTATGATATGCATCAAAATAAATAATCTATTAGGCTACTTTATCAGGTGATGAGTCTGTTATCTCTAGCTTTAGGCAAGCTCAACAGGCATTTGTGTCTCCAATCCTCTCCCAAGACATGGATCACCCATATGGAATGTCTGTGGCAACTTGGACTGGAGCCTAAGTTGGCTCATTTCTTATGGTGTTTGATTTATCAAGGAATTCCCCTTGATGAGAGACTACTCCACCTCTACATTCTCCATCCCTTTTGTCTGGCTTGCAAGAATCTAGAATCCTTTAAACATTTATTTTGATTTTTTTCTAAAAACCCAATCTACTTGGCATTAGATTCATTCATTATTCCATCCTTATCACCTTAAGCCTTTATCTTTGCAACAAACACTCTTTGTGGATTATTCTATGTGGATGGCCTCTATTACCTTTCTCTAGTAATTCTTCCATGCTATTATTTTCTTTCAACTATGAAAAGCTAGGAATAATGTTATTTTTAATCATGAGACCTATGAAATTTCATTTTTTGTTAATGAAAATGTTGTTATTTAATCAATCTATTTGTAGATTCAACCTCAAGTGGAAAACATGGATATGGACCTCTTCCACTTGTAGGAGATCCTCAACCACTGAGGGAGTGCCCTTTATACCATAATCAAGGTTATACCTAATGGTCCACCTCATGGTTCACCTCATCCTCCTCTTAAGAGGTGTTGAAGTAAAAGTCAGTCTAGAAGTAGGGCCACTTTTCTCCTTGCCCTCCCCCAGGGGGTGGCTAGAGTTCTCATGGCAAGTCTGATGTTGGTCCTTCAGAGCTTTCTCTAAAAAGCATTATTGTTCCTACATATTTGATTGATGGTTAGCGTATCACTATTCATGATGACCCCCTAGATGGATGGAATGATCTACATATTCCTAACATGGAGTCGCCTGCTTAGTCAATGCTTCTCAAGAATGATCCTCCACCTCCACCTCCTAGAGTGGCAACCTATGCATGAAAAATTTCTCTAGTTATTTATAGTTTTTTGGGCCATGCCTTAACTAGTTGATCTTTTGTTTCGGATCCTAGATGTTCCTCCACTATGGAGTTTGATCTATGATGTGTCCAACTACTTTATTTTGAAATATTCCATAAGTTTTTTTTTGTTAATATAATGTGAAGCATTCTAATAATATAATTATAAATTTAAAATTTATGGTAAAATTTATACATTATTTTACTAAAATTATAAATATATTAATATTATTATATTTTTATTAATATAATAAAATTTCATAAAAATGAATGTAAAAATTAATCTCATATTTTTACTCATTATAATTATTTTTATCAATTCTTAATGATTGAGACTCCATGCATGCTACAATTCCTTCCAATAATGTTTTATCAAAGGTAAAAAAAATCACGTTTACATAGATTAAATCAATAGTGACATATATATATATATATGCTAAAAATAACAAGGGTCGTGTAGTAGTTAGTCTCCCCTTTTATATTGAGCATTTTTTTTGCATGAGTTTACATGTAAATTTACAATGTAATCTTGCTTTAAAAATTGGAATAGTATGTTACATTTCATGTTTGTTTCATTGAATTCAAAGTATCAACATGAGTGTGTACATAGAGGTATATTTTAACAACAACCGTCAACAAATATGAAAGGTAATATTATTTGTTGACAACAATAAATCAAAATGAACTTGAAAATACAAATTCAATATTATGCAACTACTTATTACAATTTTAATTTAATTAGCAATAGTACTTTTACAAGTTTAAGGCCTTTATGGCTAAATTAGATGATAATCCTCCCTATCATTATTTTTTTATGATGGGTATTTATTCAATATTTCCCTTCAAATGTTATACCAACCGGATAGTTGCCGAAAAATAGATATGATATATCTAAAACCAAAAAAATATTTTAAGTGGTATTGCAAAAAAAGTATAAATTACATAATCAAAATAATAAATGTAGTGAAAGTATAGGTTTACTTTATATGAAATTAATTTGATGCAAATCTATTTGGTGAATATGTTCCATCTCCATCTCCTAATTGATAATTATGAGGCCATATATATATATATATATATATATATATATATATATATATATATATATATATATATATATATATATATATATATATATATATATATATATATATATATATATAATTGGTCCCCATCGACATATAGTGTTTTGTGTGAGCTGATCCATTACCAGGGAAGATATATTGTTTGAAAATTGAATGTAAATAAAATGACTATCATCTGACAACAAATGAAATTTCAATTTTTGTGCATGCAATGTTAGTTTGTGGAGGGACATGTGTAATTCTTCTTTTAATATTTTTTTGTGTTGTCAAGATTAGTAATTGTTCATAATGTCAACAAAATAATATTTTTAAATAACATTAATAAAATATTTTATTATTTATTTTCTAAATTTTATACTAGATTTTTGAATTTATAAAATAATATATATTTTTAAAAAATATTGGTTGAACAAAAACTAGATATTTAGAAAACAAATCCATTAATTCATACCTTAACAATGACTAATAACAATAGATACATGATTTAGAAGTGTTGAGCAAGCCCTTATTTCTAAAGAAATAAAAACATATACATGGTTCAAAGGTGTTGATTTATAAAGCTTTATGATACCTATTTATAATGGTACTAGGGTATAGTTTAATGACTTCAATATAATGTGTAATTTATATATCTTAAGTATATCTTGTTATAGTGGTACCAAGGTTTAGCATAAATAATTGAATTTAGTGTGTTCATAAAAAATTTATCCCTTCAATGGATTAGTGTTGTTTACATATGCTTTGATAGTATGTTGTGATTATTGTTAATATAAATATAAATTTGATTATTTAATTGTAGATATAAATGGTTTTTAATTAGTTATTAGTTATTAAATTGTATATTTTTATGATATTTATTTACTTATTGATTTTTGGTTTAAGCCTAGTGTTATTGGTTCATTTACTAAATTTAAATGTTTCATGAATCTTGTACTAGCACCCTCGAGTCGTCATCTTCCCCTTCCCCAGTTTTGATCTTATTTCAAGCTTCTTATCCATTTAGTTTATATTGATGCTTTGGACCTACCCAAAGTATCAGTGTACGGTCCTAGCAATGTTATTCTAGGATCTTATGCACATATCCTCATGTGACTTTTATTCCATGTTTTTTATTTTTTCTACCTTTGGATGTCAATTTACTTACAACTGGGTCCTAATTTGATTTTAAATCATTTATAAATATACAAGCACCCTAGTGGATTTAGGCATATGAAAAATTCAAGAAATTAGTAGAACAACATCTAATAGTTGAAAATAATTCATTAATGCACAGATGAATATATTGAGAATTTATAGACATTTAGATAAATAAAGTAATCATTAGAGCATTCACTATAGCACTGAAGTTCAAGTTAGTGACACATTGCATTGCACGGGTTTGCATTGTTAATGATTTTTTTCAATTATTATATTGTTATTTTTCATATTGTATAAATGTTTAGGGGTCTAATAAGAATAAATTTAAGTGTAAAATAAGGCCCAAAACACATTATTTTCCTTATGATTTTAAGATCTAGCTACCACGTTACAACAATAAGAAGAATCCCATTTTCCAAAGCGACATGAGCAAAAGACCATAAAACTAAGTGGCATATATGGAACCCCAGATCATATGAAAATAATCATCATTTAAATTAACAAATTTCCTCTATCTGACTTTGTCCAAGAAAAAAACTTGATGATCTAGATATTACTAGATTTTGAACTTGATGTTTAGCAAATCATTCTATGATCAATGCAAATTTTATAGATAATATTATAATCATGATCGACTATCATTTTGTAATTTTATATTCTAACAACTATCATTTGATCTTTAGATCTACCAATATTCAATATAAATTTCAAAACCTTACATTTTTACCTATTTATTTGGTGATAAAATTAATTAAATATGTCTAATTTTACATATATATTAATCCTAGTTTTAAAAGTTTTAATAAATATTTTCATTGCATATTAACTTAGATCCATTTATCAATAACACTTTTTTTATGAATCTTCATTGTTTTACATGTAATCTTAGGGTTAAAACTTGCTTCATCCTAGGGAAAAGATAATTTTATTTCATTTTTCTATTCCATTATATGCACAAGTATATCTAATATTCACAGTTTCCTTTTGTTTTATTCCAAATCTAAGATTATTTAAATTTTATTTATTTTAGAAAACTCTAGTTTGCTTGTATGGTGTATAAATTTCATGTTTTCTATTTATATAACCTAAAATGTCTATACATATGATTACAAAAAAGAAACATGGCAGGATTAATCTAAGAACCTAATGATTTTAACTAAGATTATATTGGTTAATTGTATTTTTTCTTGAAAAATTAAATGAAATCCAAAAATATGGCTAGTGTTTCTCCCAAAATAGTGCTTTATGTTGTAAATGATAATGATGGATCTTGGAATGAAAATTTTATGAATGGATCTCAAACTGATAATGCATGTGAAGTAGATCATGATAAAAAAATTATTATTATATGAACAAGATAGGGTTTATAATCTTTCCACTTTTGAGAAACATACCATGGAAACCCCTAATAAGATATTTGGATGAATGAATGCATTGAAAGATATTTCAATTCAAATTCTAGATTAATGGGCCCAAAATAGGGTTACAATTCAAGACATTTATTTAAGATATAAAATGGATACATCATTTATCATAGTTTCAATCATATACTTGTTTTATATAATGAATTACAAACCATGTTTATTATAAATTTTGACCTACTCATGATAAAGTTTCTATTGATTCTAATGTAACTCATGGGTAAGTGCAGGAAGTTGTGGTACCAAAAAGTGGATATTTTTGGGGTTCAAAAATATAATTAAGATAAAATAGATACACATTATTAAAATAATTCATACACGTTATCTAAGATAGGTTTTGTAAATACCAATCCTATAACATGTATGTGTTATAATGCATACACGTTCCTAACAATATGAAATATTCAAGAGTTAGAAATCAAAGAAGCTAAATAATTGAAAGATAGTGGGTTGTTTACTAAAATAAATGTTAAATGTTAATTTTAATTTAAATTCAATTTAGTAAATGTAATAATTAGGGTCACTTTATATCTTCTATAATTGATCCCATAGTTCCATGAGTTATGATTTAGAAAATAGATTTACAAAATCCAATCTGGTCAATACTAAGTCATTTTCAAGATTTTAGTATTGAACCTAAATACTTCAAGGCGTAAATGTATAATTGATGTCCATTTTGGGTAAACTAACTTTTGAGGTTTTTTTGCCTTTTGAATTAGTTTCTAACATTTTTAGGAGTTCTAGGTTTGTCAAAATTAAGGTTTACAAAAAAACACACAAACCATTTCATTATGTTATTAGACTTGAAATTATGTTCATTATGGGAATAAAGTGACACAACAACACCAAAATCATTTGTGACCAAGTTAATGAGGATAATTTGGGACACATTATGTATGGTAACCTTATTTTAGTTTGAATTCATGCCAAAGTGGTGTGCATGGTGAAACATAGGTCGCATTGGTGATCCATGCACACCTAAAGACCCTAGTATGCTTATTTTACTTGAGATTAGGTCCATTGTGGGAAAATAGTAACATAAAAACACCATATACACTTATCACCAAAGTAAATATAAATAATCTTACACAATTTTTGCATGATTACCCCATTTCTCATTAAATTTAGGAAATTAATGTGATATTGTGGTAATGTAAGTTGCATTGTGACCATTTCATATCCAACCACCAATTTATGCTAATTTATTTGTGGTTAGCTCCATTATAGGCTAAAATGGACACAACAACACCATATCCACTTGTGATAAATGTAATGTAAACAATTTTAGGAACATTTATGCATGATCACCATAATTCAATTTGAATTCAAGACAAAGTGGTGTGATTGGGGCAACATAGGCCACATTGATGACCCATACACACCAAAACACCACTTTATGCCATTTTTACTTGCAATTTGAAATTTTATATGCCAAATTCAACATAAACACTTGAGATAAGGTAAAATATAGATAATTTGGAACACATTCATTCATGATCAACCCAATTCACTTTGAATTGAGGCTAATTTAGTGTAATTGGGATAATATAGGTCCCATTGATAATTGACAGACACTAAACCACTCTTTTATGCTAATTTTACTTATGACTAAGTCCTTTATAAGCTAAAAGTGATATAAAAACACCATATTCATGTGGCCAAGGAAAATGTGGATTATTTTGGGCACATGTTTGCATGATCACCCCAACTCACTTAGAATCCATGCCAAAGTGGTGTAATTATGATATCATAGGATTCATGGGTGACTTTCACACACAAAATGACCCCTTTATGCCAATTATATTTTTGATTGAAGGTCCTTTATAGGCCAAAAGTTAAACAAAAGCACTATATCCACTTGAAATCAATGGAAATGGTGATAATTTGGAACACATTTGTGCATAATCACCCTAACTCACTTTGACTTCAAGTTAATGTTTTGTGAATGGGGTAACACAGGTTTTGATTTTATATTTTCAAGTCACCAATGTGGCTTTAAATTATTTATAATTTAAATTTATGAGACTTTATATGGTCACATTGGTGACCCATGCACACCCAACCACCTATATTTATTCCAATTTCACTCTTGATTTAGTCCATTTTATGCCAAAATCAAGACAAGAAAATCATATCCACACCTAAAAAAAAAAAAAAGTAAATAATTTGTAGCACATTTGTTCATGATCACCCCAATTCACTTTGAATTTAGTCTAAAATGGTTTTATTTTGGTAATAGAGCTCAATTGGTGACCCACACACAAAAAGTAAACCTATGTTACCCATTCATACCACTTTGGCCTGAATTTGAAGTGAATTAGGGTGATCATGCATAAATGTGCCCCAAGTTACCCCTATTTTCCATGGTTATAAGTGGATATAGTGTTGTTATGTCACTTTTGGAATATAAAGTACCTAATCAAAGTAAATAGACATTAAGGGGTGATTGGGTGTGCACAGGTCACCAATGAAGCCTAAGTTAAGCCAATTACACTAATTTTTCTTGGATTCGAAGGGAATTGGGGTGATCATGCATAACTGTACCCAAAATTATACACATTTTTTTTGCCTCATGGATATAGTGTTATTGTGTGACTTTTATCTTATAAGGGACTTAATCGTATGTAAAATCAATGTAAAAGAGTGGTTGGGTGTGTGTCGATTACCAATGGGACCTACATTGTCCCAATCACGCTGATTTATCTTCTATTCAAAGTGAATTGGGATGATCATGCATGAATTTTTCCCAAATTTTCTACATTTTACCTCATTGTAAATGGATATGGTGTTTTGTTGTGTTTGGCCTATAAACCCTCAAATTACAAATAGAAATGGCATAAATGGTGGTTTGGTGTGTGTGGATCAAAAGTGTGACCTATGTTTCCCTAATCAAACCACCTTGGCTTGAATTTAAATTGAATTAAGGTGATCACACATACATGTGCCTAAAATTATTTGCATTTCCATGGTCACAAGTGGGTATAGTGTTGGTGTGCCACTTTTGGCCTATAAGGGAGATAATCACAAGTAAAACACACATAAATTTTTGGTTTGATGTGCAAGGGTCATAATTTAGCTTATGTTACCACAATCATACTTTTTTATTGAATTTTAAAATAAAAAAGGTGACCATGCACATATATGCCTAAAAATGTTTGTATTTACCTTGGTCATAAGTGGATATGGTGTTTTTATTTCACACTAGGCTTATAAAATACCTAATTACAAGTAAAATCACCATAAAGGGGTGGTTGGGTATGTATGGGTCACTAATGTGACCTATGTCTCCCCATGGACAACACTTTGGCATGAATTAAATCTAAATTAGGGTGACTCCACACAAATTTGCCTAAAATTGTCTTCATTTACTTTGGTCATAAATTATTATGTTTTTGTGTTGCTTTTGCCTATAAAGGGCCTAATCATAATTAAATTGTACATAAAGTAGTGTTTGAATGTGCGTTAGTTTATAAAATTTAATTTTGACAAACCTATAACTCATAAAAATGTCAACAAGTAAAATGGAAGGGCTCAAATCCTAAAACATGAATATATGTTTACCCAAAATAGACATCAATTGAAAAATTTACATCCTAAAATCCTTAGGTTCAATACTTAAATACTAAAAATGATTAACTATTGACCAGATTAGATTTTGAAAAAATATCTTATAAATCATAACTCATGGACCTATGAGATAAACTATAGAAGATGCAGAGTGAATTTAATTTATTATATTTACCAAAATAAAATAAAGCATATGGAATTTCAACTTACACATAACGTTAATTTTAATAAACAACCCACCTGCCTTTCAGTTATTTAACTTTTTTTCTTTCTAACTCTTGACTATTTCATACTATTAGGAATGCATACACGTTATAAAGTGTTCACACTTTTACATTATATAATTTTAAACACATATATTTAGGATTTTAAATTGATTTGAATTTCTGAGCATAAGGCATGGACTTGCACATACACCATTGAATCCATATTTATTAATGAAAGTAAAAAAAATCCAACTTCTAACATGATAAATACTATGAATTTTTTTGAGGCATTTTATAAAAATATTACTATGACATTAATCACTCTCTCCTCTTTCCAAATGTGTTTATGTGTAAAAATTAAAGTAATAAAAATATTAAAATATGTGTGTGTGTGCCCGCATGCACATATTTTAATTTTTCTGACCACTTTAAATTTTCCATCTATATTGATTTCAAAGTATGTCTTTTTATGCCACTATATGTCTTAATTATATATGTATATATTTATTTATGTAATTTTTTCTTCATCCAAATAAAAAATATATATATAGTTTTTAATTAAGCCTAAATTTATACATATTAAAAAATAAAGTACTTTTTCATTTTTTGGAGGTAGTTAGGAGGGGAAGTACATTCTAGTATCCATTTTTTAAATCATTTTTCAAAGTCTATTTACTTTTAAAATTAATTAAAAAATAAATATTCATTATATTTTATAAAAAGATAGGTAGAAAACTATATTATCTTATCTAAATTTCCACTAGAGGGTTTTAAAAAATACCAAATGACACTCAAAAAATGTGGGGGTGCACAACCAACTATCTACTAGATTTTTCTGAAAAAATGGGAGTTCCTCTTTGAATTTCAAATGTTTGACCTATTTATACTTGACATTTTTAGAATAAAAAAAAATTATTATAAACTAGACTCAAATTGATACATTTCATGTTCTTACATTATCTTCAAATTTTGAGTGTAGCCATCTCAAATAATCTATACAAGTTGAGGTTTCTCATATTTTAGGGGGGGAAATGTCAACTTAAGACCCCCTTTTTGTATACCAATTCCCTACACTTACCCTCATATTACTCCACATGTTTCTCCTTTTTCTCAAAATAATAATGTCTCACTTCATGTTCCAATTTCTTCTCAAGTTCTTCATAACTATTCACATTTTTCAATTTATTCTCAAGTTTTTCCAATGTCTCAACATGTTTCTAATATTTATCTTGTTCAAAAATATATTCCTTATGTTGATTTTGGAATTTTGAAACCATGTTACTACTCCTATTTTACAAAATTATTTATTCCAACTACTACTATTCTAAATTATGAAATGCCTACTATGATACATACTCTACACAACTTGTAAAATCAAATTAAGGTTAATTGTCAAAGGTCTCAAAATCTAAAATGTAGGGTCACTTCTAATGATAATCTTAAGGTTACTTCTAATGATATTCTTCTAAACCTATTGGTTCATATAGTGATTGCATATAATGTTAAAATTATAGCTGTTTCTCCAAAGTTTGAATTGTTCAATCGAAAAAGAAACCCTTCTCATCGTATTAGTGCTTTCTATAATTATTGTTTAAATTTTTCTCATGATGATCAATTATTAAATAGGTTATTTCAAAGGATCTTAAAGGATTTCATTCTTGATTGTTTTTATTTGTTAATATGTGTATCTATACATTATTTTACAACATCAATTGGTGACTTATTAACTCATATTTTCAATCAATATTTGTATGAAGGTTATATTTACACAATTAGGTAAAATAAAACAAGGATAAATGATAGTATTAATGAGTATGTTCTTAGATTCAATATTATGGAACTACTAATATGACTCCAAAACTAGACCAGATAATGAACTTCAACGTATCTTTGCTCATAGCTTTCTTTCCATTATTAAGTACCAAGTGGTCTTAAAAACTTACCATTATTCCAATTAACTTTAATATAATAAAATTATAAATTTTGATATCAATTTTTAAATTAATATGTTATTATGGGAAAAATTATCTAACTTTTAGGGGAGCCAAGTTTACAAATAAGAAAAATTCCAATGCTAGAAGTAACGAGAATTCCATCCAATCTAAGAGTGATGTTAAGAATGTGGTCAATGCTAAAGAACAACCATATTACATACTCGTATTATTTCAAAAAGGGGGGATAATAAATTTAAAATTCTAAGTGATAGTCTACTAAAGGTTTTGAAAAGATTATGTGAATGTATAATGATTACTTTTCTTCCCATTAGATAGTTTGATCATCTAAGTAAATTTATTTAAAATTAAAATTTGAATACATTTTTTAATTATTGTCTAATTTCATGACATTCTTCAAATATAGTCATTACCTTATGTATAAGATGCAATATCTCATTGATAATCAAATTCAAGTAAATGAAAATACAAAAAAATGAATGAATTAGTGGCTCCACCAAATGAACACTTTAATTTTTTTACTAACCTATTCTAGATCATAATACCTAACCAAAGGATCAAGTAAATGTTCATAAGATAGATAAACTAGATAGAAAGTAAAAACTAAAGGATTTTTAATTTTTTTATAGATATTAGTTTTGGTGGGATCCTTACCCTGTTCACTTTTGATCGTAGCTCCAACTGGTCTAGGACACAGTCAGGGGCCCAGATCCCCAAGTGATCATCTATTTTATGTACAATAATTACCAAAAATGGCCACAATCAGCTTGAGAATACCAAAAAATGACCATAACTAGTCAAAAAATACCATCAATGGCTACAATTGGCCCAAGAATACCAACGATAGGCCATAATCATCCTCTGATACCAAATTGAGATTTGAACCTGGGTGGTGTTTGGATCAACTAACTCACTTTACCAACTCATGCACATCTCATTATTGGAACACTAAAGGATTTTAATTCCCATTCATTTGATGCATTATTTTTGTGGTTAGTGAAATCCAAAGGAAGAGGGCACATCCTCTAATTAGTTTTTGTCATAGTGAGATTCTAATTGATTGCTAATAAAAGGGTAATTTATTCTCAAGTGCTTTCATAAGTTAACCTAAACAATAAAAAGATGTAGTTATGATTGATAATGGCTCAAACATAATATATGTACTAATAAATTTATAAAGAGACTCAAAATCTATAATATGAGTTTGTCTTATACTTCAACAATTATTATTAGATTTTGTTGCATTATCTTATCTATTAGGGTGGGTTGTAATAAAATTTCATATATGGTAGCTAATGATGGATCTTATGATTTTTTTGGGTAGGCCATGGATGCTTCAAATGAAATAAATTCCTTCAGCTTTACACCAATGTTTGAAATTTTATCATAAAGATCAAGTCAACATAATTTGACAAGATGTTTATTTCCCACAAAAAAACAAGCTCAAGAAGAGGTTTTCCATAAGGAAATTATAAGTTAAAAACTAATTTTTATAGCTAAGGAAAATGGACACAAAGTAAAAATACATAATAATATACCTAAAAAGGTATGTTATAATGACCTATTTTATCATAACCTATTTTTAATACACAAATAAAAGAGATTAAATATGATCCAATTATTCTATGTCATATCAATGAGAAGGATCATATTGATATAAAAGAAGCTATAGTAGATAGTTAAGATGATGAAAATGATGATGATAAGTTTAATCTTTCTTAGACTCATGGGTGCTTCAGTATCGTGATTTGGCTCTAGATGATACACATGATTTAAATTATATATGTTGTAATGATTATTATCACTCACTTGGTTATTATGACATTATCAGCTAGTTTTATAATCCAACTTGTCACTTATGTCTACAACTAAACATGTTATTTTGGTCCATTTCTACTTTCTAAAATTATTGTCTTTGTTGGCATGCTTATTTTTATTTCTTTATATTTGATTTTACATATCTAAACTTGTGCACATGGTTTCTATGTATTTATTATTTCTTCTACATTTTATTCAATGTTAGGTCACCCACTTGGGTTCACAATCTTGCCTCAAATTCTACTTGTTTTTTATTAATCAATTATTTTCACATGCTTGAACACAATTTTCTTGATTTTCTTCCATCATGCTTCACATTTTTTAGCTTTATATGTTTCCATTCAATATTTTAATTTTATGTTTTCTAAGTTTTCTTCCTTCAATTGTAACATTTTCCATCTATCCTTCTATTATTCTTAGGTTGTCCATACTTATGTTTTTGTTTTTCCTACCCTCTTTATTTTTGTTTCTTTATCCCATCCTAAAATTCCATGTTAACTTATAGATCTGATGATGCTAAATTTATTTTAGAAACAAGCCTTGGTCACTACCAAAATTGAGCCATTTTATTTTTATTGTTTATCTACACTACTTTGATCTACACCAAATTTATAAATTTGATTTCACACTACTTTTAGATCTCTTTTCAGTTACTTTTAGCCTTCACTAGTGCATGTAGGTTAAAACTTAAGGTTTTATTTAAGAACTATTTTTTCTTATTCCAATCATTTTAATTTTCTAATTATCTTGCACTTTTAAATCTATTTATTACTAAACATTTGTATTTAATTCAAATTTTTCTTGTGCAATCTCTCTTGATGATTATTTTAGTGTGTATGTCAGAAATCCCATCAAGATCAAAGATGTAATATCAAATGCACTGAAGCTCAAACAAAGAAATAAAGATGAATAATGAACCCAAAAACTAATAAGATAAATAAAATTAACAATAGGCCAAGATTTTGAACAATAACTTGTATTGATTCATATTTAATGAATTTAATTAATTAAAATCCAAACCATGATTAAATAATCCTAAACTCAAAATTTAGAGTTGACATGCAAAGTTTTGAAAAATATAAAATATAAAAAAAAATCTATTTTTAGAAACCACTATTTATAGTAATTTTTACATACAAGCATGCATGGCTCTAATTTTTTTATAAAATAACCAAAATACCAAAATTATCCTATGGGATGAAATTAAATTGAAGTTGACCTTTGGTTATAAAACTATACAATTTATAAAAAAATAGAAAATTCTCAAAAAAATCATTAAACGTTAATTTTGGACCCTCAAATGATCATGTTTGGCCTCCAAAAAATATTTAAATAAAATCTAAGTGGATAGATCAGTTTAGGGTAGAATCAAAAAAATATATACGATCATTTTGGTGTGTGGAAGAGCTCAAATGGAGTTATGAGTCAAAAGTTATGGCCTCTGAAAGGTTGGCCTATTTTTTTTGCATCATTTTTTTTTAGTTAAAAACAACTCAGCTCCTGTGAGTTGGCCTACTTATACTGCTTCCACTTTTCCTTATAAATATTATTTAGCTCCCATTCTATAATTCAAGTGTTGTCTTCTTGCTGCAATCCTTCCCACTGCACCAAATACCTGATATAATTCTTTTGCCTTGTGTTCACTATCTTCATATCCAAAACCTGCACTATTTTTTCTTTCTTCTTTGGAACATGCTGCTCCCAATTTAATTATTCATCTACATCATCTTCACCATCTTATACATGGAATTCATATAAATATGAAACATTAAGCACTGGAGATATATCAAAATTCTATGGTAAACTTATCTCATAGGCATTATCATTGATTTTTTTCACAATTCTTCATGGTTTAGTTTTCTTGTACTTCAACTTATTGTATGTGCCTTTGGAAATCTCTTTTTCCTCAAGTAAACCATTACCAATTCTCCTTCAAATACCTTGGATCTTCTTTTGACATCTGCTACTACTTTATATTTCTCATTACTTTCCTGTAACTTTCTTCTTACTCCTTACAATTGTTGCATATACTCTACAAATACTTTTGCATCATCACTAATTCAATCTAAAATTGGTGATTGTACCGAATCTAAAATACCCATAATATTTCTCTCATAAATAATTTAAAAATGTGTCTTTCATGTTGATCTATTCACTAAATTGTTATATACAAACTTAGCTTGTGGTAAAGCCAAGTCCCATTGCGTTGGCTTCTCTCCCACTATGCATCTCAATAAATTTCTTAAACTCCTATTCACAAATTCTATTTTTCCATCTATTTATGGGTGATATGTGTTATTTAATTGTATCTTAGTACCCATTTTCTTCCAAAAAAGTCCTCTAAAAATGACTTATAAATTTTGTGTCCCTATCTAAAAGTAATAGTTTTTGAAATACCATGCAATCTCACAATATCCATAAAAAATAATTCCACAACTCTAGTGGCATCATTGGTTTTCTTACATACAATTAAATAAAATATTTTATAAAATCTATTTACAACAATAAAAATTGAATCATTACCTCTCTATGTGTTTGGCAATCCCAACACAAAATCCATACTCAAATCTATCCATGGTCCTCTTGGAACCGGTAATGGCATGTATAGTCTAGTATTTTTTGCATGCCCTTTATCCACTTGACATATTATATACCTTGAAACATATCTTATCATGTCTCTCTTCATCCTTGGCCAAAAATACTTTTCCTTCACCAAATCTATTGTCTTTGTCTTACCAAAATGTTTAGTCAAACCACCACTATGTAATTCTCTTATTATACTGTCTCGTAGAGACCCAAATAGAATGCATAATATTTCCCTTTGAAGACATAACCTTCTTGTATAATATACTCATCATGAATAAAATCTATCCCACCTATTAATGGATTCTTGTACTGCTTAACTACCTTGGTAAAATATGGATCAGTATCATATAATTCTTTAATAGCTTCAAATCTAGCTACTTCACTCACCATAGTAGTTAATAATGATACCCTCCTGCTTAAGGCATAAGCTACCTAATTTTATTTACTTGATTTATGTTTCAACATAAAATTATACTCCTACAAGAAAGAAACTCACTTTGCATGCCTACTATTCAACTTCTTTTGTGTATTCACATTTTTCAAAGTCTCATGATCTGTAAATAGAATAAACTCTTTAGGCACCAGGTAATGCCTCCAATGTCTTAATGCTTGTATAATTGCATAAAGTTTAACATCATAAGTATAATACTTTGTCCTTACCTCATTTAATTTTTCACTGAAATATTCTATTGGTTTTCCTTCTTGACTCAACACAACACCAATTCCCACAAACGAAGCATCATAATCAACTTCAAACACTTTGTTAAAATTTGGTAATCTTAAAATTGGTCTTTCTATAATCTCCTTAAAAATTTCAAAACTTTCTATGGCCACTATAAACCATGCAAATTCCTTCCCTCTCATGCAATCTATTATTGGTACCACAATACTACTAAAATTTTTAATAAATTTTTTGTAAAAAAATTCTAAACCATGGAAACTTCTTACCTCTATAATGATTTTTGGAATAGGCCACTCAACAATCACTTTTATCTTTTCTTCATCCATTTTCACACCATCTACTAAAACTACAAATCCCAAAAATACTAAATTATTTTGCAAACCCTACACTTCTTCAAATTTGCATACAACTTCTTCTTTCTTAACAAATCTATTACCATTTTTAAATGTTGTAAGTGTTCTTTAGTCTTAATGAATATCAAAATATCATCAAAATAAACAACCAAAAACTTACCAATATATTCTCATAGCACTATATTCATCACCTTCATAAATATGTTAGGTACATTAGATAATCTGAATGGCATCACCATCTACTCATATAAGCCATCCCTAGTCTTGAATGCAGTTTTTCACTCATCTCCTTCACAAATTTGAATATGATAATAACCACTCCTTAGATCAATCTTGGTAAAATATTTTGCTCCTATAAGCACATCCATCATATCATTTAAATGAGGTATAGAAAACTTATACTTTATTATAATTTTTTTAATTACTCTACTATCCACACACATTCTCCATATTTCTTTAGAGTTAGCAAATCTAGCATTACACATGGATTCATACTCTCCCTTATCACCTTCTTACTTAAAAAATCAATAACTTATTTATTTAATTTTGCATGTTCTATTGGAATCATCCTATAAGTTGCTTGATTGAGTAGAGCTAATCCTAAAATCAAATTAATGTGATGTTGAAGATCTCTCTTCAATGGTAAACCATCTGGTAACTCATTAAGAATAACATCTGCATATTCTTTCAACACTCTTACTACTTTAATTGGTATTGGCACCATTTTTTTTTCTTCATTCTTTACTACTAATACATAACAACAACCTACTACCTTCGTATCTTGGATAAATTATTTAGTAGAGAGCATGTTTTTTATCTTCTCTTCATCTTTAAGAGGTAATAAAACTATCTTTGTACCACATTTCCAAAAAGTGTATGTGTTCTTTGCTCCATCATGAATTACTTTCTTGTCAAATTGCCATGGTCTTCCTAATAACATATGACATGCATTCATCAAAATAACATTACACCATATTTCATCATTATAACTCTTTCTTATATAAAACTTGATTAAGCACCTTTTATCTATTGTAACTTAATTTCCTTTCTTAAACCATGAAATTTGATAAGGATTCAAATACTTTTCACATTGCAAATTTAGTTTCTCAATCTTTTCTTTAAAAACCATATTTTCACAACTACCACCATCTATAATTATTTTGCATACATTTTCACCTAAAGTACATCTTGTTAAAAAAATATTTGATCACAACTATGCATCACCACTTTATTTATTCTACACTTGATCCTTCCTTGAAGCGATCATGGTTCTTCTAATCATGAGATTCTCTCCCACATCTATTGGTGCAACTTTAGTATTCTTCTCTTCTATTTTAACCTCAACTAGATTCACTCTTGGGTGATCTTCTTGCCTCCTTTCTTGATCTTGATAGTGTGGACACTCAAATGCTCTGTGCCCTTCTTCTCCACATCTATAATGTACATAAGATCTATGTTTATTTGGAAACCATCCTCTAGCACCACCATAACCTCATCCTCTTTGAAATATTCTTCCTCTTTGTTGGTATTGAAACCCTTGCCTATTATCTTCTTGTCTTTCTGTACCACATGATGATTCACCTTTATTGACAATAAAACCACCTCTAATGGTATTAAACCCACCTCATCCCCTTATTGGAGGGGATCTGCCTTTTTTTGGACTAGTAGATGTCCTTCTAAAATGTTGTCTATTTTGTTTTTCTTCTATTTTCAAAGACAATTGATAAGCCTCCTCCATGTTAAGTATTCTATGCATGCTTAATTCATCTTGAATAGAAAATTTTAAACCATTTACATACCTTGCATCCATCTAATCTTATGTTTCATCATGCTCCACTCATATGGAAATCTTATTAAATTTATCTGTATACTCTTGTATACTATGATTTTTTTACCTCAAATTCTAAAAAAAATTGTATATGGTTTGAGCATAATTCATAGGAAGAAATTTCTCCCTCAGCTTCTTCTCTATATTTTTCCATGAATTAATCTTCTCTTTACCTTTTCTCTATCTCTCTTTCTATAGGTGATCCCACCATATCATTTCATGACCTTTCAATTTTGTGCATGCAAATTTTACCTTCTTGTCTTCTCTCATAGTCTTCCACTCAAAGAACTTCTCCATGTTATTCATCTAATCTATCAACTCTTCTAGTTTTAAACTACCTCTATAATCTGAAACATCAACCTTGATTCCTTCATTTCTTCCTTCTAAATATTGAACCATCCTTTCTTCCATCGATGGTCACTGCTCTTCTTCTTCCTGCTAAATTTCTTCATCATGATCTATGTCTTTCTCATCACCACCTTATTTCCTCTGTTGATTGGTAATAACCTCTATTAATTATTGAACTTGACTCTGTAGCTCTTTTATAGTCTAGTTCATCTGTGCAACACCTCCTCATCCTCTCACCATTCTTTACTCTTCCAAGATTTAAACTTGCTCTGATACCAGATAATGAACCCAAAAACTAACAAGATAAATAAAATTACCAATAAACTAAGATTTTGAACAATAACTTGTATTGATTCGTATTGAATGAATTTAAATAATTACAAACCCAAACCATGCATAAATAAGCCTCAACTCAGAATTTAGAGTTGACATGCAAAAATTAAAAAAAACTAAAATCTAAAAAAAATGTCTATTTTTAGTAGTAGATATTTATAGTAAGTTTCATATGCAAGAATGCATGGCTCTAATTTTTTTTTTTAAATAATCTAAATACTAAAATTAACCTATGAGAAAAAATTTAACTGAAGTTGACTGTGGGTTCTAAAACTATACAATTTTTAAAAATAGAAAATTATCCAAAAAATTATTAAACATTAATTTTGGATCCTCGGATGATCATGTTTGGCCTCTAAATAATATTTGAATAAAATATAAGTTAATAAAGCAACTTAAGGTAGAATAAAACTTTTTAATATAGTCGTTTTAGTGCGTGGAAGAGCTCAATCAGAGTTACGGGTCAAAAGTTATGGCCTCCAAAAGGTTGGCCTATTTTTTATGCATCAATGAATGGACATGCAATTGTGAGAGAGAAATAAAGAGTTAAAACCATGTAAATCCTCCATAATTTGAACTTTATAATAGTTGTACAAGTAGGAGAGATGAAAATTAACTACCCTTAAAATAGCGATAATAAGAATGTAACTCTCATACCCAAAATAGTTTGTCAAAGAGTAACTCCTACTAACTAGCTAATAATGACGATCAATTTTAATTGTCTATGATAAATGACACTTAAGCAAAGCTAAATCATATGTATAAATAAACGAAATGAAACAAATAAATAAAAATAAAGTCCTACACTGATAATTTGTTGCCCATTATGCATTTTTCATCAAAATAATTATCTTATTTTATGTTATTTGACTTTATAATTATTATTTTTCATAATTGGGCTTCCTTACTTTTAGATTAGGTCATATGTTTTTTGTTTTTTCAATGGATTTATTTTTAAAATGTTCATGATGATTACACTTTCATATTCAATTACTTTTTGTTATTGAAAGTATCTATGGTTTAATATTTTAGGATTAGTGTTTGAATAGTTTTTTCACATTTAATTCATTATTGATGTTGGGTGATACACCTCTATTCAATCTTATGATTGTTAGAATGGTACAAGTGATATATTGAGAATTTCTCCACTAATATATAAATCTAAAAGTGTAACATATTTTTATTATTCATTTACTCAATATTTTTAAATGGTCATCAATTGAATTAATTATATATAAGTTACATCTATATTTCACTATCAATATAACTAATAATTAATACTAATAAATCCATGTCCTAAATGGAACTTATAAAGAGAATAGAATAGATTCTAAAAATGTTTAAACTCTAATATTTATGGCTTGGAGCCGATACTTTTTTAATGCACTTAATGGTACAAGAAGTATGGTCAAAATGATCATAAGACAACGTGCCCATTTTACTCTAAATACGACTTTTACAATACTTTAAAATATTTTGTATGTATTAATTTTTTTTCTCATGGTTAATAACATTTGAATGTTTAGTGCTCATTTCATCTCTAGACTTTACGTGGTTTTCTTATGACTAATAATGTTTCAATATATCACTCACTATACTAAGGGGTTCGAATTTATAATAAAATTACAATATCATCTTTTATTGTATTTAATATTGTGTCATTTCCTATAATTCATGGTTTATGGTGGTTGTAATGATTAGTACACTAAATATTAAATCATTATAAATTTGGATTTTTCTTACACATCAATTCAAGATTTAACAATTTAATAATATAAAATGGAAAGAAAAATCACCCAATTTTATATAATCTCTAATGATTAATAATTTAGATTTTTAATATATTATACATTAAATCTAAACCAGATTGTCTTATTCACACATAAAATGACATGGTGGAATATACGAGAATTTCCTAACTTATCATTTATGTAGAATAATTTTTATTTTCCTTATTATTCCATATAAAATGAAATGGTGAAATATAAAAAAAATTCCTTAACCTATCATTTATAAAAAATAATTTTTGTTTCTCTTATTATTTTATATAAAATGAAATAATGGAATATACTATAATTTTCTAACTTATTATTTATAAAAAATAGTTTTTGTTTTTCTTATTATTTTATATAAAATAAAATAATTAAATATACAAAAATTTCCCAACCTGTCATTTATGAAAAATAGTTTGCTTCCCGTACGAGACTTTTTCACCTTATTTGCAAATGATTCATTGTGCAATCCACATATTAAAAAAAATTGATGACATGTATTACACATCAAAAACATATATGAAAAAAATGTATGAAAGATAGAATGGACTAATGACGTTTGCATTGCTTCTGTGAGAGAGTTTAGGGTTGCAGGCCTCCCATAAATGCTGACCTCTTGACATTTTAACAAACACCTTTGACTAAATGACTTGGTAGTTGGGAATTTATGTGGTGAAAAATTTGGACTAATATTTTAAATTATGTAATAATATAAATGAATTACCTTTAATTAAACATTTTAAATATATAAATAAAATAAATAATATTTAATTAATTATGATAATTAAATATGTAAGAAAATAATGTAAATATAATGCTCTCATCTCATTAATACTATGATAAAAATGTCTCTACAATCTGGGCTTGGAAATGCAGACCTGTAATTGTAACGATTGTTGCACTGAAATGAAATTATGGACTGATTTGACATGGCTAGTTGTCAGTTCTCTACAAATAATCTTGACAGACTGTTATGGCTTTATAAACGCTTATGATGGGTTGTTATCTTTGTGAATTCTAAAATTATGGGTTTTTTTATTTAATTCTATTTAATTTTAATATTATGATAACTATTAAAATTTTAGAAGGATAGTAATTTGCTTATTGTAGATAGCGAAAGAATAAACATAGCTTTGGTTTGAAAGATGATTGCCGATGATAAGCATGTTATGTTGAAAGATTTCAATGATAGATTAGGTAGTGACTAGTTTTGATTTTTATATTTTGAAAGATTACTGTCAATAATAATAAATGTCAGGGTGACAGATCTCAATGATGGAGTAGGTGGTGACTTACTTTGATTTGTGTTTTAAAGATGGTAGTCAATAATAAGTACATCATGTTGAAAGATCTCAATAATAAAATAGGTAATGACTTTCTTTAGTTTCTGTATTTTGAAAGATGACTGTCAATAACAAAAATGTCACGTTGAAAGATCTCAATGATAGAATAAATAATGACTCACTTTAATTTATATTTTAAAAAATGACTATCAATAATAAATATGTCACATTGAAAAATCTGAATGATAAAATAAGTGGTGATGCGCTTTGATTTCTGTGTTTTGATATCTTGGTGTAGGCTGTTGTTTTAACCCTGATTTTCCATAAAATCATTGTACAAGTAAAGGCCCTACCCTGGTTTTTCTTCTATTTTCTGTTTGGAGCAAATAATGCATGTCTGCTTCCGCACACGTAGCTGTCGATGACTCAATCATTACAAATTTACAGGTATGTCTAATATGTTTATTGACAGATATCGCACCAAAGGTCACCACAGCCAATGTCCTCAAAGTTCTACACGTTAAGACAATATGTTCCCTGTCATACTTGGATTTGGGTTTCACGGAATTTGTCTGTTATCCCCATTTTCAATTGGGAGTTGTTACAAGGACAGAGCTGAATGCCAAAGAAAAGAAAGATATGAATATTTGTGGACAATTATACCACATTTCATGGCAGAAATTTCTAGCGTGAGTATGTGGTAGGGGACACATATCAACGTTGAGTGCTTGCGGTTTACGTGATAGAATATTAAAGATACTTTGAATGTTTATTTCATGATTTTTTATTATTAGTTAAATTTTAGTTTTGTTTAACCCCAGACATGACTTAAGTTAGATAATGTAATTTTATTTTCTAGCTTGGTATACCTGATAAAGGGATTGATTAATTGAAGATAGTAGCAGTTAAATGGACCCCTATGCGTATACATTTATCAAGTTAAAAGTCAATGTGGAAGCTAAAGGAATTATGGGTCTGAATGGAGGAGGATGTATGTTTAGAAATGTGGAAGTTAATTATAAATTATGTACTTATTAGATTTTAGATTTTAGGATTAATACTAATAATCAATATGAAATTATAATGTTATTGTTGTGAGGTCTCAAATAATGGTATTGAAAGGATGGAATAAGTTCATTGTAGTAAGGGGTATACATATCCTAATCAATGTAATGAATAATGGAGTTGGGTTTAACCAGCATGCATTATTGATGTAGTGTATGTATCACTCCCTCCGAATCTACCATAGTCAACCTACGTTCTGACAATCATGGGTAACTTGGCCCCCTCGTCAAATGAGCCACTAACCACTCATCGTTGGTTAATCCAACGATGCCCCATGCCTTCATTGCTAACTATCTAGTCACATTAACCATCACCATGACCACCAACAACCAACTCACCAACCCCTCACCCCTCCAACCCCCATGACTGCTAACATTGAACTATCAACTCACAACCGTCATTTCCAATTCAACATTGATTGGAGCCCCACTGCCACTACGAACTATCATCAACATCCTATGCCATATCTTGGGATCATTTCAAATTTTGCATTCATTAGAATCACCCAATTTTAAAAACCATATACCCATACCCATCCAGATGTATTTTGAACCAGATACCCATGCATTCAAATGATTTTGGCATTGGAGGCAGATAGAATGGATTTCATATCAGATCTTTGATCCAACGTGGTTGTAAATAAGCACAAAGATGTACTTCTATGACTACAAGCACAAGCACATACAGGTTTGTGTTTAGATTTACACTGTCTAAAATCTGTTTATATAGTCTAGAGCCATGTCTATGGAGATTGTGTGAAATGTGATTTTTGTCTTCGTAATGTGATTTTATACACACCATGTCTATGTATTTGTAATGTAATGTGTAAAGTGAGCCCCTCCAAAATTATTTTACTACACACCATGTCTATGCATAGAGAGCCATGTCTCAAACACTTGTATTTTTGATGAACTGTTTACTGTCTACATGGCATAAACTTCCCTTTGTGTCACCACAAAACCTTCTGGTGAGCACCATCAATGGCACCGATGCACTCAAGCAAGGTTTTATGCAATTGTGTATTTTTAAAGTGCTTGTGCCATCATTAGTCAGGGTTTTAGTGGGTTTCTTGGGTAAGATATCTATAAGAAACAATACTTTAGTTTCTAAGACTTAGCTCTTTATGCCCCTCATGCAAACAATTTGTATTTTATATCTCTATATCTGAAGACCACCATAATTGTCTGATATCAATACAGGATCCAAATAGTTGGGTTCATAGAAGATCTTGAACCCACCCTATTAATAAAACATTCTTCCATTATTAATACTCAGTCCTTGGCTAAATTCTAGGTGAGGTGACTTGTCAAGACCATCACCTATATTGGAAGAAGTTTAGGAAATGATGGAAAGAAAATAGGTGCATGAAACCATTGAGAAGGATTGAAGAAGTTATATTCCAGTGTTGTGGGAAGAAGAAGCTTCAAGAAAGACCAAGAAAACATCAAGAAATCAAGAAAGACTACCTTTTCTATAATTCTAAGTATATTGTGTTATCAATGTTCATGAATAAAAACAAACACTGTTAAGTTATTTATAGATTCTTAAAGGATTATCATATGTGGATGGTGTTAAATTATGATTCTCTATTATTATGTTGCATAGATCTAATTATTCCTCAAACTATAGAGTGTAAACCACAATACAAACCAAGGAAGAGTGTCTTTGTTTTACATAGTTAGAAAGACAAGATTGGAGCTATCATTTTGAGACCAGTCAAGTGTTTCTTTGAATTGTAAAATCCATATATAATATCGAATACTCTCTACTTATTCAAATAATTATTGGATATATTTTATAATGTAAGATTGGATCCAATCTCCAACCAAATTCAACACAGACCTCTATAAGGACATAATATTTTGTTAAATTGCATATTGGGTTCTTGTCAAAAGTGCTCAAACCAAGATGATTATTGGAGTCATTGAGGTAAGCTTATGCAGTCCTTAAAAAATCTTTTAAAGTCATTGGAAGTGTCTAATAGTTAAATTTGCTCCATTTTATAACTCTCAGACTATCTCAAGCACAATCAAGCCTAAACTAGGGTTTCAAAACAAAAACATGATTATTTCTTATTTCATCCAATCAAAAATATTGAAAACTTGGAATATTATGTAATTTGATATGCACTAAAAGATTCAAGAGGTTTTGTGATAGTAGCAATTCATATAGGACATAATCTAATAGACACATAGTGAATTAGGCATAATTAGGACTTATAAAGTAGAATTTTAAAAGGTTTTTATTGTTTTAAACCTTGTAAGAGAATTCAAAGTATAGAAAGGTTGAAACACATGAGATTGAACTTAAGAAGAATGTCCAAGACCTAAACAAACTAAATAAATTCACATTATCTAAAAATAGGGCTACAAGGATTGTAATATCAAAACATGGTAATAGAAGTTGATAAAGGATTAATACCAAAATAAGGACTCCTACCTGCACCACAAACCAACTCTATGAGTTCACTCAAGAGTCAACCATGATTGAGTTTGACATGGTAAGTTAAGAATTAATACATTTTAATCACTTAAAACATGTTAGAAGACCACCTTTGACCCCTCCTATAAGTATCATGACCATCAAATGCCCAAGAAGATGAAGGAAACTCCTACAAACTCCTTTGACAATTAAAAAACTTCAAAATTCTTGGTATTGGCTAGAAACCCAATTTC
Source organism: Torreya grandis (assembly GCA_037957365.1). Taxonomy (NCBI): domain Eukaryota; kingdom Viridiplantae; phylum Streptophyta; class Pinopsida; order Cupressales; family Taxaceae; genus Torreya; species Torreya grandis. The sequence continues at coordinate 3,954,747 of JARHVA010000011.1, forward strand.
TGACCTCAATGGACAAAATTGAAAAGTCTAAAGTTTAGAACACCATTTGTTGACCTAACAAGACATTCTATAGTTAAACAAAGCCAAAATTTGCAAAAGAAACCACAATTCAAGCTATGTTCCTACATCATGGACAAATTATAGGCTTCTAGAGAACTCTTGATGGTGAAGAGTTAGAGTTTCATTTTAATGTTAGGAACCTCAAAAAAATTTCTAGGTTGAATGTTGCATTTTAATTTGTTGTGAATTTAAAATAACTATGGTCTATTATTTTCCTAATATTTGTTGAATTTTTCTTCTGATCAACTAATTTTATGAATCATTATGTGCTTGCCTTCAAGATTGAAGATTTCAACAGAATCATGCAATGTAGATAGAAATTCTTAGCCCAGGATCCTATGGCCAATAAATTAATACCATGTGAAGCAATCACATACCCAATAGGAAGATGGAAGGATGGTGATGCATAGGGAATTCCATGATTTCTTTGTTATGAGGCCAACTAATTGATTTTTCATCCCCTTCTGCACAATAATTGCGTGTCATGGAAACCATTACATTGAAGCTGATTTATCCAGTTCTTAAATAAGATTCAATATTGTAAACCATATTCTAAACTAACATACATGAAAAAATTTATATGTTACCACTAATACTTTGACTATTCAATGATCTAGATTTATGATGGATGGTCTGAAAAGAAATAATTTCCTTCAATAAATTTGAACTGAGGCCAAACAAATTATATAAAATTTTGGTTATTTCCCTCAAAAGTGAATTTTTTAGTTCAAGTATTATTATTTGATACTAATCACTTGTCACATCGATTTATTTAGGAGAAATAAATCAGTAGCTAGTCATCATCATGGGCATGCTTTGAGTTTAAACCCCCCCTCCATCGATTCATCATAAATCATAATAGGGTTTCACATGGTGCATCCATTGGTGGGAGTGGGATTTCCACTAAGCCTGGAAAACCATTCCATGGCCACCAATATCCTATTGGGGAATCTTGGTGGGCATTCCCTTCTTTTCCTATTATAGATGCAACTGAGGGGACAACACATGCACTTTCAATGATGTTTCATGAAAGGGACATGCTAGAATTATTATTTTCTTTTCATATGTATAACACTCAATGTTTGCTAGCTTTGCATCCACATTGTGATTTTTTATGCCATGTTTAATATTTTAGTGTGAGTGGAGGGAGAAGAACCAAGGAAAAAAGGATGTTCATGAAACATCTAATGACTTCATCTCACAAGATGTAGGAGAAGCTTTAGCCAAACTTAATCTTCTTTCAATTCTCATATTCATAGATGCTTCTTTTTGAATACCTATACTAGTCAATAATATACCTATTTTAATTCTCCCTTTGATTTTCTATGTTAGTTTTCTATATGTTAGGTAGAGGGGGTGGAGCAAATCCACAATGATGAGGTGGAAAATGACCTACATGAAGACTTTGTCCCCATATATGTGTGTATTGGTTGTACTTATTCTTCTTTCTTCCACCACAATCATACATGTATGTTGTTCCATTTATGTTTGGAGAGACATATTTTTATTGACCATTAACATAGGAGGAGGAGGAATCAAAGAAGGTTGATACAGATGTTGATGACATTATTGATGATGATAATAGTGATTGGGTTACGGATGCCTCATAATCTTATGTGGAATAGGTTGAACTAAATTGTGTAAGAACAATTTTGTGTCTTTGAGGATGTTATCATTTTTTTTATGCATATAACCTAAAAAGGATTCTTTATTGAATGATAGTTTTTAGGTGAGTATAGGATTGTGGATATGGGCATTATGAGTAGGATTTACATTATTGCATGTTACCACCATACAACACATTTAGTGGTCAAGGTGGTCATCCTTTTTGGTCACTATAGAGACTTAACAGTCACCATCTCAAAATTCATGGTTGGCATCCCATTCCAAAGGGACCCCTAGAACATTTCGGTAGTGGGAAAATGAATCCAAATGTAATATAATACACATAAAGATAAGTAGAACATAGGACAATAGAATGACTCTTAAAAAACCATAGCATCAACAAGAGAGACAGGCTAGAAATATTGTGAATAGTGAGGGAGAATGTCTCCCAACTATGTAATATAAATGGCATGGACTTGAAGGATATCAATGACATGATTCTTGCATATGATTCAAGGTAAAACTTATTATAGATAAGGCAAGCCTACATAAGGTGATGAGAATTTTGTAAAGAACTTAAAAGAGAAAGCCAGATGGTTGAGAAATGATAGGGTGCAACTAAAAATAGACCTCAGGTTATATTTAATCAGTTCAATGATTTAAATAGAATATACGATAACTTTATTGTAGGTTTTCAATAATAACTTTGATATTTCTAAAGCAATCACCATCTAGAATTCAAAGACAAGACACTCATATGCATTCTACTGATGACAAACACATTCCCTTGAGGGAGTACCTTGTATGGAAAGGTAAGATGGTTTCTTGACAGACCAAAATATTAAAAAAAATCTCCTCATGAGTTGCCTCATGTAAGTAAAGTAAATGTCTATGTCTATTCAATGTTATTGTGCTTCTACTTATTGCCAACATTGATCTAATACTCCTTTTCTATTCTATGAAGATGAATGCTTCTATTTGTATAGGATTTTGATAAATATGATGTGGTGTCATCTAAAGCATTATGAGCATTTCATAAAGGCCATTTATTCACTTTTTATTTACTAAACCAATAAGTTTGTTTTTTATGTTTGTGTCTTCTTCTTATTTTTTGTCAAGCTTCTTAAACTACACAGTTCCAAATATCGGTGTCTTCATGGTAGGCTCACAAATGCATATATTTGAATTTAGTGGTAGTCCACTTTCACATTATGTGTCCTCAATATTAGGTCTTATGTCCATCCTAAGAACATGGATATTTCATGCAAGATATTACCTTGGACATGATATGTATGGCATGTATGATGTGAAATGATACATATTAATTGGACATCATAGTTTGAATACAAGCGTTTCATTTACAATTTTTATTGGCTAAGATGTGTGTCATTTATCTATAATTTAAGAAATTATTTGGTGGTTGATATTACATTTAGTGATGTGTTGCATGAAGGTAAATAGTTAATTGTTGCGATGATGTTCACATATACTCTTGAAATCATGTATAAATGTATGGTGTGTAATGATTTTAATAGGTAAACTATCATGTTGACATGTTTGCCTTTTTTTTGTTGTCAATGTTTCAAATGTTACTAATATAGTGTATGTGTTCGCATCTCACTATGTATGTTGACAACTTATCGTGGTTGGATGGAGTGCAATATAACATTTAGTGCATGGTTTCTACCTTTTCTCTCCACATATCTCATTTTAACAATATATTGATGTAGAGTGCCCAAAGAACACTTGATTAATCAGTAAATGCCTATGGACCATGCTTTGAGGAAGAGGAGGAGGGATGATGAAACAAGAAACACTTATAAGATCATAACGAGCATGTCAGAGGTATAAAGTCATGGTGTTTTATGTTTATTTTTTATGTTCATATATATTTTATACATATTAGAGATTTTGTGTCAGGGTTTAGTATTGCACCTAAAAAAAATTTAAGTAGTGCAAGGAAAAACATTACAAAGATGGAAACTGCATTGGCTGAGAAGAATAAATCGGTTGAGGAGTTGCACATCACTTTTTTCACATTGAGGGGTGAGAAGATGTAGCTTCAAAAAAACTATCTCAATATAGAATCCATAAATGCATACACAAAATCACTCCATGATTTTAGGGGTGATATCACCAAGTCCATGCAAATGAATTAGGAAGGAATGATTTCCATATGAAAGTATTAAACAAATAAATGCAAAGGTGGATGATGACTTTTGAGAATGTGAACTAAGGCATTTGAAGAGAAGATTGGATATATGGGAGCAATTGGAAAAGGTTAGAAAAGATAAGGAGGATGACTTGAAGGAAATCATTGATGAATTAATAAAACCATTGAAGGAATGAATTCACTAACTTTCAATATGTGCCTTCACATATAGCCTTCGGTTGACCACATGCATTCACACATTGTAAAAGTCTGACTAACCATTCTAACCTTGTAAAATGTTTCTTATTTGCTTTGGCTTCTCACCCATGCCACATCAAATCAAATATCACTAAACATCTAACCACCATCAAGGATGCTTTGGGATTTCATCCATGACTATTTTCTGAGTGTTCAAGTTTGAAGTTCCTACAAAAACCATTCTCCTTTCATAGTTGGCTCCATTAATAATACATAAATACAATAGAAACCAACTTATTCACCAACCATCCCACTCATCAAAAGGAATAAACTCTAAGTTCATTTAGAAACATGTGTTTCAGATGAGAGTAATATACTTCTATGGTAGCATTTGCTCTTGGCCTACATGGGGCATTATATGCAAACATCTTGTCCACATGCCATATGGTGGAACCATTGATATTTACAATAGTTGATGAATGATTCTTGAGCCATGTATTCTTTCATGAATGGGTTCACATCACAAACCATTGTCTCATTAGGAGACTTGTGCATTATTTCACCTAGGATTCTAAACATTTCATGTCTTATTTTAACATCATTCACCTTTGAAATCAAGTTTTCCAATGACCCTCTCCTCACATGTCAACTTAAGAGGTGCACCTCATATTGAAACACTTCCATAGACTCCCATGATAGAGTAAACCTCAAAAAACTAATAAATAAAGTATTATTTTCAATGACAACAAGGAATGTTTATAATATACATGGGATCAACTTACCTAATAACAATAATTCCAGTGTGAGCATCATCCACCATGAAAGCATTTGGTTTCCATTCAAACATGTTACAATGTGCACTAACCACTAGCTTCTACATCCACGATGTCAGGTCTAAAACATTAGGCATCAACATCAACACCCATGAAATAAGAATTCCATTATGCATATTATCAAATAAAAGAAGCATGTACAACATGAATTGCATCATAAAACACAAACATATGTTTCATACAATAACAAGTGTGAAGTTTTGAATTTGGAGATCCAGAAGTACCTTCTATGCATTTCTCCCATACGTGGTGTCCATTGAAACTATACTATTGTGTGCATAATTTAGCATCCACTAATATTGTTAAAGAAGTTAGAGGCTTAAGACAAAAGGTTAAAAATATGTTCCTATTTTTTAACATTCTTCATACACAAATCCTTTTTCATATTTTTATTGACAAATGTTCTAACACTATCTACATCATTAAGCATGAATTTTTATTTTACTTCATCCTTATCTGAATATTATGGATGTCATCTTTATTCATGAAATCATCTCTCTTCATCTGACCTTCAAATAATGTAAGTTTTTCATGGACCATGTCACGATTCTCTTGGTGAATAATTTTAGGGGTCATGACCAACTATAACAACCTCTCCACCAAATATTTCAATGCATCACTAATGAATGGAGCGAGAGTACAATCTCTACCCCTAAAGTCATAGATCCCTTGCCCATGGCAAACCATGCCATGTAATTCTATATGGCCCATGTTGTTATATGTAATCAAATCCTATTCTTTCATATTCATCAACACATGGATAAAAAAGTGATATTGGCGTCCATGACACAAATGCTTATGACCAGGTCGACTGCCAATGCCAACCTTGACAAATTTTTAAATGTCATAATATGCATCATCTTTGGCCTTATAATCCTTGGGGACATATGTATACCAATAAATATATAAAACATACATAAATTGGAATATATAAAAAAGTCCAATTTGTATTTTAAAAAAACTATTATAAGATTCAATACCCATAATATGTATTGGTGAGATCTATCAATCCTAGATTTTTACAAGTTAGATGACACATGATTGAATGCACTATCATCGATACTAAAAGTAGTGGGATACCCTAATATATTACATTCACCATTTAGGAAGTCTTCTATATGATCTATTTTTATCCAAGTAACAATGATATATCATTTCCTAGATTGTACTCCACATTGCTCCACTCCAATTCATTGTTGAGAACTCCCAAGGACATGGATTTTTCATTGTAAGAGATAACAATATCTTCCACTTGGACATTATCTATGAAGTGAGTATGTCAAAAACAAAAATAAACTTATTAATTTATGCATAAATAAGGGGCATTTGTCAACAATTAACATTCATAAACAGGCAACATTGATAAACAATTAAGATTGATAAACAAGGGGCAGTAATAACCATGTTTAAATGTATGAAAAAATAGATAATAATTACCAAATATATGCGTTGATATGTTTTCCCAAAATCATAAAATGTAATAACTTATAAGTTCTTAAGGACCATTTAAAAACTTCCTTGTATAGACTAGCACATGCCATATTTAGCACAGATGATTTTTCTTGAAAATTTAAGATATATTTTATTTGTGTTTTCAATTTATTATTGATGATAATATAAAATGTATAAAACATATTAAATCAAAAAAAAGTTGGTTGGCACTTTTAATGGGTTCAACAATAAGAGAATGAAGCCCAAATTAGGGATTCTAAAAAATGTGTGAAGTGATACCTCCAAGATTTATGTGCTAAGTGATTACATCCTTGATACAAGGCCCATCCTTAATAACTTTACATGAATGAATTGCTTACCAATAGAAACACTTGGTAATTATGTAATCATTACCATCAATTGCGATTTTCATCCACTATTATCTTAACAACATGTACTCTGAGATACCAATATCATTTGTAACATGTAAGTATCACAAAAAAAAATATTGAAGAGCATTAAAAAAATTTCATTCATTTATAAAACTAGTTACAACTTCACATGGTAAGTACTCTCTACGAATACATTTTTACGTCATAATCCCTCTACATTTTTCATGTTTTGGCATTTTGCTCATGGTTAACAACGTTTGAATGTTTAGTGCTCACTTTATCACTTGAATTTACATGGTTTTATTATAATTAATAATGTTTCAATATTTATTACTTGTTGTACTAAAGGGTTTGGGTTTACAACAAAATTAAAATATAATCTTTTATTACATTTAATATTGTGCCATCTCTCACAATTCATGGTTTATGGTTGTCATAATGAATAATATACTGTAGATATTAAATCAATATAAACTTGGATTTTTGGAGAAAAGAATCACATACAGCTTAATGTTATACAATCTCTAATGACCAACAATTTGTATTTTTAAGGTACTATACATAAAATTAAACTATGCTGATTTATTTACATATAAAATGAAGTGGTGAAATATACGAATATTTCTAAACCTATTATTTATGAAAAATAGTTTTTGTTTTCTTTATTATTTCTAAAATGATAAAATATATGAGAATTTTTCAACTTATGAAAAATATTTTTTGTTTCCTTTATTATTCTATATAAAATGAAATGGTGGAATATACGAAAATTTCCCAACCTATCATTTATCACAAATAGTTTTTGTTTCCTTTCTTAACATTATTCCATTTTAAACATTTGTAGATTTTTTTAGTTTATTTTCTGTAAATGATCAATTGTACAAACCACATATAATTTTTTTTATGACGTGTATTACACGTCAATAACATACATACAAAAAAGGTATGAAAAAGAGAATGGATTAATGACGTTTACATTACATCTGTACGAGATTATAGAGTTGCAGGCCTGCCATAGATGCTAGCCTCTCGACATTTTAAGGAACACCTTTGACTAAATGACTTGGTAGTTGGAAATTTATGTAGTGAAAATTTTGGAGTAAAATTTTAGAAACTTACATATTTCACTAAGAGTCTACTATTTGTAACATTTATTTTAGTTTATGGTAATGATATAAATGAAATATCTTTTATTTTTTTGGAAAGAAACTTTTAAATCTAGAAAATAATATCGTTTGAAAAATTAACTATCCATAATAAAAATATTTTCTCTTTTATTATTGGTAGTTAATTTTTCAGGTGTTATTATTTTTCAGATTTAAAAGATTCTTTCAAAATAAAAAAATTTCTATTATTAATATTAAAATAAATAAATAAAATATTTTAAATATATACAAATAAAATAAATAATATTTAATTATGATAATTAAATATGTAAAAAATAATGTGAATATAAAATTCTTATCTCATTAATATTTTGTGTTAAAATTGTCTCTACAATTTAAATTTGGAAATACATTCTTGTAATTGTAACCATTATTATACAGAAATTATGAACTGATTTGATATGGCTGGCTGCTAGGTCTCTACAAACAATCTTGACAGACTGTCATCACTTTATAAATGCTTATGATGGGTCGTTATCATTGTGAATTCCAAAATTATTGGTTTTTTTTGTTTACTTCTACTTAATTTTAAAACTATGATAACTATTAAAACTTCAGAGGGATAGTAATTTGTTTATTGCAGACAGTGAAAGGATAAACATAGTAATGGTTTGAAAGATGATTGTTAATAATAAACATGTTACGTTGAAAGATCTTAATGATAGAGTAGGTAGTGATTTATTTCGGTTTTTATGTTTTGAAAAATGACTGTTAAAAATAAATATTATGTTGAAAGATCTTAATAATAAAATAGATGATGACTTTAATTTGTATTTTAAAAGATGACTGTCAACAATCACATCATGTTGAAAGATCTCAATGATAAAGCAAGTAGTGACTGTCTTTGGTTTTTGTGTTTTGAAAGATGACTGTCAATAACAAGCATGTCACATTAAAAAATCTTAATAATAGAATAGGTAATAACTTACTTTGATTTGTATTTTAGAAATGACTATCGATAACAAACATATCACAGTGAAAACTCTCAATAATAGAATAAGCAGTGACTCGCTTTAATTTCTGTGTTGATACCCTAATTTTCCATAAAATCATTGTACAGGGGAGGGCCCTACCCTGGTTTTTCTTCTATTTTCTGTTTGGAGCAATTAATGCAAGTCTGCTTCCCCACACGCAGCTGTCGATGACTCAATCAGTACAAACTTATAAGTATGTGAAGATGTTTATTAACAGAGATCGCACCAAATGTCACCACAGCCCATGACCACAAAATTCTACACGTAAAGACAGCATGTGTCCTGTCATACTTGGACTTGGGCTTCACGTAATTTGTCTGTTATCCCCATTTTCTATTGGGAGTTGTTGCAAGGACAGAGCTGAATGCCAAACAAAAGAAAGATATGAATGTTTGTGGACAATTACAAGAGCTCGCTATATCTGCTTACATCTCATTTCATGGCAGAAATTTCTAGCGTGAGTATGTAGGGTTGTACGTGATAGAATATCAACGTTGAGTGCTAGCAGTTTCCTCCCCAAATCATTGAATGCTTAGGGTTCTTGAGATACTTTGAATGTTTATTTCATGAATTTTATTATTAGTTAAAGTTTAGTTTTGTTTAACCCCAGACATGACTTAAGTTAGATAATGTAATTTAATTTTCTAGCTTGGTATGCCCGATAAAGGGATTGATTTTTTTGAAGATAGTATCAGTTATACGTGTACATTGTTCATAGTTAAATGTCAATGTGGAAGCTAAAGGAATTATTGGTTTGAATGGAGGAGGATGTATGTTTAGAAATGTCAAAGTCAACCATAAATTATGTGTTTATTAGATTTTAGGATCAATACTAATAATCAATACGAAATAAAAGTGTTATTGTTGTGAGGTCTTAAACAATGGTATTGAAAAGGATGGAATTGTTTCTTTTAATATAATTGTTTTTTACAAAATTCATGTTAAAGTTCTCATTAACTGCGTTTAATTCATTTTATTTGTCATTATTAAACAAGAGTAAATAAGATTTATTAGAGAGTATTATATTTTGAATAATTTTATTGCAGTCTAAAAAGGTATGGCTTGGGCCAATTCCTCTCTCCAAATAATTATTTTTCTTAAATTAAACTTTGAAAAACCTTATGATAAGATTGAGTGGAAATTCATTCTTTCCATACTAAAGGTTCTCAGCGTTGGCCCCTACTTAATTTATGTTGTGCAGACATTGCTTCTTCAGCACGCCTCACTATTAATGGGCATTAAATCAAGAGAATTGAGCTTCAATGTTCTATTCACCAAGGTTATCCCCTTGCTTTGGTGCTTTATGTGTTTCAATTGAAGCCTTGGGTTATCTCTTAGATTCTAGAGCTTCTCAAGGGCTTGTTTAGAGCATTAGTTTCCCTGACCGCACCTCCTAGCTCATTAATGGTCACTTTATAGATGATAACTTCCTCACCTCAAAGAAAAAGAGGCCACCTTTAATAAATCTATCTAATGCCTTGATAATTTATGTATGGGTTTTGGCTCTAGCCTACAATGGAGGAAACTCAATCTTTTCAACAAAGCATGATGCTTATGGCTGAGTGGCTTCACAAGTATAATTGGAAATGGATTGCTTAGGGTGAAAAATTCAAGTTCTTGGGTATCTCCTTTACTTTTGACAATTCTCCGATCAATCTTTGGCAATATGTCCTCAACAAGATTGAAAAGATGATTGAATATTATATCACTAAGCCCTTATCTCTAGCAGGCAAGTTTCAAATTTGTACCAAAATCTTGGATGCTACTCATGTCTACTATTTATCCTATTGGGCTCCCTTAAAATCCTCTTATGATATTCTAGCCAAAATACTTAGAGACTTCCTCTGGGCCAATTCAAATCATGTTCAGGGTTTTTATTGGGTGACCTGGGATATTTTTTACCTCCCTCATGATAAAGGTGGGATGGGCATCATTGACACCTATCAATAAAGTATGGATCTATGTGCTAAGTGGGTTATTCAAGCTATTGATGGCAATGAATCTTGGAAATTTTTTCTAAGACATTGTATCTCTGTGGGCTATCCCTATGGTAAAACCAGTTGGAAAAATATTGGCTTCCAATCCCTTCTCATCACTATGGTTCCTATCAAGATATTTGGCTCTTTTGTGGTCAAAAGCATTCAGAAGGATATTTAGGTTGTCAAATCTCACTTGAAGTGGGTGGGGGATGGTTTCATATAGGGTTGTCTTTTAATGACCATAGCTTATGGTGCTCCCCTATTCTTACTACTTCCTCTATTTCCCTTGCTAAGTTACCTGATATTAAAGCTATAGAATTATTCTAAAAAGGGATTCACACTATTCAAGATTTAATTACCTCTAGGGATTGGATTCCCTAGCTTGAACTAAAAATCAAGTTTTAGTTAAACAATGTGGACTTACCTTTTATTCTTTGCATTCAAGAGTTACTACTTGATATTGTGTTTCATAAACTTGACATGTAGCCTCCTAGTACCTGGTGGAAAGATTAGATATGGAACTATGATATGCATTTAAATAAATACTCTCTTGGGCTACTTTATTAGGTGGTGAGTCTCTTATCTCCAGCTTTAGGCAAGCTCAAAAGGCATTTGGGTCTCCAGTCCTCTCCCAAGACATGGCTCACCCATATGGAGTGTGTGTGGCAACCTAGCCTAGAGCCCAAGTTGGCTCATTTCTTATGGTGTTTGATTTACCCTAAGAATTCCCCATGATGAGATATTATTCCACCTCTACATTATCCACCCCTTATGTATGGCTTTCAAGCATCTAAAATCCTTTAAACATTTGTTCTAGTTTTTTTTTTTAAAACCCAATCTACTTGGCATTAGATTCATTCATTATTTCATCCTTATTACCCTAAGCCTTTCTCTTGGCAACAAGCACTCTTTGGGGATTATTCTATGTGGATGACCTTTATTACCTTTCTCTAGTGATTCTTCTATGCTATTATTTTCTTTCAGCTATGAAAAGCTAGGAATAATGTTATTTTTAATCATGAGACCTATGAAATTTCATTTTTAGTTAATGAAAATGTTGTTATTTATTCAATCTATTTATAGATTCAACCTCAAGTGGAAAACATGGATATGGACCTCTTCCACGTGTAGGAGATCTTCAACCACTGAAGGAGTGCCCTTTGTACCATAATCAAGGTTATGCCTGATGGTACACCTTATGGTTCACCACCTCCTCCTCTTAGGAGGTGTCGAAGTAGAAGTTAGTGCATAAGTAGGGCCACTTTTCTCCTCACCCTCCCCCAGGGGGTGGTTGGAGTTCTCATGGAAAGTCTAATGTTGGTCCTTCATAGCTTTCTCTGTCAAGCATTATTGTTCCTACATATTTGATTGATGGTTAGCTTATCACAATTCATGATGACCCCTTGGATGGATGGAATGCTCTAGATATTCCTAAAATGGAGTTCCCTACTGAGTCGATGCTTCCTAAAGATGATCCTCCACCTCCACCTCTTGGAGTGGCAACCTGTGTGTGAAAAATTGCTCTCTATTTATTTGTAGTTTTTTAGGCCATGCCTTAACCAATTAATCTTTTATTTTGGATCTTGGATATTCTTCCAATAGGGAGTTTGATTTGTGATGTGCCCAACTGCTTTATTTTGAAACATTCTATAATTATTATTATTTTTTAATATAATGTGAAGCATTCCAATAATATAACTATAAATTTAAAATTTATGGTACAATTTATACATTACTTTAATGAAATTATAAATATATTAATATTATTATATTTTTATTAATATAATAAAATTTCATAAAAATGATTGTAAAAATTCATCTCATATCTTTACTCATTATATTTATTTTTTATTAATTTTTAATGATTGAGACTCCATGCATGCTACAATTCCTTCCAATAATGTTTTATCAAAGGTAAAAAAAAAAACATCACATTTACATAGATTAAATCAATAGTGATATATAAAGGTTATTTTTAGATATTAACTATATATATAAGAAAATGCTAAAAATAACAAGGGTTGTGTAGTAGTTAGTCTCTACTTTTGTATTGAGAATTGTTTTTACATGAGTTTACATGTAAATTTACAATGTAAGCTTTCTTTAAAAAATTGAATATTATGTTGCATTTCATGTTTGTTTCATTGAATTCAAAGTATCCACATGAGTGTGTAAATAGAGGTATTTTTTAACAATGACCATCAACAAATATGAAAGGTAATATTATTTGTTGATAATTATAAATCAAAATGAACTTGAAAATACAAATTCAATATTATGTAACTACTTTTTACAATTTTAATTTATTTAGCAATAGTACTTTTGTGAGTTTAAGTTCTTTATCGCTAAATTAGATGATAATCCTCCATATCAGTATTTTTTTTATGATGGGTATTTATTAAATATTTCCCTTCAAATGCTATACCAACCAAATACTTGCCAAAAACATATATATGGTATATCTAAAACTAAAAAAATATTTTAAGTGGTGTTTCAAAAAAATATAAATTACACAATCAAAATAATAAATGTAGTGAAAGTATAGTTTTGCTTTATATGAAATTGATTTGATGCAAATCTATTTGGTGAATATATTCCATATCCATCTCCTAATTGATAATTATGAGGCCATATTATATATATAATAATGGGTCCCCACCAATGTGTAATGTTTTGTGTGAGTTGAACCATAACCAGGCAAGATATATTGTTTGAAAATTGAATGTAAATCAAATGAATATCATCTGACAATAAGTGAAATTTCAATTTTTGTGCATGCCATGTTAGTTTGTGGAGGGACATGTTGGATTTTTCATTTAATATTTTTTTTGTGTTGTTAGGATTAGTAATTATTCATAATGTCAACAAAATAATATTTTTAAATAACATTAATAAAATATTCTATTATTTATTTTCTAAATCTTATATTAGATTTTTGAATTGATAAAATAATATATATTTTTAAAAAAAATGGTTGAATAAAAACTAGATATTTAGAAAACAAATCCATTAATTCCAACCTTAACAAGGACTAATAATGATAGATACATGATTTAGAGGTGTTGAGTAAGCACTTATTTCTAACTAAATAAAAACATAGACATGGTTTAGAGGTGTTGATTTATATAGTTCTATGATACCTATTTATAATGGTACTAGGGTATAGTTTAATGACTTCAATATAATGTGTAAGTTATATATCTTAAATATATATTGTTATAGTGGTACCAAGGTTTAGCATAAAGAAATTAATTTAGTATGTTACTAAAAAAATTGTCCCTTCAACGGATTAGTGTTGTTTAAATATGCTTTGAGAGTATGTTGTGATTATTGTTAATATAAATATAAATTTGATTATTTAATTGTAGATATATATGGTTTTGAAGTAGTTATTAGTTATTAAATTGTATATTTTTAGGATCTTTGTTTAATTATTAATTTTTGGTTTAAACCTGGTGTTAATGGTGAATTTACCATGGAAACCCCTAATGAGATAGTTGGATGAATGAATGCATTAAAATATATTTTAATTCAAACTCTAGATTAAGGGGCCCAAAATTGGGTTACAATCGAAGACATTTATTAAAGGTATAAAATGGATACATTAGTTCTCATAGTGTCAAACATACACTTGTTTTATATAATGAATTACAAACTATGTTTATTATAAATTTTGACCTACTCATGATAAAGTTTCTATTGATTCTAATGTAACTCATGGATAAGTATAGGAAGTTGGAGTACCAAAAAGTGGATATTTTTTGGGTTCAAAAATATAATTAAGAGAAAACAGATACACATTATTTAAGATAGGTTTTATAAATACCAATCCTATAACATGTATGTGTTATAATGCATACATGTTCCTAACGATATGAAATATTCAATATTTAGAAAGCAAAGAAGCTAAATAATTGAAAGACAATGACTATTTACTAAAATAAATGTTAAATGTTCATTGTAATTTAAATTCATTTTAGTAAATATAATAATTAAGGTCATTTTACATCTTATAGCATTGATCCCATATTTCCACAAGTTATGATTTAGAAAATAATTTTATAAAATCCAATCTTGTGAGTACTTAGTCATTTTTAAGATTTTAGTATTGAACCTAAATACTTCAGGGCATAAATGTATAATTGATGTCCATTTTAGATAAATTAAATTTTGAGGTTTTTGGGCATTTTGAATTACTTTCTAACATTTTTAGGAGTTTTAGGTTTGTCAAAATTAAGGTTTACAAAAAAAACACACACAAACCATTTCATTATGTTGATTAGACTTGTAATTTTGTTCATTATGGGCATAAAGTGACAAAACAACACTAAAATCATTTGTGACTAGGGTAATGAGGATAATTTGGGACACATTATGCATGGTAACCCTATTTTAGTTTGAATTCATGCCAAAGTGGTGTGCATGGTAAAACATAGGTCACATTGGTGATCCATGCACACCTAACCACCCCGTTATGATAATTTTACTTGTGATTAGATCCCTTATGGGGAAATAGTGACATAAAAACACCATATACACTTATCACCAAGGTAAATATAAATAATCTTAGATAATTTCAGCATGATCACCCCATTTATCATCAAATTTAGGAAATAATGTGATATTGTGGTAATGTAAGTTGCATTGTGACCCTTGCACATCCAACCACCAATTTATGTTAATTTTACTTTCGATTATCTCCCTTATAGGCCAAAATGGATAAAACAACACCATATCCACTTATGACAAATGTAATGTAAACAATTTTAGGAACATTTATACATGATCACCCTAATTCAATTTGAATTCAAGCCAAAGTGGTGTGATCAGGGCAACATATGCCACATTGATGACCCACACACACCAAACCACTAGGTTATGCCATTTTTACTTGAAATCTCAAGGTTTATATGCAAAAATCAACACAAACACTTATGACAAGGGAAAATACAAATAATTTGGTACACATTCATTCATGATCAACCCAATTCACTTCAAATTGAGGATAATTTAGTATAATTGGGATAATGTAGGTCCTATTGATAATTGAAAGATAATAAACCACTCTTTTACACTAATTTTATTTATGATTAAGTCCCTTATAAGCTAAATTCATATAAAAATACCATATCCATGTGGCCGAGGAAAATGTGGATAATTCTGGGCACATGTTTTCATGATCACCCCAACTCACTTAGAATCCATGACAAAGTGGTGTAATTATGATAACATAAGATTCATAGGAGACTTACACACACAAAATGACCCCTTTATGCCAATTTTACTTTTGATTTAAGGTCCTTTATAGGCCAAAAGTGACACAAAAACACTATATCTAGTTGCAACCAAAGGAAATGGTGATAATTTGGAACGCATTTGTGTATAATCACCCTAATTCACTTCGAATTCAAGCTAATGTTATGTGAATGGGGTAACATAGGTTTTGATTTTGTATTTTCAAGTCACCAATGTGATTTTAAATTCTTTATAATTTAAATCTATGCAACTTTATATGGTCACATTGGTGACCCATGCACACCAAACCACCTATATTTATTCTAATTTCACTCTTGATTTGGTCCATTTTATGCCAAAATCAAGACATGAAAATCATATCCATACCTGAAAATTAAAAAAGTGAATACTTTGGGGCACATTTGTTCATGATAACCCTAATTCACTTTGAATTTAGTCTAAAATGGTTTGATTTTGGCAATAGAGCTCAATTGGTGACCCACACACAAAAAGTAAACCTATGTTACCCCATTCACACCAATTTGGCTTGAATTTGAAGTGAATTAGGGTGATCATGCATAAATGCACCACAAATTACCCCTATTTTCCATGGTTGCAAGTGGATATAGTGTTGTTACATCACTTTTGTAATATAAAGTGCCTAATCAAAATTAAATAGACATTAAGGGGTGGTTAGGTGTGCACAGGTCACCAATGAAGACTAAGTTAAGCCAATTACACTAATTTTTCTTGGATTTGAATGGAATCAAGGTGATCATGCATAAATGTACCCAAAATTATCCACATTTTTCTTTGCCTCATGGATATGGTGTTATTGTGTTACTTTTATCTTATAAGGGACTTAATTGTATGTAAAATCAATGTAAAAGAGTGTTTGGGTGTGTGTCGATTACCAATGGGACCTACATTATCCCAATCACACTGATTTATATTCAATTCAAAGTGAATTGGAATGATCATGCATGAATTTTTCCCAAATTTTCTGCATTGTACCTCATTATA
The DNA here is from genome assembly GCA_037957365.1 of Torreya grandis. Taxonomy (NCBI): domain Eukaryota; kingdom Viridiplantae; phylum Streptophyta; class Pinopsida; order Cupressales; family Taxaceae; genus Torreya; species Torreya grandis. The sequence continues at coordinate 3,971,795 of JARHVA010000011.1, forward strand.
AATGGATATGGTGTTTTGTTGTGTTTGGCCTATAAACCCTCAAATTTCAAATATAAATGGCATAATTGGTGGTTTGGTGTGTGTGGATCATAAGTTTGACATATGTTTCCCTAAGAAAACCACCTTGGCTTTAATTTAAAGTGAATTACGGTGATTACACATACATGTGCCTAAAATTATTTGCATTTCCATGGTCACAAGTGCGTATAGTGTTACTATGACACTTTTGGCCTATAAGGGAGATAATCACAAGTAAAACACACATAAATTTGTGGTTCAATGTGAAATGGTCACAATTTAACTTATGTTTCCACAATTACACTTTTTTCTTGAATTTTAAAAGAAAAAGGGCGACCATGGACATATGTGCCTAAAATTGTTTGAATTTACCTTGGTCATGAGTGGATATGGTGTTTTTCTTTCACACTAGGCTTATAAGATACCTAATTACAAGTAAAATCACCATAAAGGGGTGGTTGGGTATGTATGGGTCACTAATGTGACCTACGTCTTTGCATGGATAATACTTTGGCATGAATTAAATTTGAATTGGGCTAACTCCACACAAATGTGCCTAAATTATCCTCATTTACTTTGGTCACAAATTATTATTGTGTTGTGCCACTTTTGGCCTATAAAGGGCTTAATCATAAGTAAATTGGACATAAAGGAGTGGTTGAATGTGCGTTAGTTTATCAAATTTAATTTTGACAAACCTATAAATCTTAGAAATGTCAGCAAGTAAAATGGAAGGGCCCAAAACCTAAAACATGACTATATGTTTACCCAAAATGGACATCAATTGAAAAATTTACAACCTCAAATCCTTAGGTTCAATACTTAAATCCTAAAATGATTAACTACTGACTTGATTGGATTTTTAAAAAATATCTTATAAATCATAACTCATGGGCCTATGATATAAATTCTAGAAGATGCAGAGTGACTCTAATTTCTTATATTTACCAAAATAAAATAAATCATATGGAATGTCAAATTACACTTTCAATTACATGTAACATTAATTTTAATAAACAACCCACCTGCCTTTTAGTCACTCAAATTTGTTTCTTTCTAACTCTTGACTATTCCATACTATTAGGAATGCATACACATTATAAAGTGTTCACACTTTTACTTTATATAATTTTAAACACATGTCTTTAGGCTTGTAAATTGATTTGAATTCTTGAGCCTAAGGCATGGACTTGCACACACACCATTGAATCCATGTTTTTGAATGAAAGTAAAAAAAAATCCAACTTCTGTGATTGTAAATACTATGAATTTTTTTAAGTCATTTTATAAAAATATTACTATGGCATCAAGCACTCTCTCCTCTTTCCAAATGCATTTGTGTGTAAAAATTAAATTAGTAAAAAATTAAAATATGTGTGTGTGCCTGCATGCACATATTTTAATTTTTCTGACCACTTTAAATTTTCCATTTATATTGATTTCAAAGTATGTATTTTTATGCCACTATATGTTTTAACTATATATGTATATATTTGTTTTTGTAATTTTTTTCATCCAAATAAAAAAAATTATATAGTTTGATTTAGGCCTCAATCTATGCATATTAAAAAATAAAGTAATTTTTCATTTTTTGGAGGTAGTTAGGAAGGGAAGTACAATCTGGTATCATTTTTTTAAATCATTTTTCAGATTCTTTTTACTTGTAAAATTAATTAAAAATAAATATTCATTATTATTTTATAAAAACATAGGTAGAAAACTATATGATCTTATCTAAATTTACACTAAAGGGTTTTAAAAAATACTAAATGACACTCAAAAAATGTGGGGGTGCACGACCATCTATCTACTATATTATTCTGAAGAAATGGGAGTTCCTCTTTGAATTTCATATGTTTGACCTATTTATACTTGACATTTTCAGAATAAAAAAGTTTATTCGAAACTAGACTCAAACTGATACATTTTGTGTTCTTATATTATCTTCAAATTTAGAGTGTATCCATATCAAATAATCTATACAAGTTGAGGTTTCTCATATCAAATAATGTCCACTTAAGACCCCCTTTTGCTACACCAATTCCTTACACTTACCCTCATATTACTCCACATGTTTCTCCTTTTTCTCAAAATAATAATGTCTCTCATCATGTTCTAATTTCTTCTCAATTTCTTCATAACTATTGACATGTTTTAATTTATTCTCAAGATTTTCCAATGTCTCAACATATTTCTAATATTTCTCTTGTTCAACAATATCTTCCTTATATTGCTTCTATAATTGTGAACATATGTTACTACTCCTATTTTACAAAATTATTTATTCCAACTACTATTATTCTAAATTATGAAATGCCTACTATGATACATACTCTACATGACTTGTAAAATCAAATTAAGGTTAATTGTCAAAGGTCTCAAAATATAAAATGTAGGGTCACTTCTAATGATATTTTTAGGGTTACTTATAATGATATTATTATAAACCTATTGGTTCATAAAGTGATTGCATGCAATTTTAAAATAGGATTTGTTGCTCCAAAGTTTGAATTGTTCAATGGAAAGAGAAACCCTTCTCATCATATTAGTTCTTTCTATAATTCTTGTTTACATTTTTCTTATGATGATCAGTTATTATCTAGGTTATTTCAAAGGATCTTAAAGGATTTCATGCTTGATTAGTTTTATTTTTTAATATGTGTATATACATTATTTTACAACATTGATTGGTGACTTATTAACTCATATTTTCAATCAATATTTGTATGAAGGTTAGATTTACATAATTAGGTCAAATCAAACAAGGATAAATGATAATATTAGTGAGTATGTTATTAGATTCAATATTATGGAACTACTAAGATGACTCTAGAACTAGACTAGATAATGAACTTCAAAGTATCTTTGCTCACAGCTTTCTTTCCATTATTAAGTACTAAGTGGTCTTCAAAAATTACCATTATTTCAATTAACTTTCATATAATAAAATTATAAATTTTGAGATCAATTTTTAAATTAATATGTTATTATGGGAAAAAAATATCTAACTTTTAAAGGAGCCAGGTTTACAAATAACAAAAATTATGATGCTAGAAGTAATGAGAATTCCATCTAATCTAAGAGTGATGTTAAGAATGTTGTCAATGCTAAAGAACAACCATATTATATGCTCGTATTATTTCAAAAAAGGGAGCATAATAAATTTATAATACTAAGTGATAGTCTGCTAAAGGTGTTGAAAAGATTACGTGAATGTACAATAATTACTTTTCTTCCCATTATATAGTTTGATCATCTAAGTAAATTTCCTTAAAATTAAGAAATTTATACATTTTTTAATTATTATTCCATGACATTCTTAAAATGTATGCATTACCTTTAAGTATAATATACAATATCTCATTGATAATCAAATTCAAGTAAATGAAAATACAAAAAATTGAATGAATTAGTGGCTCCGCTAATGAACACTTTAATTTTTTTTACTAACGTATTCTAGATCATAATACCTAACCAAAGGATCAAGTAAATGTTCATAAGATAGATAAACAAGATAAAAATGGAACACTAAAGGATTTTTAATTTTTTGATAGATATTGGTTTTGGTGGGATCCTTACCCTATTCACTTTTGATCGTAGCTCTAACTGATCTGTGACACAATCAAGGGCCTAGATCCCCAAGTGATTATCTATCACAAGTATAATAATTACCAATAATGGTCATAATAGCCCTGATAATACCAACAAATGGACATAACTAGCCAAATAATACCATTAATAGCCATAACTAGCCCAAGAATACCAATGATTGGCTATAATCATCCTCTGATACCAAACTGATATTTGAACCTGGGTGGTGTTTGGATCAACTAACTCACTTTACCAACTCACGCACATCTCATTGGTGAAACACTAAAGGATTTTAATGTGTTGGTAAAACCATATATGTATTACATTATTAAGCGTAATGATCTATTATGCTAGCTTAGTGATTAGCTTAATTAACTTAGTAAGCTAAGTATTACAGTTCCATAATTAATATTCAGTTATGAACCATTTCTCTATGTATATAAACACTTGATCTAATTCAATAGTCATTGAAGTATTTAGTCATATAATTTCTTCATTGGTATTAGAGAAATTCATAATGAGAATTTGAGTGTTGTGAGAGGCAGTTGTAGTCCACTTTGCCTCTAAATATGAAAAGAAGATCTTGAGTGTAAGAAGAAAATGGTACAATAGCTGTGAAGATCTGGCATCTACCAATCATGAAGCACTGGGTGCTAATAAAATTATCCCCCTATTAATGCTATCAAAATGTGAAGAGCATCCAAAATGGAAGCCTACGTTGAAGTCCAATGCAGCATAAAAGTGGCTTGAGCTCCCAGCCTCTATCTAGTAGTAGACAAAAAATATAAGAAGACATCTAGTGTTGAGAACATTGGACTAGACGAGATGCTTGAACTCACACATAACACTTTCAACATTGGCCTCAACACATGAGAATATGAATTGCATTAAAGTCTTCAACATTCGACTCACACTCTCCACAATGGCCATGCATAAGAGTTTTTTTCATATTCACGTTTTGGTTATACACACATCTCTGATATTGTGAGTCTTCCTTCAAAAGAAAATGTAATTTTGCTCAAAAATCTCTTTATATTGTTCACCAATCTGCTCTTTCCATACATATGGCTTCACCCCTCAAACTTCTATTATTACTATCACACCATCTGTCCCTTTATGTAAGTCATGTCATTTTGATTAGGTAAGTCATTTCTTTTAGGTCTAAATTCATTGAGTATTTTTGGACCATAGATGTCAGAATAGTTTAGTGGTCTTTGATTTTTGGTCTAGTTATTGGTTTTTTAGTCTTTATTTTAGTTGTGTTAATATAGCTTTAATACTTGTTTTTAAAGGTTAATGTCATCAAAAATCAAAGTGTCATTTTTCAATAAATTGTTAGTTTAGTAATAAAAGTATAATCAAATAAATTTGGAGTTACAATTTTGTTAATAGTTTGTCAATATTTTGAAAGTTAGAGTTCCCTATCATAACTGTCATTAATAGAGTTTAGTTTTAAAAGAGTCTAAAAAAATAGGTCAATTTTAAGATAAGTTAGTTTTTTATGAGTCGAAAAGAGTCAAAAGTCATGTCATCTAGAGTCAATATCATTTTGGGTCCATTATCGATATGATGTTTTCAAAAATCAATAAATATCTTATATGGATGCATTATTAGGTGAACCCGATGTCTTGAGTCATATGTGTCAGTGGGAGAGTTTTACTCGCATAAATGACATGCATATGAGCTTCATCGAGACATTGTCTAAGTAAACAGCTTTATTAATTAGAGGCTGGAGGATATACAGAGGTTAGAGGACATTTGGCATCCTCTCATGAATCACCTACTATGGGGTCATACCATTGCTATGGTGACAAATTTTGGTGTGTTTGTTTTAAGTTTTACAATTTATTTTTCAATAAAGCATTGAGCATTATTTTCTAGTTTATTACCTCCTAAATAAGAATATTGTGGGGATCAAAATCACTAAAGTAGTGCTTGGTTCTTGGAAAAGGGTTTGTGGTAATCTGAGAAATCGCTAAAGTGTAGTAGAAACCTCCTGTAACCCTCTAAGTTTGTGGTCAACTTATAGCAGAAAACCATATAGTTTTATGGTTATCTTCATAATTCAAGAAACCACTAAAGGTGTTAATAGAGAGAAGTATTCTTGTCACTTCCAGGGTTTTGATAATCTTGAAAGGAAAAATTGAGGTGTCACCAAGACCTTAAAGCCACAAATACGGCATGCCACCTCAAAAAGTGAGCAGGCTATGCAGAGAGTGTAAATCTTTTTAAAGTGTTTGTAAAGGGGGGACCACTATCAGGAAATATTATGTTTGTAGAAACAATGTAATAAAGGGGGGAATTTTGAAAAAACCATATATGTATTACATTGTTAAGCATAATGATATATTATGCGAGATTGGCAATTAGCATAATTAACTTAGTAAGTTAAGTATTACAGTTCCATAACTGATATTCAGTTATGAACCATTTCTCTATGGCTATAAACACTTGCTCTAATTAAACAGTCATTGAAGTATTCAGTAATATAATTTGTTCATAATGACCATTTATTTTATTCATTATTGTTGTGGTTAGTGAAATCCAATAGAAGAGGGCACATCCTCTAATTATTTTTTATCATAGTGATATTTTATTTGATTGTTAATAAAAGGGTAATTTATTCTCAAGTGATTTCATAAGTGAACCTGAACAATAAAAAGATGTAGTTATGATTAATAATGGCTCAAACATAATATATGTACTAATAAATTTATAAAGGGACTTGGAATCTATAATATGGGTTTGTCTTATACTTCAACAATTATTGTTATATTTTGTTGCATTATCTTTTTTATTAGGGTGGGCCATAATAAAATTTCATATATGGTAGCTAATGATGGATCTTATGATTTTTTTGGGTAGGCCATGGATGCTTCAAATGAAATCAATTCCTTCAGTTTTACACCAATGTTTGAAATTTTAGCATAAAGATCAAGTCAATACAATTAGACAAGATATTTATTTCCCACCAAAAAACAAGCTCAAGAAGAGGTTTTTCATAAGGAAATTAAAAGTTAAAAACCAATTTTTATAGATAAGGCAAATGGACACAAAGTAAAAATAAATAATACTATACCTAAAAAGGTATGTTATCATGGCCTATTTTATCATAACCTATTTTTACTACACAAATAAAAGAGATTAAATATGATCTAATTATTTTAGGTCATATCAATGAGAAGGATCATATTGATATAAAATAAGATATAATAGATGGTTAACATGATAAAAATGATGATGATAAGTTTAATCTTTCTTAGACTCGTGAGTGCTTCAGTATCGTGATTTGGCTCTAGATGATACACATGATTTTAAATTATATATGTTGTAATGATTATTATCACTCACTTGGTTATTATGACATTGTCAGCTAGTTTTATAATCCAACTTGTAACTTATGTCTACAACTGAACATGTTGTTTTTGGTCCATTTCTACCTTTTTAAATTATTGTCTTTGTTGGCATGCTTATTTTTATTTCTTTATATTTGATTTTATATATCTAAACTTGTGCATGTGGTTTCTATGTATTTATTATAACTTCTACATTTTATTCAATGTTAGGTCACCCACTTGGGTTCACAATCTTGCCTCAAACTCCACTTGTTTTTACTAATCACTTATTTTCACATGATTGAACACCATTTTCTTGATTTTATTCCATCATGCTTCACTTGTTTTAGCTTTATATGTTTCCATTCAATATTTTAATTTTATGTTTTCTAAGTTTCTTCCTTCAACTGTGACATTTTCCATCTATCCTTCTATTATTCTCAAGTTATATATACTTGTGTTTTTGTTTTTCCTACCCCCTTGATTTTTATTTCTTTATCCCATCCTAAAATTCCATGTTAACTTCTAGAACTAATGATGCCACATTTATTTTGGAAACAAGCCTTGGTCACTACCAAAATCAAGCCATTTGATTTTCGTTGTTTATCTACACTACTTTGATCTACACCAAATTTATAAATTTGATTTCACACTACTTTTAGATCTCTTTTTAGTCACTTTTAGCCTTCACTAGTGCATGTATGTAAGTTATAATTTAGGGGTTTATTTAAGAACTATTTTTACTTATTCCAATCATTTTAATTTTCTAATTATCTTGCACTTTTAGATCTATTTATTACTAAACATTTGTATTTAATTCAAATTTGTCTTGTGTAATCTCTCTTGATTATTATTGTAGTGTATATGTCATAAATCCCACCAAGATTAAAGATGGAATATCAAATGCACTGAAGCTCAAACAAAGAAATAAAGATGAATGGACAAGCAATTGTGAGAGAGAAACCAAGACTGAAAACCATGCAAGTCCTCCATAATTTCAACTTTACAATAGGTGTACAAGTAGGAGAGATGAAAAGTAACCACCCTTAAAATAGTGGTAATAGGAATGTAACTCCCATACCCAGAATAGTTTGTCAAAGAGTAACTCCTCCCAACTAGCTAATAATGACGATCAAGTTTAATTGTATATGATAAATGACACCTAAACAAGCTAAACCATATATAGAAATAAACCAAATGAAACAAATAAATAGAAATAAAGTCGTACACTAACAATTTGTTGACCATTATGCATTTTTCATCAAAACAATTATCGTATTTTATGTTATTTGACTTTATAATTATTATTTTTTATAATTGGGCTCCCTTACTTTTACATTAGATCATATGCTATTTCTTTTTTTAGTAGATTTATTTTTAAAATATTCATGATTATTACACTTCTATATTCATTTACTTCTTGTTATTGAAAGTAGTTATGGTTTAATATTTTAAGATTAATGATTGAATAATTTTTTACCATAAAATACTTTTAACATTTATTTTATTATTGATGTTGGGTGACACACCTTATTCAATATTATGATTGTTAAAATGGTACAAGTTATATATTGAGAATTTCTCCACCAATATATAAATCAACGAGTGTAACATATTTTTATTATTCATTTACTCAATATTTTTAAATAATCATCAATTAAATTAATTATATGTGAATTACATCTATATTTCACTATTAATATTAACTAAGAATTAATACTAAGAATTCCATGTGCTAAGTAGAACTTATAAAGAGAATATATTCTATGAATGTTTAAACTCTAATATTTATGGCTTGGAGCCGGTCCTCACTTTTTTAATGCTCTTAATAGTACAAGAAGTATGGTCAAAATAATCATAAGACAACGTGCCCATTTTACTCTAAATACACCTTTTACAATACTTGTATGTATTAGATTTTTTCTCATGGTTAATAAGATTTGAATGTTTAGTGCTCACTTCATCTCCAGACTTTGTGTGGTTTTCTTATGACTAATAATGTTTCAATATATCACTCACTATACTAAGGGGTTCAAATTTATAGCAAAATTACAGTATTATTTTTTATTGTATTTATTATTGTGTCATTTCCTATAATTTATGGTTTATGGTGGTTGTAATGAATAGTACACTAAATATTAAATTATTATAAATTTAGATTTTTTTACCATATCAATTTAAGATTTAATGATTTAATAATATAAAATGAAAATAAAAATTACATATTGTTCAATTTTATATAATCTCTAATCATTAATAATTTAGATTTTTAATACATTATACATTAAATCCAACTTAAATTGTATTATCTACACATAAAATAACATGGTGGAATATATGAGAATTTCTTAACCTATCATTTATGAAAAATAGTTTTTATTTTCTTTATTATTCCATTTTATAATGGTGAAATATTCAAAAATTTCTTTTAACCTATCATAAATAAAAAATAGTTTTTGTTTCTCTAATTATTTTATATAAAAAAGAAATAATGGGATATACTATATTTTTCTAACTTGATATCTATTAAAAAATAGTTTTTGTTTTTCTTATTATTTTATATGAAATGAAATAATGAAATATACGAAAATTTCCCAACCTATCATTTACGAAAAATAGTTTTAGTTTCCCGTACAAGACTTTTTCACCTTATTTGCAAATGATTCATTGTACAATCCACATATTAAAAAAAATTGATGACATGTATTACACGTCAAAAACATACATGCAAAAAAATATATGAAAGATAGAATGGACTGATGACGTTTGCATTGCTCCTGTGAGAGATTTTAGGGTTGCAGGCCTCTCATAGATGCTGACCTCTTGACATTTTAACAAACACCTTTGACTAAATAACTTGATAGTTGGGAATTTATGTGGTGAAAAATTTGGAATAATATTTTAGATTATGGTAATAATATAAATGAACTATTTTTAATTAGACATTTTAAATATATAAATAAAATAAATAATATTTAATTAATTATAATAATTAAATATGTAAGAAAATAATGTAAATATGATGCTCTCATCTCAGTAATACAGACCTGTAATTGTAATGATTGTTGCACTGAAATTATAGATTGATTTGATATGGTTGATTGCCAGGTCTCTACAAATAATATTGACAGACTGGTATGGCTTTACAAACGCTTATGATGGGTTGTTATCTTTGTGAATTACAAAATTATGGGTCTTTTTATTTACATTTACTTACTTTTCATACTATGATAACTATTAAAACTTCAGAAAGATAGTAATTTGCTTATTGCAGACAGAGAAAGAATAAGAATAGTTTAGGTTTGAAAGATGACTGTCGATAATAAGCATGTTATGTTTAAAAATTTTAATGATAGAGTATGTAGAGATTAGTTTTGATTTTTATATTTTGAAAGATGATTGTCAATAATAACAAATGTCAGGTTGAAAGATTTCAATGATAGATTAGGTGGTGACTTACTTTGGTTTGTGGTTTAAAGATGGTAGTCAATAATAAGTACGTTATGTTGAAAGATTTCAATAATAAAGTAAGTAATGACTTTCTTTGATTTCTATATTTTGAAAGATGACTGTCAATAACAAACACGTCACATTAAAAAATCTCAATAATAAAATAGGTAGTGATGCACTTTGATTTCTGTGTTTTGGTATCCTGGTGTAGGCTCTTGTTTTAACCCTGAATTTCCATAAAATCATTGTACAAGTAAGGGCCCTACCCTGGTTTTTCTTCTATTTTCTGTTTGGAGCAAATAATACATGTCTGATTCCCCACACGCAGCTGTCGATGACTCGATCATTATAAATTTACAGGTATGTAAGTATGTTTATTGACAGAGATCGCACCAAAGGTCACCACAGCCAATGTCCACAAAGTTCTACACGCTAAGCCAATATGTTCCCTTACATACTTGGATTTGGGCTTCACGTAATTTGTCTGTTATCCCCATTTTCAATTGGGAGTTGTTGCAAGGACAGAGCTGAATGCCAAAGAAAAGAAAGATATGAATATTTGTGGACAATTATACCTCATTTCATGGCATAAATTTCTAGCGTGAGTATGTGGTAGGGGACATACATATCAACGTTGAGTGCTTGCAGTTTACGTGATAGAATATTAAAGATACTTTGAATGTTTATTTCATGATTTTTATTATTAGTTAAATTTAAGTTTTGTTTAACCATAGGCATGACTTAAGTTAGATAATGTAATTTTATTTTCTAGCTTGGTATACCCGATAAAGGGATTGATTAATTGAAGATGGTAGCAGTTAAATGGACCCCTATACGTATACATTTATCAAGTTAAATGTCTTGTGGAAGCTAAAGGAAATATGGGTCTGAATGGAGGAGGATATGTGTTTAGAAATGTGGAAGTTAACCATAAATTACGTATTTATTAGATTTTAGATTTTAGGATTAATACTGATAATCAGTATGAAATTATAGTGTTATTGTTGTGAGGTCTCAAACAATGGTATTGAAAGGATGGAATAAGCTCATTGTAATAGGGGACATACATATCCTAATTACTATAATGAATAATAGAGTTAGGTTTAACCAATGTGCATTATCGATGTAGTGCATGCATCACTCCCCCTAGACCCATTACAGTAAACCTGTGTTCTGACAGTTGTCGGTAACCTAGCCCCCTCGTCAAATGAGCCGCTAACCACTCATTGTTGATTAACCCAACTATGCCCCATGCCTTCATTGCTAACTATCTAGGCACATTAACCATCACCGTGACCGCTAACAACCAACTCACTAATCCCCCTCACCCCCACCCCTCCACCCCCCATGTCCGCTAATAGCAAACTGTCAACTCACAATCGTCATTTCCAATTCAACGTTGATTGGAGCCCCACTACCACTACGAACTATCATCGACATCCTATGCCATTTCTTGGGATCATTTCAAATGTTGCATTCATTAGAATCACCCAATTCTAAAAACCATATACCCATACCCATCCAGATGTATTTTGAACTAGATACCCATGCATTCAAATGATTTTGGCATTGGAGGTAGCTAGAAGGGATTCCATATCAGATCTCTGATCCAACGTGGTTGTAAATAAGTGCAAAGATGTACCTCTATGATTACAAGCACAAGCACATATAGGTTTGTGTTTAGATTTACACGGTCTAAAATTTGTTTGTATAGTCTAGAGCCATGTCTATGGAGATTGTGTGTAATGTGATTTTTGTATTTGTAATGTAATGTAATATGATTTTATACACACCATGTCTATGTATTTTTAATGTAATGTGTAAAGTGAGCCCATCCAAAATTATTTGACTGCACACTATGTCTACGCATAGAGAACCATGTCCCGAACACTTATATTTTTGATGAACTATTTATTGTCTACATGTCATAGACTTCCTTTTGTGTTGCCTCAGAACCTTTTAGTGAGAACCATCAATGGTACGAGTGCACTCAAGCAAGGTGTTATGCAATTGTGTCTTTTTATTGTGCTTGTACCATCATTAGTGAGGGTGTTGGTGGGTTTCTTGGGTAAGATATCTATAAGAAACAATACTTTGGTTTCTAAGACTTATCTCTCTATACCCCTCATGCAAACACTTTTTATTTTATATCTCTATATTTGAAGACCACCATAATTTTCTGATATCAATGTAAGCTCCAAATATCTTGTTGGGTTCATAGAAGATCTTGAACCCACCTTGTTAATAAAATATTATTCCATTATTAACACTCACTCCTTGGCTAAATTCTAGGTGAGGTGACTTGTCATGACCATCACCTATGTTGGAGGAAGTTTAGGAACTGATGGAAAAAAAATATGTGCATGAAACCATTGAGAAGGATTGAAGAAGTTATATTCCAATATTGTGAGAAGAAGAAACTTCAAGACAAACCAATAAAATATCAAGAAATCAAGAAAGACTACCTTTTCTATAATTTTGAGTATATTGTGTTATCAATGTTCATGTATAAAAAGAAACATTATTAAGTTCCTTATAAATTATTAAAGGATTAGCATATGTGGATGGTGTTGAAATATGATTCTTTGTTATTATGTTGCATAGATCTAATTGTTCCTCAAACTACAGAGTGTAACCCATAGTACATACCAAGGAAGAGTGACTTTCTTTTACATAGTTAGAAAGATAGGAATGGAGGTGTCATTTTGAGACCAGTCAAGTTTTTCTTTGAATTTTAAAATCCATATATAATATCAAAGACTCTCTACTTATTCAAAGAATCCTTAGAGATGTTTTAGAATGTAAAATTGGATCTAATCTCCATTCAAATTCAACAGAGACTTCTAGAAGGACATAATGTTCTATTTAATTGCATATTGGGTTCATGTCAAAAGTGCTCAAGCCAAGATGACTATTGGATTCATTGAGGTAAGCTTATACAATCCTTAAACAATCTTTTAAAGTCATTGAAAGTGTCTTAAATTTAAATTTGCTCTATTTTATAGCTCTTAGACTATCTTAGGCACAATCAAGCCTAAACTAGGGTTTCAAAACAAAAACATGATTATTTCTTATTTCATCCAATCAAAAATATTGAAAATTTGGAATATTATGTAATTTGATATGCACTAAAAGATTCAAGAGGTTTTGGGATGGTAGCAGTTCATACAGGACATAATCTAATAGACACACAGTGAATTAGGCCTAATTAAGCCTTTAAAAGTAGAAGTTTAAAAGTTTTTTATTGTTTTGAACCTTGTAAAAGAATTCAAAGTATAGAAAGGTTGAAACACATGAGATTGAACTTAAGAAGCATGTCCAAGACCTAAACAAACTAAATAAATTCACATTATTTTAAAATAGGGCTACAAGGATTGTAATATCAAAACATGGTACATAGAAGTTGATAAAGGATTAAGACCAAAAGAAGGACTCCTACATGCACCACTAACAAAATCTCTAATTCCACTCAAGATTCAACCATGATTGAGTTTGAAATGGTCAGTTAAGAGTTAATACATTCTGATCATTTAAAACATGTCATAAGACCACCTTTGACCCCTCCTATAAGTATCATGACCATCAAATGCCCAAGAAGATGAAGGAAAATCCTACAAACTCCTTTGATAATTAAAAAACTTCAAAATTCTTGGTATTGGCAAGAAACCCAATTTCTGACCTCAATGGACAAAATTGAAAAATCTGAAGATTAGAACACCACTTCTTGACCTAACAAGAATTATATAGTTAAATAAATCTAAATTTTGCAAAAGAAACCAAAATTCAAGCTATGCTCCTACATCATGGACACAATATAGGCTTCTAGAGAACTCTTGATGGTGAAGAGTTAGAGTTTCATTTTAATGTTAGGAACCTCAAAAAAAATTCTAGGTTGAATGTTGCATTTTAATTTGTTATGAATTTAAAATAACTATGGTTTATTATTTTCCTATTATTTGTTGAATTTTTCTTTTGAAAAAACAATTTAATGAATCATAATGTGCCTACCTTCAAGATTGAATATTTCAATAAAATCGTGCAATGTAGATAGAACTTCTTAGCCCATGATCCTATGGCCAATAAAATACTACCATGTGAAGCAATCACATACCCCATAGGAAGATGGAAGGGTGGTGATGCATAGGGAATTCCATTATTTCTTTGATATGTGGCCAACTAATCAGTTTTTCATCCCCTGATGCATAATAATTGAGTGTCATGGCAAACATTACTTTGAAGCTAATTTATCCAGTTCATAAAATATTGTAAACCATAGTCTAAACTAACATACATGAAAAATGTTGTATATTCCCATTAATACTTTGACTATTCAATGATCCATATTTATGATGGATGGTCTGGAAAGAAATAATTTCCTTCAATAAATTTTAATTGAGGCAAAATAGATTATATACAATTTCAGTTATTACCCTCATAGGTGAAATTTTTAGTTTAAGTATTATTTGTTTATTCTAATCACTTGTCATATTGATTCATTTAGGAGAAAGAAATCAGTAGCTAGTCATCATCATGGGCATGCCCTGAGTTTGGACCCCCCCCCCAATCGATTCATCATAAATCATAATAGGGTTTCACATGGTGCATCCATCGATGGGAGTGGGATTTCCACTAGTCCTGGATAGCCTTCCATGGCCACCAATATCTTGTTTGGGAATCTTTGTGGGCATTCCCTTCTTTTCCTATTATAGAAATAACTTATGGGACAACACATGTACTTTTAATGATGTTTCATGAAAGGGACATGCCAGAATTATTATTCTCTTTCCATATGTATAATACTCAATGTTTGCTAGCTTTGCATCCACATTATGATTTATAATTCCATGTTTAATATTTTAGTGTGAGGGGAGGGAGAAGATCCAAGGAAAAAAGGGTGTTCATGAAACATCTAATGAATTCATCTCACAAGATGTAGGAGACGCTTTAGCCAAAATTAATTTTCATTCAATTCTCATGTTCATAGATGCTTCTTTTTGAATACCTATACTAGTCAATAATATACCCCTTTTAATGCACCCTTTGATTTTCTATGTTAGTTTTCTATATGTTAGGTATATGGGGTGGATCAAATCCATGATGATGAGGTGAAAAATGATCTACATGATGACTTTGTCCCCATATATGTGTGTATTGGTTGTAATTATTCTTATTTCTTCCTTCACAATCATACTTGTATGTTGTTCTATTTATGTTTAGAGAGATGTATTTTTATTGACCATTAACATAGGAGGAGGAGGAGGAGTCAAATAAGTTTGATACGGATGTTGATGACATTATTGATGATGATGATAGCAATTAGGTTATAGATGCCCCATAATATTATGTGGAAGAGGTTGAAATGAACTGTGTAAGAACAATTTTGTGTCTTTGAGGATGTTATCATTTTTTTTATGCATATAACCTAAAATGGATTCTTTATTGAATGATAGTTTTCAAGGGAGTATATGATTGTGGATATGAAAATTACAAGTAGGATTTTCACTGTTGGACCTTGCCACCATGCAAAACATTTAGTGGTCAAGGTGGTCATCCTTTTTGGTCACTACTGAGACTTAACAGTCACCATCTCAAAATTCATGGTCAGCAACCCATTCCAAATAGATCCCCAGGACATGTTGGTAGTGGGAAAATGAAGCCAAATGGAAGATAATATACATAAAGAGAAGCAGAATGTAGGACAATAGAATGAATCTTTAAAAACTAGAGCATCAACAAGAGAGACAAGTTAGAAAGATTGTAGATGGTGAGGGAGAATGACTCCCAACTATGTAATCTCATTGACATGGCCTTGAAGGATATCAATGACATGATTCTTTCATATGATTCAATGTAAAAAATTTCATAGATAAGGCAAGCCTACATAAGGTGATGAGAAGTTTGTCGATAACTTGAGAGAGAAAGACAGAGGGTTGAGAAATGGTAGGGTGTAACTAACAATGGACCTTAGGTTATATTTAATCAGTTCAATGATTTAAATATAATACAAGATAAATTGATTGTAGGTTTTCAATAATAACTTTGATAATTTTTACAGCAATCACCATATAGAATTCAAAGAGAGGACACTCATATGAATTCTAATGATGACAAACACATTCCCTTGAGGGAGTACCTTGTATGGAAAGGTAAGAGGGTTTCTTGAGGGACCAAAAAATTTAAAAAAATCTCCTCATGAGTTGCCTCATGTAAGTAAAGTCAATGCCTATGTCTATTCAATGTTATTGTGTTTCTATTTGTTACCAATGTTGATCTAATACTCCTTTTTTGTTCTTTGAAGATGGATGGGTCTATTTGTATAGGATTTTGATAAATATGATGTGGTGTCATCTAAATCATTATGAGAATTTCATAGAGGCCATTTATTCACATTTTATTTATTAAACCAATAATTATGTTCTTTATGTTTGTGTCTTCTTCTTATTTTTTGTCAAGCTTCTTAAACTAGATAGTTTCAAATGTAATTGTCTTCATGGCAGGCTTACAAATTCATATATTTGAATTTAGTGGTAGTCCACTTCCACATTATGTTTCCTCAATATTAGGTCTTATGTCCATATCAAGAACATGGATATTTCATGGAAGATATTACCTTAGATATGATATTTATGGCATGTATGATGTGAAATGATACATATTAATTGGACATCATAGTTTGAATACAAGTGTTTCATTTATAATTTTTATCAGCTAAGAAGTGTCATTTATCTATGATTTAAGAAATGCTTTGCTGGTTTATATTACATTTAGTGATGTGTTGCATGATGGTGCATGGTTAATTGTTGCAATGATGTTCATACATACTATTGCAATCATCTATATATCTATGGTTTGTAATGATTTTAATAGGTAAACTATCATGTTGACATGTTTGCCTTTTTTTGTTGTCAATGTTTCAAATTTTATTGATCTAATGCACATGTTCACATATCACTATGTATGTTGACGACTTATCATGGTTGGATGGAGTTCAATATATCATTTAGTGCATGGTTTCTGCCTTTTCCCTCCACATATCTCATTTTATCAATATATTGATGTAGAGTGCCCAAAGAACACTTGACTAATCTATAAATGCTTATGGACCATGACTTGAGGAAGAGGGGGAGGGATGATGAGGCAAGCAACACTTACAAATATTATAATGATCATGTCAGAGGTATAAATTCATCATGTTTTATGTTTCTTTTTTATGTTCATAAATATTTTAGACATATTAGAGCTTTTGTGTCAGGGTTTAGTATTACACCTACAAAAATTTTAAGTAGAAATAGACAATCATATATAAACAATCTTATTGTCATAAGGAATGTATACATCAAGTTATGAAAAAAATTGAAATATCCATCAATCTTACTAAAATGATGTCCTACATATGAAATGCCCATAAATTTATATAACTACATGTGATGAATTATTTATGGGGATAAATTTTTCTTTACTGTTTGGGTCACATGTGGTTCGCTTGATTCTATAAAATTTAATCTTTCAAGATAACTAAATGATGACATAACCACAAGTACAAAATAAATAACTTTTCATAGCACTATTTCATAAAATGTATGTTCTTTAATGAAGCATTAACATCACACCCTAAGGAATAGTTTTTTACTAACATGTTGTCTTCCATACTTCATATCATTTTTGTAGTTTGTTATATGGTTTTAAATTTAATTGAATGTTATTAGTGACTTAGATGTGTAATTTTATAAATGATCCAATAAATGAAGATGAAAATGAATCTGGCCAAATGCCTGAGGATAAGGATGAACTTATTTCATGGATGAGGTGTGAGGATGTGTTATCAATGAAGGATCATCTTCATCTAAAGTTGTCATTGATACTACTAAAAGAGGAATCACTGAAAAGGGAAAACATGTTATTATCTAAGCTTTTGTAAAGTACAAGGAAAAACATTACAAAGATGGAAACTGCATTACCTTAGAAGAACAAAGTGGTTGAGGAGTTACACAACATGCTTTTCACATTGAGGGGTGAGAAGATGGAGCTTCAAAAAAACTATCTCAATCTAGAAGCCACAAATGCATACAAAAAACCACTCCATGATTTTATGGGTGATATTGCCAAGGCCATGCAAATGAATTAGGAAGGAATGATTTCCATATGAAAGTATTGAACAAATGAAAGCAAAGGTAGATGATGACTTTTGAGAATGTGAACTAAGGCATTTGAAGAGTAGGTTAGATATATGGGAGCAATGGGAAAAGGTTATCAAAGATAAGGAGGATATCTTGAAGGAAATCATTGAAGAAATGAATAAAACCATTGAAGGAATGAATTCACTAAATTTCAATATGTGCTTTCACACATGGCCTTGGGTTGACCACATGCATTCACATATTGTAGAATATTGACTCACCATTCTAACCTTGTAAAATGTTTCTTATTTGCTTTGGCTTCTCACTCATGCCACATCAAGGCCAATCTCACTAAACATCAAGTCACCATCAATGATGCTTTGTGATTTCATCCATGACTATTTTTTGATTGTTCAAGTTTGAATTTCCTACAAAAACCATTCTCCTTTCATAGTTGGCTCCATTAATAATACACAAATATAATAGACACCAACCATCCCACTCTTTGATGGGAATAAACTTTGAGTTCATTTAGAAACATGTGATTTAGATGAGAGTGATATAATTCTATGGTATCATTTGTCTCTTAGCCCACCTGGAGCATTGTATGCAAATATCTTGTCCATATGCCATATGGTGGAACCATTGATTATTTACAATAGTTGATGAATGATTCTTGAGCCATGTATTATGTCATGAACAGGTTCACATCACAAACCATTATCTCATTAAGAGACTTGTGCATTATTTCACCTAGGATTCGGATAACTCCTTTAACAAATAATTTGAACCTTGTCCCTGCTTAGTGCAAGTGCACAAGTATTTTATTAATTTTCAAAAAACCCAAGTAAGGGTGCCTTTACTCCATTAACCCTTTTACATTGCAAGCATAGATTATATAGATTTTACCCATGACCGGTAAAACCAACTAATCCTATAACCAACTATTTATGGGAGATCAACTCATAAGGTAGTTCTAATTAATTAACTCAAAAATATAAAACTACCTAAAACTAAGTAACTTTATTTTATGGGGGTGTCTTTATTAAAAAGATACATGCCCATTAACAATTATGTATTTAACCTACCAAAAAATCTAACCTAATGTTAAGACTTTGGAACAAGTTCTAACAAACCCCCCTATGATCCAAAGTCAGGTCTTTGGACACATACCAGTCATTTTTCTAAATTTTTCAAATTTGATTCTGTCAAGGGGTTTTGTGAAGATATCATTTGTCTGGTCGACAATTGGGCAATATATTGGATCAAGATCTTTCTTTGCCCCCAGAATTTGTAGATAATGGTATTTGACATCTATATGTTTTGTTTTGGCATGAAACACAGGATTCTTAGACATCTTGATTGCACTTTGATTATCAATGTATAACTATGTAGGAGCAAACTGAGAAACCTGAAGATATTCAAGAATACAATGTAGGTAAACAATTTCTCTAGAAGCATCCTAAGCTTCAATATACTTTGATTTTGTTGATGAATTTTCTGCTATATCCTACTTCTTACAACACCAAGAAATGGAAGTTGAACCCATATGCATAGTGTATCATGCAGTTGACACTCTATCATCCACACATCTGCCAAAATTTGCATCACAATATCCAATAAGTTTGAAGTTCTTATTTTGGCAGTATTCAAGGCCATATGTTTTCATTCCCTGAAGGTAACGAAGTACTCATTTTGTCGCATGTCAATGAATTTCTCTAGGCTCATGCATAAACCTAGATAAAATTCCAATTGAAAATGAAATATCAGGCCTAATAGTCATCAAGTATATCAAACCTCCCACCAATTTTATGTATGTGGTGCCATCAAAAAAGGCACTGCTATCATCCTTAGACAATTTCAAGTTACTTTCCATGGGAGTGAGGGCAGGTTTACAATCACTCATGCCAAACCTATCTAATAACTTAGAAATATACTTAGTTTGTGAAATGAAAATACTATGCTCTTTTTGAGTTACCTCTATGCCTAGATAGTAGTGAAGAAGTCCAAGATCTGTCATCTCAAACCCATCTTTGAATTCCTTCTTCACAGACTTGTTATGGTTTTCATCATTACCTATGATAAACAAGTCATCGACATAGAGAAAAAGTATCACCATTTTCTTACCCTGCACTCAAAAATAGAGAGTATCATCAAATTCATTGCAATGAAAACTAATGGATTTTAAGTATGATTCCATTTTCTCATACCAAGCCCTGGGTGCCTGTTTGAGCCCATACAAAGCTTTTATCAATTTACACACTTTGTGTTCGGCATCCACCTATTCAAAACCCTGAGGTTGTTTTATATATACTTCTTCCTATAAATCACCATTTAAAAAAGCAACTTTAACATCCAATTGATGTACTTTCCAACCATTTTGTGCTGCTAAGGCAAGTACCATACAAATAGTGTGCCATTTGGCAATTGGTGTAATTTTTTCCTCATAGTCAATACCTTCTTGTTGCGCATATCCTTTTGCAACAAGTCTTGCCTTATTTTTATCAATGGATCCATCTAATTTACACTTAGTCCTATAAACTGATTTACATCCTATGGGTTTAACATGTGGAGGAGGATCAAATAAAACCCATGTATTATTGCTAAGTATTACATCATACTCACTTTGCATTCCCTATTGCCAAACATGTTTAGTAGATGCCTCTTTAAAAGTGGATGGCTCAGAGGAAGAAGTAGTAACAACCATAACATAGTTTACATATTTTTGAGAATTCATGGGCCCTTTTAAACCAACTTCATCTGCTTTCAAGTCAGAAAAAGTATTTTAAGCCCATTTTGGATACTTAGTCAAATTATTCAAATTAGCGACTCCAAACTTCTCATTATGTGCATCATTCAAAGGGGGACTTAGAGAATTTTCAATAATTTATAAGTCATCAACTTGTGAACTTGTAAATGAAGGAGAGGAAAGTGAAGGAATTTGAGTCTCATACCATAACTTTGAAGAGTTATGCCCATTATTCAAACCCTTATCTCTTTTTGTATTTTTCCTCTTTAATCTATCAAGTTGAGAATCAATCTCTATAGTGTTCATAGTCCCAAACTCATCAAATATTACATCTCGAATCACTATGAATTTTCATGTCTCCTATGCAAGCAAATGGAACCCCTTTTTATCTTCAAAATAACCAAGAAAGATGCATTTTTGACTTCATGGTTCCAACTTAGTTATGTGTTTAATAGTAACCAAAGAAAAACAAAGACATCCAAACACTTTCAAGTGTTTAACTTTTGGTTTAAACCCATACCATGCCTCATATGGAGTTTTTCCCAAAATTTCAACTGTGGGGGACCTATTTCTCAAATACACTGTAGTACCAATGGCTTCTTCTCAAAACTTATCATCAATCTATTTATAGTGCAACATGGCACGTGTTGTGCCCTCTAAACTTCTGTTCATCCATTTAGATACTTCATTTTGTTATGGAGTATAAGCATTACTATATTATCAATAAATGCCATGTTCTCGACAATAATCTAAAAATTCATTTGAGGTATACTCACCTCCATTATCTGAATGAAGAGTGACCAAATGTGAACCTATTTCTTTTTCAACTAAGTGTAACCAATCAACAAACTTAGCAAAAACTTTATATTTGTTTTTCATAAAAATACCCAAGTCATTCGAGAAAAGTCATCAATAAACAAGATAAAGTATCTACACCCACTAATGGATGACTTTTTCATGTCACATACATCACTATGATCTAACTGCAAACATCTGTTAGCTCTCCAGGATGATTGTTTAGGAAATTTTTCTCAATTTTGTTTGCCTAAAACACATGACTCACAAAGAATACTATCTTTGTGAAAAGTGGGAAACCCATTCACCATACCATATCTCTGAAAATCCACTAAAGAGTGGATATTCAAATGTCCATAGTGGAGATGCCATAACCGTTATGTAGACATAGTACATATACCTATGTCAACAACTACCACAAGTTATATAGTGGGAGGAAGCACTTTACAATGCAATCTAACCAAGTTTCCATCTTCATATCCTATATACATTGTTTTATAATCATCTCTCACTGAATTGATGTAAATGAGCCCATTTTCAAGCACAATTTGATAACCTTTCTTTCAAATAGTTACCAAAGAAAGTAAGCATTTCTTCAATGTGGGAAAATACCAAACATCCTCTAAGTATTTTATAGACCCATTAGGAAGAAGAATTTGAATAGGTCCAAGTCCTAGTGGTGTATGCATAGACTTATCTGCCAAGGCAACTGGAGAGAGAGAAGCTTCCATCAAAGACCAAAAGAAATCTCACCTAAATTTCATGTGTTTGGTTTCTCCTATGTCTAAAACCCATACATTTATGAGCTCATCTCTAGCCTCATATTCAATATAATCAATGTGCCCCAAAGTAGTGAATGCAAATTCATGGAAAACATTATTGGGCTCATCATAGTCATGATCAACATACTGAGCAGAGTTAGACTTAGTCACTTTTTATGGCCTCTAAATTTTATCAAAAGGAATCCTACATTGTGAGGCAATGTGACCAAATTTTCCACATCTATGACACTGAATGTCTGATCTACCTCAACCTCTACCCCTATATGAGTTGTGACCATGTCCTCAATCACTTATTTCATGTGACTGGTTAGATTGTTGGTTATTTGAATAACCCCTACCTCTGTTTTGATATTTTCCTCCTCTATAACCTCGACCCCCTTTATAACTGTCTCCTCTATTGTTTTGATGTCCAGATGAAGATGAACTAGGCTTTGACTCTAAAACATGGGATTCTTTAATTTTCTTGGATTTCTTGGGTAGAGAGAGGTCATGTTGGATGAGAAACTCAGCCAACTTATCAAAGGTGATGCCTGTGATCTTGTTAGAGACATGAAACATTTCAACAAAATTCATATAGGACCCAGGTAGTCCTTTCAAAGCAATAGTGACTATGAGGTCATCATCTAGTTTTCTAAACCCAACCTTAGTGTACTCAGTAGTGATATTTTTCAACTTAGACATATATTCTCTCATATCCCCATCATATAATGACAAAGTAAACAACTGCATATGAATATCTATCATCTTATGCTTAGGTTTCTTATCATACAAATCTGATAATATTTTCCATGCAGTGTAACTATGGGGAGAATTTTCAATATGAACATAAGTATCATGAGTAAAACAACATTTAATGAGAGCTAAGGCCTTATAATCATGAAAATTGAATACATATAATTTACATGTTATGTTGGCAATGTGGGATTTTCATTCTTGACAATATCTCATAACTCATTAAAAAACTAGTGAAGCCTCCATTAATCATTTCTAATCAGAATAATTGGAAATTGTTAATCTATCACCATCTGAAAGAAAATTTTGAATCGTCAGCATTTTGAAATAAAATCAATTACAATAGATAAAAGTGTGACAAAATGCAAAAGAGATGAAACAAATATCACACTCACTGCACAAGACACTGCTTCTACGGGGTTTTTCACTTAACTTCTGTGTAGAGCAAAAAAAGAAAAATAAAAAAAATTGATAGATTTTTGTACTTAACCTCACCAAAAATCAATTGATTACACCCTTATTTCACCAAATTACATCTTTATTTCACCAATTACACCCTAGACTCCCAATGATAGAGTAAACCTCAAAAAACTAATAAATAAAGTATTATTTTCAATGACAACAAGGAATGTTTATAATATGCATAGGCTCAACTTACCTAATAACAATAATTCTAGTGTGATCATCATCCACCATGAAAGCATTTTTTTTATATTCTATCATGTGAAAATGTCTACTAACCACTAGCTTCTACATCCACGATGTCAAGTCTAAAATATTATCCTTCAACATCAACACCCATGAAATAATAAGTCCATTATGCATATTATCAAATAAAATAATAATGTACAACATGAACTGCATCATAAAACACAGACATATGTTTTATATAATAACAAGTGTGAAGTTTTGAATTTGGAGATCCAGAAGTACCTTCTATGCATTTCTCCCATACATGGTGTCCATTGAAAGTGTACCATTGTGTGCATAATTCAACATCCATTAATAATGTTGAATAAGTTATATGCTTAAGACAAAGGGTTACAAATTTGTTCCTAGTTTTTAACATTCTTCATACACAAATACTTTTTCATATTTTTACTAACAAATGTTCTAACACTATCTACATCATTAAGCTTTAATTTGTATTTTACTTCCTTCATCCTTATCTAAATATTATGGATGTCATCTTTAGTCATGAAATCATCCCTCTTCGTCTAACCTTCAAATAATGTAATTTTTTCATGGACCATGTCACGATGCTTTTGGTGAATAATTTTAAGGGTCATGACCAACTACAACAACCTCTCCACCAAATCCTTCAATGCATCACTAATGAATGGAGCAAAAGCACAATGTCTACCCCTAAAGTCATATATCCCTTACCCATGGCAAACCATGCCATGTAATTATGTATGGCCCATGTTGTTATATGTAATCAAATCCTATTCTTTTATTTTCATGAACACATGGATAAAAAAGTGACATTGGCATCCATGACATAAATGCTTATGACCAAGTCGACTGCCAATACCAACCTTCACAAATTTTTAAATGTCATAATATGCATCATATTTGGCCTTATAATCATTGGGGACATTTGTACACCAATAACTATATAAAACATACATAAATTTTAATATATAAAAAGTCCAATTCATATTTTTAAAAAATTATTATAAGATACAATACCCATACTATATATTGGTGAGATCTATCAATCCTATATTTTTATAGGTTAGATGACACATGATTTAATGCACTATCATCGATACTGAAGGTAGTGTGATACCCTGATATCTTACATTCACCATTTAGGAAGTCTTCTATATGATCTATTTTTATCCAAGTAACAATATATTTATCATTTCCTAGATTGTACTCCACATTGCTCCACTCTAATTCATTGGAAGAGAACTCCCCAGGACATGGATTTTTCACTTTAAGATAACAATATCTTACACTTTGAACATTATCTATGAAGTGATTAAGTCAATAAAAAAAATAGACTTATTAATTTATACATAAATAAGAGGCATTGGTAAATAATTAACATTCATAAACAAGCAAAATTGATAAACAATTAGCATTGACAAACAAGGGGTAGTGATAACCATGTGTAAATGTATGAAAAAATAGATAATAATTACCAAATATATGCATTGATATGTTGTCCTAAAATCATAAAATCTAATAACTTATAAATTCATAAGGACCATTTAAAAACTTCCTTGTATAGACTGGCACATGCCATATTTAGCACGAATGATTTTTCTTGAAAATTTAAGTTATATTTTATGTGTTGTCAATTTATTATTTATGATAATATAAAATGTATAAAACACATTAAATCAAAAAATAGTTGGATGGCACTTTTAATGGGTTCAACAATAAGAGAGTGAAGCCCAAATTGGGGATTCTAAAAAATGTGTGAAGTGATACCTCCAAGATTTATGTGCTAAGTGATTACATCCTTGATACAAGGCCCATCCTTAATAAATTTACATGAAGGAATTTCTTAACAATGGAAACACTTGGTGATTGTGTGATCATTATCATGTAATTTGAGATACTAATATCACTTGTAACATTTAAGTATCACAAAAAAAAAAAAAAAAAAATTAAGAGAATTAAAAAACTTTCATTCATTTATAAAACTAGTTACAACTTCACATGGTAAGTACTCTCTACCAATAGAGATCCCTCATTTCATTACTTCTACATACAATATTTTACTCCTTCATACTCCACATGAAATGCCCCAATATCATACACATAACACATATAATTGTAATACTACAAATAAATAAATAAAGTTGACATAAACTAACAAGTATGCCCTCTCGAGTCCCCCTAAACTTGAAAATAGAGTTACATGTTGGGCATCACACAATATCTGATCTAGCATCATTGATAACATGATGTGGTCATAATGCCAATAATAGTGTATGTTGTTCATCATTTTTATTCAACTTTGACTTAGAAAGTGGCAAAAGATGCTCATTAATAGTGCCTTATAACTACATAAGTGGTGAAACCACACTAGTAACATTGTATGAAGCACCACCACTACTTGGTATACCCTACCTCGCCATTGTTTTCACATCCCCAACATCATATACATATTTGATATTCACATCAGTAAATTGTCGCACAAGTGACACTACCTATCTATGAAGTATGGTCATCTTCTCATCTCTTACACAAATATTACCATACATTTGGTCACACATTAATTTATAATTTCTTTCAACAACCACATATCAAAAAGAGTCATAAGACCATGAAGAAGAGCTACATAGTATGAACCATCCAATTTACTACAATCATTAATTAGAGTAAAATTAAAGGTTATCACTTCTTTCCTCGGATCATAAATAATATACACATATTTTGAACATACATTACTTGTATCATAGCAAACAATTATATGCAAGACATACATGATGTCCATAATCATATGCAAAAAAGAAAACATAAGCATCTTTAAGGTTCATATAATCATCTCATGTTAATGAAAAGAATTTGGTACACCCTAACCTCAACACTTTTATAGGGTTATCCTTAGAGAGTGAAATTAAATTAAAAATTAACAATGTGCATCTTTACCATACATTGCATTAACAGATTGCATATAAGGCTAATAATGAAAATTTTCAAATGCCAAACAATACTAGGGTACTAAAGAAGTGTCTCCTTAAATTTGTATATGTACTATAATTCTCAAATCTAATAAATAAATTGAGTGATAGTGACCCAATATACCATCAAACACCTCACATCTCATGCATCTTACTTATCTTTAACTAAACACTATTCAAACAAAACTCCAACTCTATCCCAAAAACATTAATTCTTTCCAACAAACAACAATATAGTCAATGGGTTTCCATGATCATTGTATTATTAACTTGATTAAGTTATCAACAAAAATGAACACAATAAGTGTTTTTCAAGCTTGTAAAAAACACTCTACATAGTAGGTACATAAGAACAGTTATCACTAAATAATTGAAGATAAATTTCACATGCCAATCATTTTATCTTAACGTAATCTATTAATTTGAGACAACTAACATGTAAAGTATTGCACATCAATTACAAGGGAAATGCACATAAAAATAAAACTTTATTTCAATGCCTTCCTTGCATTAGCATATTTATTATAATGAATGTGAAATAAATATTATAATTTATAAGTACCCTACATAAATCCATGTCAATTACTACTTGAAATAGAACTCACACTCCTATACTATGCCTACTAGAATAGGGCATTAATACATAGAGAGTGTGTAATTATATATTAGATATTTTTTGAACATTTGATCAAACAAAAAGATAATAGTCATAACAAATACTAACATTCAAACTTTAAAATCAAGTTCCATGTGCAAGAATGCACATCCAAAATTCCATGAAATCTAAGTTTTCAATCACAATCATGTCTTCCATGTTATCAAATCCAAGCCATCTAGTACAGTCAAATATAAAATCAATAGAGTGTTTCAATAGATGTTTCATTAAATTATAACCAACATTGTCCCCTAAATTAACTAGAAAATAATAGACTACTCTCATCCTAATTACATAAACTATTCAATAAATTATGCATTGAATGAATGATTATGCCCTAACTAATCAGTAGTACATAGAGAGTGTGTAATTATATATTGGATCTTTTTTCAATATTTTATCAAAAAAATAATAATAGTCTTAAAAAATACTAGCATTCATATTTATATTTAAGAGAATATTTATAACCACCCTCAACATGATCTGAGTTATAAAAGATAAATGTATGTTTAAACATAAAACATGGTAAGATACTAAAATCATTCCCAAAGAACCATACCATCAGGGTCAGTCAACATCTTAGCACAAGAATGGGTTTCCATGATCCTTGTATTATTTACTTGATTGAGTTATGAACAAAAATTAACATAATAAATGTTTTTCAAGCCCACAAGAAACACTTATACGTAGAAGGTTTCACATTAACACAATTAATAGTGAACATCTAAGGAGAACTTTCACATGATAATAATTTCATCTGAACTTAACTATGATAGTGCAAGAGTCAACTAACATGCAAAGTATTTACACACCAAAAACAAGAGAACAACATATAAAAATAAAATTTTATCTCAATGCCTTGCATGCTTTAGCATAGTGAGTATAGTTAACATGGAAATACTTTCTAAGTTATTACTTGAAACTAAACACACTTCTATACTCTACCTCCTCAAATAGGGCATTAGTACATAGAGAGTGTGTAATTCTATATTAAAAGAATTTTCAATGAAGTGTTTCAATATAATCTTCATTGAAGTATAACCAACATTGACGCCTAGATTAACCAGAAAAAATAGACTACTCTCATCCTAATTACATAAACTATTCAATAAATTATGTGTTGAATGAATGATTATGCCCTTAGTAATAATTAATTACTTCAATTAGTAAACAATACAATCAACATAATACAACCCAAATGTAGTACACAAACTACTGCCATCCTAATTTCATAAGGATTCAATAAACTATTGAATGATTTCTAGGTTATGGCATAATCATGTGTTATTATTCCCTACTAAATGGTTATGCCCTTATAATATGTTAAATAAATATTATGTTAAATAGGGTTGAAGATTCAATAATACATATAATGCAAGTCATTGTAGGTAACCAACTTGTATAGTAAAATGACTCTTCTTAAATGTTCCTACGAAGTTGGTATGCACTTATAAAACCAAGTAATGGGTACGAGCTTTTGCACAGGTATAAAATGAATAGTGTATTGAAAAATGAGAAATAAAATAGAGAAAAGTATGCAAATAACTAATATAACATTTATTTTTTCTAGTCAATATTCAACATATATTAACATTTAATTTTTATTCATCCCTAACATTTAGTTTAACCATTGTTATTTTATTAATCATTTTTATTTCCTTTAACCTTTAACCATTGTTATTTGCCTTAACAAATATTAACCTAATAATAAGCACTGGATGTTAATCAATTTAATAAGTTCCTTGGACACAATAGCTAAAACTGTGAATGCATCGGCTAGTTGAAGTGCTCCATTTAACATACCACCTGCCATAACAACTAGGAATTATTCAAACGGGGGGCCATGGTGGTGTATAACTTCCAAAATTGAAAACAAATTCCAATTTATTTTCTTCACTCACTTGACATGGACACATAAACCACTAAGATGAGCTCCCTTTAGCAAAAAATCAAAGAAGATGGTGGTAATTAAGATATTACGTCATGGGTAAGTGTACATTTAATCCTTGTAAGGGTTCATGATGAATGTTTTCCATGGGGAGAGGATGCATATTAAATATGCAGGCCCCTATCATTTATCACATTCTTCCTCAAGTGTATCATTGTCATGGATTTTATGTGGATGGTAAGAAACTTTTTTTTTTTTTTGGGGTAACTACACCTTATTTAGGTAACATCTTGATAAATATTTTAATTGAGAAAAGTAATAGCTTGAATTTAGTTGGATTTCTTAGAGTCAGAATAACCGATAATAATATTTGTGTGAATAAAGATGCAAATTATAATATTAATTATTTGTTTATTAAGAGTAGGTTTAGGGTGAATCTAAAAATAATGAAGAACTTTTAAGTTTGTATCAATATTATTGTTTATGCCATGTCTATGTGTATGTTTAAATTTCAATGTAAATTTCAATATTAAAATGTTGACTTAGGAGTTTTGACATCTATTTTTATACTTTCAATTTTGGAAACTTCTAATTTTAACATTCAGGTGTTGAAATCAACATTAAAATTTTGATTAAATATTGTAGTGAATTAAAACATAGTAATGTAGTGAAGAGAGGGGTGGATCTAGGGTGTGAAAATTGATAAAAACTTGTTGAAAGTGAAGTTTCTCTAGGTTCCATCCTTGCTTACGAATGAAATGCATGAGAATAAATGAAACAAGAGTAAATGCTTGCATTGATGCTATGAAGAGTCTATAATGGAATCACGAGGAGTTTTTTTTAAGATCAAGGCTTGTTGAAAATAGAGGAAACTAGTGAGAAACATAAAAGTTCATCATAATTTATATTGAAGAAGAAGAGTGAATCAATTGTAGTTGGATACATGGGAACAAAATTGGCATGGTTTTGATGGTTTTTTCATATATGCACAACTATTAAAACATGGATTAAGGTGGTGGTCAAAAGGATTATTTACAAGGGGGACTTTTTATAAAAGAGATATGGTTTCCAAAATAATATTTTCATTTTGGATTGTGTGATAATCATTTTACAAGTGGATGATGCATCATGCTTAGGATTGTGAAAATCTTATAGAAATGTTAGCGATATGGAATCATCAATTTTATCAACTATGGTAAATAGAGACAATGAGCTTAGTTGTATAAATGAAACTAAATTTTCTAAATTTCTAAATGGAAGCATTGTATAAATATCATATATTTATTCTTAATGTTTAATTAATAGTTAAAATATATTCTTTATTTACTAAATAATTTAGACATGAAATACATGTAATTTATTTGTTTGTAAAAAAATTTAAATGAATAATTAAATTAAATAATAATTTTAGATGAATCTTGAAAAATAAATAATCTATCTATCAAATAAAAATAAAATAAAATTTTATTTAAATTAAAAAATATTACAATGTTGAAAACAAACATTTAGGAAAAATAAATATTAAAATTTAAAATTTAAAAAAAATAACTCAATAATAATAATAATAATAATAATAATAATAATAATAATAATAATAATAATAATAATAATAATAATAATAATAATAATAATAATAATAATCCCAAAGTGAATCAAAGAATTTTTTACCACATCTAAAACAAATAAATTTATAGCATCAGTCTAACAACTTAATAAAAAATCAATCATTATAAATTTATAGCATGAGTCTAACAACTTGATAAAAAATCAATCATTAGAAAAGAGTCATGCATGCAATGGAAAAGAAAGAATTTTAAAAAACCTTATAAAACATCCTTAAATCAAATATTCTCAATATTCTAGATTAATCAAATTTTTATAAAATCTTTTTGTTTTACTCCTCTTTTAAAACTAAATCAAGAGAAATAAATAATAAAAAAATAAAAAACAATTAAAAAATTTGACAATTAAGAATGTGTAGATAAATCCAAACATTGAAAAAAACTGAATAAAGGTAAAATGGCTACAACATAAAACAAAATAAAATATTAAGAATAAAATAATTAAAAAAATCATTTTTTCAAATATATTTTATAATTTTTATTTAATTTTGAAAAAATATATATATTTTTTTTTATTAAATTATATAAATATATTAAATAGTTGTTCTAAAATGTTAATTATATTTTTCATATTATTTTAAAGTTTAAATATATTTTTATTATTTTTAATTTTGAAATTTGTTTAATTTTAAAAATTAGCATCATTAAAAATTGAAATATTAAACTTAAATATTTTGTTTTCTAAATTTTCTATTTTATTTTTTAATTGTATGAAAAAAAATTATTGAAAGATTAATAAATGTTGAAAACCACAATTTTTTTAATAATTAATAACAAATTATGAGCAAAAAAATTTAGAAATTCACTATCTAAAAATTGATGAGTCATCTTTATAATCATAATATCATACCTAAACACGTAATCCCTATTGGTCTCATTAACTCTTTTGTTATTTAAACTATATGTACAAAGATAACATTCGTACCAATATAAATTAAAAAATGAACTAAAAAAACCATGTTGTAAAATCTACATTGAAAAAACTTAACACCAATTTGCATAGTCCTTCAAATTTTTTGGAAGTACAAATGTAAGTAAAAATGATAGAAATATACATTTTGATTTGCATAATATTTACGACTCTTTTATGTTACTTTTGTCTCACCTTAGTTCTAGATTTATGCCATACGTTCAAATCTTAGCACTTTTAATATTGAAAAACTATTTCAACATTAATTTTATATATATATAATTAAAATTTACATTTATTTAAATTTAATTGAATATTGAGGATTTATATCCAATCTTATCTTTTATCTATATATTTTTGAAAAAGATTTTTTTTTTTTTTTAAATCAAATTTAAAATTAAAATGTATTTATCATAGAATAAAAAATGAATTAAAATTATTTATTTTAGTTAAATTTTATAACTCTAAATCAATATTTAAATATGAAAAGAGCCAAATAAAATGAAACATAAAAATAATTGATTAATTATTACAATAAAACTCCAAACATCAATGAAAATCATTGACAGTTTATAACGAATCCTCATTATAATTTTTCTTTTTTTTAAAATCAAAATCAAACTACTATAAATAAATATATATATATATATATATATAATGTTTATTGCAAAAGAAAGTGGTATCCTATGCTCTAAAACAATACAGAATATATAACGACAACCGTTGTTTTTTCAGCATTGAAAGATATCAATTGCATCACGTCAGGTTAAATTGGTACATTATGTTTTTTATGGAATATTACTGGCAATCATGTGATCATCCAACAAATCCAATGGTTCTCTGCAATCCTTGGGCTTGGCTTTATCTTGTTTGTCTGTTATAAACATTATCACGAGACATTGGAGTTTTCTGCAACAACATGAGCCAAAAAGGCATTTGAATTTTGTGGATAATAAGAGCTCAGTACAATTACATTGACTTACAGCTCATTGCATGCCAGGATATCCTTACAATGTAAACCTTAAGCCAGCTTGCATCCTCAAAATTGGCTATAAATCAAGCACTACCATTGCACATTGTTGTAGGTTGTTCGCACTGTTATTGTTTTAATGGCGTCCTCTTCCTCAGCATTGTTTCTCTTTCTCCTTCTCCTTTGCTTTTTAAATTCATCTAGTGCTCAAGATTTCTGTGTAGCAGATTTGGGGGCTGAGCTCACGCCTTCTGGTTACCCCTGTAAAAAGGCCACTAGCTTGACTGCAGACAATTTTGTCTTCAGTGGTCTCCGAAATGCAGGTAATTATACTTTTTCATTCTTCGATGTACAGGCAACTTAGTGTTAGCAGTTTTTGAACTATTCTAGATTAATTTCAGAATGAGAAAATTTTAATTCAAATAGTAGAACAAAAATCAGCACATAATGTTTTATAATAAAATTTATACAATTAATTGGTTAGGGGGAGTTCATCCTGATAAATTTGAAATTTTTTTGGATCGTTGGATTAAACCTCAATTTCAATTATAAAAATAAAAAATAAATAAATAATTAATTAATTAATTAATAGACTTCAATATCTATGAATAATCGATAAAAATATGTTATTTTATTTTTCAACGCACTGATAACTTAATCTCAATCCTTTACAAATTTCAATATCTACAGATCATCAACCACAATATGTTGTTTTATTCTTCAACATACTGGCAACTTAGTCTAAACGCTTTGAAACCATTTTTATTTTTCATCTTTTTGATATGGGCCATCATTATATGTACAGGTAATGTGAGCAATGCCATCAGCGCCGCTGTAACACCAGCGTTCACGCCGCAGTTTCCAGCAGTGAACGGACTGGACGTGTCCATAGCAAGGTTGGACCTCGCCCCCAACGGCGTCATCCCTATGCACACCCACCCGGGGGCCACTGAAATCCTCCTCATCATCGAAGGGGTCATATGTGCGGGTTTCATATCCACAGACAATGTTGTGTACAGCAAGACCCTGTACCAGGGGGATGTGATGGTGTTCCCGAGAGGGCTGCTTCATTACCAGATAAATGTGGGAAAATCTAGTGCACTTGCCTTTGCTTCTTTTGGGAAACCTCTGCCTGGATTGCAGATTACCTCCTTCGCTCTTTTTGCCAACAATCTTCCTGTTGAGACTGTGACGAAGGCTACTTTCATTTCAAATGCTGAGGTCAAGCGGCTCAAGGCTCTCTTGGGAGGCACGTAATATAATTCCTACCGATTTCATTGGGTAAAGATCTCCTTATGATTGTTTTTGTGATTCCCATTAATCGGCTATTTAAATCCCCGGTGGACATTAAAAAAAATATATGTAACTACTATTATTATTATTATTATTATAAAGTTTGAGATGTGATCTATTGCTCAGGCCAGAAGAATAAATATTTAATGTGATTTTTGATACAAAGTGAGCCGGGAATAGAAGTAATCCAGCGCTTCTCATATAACTCTGGTTTGTTTAAGTTTACAGTCGACATTAAATCCACAAAGTTTCCACAATGCCATCATTTTTGTAATTTATGATACGTTATTTTAGTCCATAGCTTTTAATTCGTTTGTCTGTCTGTTTGTTTTTTTAGTAAGATTTACCCGAGAAAAGTTGACTGATCCTCTATAGCTTCAAAGGTTGTTAATGCCACTTTATTGTTGTAGTTATGATATTTTAAGACCACTACTTTATGGGAAAGTCGTTTGAGACCAAAATATAATAGATCCACATGCAATTAAATTATATTAGATGTAAGTAAAGTTAAATTTAATTTTCGGTGCAATATTTTATAAGATAGGGTTTAGAGAAATATCTAAATTTTTTTAATATAAATTTAGAAACAATTATCATTTGTTGATAACAAAATTATAGATTATTAGCAAGTGTCTTTGGAATCACTCATTAGGTTAAGTTATGTGTTATAGTTTGTGAATGTTGTGATAGGATTTTGAATTGTTAAAAGAAATTATAGACATAATTAAGGCTAAACATAGTGCAATTGCATACGTAGAACTTTCTTCTTACTCATCATTAGTGTATATGCACTTATTATCATTCTTAACATTTAATGAATTCAAGCTTAAACAATATGCGAAATTGCATTCATTCGCAAGGAAGATACACTCAATTCAAGATGGATTTATATAAATTCTACAACAAATTACAAATACAGTTAGTTCCATAAAATTCTATCTCATTCTAATATTTCCAATACAAAAACAAGGTATATATAGGCTGCGAAGAGACTATGGCTCTTCATTTTCTTGACCTTTCATTTTTTGTGCAGAAATATTTGAGGCACTATTCAACTTCCATATGTTTATCAACCTATATGAAACCATATTTTATTGAAAATATGCTATGGTGTATACTTGTCACATGCCTATCAAAAAACAAATGTGTGTAAACTATACTTCACACCTTCTTACTAACACTTTCCTAGACTTAAAAAGTTATCTCATCCCAAGACAAAGATGTTGATGAAGAACATAATATTGGAGTTGGTTGGAGTTTCCCTAAACTATGTTGAGATGATAGTCAAGAATCAATAGTCGTAATTTCATTCAAAGTGTCATTTACTAGTTTTTACTTCTTGTGCACTACTTAGCTGCCCTTTTGAGATTTCAACTAAGCAACATAAAAACTTACAATTTTTTATGGATTTTCAATAAGTTGACATAACCAAGAGGCTTCTCTTTATGGTTTTTCAACCTTCCTGGCCCCATTCTCAAAGTTTTCTTGCTTACAAAATTTTCTATCACAACCAAAATTTATCAAAACTATGAGTATGTAATAGCTTGCTATGAGGGAGGAGGCATAAAATTTGAGGCTGAACAAGAAGTGACATTAAAAGACTAGGGAGTTTTTGATGAAGTTATAGATGATGATGCACAAGTTAATGTTATACTAGGGTGTTGTTGAGGAGGAGGTTACATTACGCGATAAGCCATCTTCGTATAGATAATTTTTATGAGCTTGACTTGTAGAATGCATTGTGGTACATCAATGATTCCCTAGTCTAAAGTGTTAATATTATTCAAATATTACTTGTATGTTATTCAATCTGCAAGGATGTCCTCAACCATACTGAATAATATGAGGAGAGCTTGGCTTTGTATGATGCCAAGGATATTATTATCACCTATAGTTGAAATGATTGGCCATTGTTATGTATATTTTTATTGAATGTATTGCATGATCTATTTCATTCAATCGACATAAATTTGTTTTTTCACTCCCACAAATATTTTGCGCAACATATCAAACTCCCAAGTGCACATTCTAGCCATAATATTATCTCTTAATGCGAGAGATTATTACAAAGCATTGTCAATTTCAATTGTCGATGTTTATCTCTCCATGATTACCTTTGATTTATCTGCATTGGCTAGATTTGATGTGATATCCTTCCATGCATCTTGAAGCTAGTTTTTCCAGTCAAACATCTTTTTTGAAATTTTGAATCAAAACTGCATCTAAGACTTTCTCATTTTCCTCCAACCATTTAAATATTTCCATAATTTCATTTTGTGGTTTATGGACTTGAGTTTTAATTTCCTATAGTCATTACATCATAGATCAATCCCGGATTAAATTGGTAAGAAAAGTATTGCATTATTTATCTTTCAACATGACTTGGTCACCCAAAATTTGTTGTACCAATGTTGAGTAGATATCAGCAATCATCTTGTGTGTTTTTTTTAAATCATTCATGTAGATCAGAATTATTCATGTGTAAGTGAGTATTTTCATACTCAATATTGGTTGCATTCTATGTATTAGACATTTGAAATGCAACAACACCTTTTATCTTCTTCACAAATAATAATTTTGAAACATCCAAAGAAACTTCTTGGGCTGAAGTAGGTAGGGAAATTTGAGTCATAGAAGCTGAAGAGATCATTTCTTTTTGTCTTATGTGTGTGATTGGAAGAGTAAAAGTG
The DNA here is from genome assembly GCA_037957365.1 of Torreya grandis. Lineage (NCBI taxonomy): Eukaryota > Viridiplantae > Streptophyta > Pinopsida > Cupressales > Taxaceae > Torreya > Torreya grandis. The sequence continues at coordinate 4,009,033 of JARHVA010000011.1, forward strand.
GTGTGTCACTCTACTGGTGATTAGATATCCATCCACCAAGATCTGGTCTACTGATCCTTTCATTATGAAAATTCATCTTGGGCTTCTCCTTGTTCTAAACCCAAACTCACAAAAGTTCCAGATGGTTTCCCTTGTGCTTCAATTGTCTAAACTTTCATTCATCTAAATTTTGTTGTTATTGTTATTGTGCTAGAACTCCTTGTCCTAAAACTACCAATTGGATTTCATAGTCTTTTTTGTAATGTCTTATCTTGTTCTTCCTTGACCTTCTTATTTTCATTCTTTTTCTTGTGCATGTATTCTTTGTGTTTCTGCTTGACCTCTTTGTCTGCCTTTTATAACTCAACATTATTTTTTTGTTCCTTTTCTTTCATATATTTTTATACCTCCCACTTTTTTATTAAAGGCATCTTTATCTTCTAGAGCCTTTTCATAGGATATTTAATCTTTGACTATCTTGGCCTTGGCAATGTAGAGTCATTATTGCTCCTCTATTTGAACTTGCACTTGTAGTTGATATGAGTGTTCCTACTTCAGTGATTAAGCTTACTATGCTTGATCTTTTTATGTACCTTGATCCAAGGACTTATCAATTTCATAACCAAAATGAGTTCCTTGCACAAAGGTGGCAGAATATGGTGAAAGAGTTATGAGTGGTGGGTAAGTCGATGGAGTGGTCATGGCAAAAGGTGAAATTTTTTGCTTGGGCATGATATAATTTGGATGTATATGTGGCTAGGATTTTATTTTTTGATTTCATGGAACATGTCTCTATTCCTACCACTTATAGTTTTGCTTCAGTGGTTACACCCTCTAAAGTTGTGAATGTCTCCATTCACTTAGCATGTCTCATGTGTGTTCAAGAAGCTCTAGGCATGCGAGGTTTTTACACTAGTGGATTGAAGGAACTAGCTTCTTCCTCACTACCATTTACAATCAAGGGCCCCCCTAATGTATTTCATTTGCCTTAGGTCTCTTCTTCCAATTGTTTTTTTACACACAACTCCTATATGTCTACGACTACTTATCCATTCATTGTTGATCCTAATGCCTCTTCCTAAAATAGAGATTTCACTCTACACTTGGCCTTCTCCTCTTTTCTAACTGTATCCATTACAATGGATTCTAGAGGTGGCACAATTTTAATGAACAACACTGAAGAGATGTCATTTTGCACCTAATATGTGTGAACCAATTTCCAATAAAAAAATTCCTTCTCCTCTTCCTCATCATAGGTGTCATCCTTGATGTTCTCAAGTAACACCTCATTGGGTGTAACTCTCAAGTGATGTAGATAATATTCTACTATGATTTTATGCATTTATGAGTCACTGAGCCATGGTAATGTTCTTTGGATCCATTTTGTAGGTTTTGAAGGTTTTAGAGGTGGTGTTTTACACTTAGATGGAGTTGTTTGTGATGAGGAGGTTGATGTTTGATCCTATGGGTTAGCTTGAGCTTGTGATTGTGTTTTTGGATATGGTTGCACTTGTTTTTCCATTTAGGGTGAAGGTTGTAGTTATTTGGCTCTAGGTGGCATGGATCACAATAATTGGATGCTCCTAAAAACCAAGTTATTTTGCCTCATCACTTTTTCCTAGGCCAAGTGGATGTCGATTAAAAAGTGGAGAGGAAACATAGGTAGTATTTTAAACTCATGGATCTTGGTTTGAAATCCATTTTACATTTTTGTGACAATTTTAATTGGCTGGAGATTCTTGATAATATCCTTAGGTACACATGGGTGTGTTTCGATCATATTCTATATATGTACCCACCATGCTATGAAATTTCCAATCTAGAGAAGGTGATATCCATCTCATGATGATATTAGGTTGGGGAAGGCATTGGATGGATAATATTCAACATTAAGTGAAATTACTCCTATAGGGGATGTTCACTGAGTGAAGTAAATCAAAAATACTAGAAATTGGTATTGGAAGGATTGAGTTATCCCAGTTAATAACTTCTCTATTTTTATGAGATTTTTCTGAGGAATTTAGGTAAATTTAAATCCTCCAAACCTTAATATTATGTGCCTAATATTGATTACACCTTTTGTAACCTACCTTGCATCATGTGTTATTTGTCAATATTGATGCATGATGTATTATGAGAAGATAGAATCAGTGTATCAGTAACTTGATCGATGGGAAATCCTCTAGTTGTCTAAGCATATCACTCTCATATTTTTTAGTGAATGGGGAGATTATTCATCTTGTATACCTAAGGATATGTATTCCATATTAGTAGTCCTATAGCTTACACAATAGTTTTGGCACTGATGTGAATTTTCACTTATTTCAAAAAATGGATGGATCCCTCACTATATTTGTTAAGGAAGGTCATCATTATCTCATCATGTTGGCCAAAGATAGGTAGTCTCACTAACCACTCTATAAATAACCTTCATAGTATATAAAAAATTAAAATCAGTATCTTCCCTAACACATTGCTTATGGTTGAGAAAAATAATCAATGTTTTATGCATCAATAAAATCGAATAACTCAGCATCACTCTATTTAGCTTGTCAGAGTGCCAATCTAATTCATATCTCTTCCTTCTGAGTATCTAAAAAATTCACTAGGATTTATTACATGGCCATTTTATCTTCTATGTGATGTGCTACAAATTATTTTGAACAATTTCATCATGAATATGAAAATTAATATTTAGATAACAATATCTTTCTCAATCAATTTAGTTTTCAAAATATTAATTTTATCATTATCTTGCATTTTATATAAATCCACCCTTGATATTTTTCCTTACATGTGTGCATATGTCAATCTACCTTTCATGCCTCTACATGATTATCTTAAATTAAAATAGCCTTTTTTATCTAAACCTTAGCTATTTTTTAGCTATATTCAATGTTTATTTATTTTAATTCCAGGATGTGACTCACCACCATTTCATTTCCCAATAATTTACCCACTTGAACTTTAAGCATCTTTCAGGAAATCTATCCTTTTTCAGAATGCCATGACATTCCTTTTATTTTGACATTAACTACCTTTTATATTTTGGATTTATCCATCTTATGTAAATTTTCATTTTTTTCTCACATCTCATTCCCATAATTAGCTCTTTTGTAAGCCCATCACAAATTTCTCTCATGAATCTGATTTAACATTTTAACCAATGGTATTTAAAAATTCATTATACTACATATGATATTCATTGTGATTCAAATGATATTATATTATATCAATTATTTATAATTCTACTAAGATTGAAAAAAGAAAATAAATTATAAAATAAAATCTTAATCTACTCTGTGTTATGTAACACATATGTGTGGATTGCCTGGTGTTTGAAAATCATCGACGATAGGGCTTGAGCCTTCAACCATTTATCATTCCTTGAAGAATAGTTCTTTGAATATCTAAAAATATTGTTTTGACACTTGATGAATGATATATATTGTCATTTCCATCTAATAAATAGCTTGCCTAGGTGTGTCTTAAATTTTTTATCATATAACAAGACCATCTATTTATGTTGAAACTATTTAGATTGCAGGTTATAATCATGCCATGCCTTATAATTTTTTTAATAAACCTTTTGAGTCTAATTTTATAATAATCTTGTCTCTTCCATGTGATTTAGTAATAACCATAGATATTTCAAATATTATTTATCCCCTAACCACATTATCATTACAATTCATAAGCTTGGAACTAGGTATTCCATTGTCATTACAACTTCCATTCCATATGATATTTGAAATGGTATATATATCATCACATGTTTATAGTTTTTCATATATTCCCATAATGTTTTTGGTATGAAATATTCCTAATCATATCTATGAAAGTTACATATTTTAGTCAGCATCTACTCTAGAACTTTGTTAGATTCTTTGCTTTGTCCATTTTCCTAAGGATGGTACATTGTTATTTTATAATGTGAAATTATAAACTCTTATGATAAGGTTTTAATAGTATAATTAATATGTTGTGTACCCCTATCACTTATCAAATTTTGAGGACATCTAAACCTTGTTATAGTGTTTTCATACAAACATTTTATAGCATCCTTTGCACTACAACTTGGAGTTTTAATTGCCTCAACCCATTTAGTAAAATAACTTATCACAAGTATATTGTATCTAATATTGAATTGATTAAACATAGTATCTATGAGATCCATGAATTTAATACCCCATTCATCAAATGGTTGTATATCCAAAACTAGATTCAATGATATCTCATCTTGTTAGTTATGTTTTCCCATCCTCTGACATACATCGTAGTGTTTTTAACTTTAGGTGCATATTGAAATATTATTGGAAACTAAATCCAAATTTTAAATATTTTATCATATTCAATTCACCTATGAAATTTCCTCCTACTATCCCATAATGTGATGCCTATAAAATCTATGGTCTCTCATGTTACAAGACCATTCTTTGTAAAACATCATCATTTTTGAACTTAGAGAGAAACTCATTGATAATGCTAAATGGTAAAGCTCGTGCGACTATATATTTCTTTTCACAAAATACATAATGCATGTGGAATATATCATGCTCAAAAAAGTGTGATATCTTCCAACTATTTTGGGATCATGGTCAAATTTAAAATACGTTTGTCTATAGATTCATCTTATAGTTGTTAGGGTTCCTCCCCTATTTGAATATGGCTAAGGTGGTCTGGTCCAACATTCTAATTTCTTGGGTTTAAATTTATTTTTAATTATAATTCTTGGAAAAACATTAACCACATAGAAATTATTCCTCCTAAAATCATATTATTAACCAAATATCACAATTATTTGTGATTAGTGAAAAACTTGAATTGGGTATCCAACAAGTAATGATAAAAAAATTGAAGCACAAAAACCATCACCACAGCTTCTCATTTTTTGGTTGTATATTTTTTCTTAGTTGTTGATAACTTGTGACTTATGACTTGAATTCAATGATCTATCCCTATATCTCTTGGTTGTGATAATATGACTCCCACTATCATTCCTAATGCATCAACATGAACATTCAATAGTTTGTTCTAGTCTAGTAAAACCAAAATTGGTGTAGTGACTAACTTTTGTTTAAACTCTATAAATCCTATTTGACATTAAAGAGTCCATTAAAATTTGATTTATTTGTGAAACTATTTTTCCAAAGGTGTTGAAATGGATGCATAACCATGAATGAATTTGAAATAATAACCAATTTTCCATAGGAATGATTGTACCTCCATTGGACTAATGGGAGGTTTGAGTCCCATTATGACTTTAATGTTTTATGGTCCACTATAATCCCATCACTAAAAAAAACATGTCCAAGTAGTATTCCCAGTCATGTGAAGAATAGACATTTATTTAGATTTAATGTGATTCACATATCTTAACATATATCTAACAACAATCACAACTTTGATATATTTTACTTGAATAAAGAGAAAACTACCCAATCATCTAAATATATTTCAAAAAAATCATGAATGAAGTCTCTAAATTTTGTAACAACTGCTTTGGATAAAAATATAGGTGTTTTTTAGTCCAAAAAACATTACCTTATAAGTGAGGATCATGTTTTGTTGTAGAGGTTATTTTTATTTGATCTTAAGTTGTGATAGGGATTGATGGTATCCATTGAACCCATTTATAAATGAGTAGACTTAATGACCTAAAACAAATTTGAGAACCTCATTCATGAATGGAATTGATAAAATATCAATGACACAAGCATTATTTAAAGATTGTTAATCTGCATAGACTTGTATTTCCCCTATCATTTTAGGTTCTACCACCATGAGACTAACCCAATATTATTTATCAATTATATGTATGATTCTAGCTTTTTCCATCTGATTTAGTTATTCTTTTAATTTCATGTTCTTTCAGACTATACAGTCTCTTTTGTATTAGGTGTGTGCACTCCTTTAGTTCAATATGCATTTCATCAAGGAAGGGTCTATGCCATTGAATTATAATAACTTGGTTTGAAACACATCTTGATAATATCACAATAATTGAACCACCTCTAAAATCTTCTATTGTGTCCAATAATCACCAATGGTAGTTAACTTTGGTACTTTGGCTATACCAATGTTTTTAGCTCTTTTTCACATTGATTCCTAGTAAATTTTGATCAATTCCATCTGAATGGAATCCATTACTTTTATTTGACCTTATTTATCTAATATATTTATATTTTTTAGCTGATCATCTTCTATTTTCTCTATGTTCTTCCTCTCAGGTATGTTTTTATTCCTTTTAGGTTTTAAAAAAACCTTTTTCTTCCTCATTTTCTTTGTGATTAGAGTCCTGTACACTATTTTGGATTATATTACAATATTTTATCAAAAATTATTATTTATTATTCTTATCATGATTCTCCTCTATATTTATGTGAATACTTACACTTGCTTTAGCCTAAAATTTCAATTTTTGTGCAGTAGGTATATATTCTTCTTGCCCATTACATAATAAATCTTTCAATTTATAAAGATCTATGTGTACTATCAAATTTTCATCTTGAATGAATTCATGTTGAATTTATGTCTATCTTTGTCTCTCATGTCTAAATTTTTGTTACATGTACTCAGAATTGGGTATATGAGATAAGATACATTGGAAAACATGCACCAAATACTTTGGCTCAATCTATAATGATGTCCATAATTTGACACACTTATGAACATGCATCTATTGATATTGTCCCTCTTGGAATAATGGCCACTTGTTTGAATTAGAATATCCAACATGAAATATAGCCCACATTATTTTTCACATTTATTCCTAATGTATTTTTGTAGACCTATGAATAGCACTCCAACTCATGGAAACTCTTTTCAATGCATAATTTAGTGCATTGACTCACATCTCAATATTTGGGACATGATTTTCTATCATGTGAAGAAACTATGATAGATCTTCTGTAGAAAAATATTTGGGAAACTATATTCCTATATAAAATACCATTTGCATGGGTCTTACATCATAATAGCTATGCACCAAATTTATCATATGAGCATCTAAATCACTTGATGAAGGAAATTATTTCCCATGGTATTTGAACTTTCTCAATAGGTTAAATATAATATCTATCATTAGGATTTAACTTATTGGTGTGATTGATCTATGATATTCTAGGATAAGGCATAGAAAGGGACTTATATTCTTACATTTGACACTATGGATAGGTCCTAAGAATATATACTAGTTAGGTCAAATATTGTTTTATCTTATGTAAATCTAGTATCTCTTGTATAATATGTTAAAACTAAGTAAATTATGTACTTCATAGAGATTCTAGTTTTGGAATTGTATTGAATTTGAACCAACTATCATATTTATATGTGTGTGGTGAATATAATTCCTTTGGGATCATGTATGGATTGTTCTCAAATTTAATCAAAATTATGATGATAAAAACATCCTCCTATAGTGCCTCCAATTGGTTGTCTACTGTGTTGATGGTCATGCAACCATCATAGGCCCATTTTTTTCCAATTATAATAGGATAATGATTCTCATCTATATTATTGTAAATCAATTTGAAGTATCCATGTAGACTTAAGTTACTTACCTTTATATATGCATCTTCAATTCTCCAAATAGGTTTGACTTGATCATAATCTATCAAAATCAAAGTAACAATGTTGTAGATTAGAGTCATCTTTCCAATATCTTTCTAATTTGATCTAGGACTCATCTTTAAGATGCTACTGAAATAAAAAAACATCATTAGGAACTTAATATCCTATGAGCTCAATATCCATTTTGGAATTCACATCCCATAGATTCTTAGTCTTAATATACCAAAGCACTCACTTTGCTATATATTATCACTTTTGAGTGTAGTCCAACAAATTATGAAATAGGTTTTTAATATTTTGATAGATATCCTATTTTTTTATATTACTTACTAATTTTTTCAAGTTTGTCAGAGGTGTGACTTATCCATCATGTCACAATATCCAAACAACTTATCCATACATTTTGGCATCTTTTATCACGTTATTTCCTTCAATGACATTCTAATTCTAGATTTAATGTAATAAATAGTCTACTTCATTCATTATAACCTTATCTCTCATAGGATATAAATAATTTTATTCTCAAACTTTTCTAATCATATTTTCTTCATGTATCCCTAGATTTTGAATACTTTGTTCCCTATGATGATTCTTAGTAACAACCTAGAAAAAATACTAGTTTTTAGAATGAGAATGTATCATGTTCACATTTTTCATTGCCTACTCCTTCCTCTATTTCTTAATAAATATTATGTTGTCATGTGATCTTAAAATATGCATGAAAATTTTTCCATTATATATTGTAGGGGCAAATTTGTGAAATATGATTATTTTCTTCACATAGGTAACAAGTAATACTTTGCATTGGTTGTCTATTTTCTTGCCATTGGTATTGATTACCACCCTAATAACCTCCCTATTTTTGAGGTGATCCCCACTTTTTATGTTGACTATAACATCCTTTGTATTGTTCCTAAGGTGAAGGAGCTATCAAATTAAATTATTTTTGTGGTGAAATAGGGGTACATCCTTATTGATATTTTAACAAAGGATGCATCCACCCTAGTTGATATTGAGGAGGCTGAGGAGTCCACTCTGATTGGTATTGATTTTACCAAGGATTCCATGCTATTTGGTTTCATAGAGACTAAGTAGTCCACTCAATTGTAGATTTTTCTATTTTGGGACCCCATCCACCTTGTATTATAAATTTGGCATCCTATGTTTACATAATTAGTTTTATCACTAGAGACTAATATGTATAAAATGCAAAGACATTTTAATTTATGTCTTATATTATCTCTTTTATAGCTATGCAATTATGTTCATCTGGTTATGAAATTTAAATAAATTGAATAGTACAATTTGTGACTTTTGCACATACTATTGTAATAAATAAAAAATTTAGTTGCATGTCCTACAATGTGGCATACTTCACGAAAATCTATTTTTTATCTTTAGGCATTCATTACAGTGGTGCCCCTCTCGTCCAAAATCAATTCACCATACAACCAATCATGTTTTCTTACCTTTTTGAAGTTTGTTTATCCTACACAATATTGCATCTAACTTGGAATCAGTTTTTGTAATGATAGGAAGGTATTCTCCATAGTCCTCTATTTGTTTGTATTAAATAGAGAATGTGTTATTGTAAACTATTTTTTCTTCACAATCCTTCCTCAAACCAAAAAACTCTTTCTAGTTCCTGAAATTAAAATTTCACCCTATTTCTATTTTGGGACCCCATCCAGCTTATATTACAACTTTGGCATCCTACATTGACACAATTGATTTTATCACTAGAGACTGCTATGTAGAAAATGCAAAGACATTTAAATTGATGTCTTATATTAGCTCTTTTAGATCTATTCAATTATGTTATTCATGGTTATGAAATTTAAATAAACTACATAGTATAATTTTTGACTTTTGAACATACTATTTTAATAAATAAAAAAATAGTTATATGTCTTAAAATGTGACATACTTCACAAAAATCTATTTTTTATCTTTGGGCATTCATTATGGTGGTACACCTCCTATCCGAAATCAATGCACCATACAACCAATCATGTTTTCTTACCATTTTGAATTTTTTTCATCCTAAACAATATTTCATCTAACTTAGAATCAATTTTTAAAATGCATTGGTGCTTTTAGGTCATATAGTGAATAATTAAAAATAAAAATATCATATTGCATCTAACTTGGAATCAGAATCTACTTCACTACAATTATTATCACAACCTAAATTAGGGAAAGAAATCATCCCAAAAAAAACAAAATGGAGAGAAGGGTACAGTAGAAAAGAGAGGGTCGTCCTTGAGTTAAACAAGTTTCTTGAAAAAAAGGAAATCAAGAGCATTCCTGGACATAATTATACCACTGTGTGCCTAGTCTAGTAATTGCACAAATTGTAGCCACTCAGTGGGCGAGCTGCTAAAGACATGTGAAAGCCATTTATTCATTAAATCCATTATACATAAAAATATTGGTAGTCTATAGATATTGCACACAAAGACTAAGATAATTATAAATAAAACATGAAAGAACTCAATAAACTATTTATGATAACTACTGCACAACATAACTAAGACAATCATCTGCAAACATACATATTATTAGTCCTAACACCAATTAACTAGTTAAATCAAAATATCAAAGACATGAAATGAAAAAAAAATAGTAAAATCTATATTCATCATTCTAAAATCATTTTGTTACACTCAATATCCCTTGATAATCAATTAAGGTCAAAGGCATGGGAAAAAGGCTAGTGTAATACAGGCCAACTTCAGTAGTAATTCAATGCCTAAATGTCAACCACCTATGGATGCATAGTCAAGGTAAAAACACTAAGGGAAGGTAGGTAAAATATAGGCACAATACCAATAGTTATTCAAACCCAAAATTCTTAACCTTTTTACAATGGCAATGCATCCCCCCTAAATATGTAATTCCAAGAGCTCATGTCCTTGTCTTCCAACTCAGCCCACTACCAAGAAAGTTACAAATACTTAATGATGATTTGGAAATGTTATTGAGATTCATGGTTCTCTAATATATTTTAAGGCATGCCCGCTATTTCAGTTAAACTATGCTTATCTAAAATAGATCTTTTCTCTTTAATCTCCTCTTTGTCTTATTGGCTGACTTGTAACATGATCTTCCATCATTGAATTGAAAGCATAGCCTATTCACATAATTGATGGCCTTGATGGCCAAAATAACTATCTATATTATTATTTTCACTTTTGTGACACCATCATTGCCACATGGATTTTCCTCAACTTTGCTTTCCTTATTATTCATTAGGTTATTATCTTGTTTCATCAAGTCTTATTTTATTTCTTGGTAGTCCATCGATGCCCCTGAGATTTACCTCATTATCCTACCTTTTTCATCATTGATACCACATGGATTATTCTTAGATTCCTATAATCTATAATCTTTGTTTTCTTAGTCATCACCATGTGGCTTTTCCTTAGCTTCCTAGGATCTTTATGCTTTGGGTTGCTTTAAATGTCCCAAGCTTTTGGACTTCTGAGAAGGTGTCACATGGCATCTTCTTAGGGTCTCAGGGCCATGGAGTTGTACCAATATTGTTAAACTCTTAGGATTCTAAGATAATGCCTTAATACCCCAAAGGTCCTAATATTTTGAGGTTCTTAGGTTTCAAGGTTAATTCCTTCATGCCTCTAAGATCTTAGGCTTCTAAGAGGGTACCACATGGCATCTTCTCAAGGCCTTGGGACTTTAGAAAGACTTAGTCATTATTTTAAAAATATTTAGCTCCAAATTCATGTGTTGAAGAGAGTTAGATGCATGGAATAATCTTAGAGTGCTTGGTAAGTCTTGGAAAACTTGAGAGAAAATAAGAAAATCAACTAAGTTATATTTTTGAAAAATCCAAGTCTTTACTGAACAAAAATTCATACGAGAAATAGTGAATCAATAGTGAAATAAAAATAATTAATTCTCATAAAAAAATATTTAATCGTGAGCATTCAAATATAAAGTTCATATAAAAATGATAAAATGAGTTAAAATAAAAGGGAAATACACTTTATTCATAGGCAAGAGCATCATGATTATTGAATATTTGGCTAAGAAGTGCATAGTGATGCACAAGCTATGATATAAATAAATTCCATAAAATATTTAAGCCATTTTTAATATGAAATATGTAATCATGAGTTTCATTTTTAAAATAAACCCATGTAAAGGTCTTAAAAATAGATAAACTTGCATAAAGCCTTGATCCAACATTCAAATGGGTGAATACCAAAGCACTTAATCATGGACTAAGACTTCATAAACCTACAAGTTATAATTTGATGTTTATATATGAAAGATTATAATGATCTTGAATAAATTTAAATACATTTAAAATAAACATGTGAATAGTCATTTATAACTTATCATCCAGCAACTACCAATTAAGAAAGGGCTCAAGTAGATACACCCAAAACATTCCAAAGAGGTCCTATAAACCAAGTAAAGCAAACATTTGTCTAAAATAAAGAGGGTACTTATTTTCATCTTGAAAATGGGGTGTGTTTTTTGCAAGCACACAAAAAATGGAGACTTATACAGTGAGAATGTTATTAAGCATATAAAATCCAAAAAATATGGTTAAAACACTCCAAAATTTAGGCTGCAAACCTTCACACCTAAACACAAGTATAAACTACAAATAATTATATTCAAATAAAATCATAAAGATGAAGGTATTGAAGTCTGATTCAACATGCGGCTATAAAGTTTCAATTTTATTAAATGTCATCAATGTGTGAAAGTGAATAATTCCTTTATAGATATTGAATTCACATAAAATAATTCAAACATGCTTAAACAACCAAAACTTATAAGAGTGAGAATATTTGGAAATTTGGTTTGGTGGGATGGTATGTTCATTTCTTTACTTCCATCTAGGCATTTATAACCCCAATAGAGATATCTTTGGTCCCACTCAAGGTCTTGGTCCATTGCTAGCTAGTCTCAAAAGCTTGTGATCGAGATTGCCTGAATCACCCTTTCGAGGAAGACTTTAGATCTTGCATTTTTATTTTGTTTCCTTCAAAAAATTATTATGAAAATATTTTGTAGTTCTATCCATTGAGGTTATGGACCAATCCATGGGTAAAACGATAGACTCAAGAAAATTAGATTATTAAGACATATTCAAACCAAATCAATGTCTATTCTTTCCTTAAGATGTTAAATTAAGTGAAATTGATTGATTTAGATAATAAAAGAAACCTTTATAAAATCCACATATTCTTTTTAGAATCATAGGACTTTGAACTTTAGAATATGCACAAAATAAAATTGAAACAACCTATGCCATTGTTCAAATGTGACTTTTCATTTTCTAACTTTTAAGGCTTGAATAAATTTCATGTTTGCATTAACCAATTGATGTCCTTTATCCCACTAACACAAGGAAATTAAATTTACATGGCCAACTCTCCACTTAATAAATTTATTTTTAGGACAGGACTCATTATTGCAAAAGGATGTCTAGGACAAGGAACATACATAATGTTGAAGCAAAACAAAAATAAGAAAAGCAGAAAATAGGAAACCTAATCTAAAAAAATAATATAAAAAAAAGAATCTACTATATAAAATAGATAAACTATGTATATTAATCTAAAAAAACCATATCCAACATAATTGGGATGGTGGGTCTGGAAACACAACACAATATGATTTCCATTTGCTAGCAACAACAAGGTTCATATAGTCAATGTCCTTAGGAGATCAAGGACATATTTGAATTTGTTTAAAAGCTCTTTAACTTTATTTCCTAAAAAACCAATGTCATTAGCAATCATGCATTTAAAATAACTAAGTGTTTTGATTCCAAAATCAAAATCAACATAGGCTTGGAAAGAATTCACCTTAAAGTCTAGCCAGGTAAAAGCAAGTGATTTAACTTTTTAGGGTTTATGAAGTTTAAGCCCTAGGTTACTAAAGGTTTGAGTATAGTAAATCAGGGTAGAAATATGTAAAAAAATACATCCACTAATTTGTAACAAAATTGACTTAATTTGACATTTCTAAAAAAAGCAATAAATAATGTAAACAAATACTAAGCTAGAAAATGACTGAAACGGGAGATATGGAAGCTAAAATATAAGATAGAAATTGATCTAAGTATCACAGATAGGATCCAAGTGTCAAAACCCTTCATAGATAGTATCACCCTAATTGGATAGTATCACCATGTGGAATTAGTGTCCTTATTTTGGTGATAGTTTCCTCCATGTAGTAATTGTTATGAACTTTTGGGTGCACCTGTTTCTAGGTCTACCAAGCCTATTCCTATGTGCACGAGTTCTAGATCTCTATAGATGACTTATTTTGACTGATTTTATGTGTAAACCCTAAACCTCTATGTTATAGGAGAATATGGTTCACAAAATTAGCAAAGTTTATTGGTTAGTGGGGTAGGTTGGACATCCTCAACACCTCGCTATGATGAGAGTTGCCTACATACCAATACTATAAAGAGGGATCAATATTGATATAGTTCTTCCCACCTAAGTACTAGTACAAGTGCAAGTAAAGTTAATATGAATTCTAGTTTGAGTTCTTTGAATATTCTTGAGACTATGAATCTAAGTAATCTAAGCTTAAGAATGTTTTAGATAGTTGTATGTAGAATTAAGGTAGAATAAGGATTGATAACCTTGATTGTGCATAACTTGTTTTGAGTTTGTTTGTGTAATTTGCATCTGATTTCCATCTAGTAGTTAGAGTGCTAAAAGTCATGTATATATAATGTTCTAGTGCTTGTGTGGGTTTTAAAAGAGGTCTATGTTGACCCTAGGGGGTTCCTCATTTGAAAAGATAGTTGTTGGTAGAAAAAGAATGGAAATGATAATAACACCAAAACTAAGAAATTAGTGCCATGGTGCACTATTGTCCTTATTATGTCACCAGTGTCTAGGTGGTAGAAATTGAGGCACTAAGTGCCAAGATCTCAAAGTGTGGGTTTGGGACTACTTTAGAAATGTTTAGGGATGCCTATGTCCTATACAAAGGTTGGATAAGTTTCTAAATAGGCCCTAAGATAGATGTACAGATAATCTAGGGATGGATGGTCTTCAAAATAACTCTTATCACTAAAGTGTCATTTTTAGGTGATTACATTCCCACCCACCCCCCCCCCACTTTTTCTATAAATGTATCAAAGAGCTCTGATTAGGATAAAGGAAAAAGAAGTACACATGGACTTATCTAAGAGGCAAAGCCCATGAAACTAGATCTAAGTATGTGAATCATGTTCCCTTATGTATCATGTGTGTATGTAGATAATGATCAATTGGTGAATAAATTTGATTGATTTGATGGCTTTCTCAATCCACATGTGCGGGTGGCTCAGGAACTCAATCCAATTTTGACTCCATCATTGCCCACCCCTACTTGGTGGATCATGACCTATGAATAGCTTACATTAGATTGATGGTGTGTCCACCTTCTCATGTAAGTGGATCAATAACTCAAGTAGACTATGACTCCATTATTGCCTACCCATGTGTGGGTAAGTACACAAAGTTGGGGGACAAAAAGTGGCCTACCCATGGACATGATTTTTTTGAAATTTTATAAATCTAAACTTATATAGATAATTTGAGATATCTACACTCCAAATTTGAAGATGGTGTAAGAACATGAAATGTATAATTTCGAGTCTAATTTTCAAAACACTAATTTTTTTTAAATGGTTAAATATAACTAGGTCAAACATCTAAAATTTGAATAAGAACTCCTATTTTTTTAGAAAACATAGTAGATAGATGACTGTGATGTGCACCATTTTTTTTAGTAGCATTTAATATTATTTGAAACCCTTTGGGGAAATTTTAGATAAGATCTTATACTAGGTCACCTATATTTTTTTATATTTTTTCAATGAATACTTATTTTTATGAATTTTTCAAGTAAATAGATCCTAAAAACTGATAAACAAATGGATAGAAATCCATGAAACATGCCTAACTACCTCAAAAAAAATGAAAATCAAATTGTTTTTTTTAATATGTGTATAATTATGCCTACTTGGTCACCATATATTTTTTTTTTCACTTGGATCAATGAAAGACAAATTACATGAACATGTATAGCATGTATATTTGTGGCATGTAGTGGCCTAAAAAAGGCATAGTTAGGAATCAACATAGTTTGAAACCTTAAATTAGTCCAAAAATTATAAAAATCATATTTTTAAAAAGAGGATAGCATCTATATCGTGATGGTATCAAGTTTTTAAATTTTCACGTTGAAATTTTTAGTGTATTTGGCAATCAAAGTTGAAATTTGATGTTTATTTTCATAACTTTCAAAACTTGACTGTACATTGATAGTCCAAGCCATTCATGAGCCAAAATGTATGAGAATTGAATTAAAATTCAAATACTATGATTTCATTAATAACATGATCACATTAATAATGTGATCACATTACTTAATAATATGATCATATTAATAATGTGATCATGTTACTTAATAATGTGATCGTATTAATAATGTGATCATGTTACTTAGCATGATCACATTACTTAATAGTGTGATTGGGTTACTTAATAGCATGATCGCATTATAACATGATCATGTTAATAGTGTGATCATGTTAATAACGCAATTGCATTACTTAATAACGTGACCACATTATATATTCTCAACACCCTAAAACATGTGGGAGTTACACATGAAGACAACTTTGGCCAGAAGCTTATATTTACTACTCTAAATATTAAGTATAAGTCTACATTTTATACTTTAAATTTATCTTAGTAAATATAAGAAATTATGGTCACTCAGCATCTGATAGAGTTAGTCTCATAGTTGCATGTCTTATGATGTGGAAACTAGTTTTTCAAAATCCAATCAGGTCAATACTTAGGAAATTTTAGGGTCTAAGTATTGAACCTAGGAATTTTAGGACATAATTTTTGCAATTGATGTCTATTTTTGGTAAACATATAGTCATTTTTTAGATTTTTGTACCTTCTAGATTGATTCTTAGAATTTATAGGAGTCTTAAGTTTGTAAAAATTGAAGTTTTCAAACCACTCACTTTGAAATTGATTCAAAGTGGTGTGATTAAGGTAGCATAGGTCACATTGATGACTAACACACATCAAATGACCACTTTGTATTAATTTCACTTGTTAATTGTCCCTCCCTCATCCCTGATCACTTCCTACTCATGTTTCATCACCCCTAATCACTCTCTCATCATTATTCATTGTCCCTAATCACTCCCTCATTGAACCTCATTATCCTTAGTCATCTCTAATAACTCCATCATCCTTGATTACTCCCTCATTGACTTTCACTATCCCTCATCATTCCTAATCACTCCCTCCTCATCCCTCACCATCCCTCATTTTTCATAATAAATTAGGGTCATTCAGTATCTGATAGATTTGGTCTCACAACTACACATCTTACGATGTGGAAAATAGTTTTTCAAAATCCAATCTAGTCAGTACATAGATATTTTTAGGATCTAGGTATTAAACCTAGGGATTTAAATACATAACTTTTATAATTGATATCCATTTTTTGTAAACATATAGTCATTTTTTAGGTTTTTATGCCTTTTAGATTGATTCCTCACATTCATAAGAGTCTTAGGTTTGTCAAAATTAAAGTTTGAAAACTACTCACTTTGAACTTGATCCAAAGTAGTGTGACTGGGGTAATGTAGATCATATTAGTGACCTACACACATCAAACAACCACTTTATGTTAATTTCACTTGTTCATCATCCTTGATCACTTCCTACTCATTCCTCATTACCCATAATCACTCTCTCATCGTTCCTCATTATCTCTAATCACTCCCTCATTAACCCTCACTATCCCTAGTCATCTCTAATAATTCCCTTATCATCCATAATCACTCTTTCATTGACACTCACTATCCCACATCATCCCTAATCACTCCCTCCTCATCCCTCATAATCCCTAATCAATATTTCTTCATCCATCATCATCACTAATCACCCCCTCATTGACCCTCACCATCCCTAATTGCTCCCCCATCATCTGATGTAAGTGTATACCCAAAATATATCTTTGATTCCAATCATATATTATTTAATCCATTATAATATAAATTAACTCTTTTCTAAGACTTGTGTTGTCAATACCCATTTGTGATAGTCAATTTTATTACTAAATGAATTGGATGATCTTCCAAATGTATAGTCAATTAACATAATTACTAACACAAAATAGAGTCTGAATTTTAGTTCACCGAATTATCTTTGTTGTACAACTGACTAGATGAAACTTTTTTTAGTTCCACCTTTGGTAGTTTAGTTCAAAATATAAAAATTAAACACAAATCTCTTGTATAATTTTCTAATTTTGAGAACATTTGAATCAGATGCAAAGTTATTTAGTGTTCCCATTCCTGTATGACTTGAATCTTGTTTAGGTTCACACATGTACTCCTTGTGTGTGTAATCTGTCCCAAATATTTTATCTCTTATATGAAAAATTAACATTTATTCATGTTATCATAAAAATGTGTTTCTAAAAAATGTGAAACACTAGTTTAGCATGGTGTAGATGTTCACCCCATGCTTTCTAAATATTAAGATGTCATCAAGGTAGATTTAAAAAATGACATAGGCCTGAGGATGTTGTTCGACATCTTGAAATGAATAAATTCATTACATGAGTTAACATAAAAGTCATAATGGTAAATATATGGTTGAACACATGTAAAGCATCACACACCTTTAATGGTGAGATGTCACAAAAGATTGCATATTTAAAAAGTTTGATTTTGTACACCAAATGACACTACTAGGTCATCCATTTCTCAAGGCCTACATTAGCGTATGGTTATGGATGATGTATAAATTTCAAGTTTAATTTTTGAAAATATGATTTAGGAGAAATTATTATTTTTTAACTTCCATTAGAAATGATGAAGTGTATTGGCTCACCATTGATCTACATTTATTAATGAAACAATATTTTTAATTCATATAATTTCTTGTTGGGGGAAGTAGAGAAATTTTTAGTACTGACCATATCATTGGGTTCATAATCTATTATCTACTTACCTTTTTATAATTCTAGATAACTTGTACCCACTTTTTGAGACGTGCAATTAGAGAGCTCATAGTGTGACACTCTTCATTGGATTGAATATTGAATTTATGAATTAAGCACCACTTTCCAATATTGGACTACTTTTTCTAATCATTTGAAAATTATTTTCCAGTCTCTGGTATGATGACTTAATCAATAAACATATATATATAAGACCGTCAATGTAATTATTTAGATCATAAAATGTCCTCATATGGAAATCAATTGATTGGTTTCAAGAAATCACATATCTTGTTGATCCTCATGTATTTACTACCCATTTTTGGTGTTATGGTGGTTTTACTTGCTTCTCTTTTTCTAGCGGATTTTTAATTATGAATCACATCATTTCTAATAGGTCCATATTTTATCATAGGTGTTAAATATTTATGTTTCAAATTTGCCTCCACATCATTTTGATCATTATGTCTTATATTTTATGATAGCACTCAACTCTCCACTCATAAATCCTAACAATTTCAAAGCCCAACAAAATACCACCATCAAGGTATTAGATGGAGTGATTAAGGATGAGGAGGGATGACGAGGAATTGAGTAGAGATGATGAGGGATGGTGAGGGTCAATGAGGGAGTGATTAGGAAAGATGAGGGAGTGATTAGGGATTATGATGGATGGTGAGGATTAATGAGGGAATGATTAGAGGTGATGAGGGATGAATAATGATTGATTAGAAGTGATGAGTTATGATGAAGCAATGATTATGGATAATGAGGGATGGCGAGGGTCAATTAAGGAGTAATTAAGGATAATGAAAGAATGATTATAAATGATGAGGAATGGTGAGGGTCAATAAGGAAGTGATTAGGGATGATGACGAATGAGGAAGGAGTGATTAGGGATGATAAATCCATGATTAGGGATGGTGAGAGCCACTGAGGGAATGATTAGGGATGATGAAGTGGTGATTAAGGATGGTGAGAGATAATTAGGGATGAAGAGGGATGAGGAGGGAGGGATTAGTGATGATGAAGTGGTGATTAGGGATGGTGAGAGCTAATGAGGGAGTGATTAGGGATGATGAGGGAGTGATTAAATATGATGAGGGATGGTGAGGGTAAATGAGGGAGTGATGAGGGACAATGGGGGATGAGGAGTGAGTGATTAGGGAAGATGAGTGATAGTGAGGGTCAATGAGGGAGTAATCATGAATGATGAGGGAGTGATTAGAGATAACTAGGGATAGTGAGGTTAAATGAGAGAGTGATTAGGGACAATGAATAATGATGAGAGAGTGATTAGGGGTGATGAGACATGAGTAGGAAGTGATAAAGGATGATGGAGAGATGATGAACTAGTGAAACTAACACAAAGTGGTCATTTGATGTGTACAAGCCATCAATGTGATCTATGCTACCCTAATCGCATCAATTTTAAAGTGAGTGGTTTAAAATTTTCAATTTTGACAAACCTAAGACTCCTAGAAATTTAAGAATCAATTTGAAAGGCAAAAAAACTAAAAAAATGACTATATGTTTACCAAAAATAGACATCAATTGCAAAAATTATGTCTTAAAATCCCTAGGTTTAATACTTAGACCCTAAAAATGACTAAGTACTAACCTAATTAGATTTTGAAAAACTATTTTCCACATTGTAAGGCATGAAGCTATGAAATAAACTCTATCAAATGTTGAATGACCCTAATTTCTTATATTTACTAAAATAAATTTAAATTATAAGAAAATAAATGTAACAATATAAATGTAAACTTATACTTTACATTTAGAGTAGTAAATATAAGCTTCTAACCAAATTTGCCTTCATGTGAAACCCCTCATGATTTTATGTGTAAATAATAGGAATTAGATTGTGTTATCAATAAAATGATCACATTATCTTTTAACCAACATTCAATCCATTTATTTAAATGTGCAAAGTAATAGTAATCTAATCATGTTTTTTTTATGATAACACAATCACATTTTCTATTAACATGATCATGTTATACATTAACATGATCATGTTATGGCTCAGTAATTATTGAGCCATAATTTAAATAATGTGATTGCATTAATTAAATAACATGATTGCATTATTGATTAATGTGATCACGTTATGTAAAATGTCCATAGAATTGTACCCTAACTCCATGCACTTACCTAGGTATTAGATAGATGCATCTAAAACTAAAATTGTGTGATATAACTAAAAATGTGTAACTGTAATTATAATTGTATATGTTATATATGTGGCCACTCAAGAACTTTAGAATGTAAAATGGCTCTAGGCCACTCAAGAATATTAGGTGGCTCTAGGCCACTCGAGCATGCCAATCATGTTAGGACTTGTTCCAAAGTCTTAACGTTAGGTTAGATTTTTGGTAGGTAATTAGTAATTATTGTAAATGGGGCATGCATATTTTAGTAAAGACACCCCCATAAAATAAACTTAGTTTCATTATTAGGTAGTTTTAATGTTTTATATTTATTAATTAGAATTGCTTTACGGGTTGTTTTCTCATATTTAGTTGGTTATAGGATTAGTTGTTTTTACCAGTCATTGGTAAAAACTATATAAATCCATGTTTGCATTGTAAAAGGGTTAACAGAGTAAAGGCACCCTTATGTACTTGATTTTTTGAATTATTAATAAAACACTTGTGCACTCGCACTAAGCGGGGACAAGGTTCAACCTATTTTAATTCTGGAGTTATCAGTGGTATCAGAGCATGGTTATTTTGGAAGCTTGGTGAATTCGAAGGAGCAAGGTGAAAAATCAATTCACGTGATATCTTTTGGCATGAAATAAGGTATGCCATATAAAATGAAATTTTTTTATTGGTTTAAATGTTTGAAAAATTATTAAATTATTTTAATTTTTCAAATATTATTCACATTTAAACCTGTATTTTGCATATACCATAGTCTGGTCTTTTTGATCATTTGATAATCCATTTTCCTATGTTAAACCTCATCATTTGGCATAAAAAATGAATTTTTAGCATTTAATGTTATTAAATTCATTGCTTTTTTGACCAAAACTAGATTTGTATAGCCTTTTTATTTGAGAAAAACCTTTGTAATATTTATTCATGGCTACCTTTGGTATTTCCATTCATTCTCAGGCCTCTTAATAGCTAAAACATCTGCAAATGGTATTAAATCCCTATTTTTGCATTCAAATTGAAAATCTGCAATTTTTTTGAATTTGTACAGCCTGTTGTATGGCCTTCCAACACTCAGGCTCCATTTGGAATCCATTCCCTGTAAAACATACCTTGAAAATCTACAAAAACACAGTAAAAATCCTTTTTATTCAGCCTGTA
This sequence comes from Torreya grandis, assembly GCA_037957365.1. Taxonomy (NCBI): domain Eukaryota; kingdom Viridiplantae; phylum Streptophyta; class Pinopsida; order Cupressales; family Taxaceae; genus Torreya; species Torreya grandis. The sequence goes on from JARHVA010000011.1 coordinate 4,030,935, forward strand.
TGGATTTGTACGGCCTGTAGGAGAGAGAGCAGGTGGAGAAAAATATCCAAGAGCAGCCATGGCATCCCAAGGGAAGAATGGCGCAGTATAAAACTCAGTAATTTATTTTTGATATTTCTAAAGTTTGATTTTCATTATATTTGTTGTGACTGGGTCCCACGGGAGAAGATTGAAAGAGAGGCTGTAAACAAAGGCAAAAATTTGAATTTATTTACTCATATGTAAATTTTTTTATTTTCCCTCATACACAAAATTTGGAATAAGTAAAAATTTCTAAGTGTAGTGCTCTACAAGTGCTCTTAGAGCAATTAGTTAACCTTATTTTGTTAGAAGCTTGCAAAGGAGGAGGTCAAGGGTTCAAATCCCTTCTTTTTGGAGAATGTTATTTTTGCCTTGGAATATGCTTTTTTTGAAAAAGGAATATTCCCTTTTTTAAATCTGAATATTATAAAACACATACTTATTGTATTGTGTTATTTAGTTTTTCGAAAAAGGGGTAGAATTCAATCATATTTCTTTTGCATTGTTGTGGTGAGATAAGGGTGTAATTGGTGAAATAAGGTTGTAATTTGGAAAAATAAGGGTGTAATCATTGATTTTTAGTGTGGTTAAGTGCAAAACCCATCAAAAATACTTGTTTTTTCTTTTATGCTCTACGCGGAGGTTAAGTGCAAAACCCCATAGAAGCAGTGTCTTGTGCAGTGAGTGTGATATTTGTTTTATTTCTTTTACATTTTGTCGCACATTTCTCTACTGCACTTGCTTTCATTTCAAAATGCCAAAAATTCAAAATTTGCTTTCAGATGGTGATAGATTAACAATTTCCAATTATTCAGATTGGAACTGATTGATGGAGGCTTCACTAGTGTTTAATGAGTTATGGGATATTGTTAAGAATGAAAATCCCACATTGCCAACAGAGCAGGCTAAGTTAGATATTTTCAATTTGCATGATTCTAAGGCCTTAGATCTCATTAAATGTTGTTGTACTCTTGATATGTATGTTCATATTGAAAATTCTCCTCATAGTTACACTGCATGGAAAACATTGTCAGATTTGTATGATGAGAAACCTAAGCATAAGAAGATAGATATTCATATGCAGTTGTTTACTTTGTCATTAGATGAAGATGGGGATATGGGAGAATATATGTCTAAGTTGAAAAATATCACTACTAAGTACACTAAGGCTAGTTTTGGAAAACTAGATGATGACCTCATAGTTATTGTTGCTTTGAAAGGACTACTAGGGTCCTATAGGAATTTTGTTGAAATATTGCATGTCTCTAACAAGATCACATGCATCACCTTTGATAAGTTGGCTGAGTTGCTCATCCAACATGACCTCTCTCTACCCAATAAATCCAAGAAAACTAAAGAAGCCCATGTTTTAGAGTCAAAGCCTAGTTCATCTTCATTTGGGCATCAAAACAATAGAGGAAACAGTTCTAGAGGGGGTCGAGGTTACAAAGGAAGTAGATATCAAAACACAGGTAGGGGTCATTCAAATAATCAACAATATAATCAATCACATTCACATGAAACAAGTGATCGAGGACATGGTCACAATTCATACAGGGGCAGAGGTCGAGGTAGATCAGACATTTAATGTCATAGATGTGGAAAATTTGGTCACATTACCTCACAATGTAGGATTCCTTTTGATAAAATCCAAAGGCCACAAAAAGCGACTAAGACTAACTCTGCTCAGTATGCCGATCATGACTATGATGAATCTAGTAATGTTGCCCATGAATTTGCATTCACTACTTTGGGGCACATTGATTATATTGAATATGAGGCTAGAGATGAGCTCACAAATGTATGGGTTTTAGACACAGGAGCAACCAAACACGTGACATTTAGGAGAGATTTCTTTTGGTCTTATAAGGAAGCTTCTCTCTCTCCAATTGCCTTAGCAGATAAGTCTATGCATACACCACTAGGACTTGGTTCTATTCAAATTCTTCTTCCTAATGGGTCTATAAAATACTTGGAGGATGTTTGGTATGTTCCCACATTGAATAAACACTTACTTTATTTGGTAACTATTCAAAAGAAAGGTTATCAAATTGTGCTTGAAAATGGGCTCATTTACATCAATTCAGTGAAGGATAATTATAAAAAAATGTATACAGGATATGAAGATGGAAACTTGGTTAGATTGCATTGTAAGGTGCTTCCTCCCAATATATAACTTGTAGTAGTTGTTGACACAAGTACAGGTACTATGTCTACACAGCAGTTATGGCATCTCCGCTATGGACATTTGAATGTCCACTCTTTAGTGGATTTGCAGAGATATGGTATGGTGAATGGGTTGCCCACTTTTTGCAAAGATAGTATTCTTTGTGAGTCATGTGTTTTGGGCAAACAAAATCAGGAAAATTTCCTAAACAGTCATCTTGGAGAGCTAATAGATGTTTACAGTTAGTTCATAGTGATGTATGTGACATGAAAAAGTCATCCATTAGTGGGTGTAGATACTTTGTCTTGTTTATTGATGACTTTTCTAGGATGACTTGGGTATTCTTTATGAAAAATAAATCTGAAGTTTTCACTAAGTTTGTTGATTGGTTACACTTAGTCGAAAAAGAAACAGGTTCACATTTGGCCACTCTTCGTTAAGATAATGGAGGTGAGTATACCTCTAATGAATTTTTAGACTATTGTCGAGAACATGAAATTCATCAAAAATATAGTAATGATTATACTCCACAACAAAATGGAGTATCTGAATGAATGAATAGAACTTTAGAGGGCACAGCACGTGCCATGTTGCACTATAAACAGCTTGATGATAAATTTTGGGGCGAAGCTATTGGTACTGTAGTGTATTTGAGAAACAGGTCCCCCACAGTTGCACTTTTGGGACAAACTCCATATGAGGCATGGTATGGGTTTAAACCCAAAGTTAAACACTTAAAAGTGTTTGGATGTGTTTGTTTTGCTTTGGTTCCTATTAAACATAGAACTAAGTTGGAAACACGAAGTCGAAAATGCATCTTTCTTGGTTATTATGAAGATAAAAAGGGGTTTCATTTGCTTGCACAAGATTCAGGCAAATTCATAGTGAGTCGAGATGTAATAGTTGATGAGTTTGGGACTATGAACACTGCAGAGATTGATTCTCAACTTGATAGATTAGAGAGGGAAAATGTAAAAAGAGATAAGGGTTTGAATAATGGGGATAACTCTTCAAAGTTATGGTATGAAACTCAAATTCCTTCACATTCCTCTCCCTCATCTACAAGTTCACAGGTTGATGACTTAGAAATTGTTGAAAATTCTCTAAGTCCCCCTTCGAATGATCCATATAATGAGAATTATGGAGTCCCTGATTTGAATAATTTGTCTAAGTATCCAAAATGGGCTCAAAGTACTTTTTCTGACTTGACAGTAGATGAAGTTGGTTTAACAGGGCCCAGGAATTCTCAAAAATAGGTGAACTATGTTATGGTTGTTACTACTTCTTCCACTGAGCCATCCACTTTTGAGGAGGTATCTACTGAACATGTTTGGAAATAGGCAATGAAATGTGAGTATGATTCCATACTTAACAATAATACATGGGTTTTAGTTGATCCTCCTCCACATGTTAAACCCATCGGATGTAAATGGGTTTATAGGACTAAGTATAAATCAGATGGCTCCATTGATAAACATAAGGCACGACTTGTTGCAAAAGGATATGCGCAACAAGAAGGTATTGACTATGAGGAAACATTTGCACCAACTACCAAATGGCACACTATTCATATGGTACTTGCCTTAGCATCACAAAATGGTTGGAAAGTACATCAATTGGATGTTAAAAGTGCTTTTTTAAATGGCGATTTATAGGAAGAAGTCTATATGAAACAACCTCAGGGTTTTGAACAGGTGGGTGCTGAACACAAAGTGTGTAAATTGACAAAAGCTTTGTATGGGCTCAACCAGGCACCCAGGGCTTGGTATGAGAAAATGGATTCAGACTTGAAATCCATTGGTTTTCATTGCAGTGAATCAGATGATACTCTCTATTTTCGAGTGCTGGGTAAGAAAATGGTGATACTAGTTCTCTATGTTGATGACTTGTTTATTACAGGTAATGATGAAAACCATAACAAGTCTATGAAGAAGGAATTAAAAGATGGGTTTGAGATGACAGATCTTGGACTTCTTCACTACTATCTAAGCATAGAGGTAACTCAAAAAGAGCATAGTATTTTCATTTCACAAACTAAGTATATTTCTAAGTTATTAGAGAGGTTTGGCATGAGTGATTTCAAACCTGCCCTCACTCCCATGGAAAGTAACTTGAAATTGTCTAAGGATGATAGCAGTGCCTTTTTTGATGGCACCACATATAGACAATTGGTGGGAGGTTTGATATACTTGATGACTACCAGGCCTGATATTTCATTTTCAGTTGGAATTTTGTCTAGGTTTATGCATGAGCCTAGATAAATTCATTGGCATGCAACAAAACAAGTACTTCGTTACCTTCAGGGAACAAAAACATATGGCCTTGAATACCACCGCAACAAGAACTTCAAACTTGTTGGATATTGTGATGCAGATTTTGGCAGATGTGTGGATGACAGAGTGTTAACCACAGGATACACTATGCATATGGGTTCAACTGTCATTACTTGGTGTTGTAAGAAGTAGGATACAGTGGCAAATTCATCAATAGAATTAGAGTATATTGCAGCATGGGATGCTTCCAGAGAAATTGTTTAACTTCGTTGTATTCTTGAAGATCTTCAAGTTTCTCAGTTTACTCCTACACAGTTATACATTGATAATTAGAGTGCAATCAAGATGTCCAAGAATCCAGTGTTTCATGCCAAAACAAAACATATGGATGTCAAATACCATTATCTGCAAATGCTAGTGGTAAAGAAAAATCTTGATCCAATATATTTCCCAACTGCTGATCAGACCGCTGATATCTTCACAAAACCCCTTGACAGAATCAAATTTGAAAAATTCAGAAAAATGCTTGGTATGTGTCCAAAGACCTAACTTTGGATCATAGGGGGGTTTGTTAGGACTTGTTCCAAAGTCTTAACATTAGGTTAGATTTTTGGTAGGTAATTAATAATTATTGTAAATGGGGCATGCATCTTTTAGTAAAGACACCCCCATAAAATAAACTTAGTTTAATTATTAGGTAGTTTTAATGTTTTATATTTATTAATTAGAATTGCTTTACGGGTTGTTTTCCCATATTTAGTTGGTTATAGGATTAGTTGTTTTTACCAGTCATTGGTAAAAACTATATAAATCCATGTTTGCATTGTAAAAGGGTTAATAGAGTAAAGGCACCCTTATGTACTTGATTTTTTGAATTATTAATAAAATACTTGTGCACTCGCACTAAGCGGGGACAAGGTTCAACCTATTTTGATTCTGGAGTTATCAAATCATTGCAAATGAAGTAAGGCATCAATATGGTGTGTAACTTAAAATGTGTTTTTGGGTGTCCAAAATAGATAATTACATAGATTTTTTTATTCCATCTAATAAATTGATGTATAAGTGATCATATATAAATAATATGATGTGCACATGCCCCCAAATATGATATCTAAGTATATGGATTATGGATTGAGTTGTAATAATTTATATCTAATTATCTAAAACTAAAATTGGAATTATCATGTTGCACATGATGTCCCCAATCTAAGCAAATTGGTATGAATTTGAGCTAAACTAAGCCAAAACTAGTAATCTGTAATTGAACCTATTCAAACTCAGACTATACCTACTATACTTTTCTAGCCAATCTAGAAATTTTTGAAACTAAGGCTACCAAGGATCAGCACCATATATTGGATAGTAGTATCATGTGGTGCCAATGTCCCAATTTAGGCACTAATTTCCAACTTTTCTAATTTTTATGGAACTAAAACTAGTCTCCATGTCACTGTTTCCCACTATGTTTTATTGAAACTAATTGTTGTATTTTTTACCTATGTGTTGAAAAATATACTCTAAGTGCATTTAGATAACCTTTTCTCTATGACAAACCCTTTTGAATGCCCCCTCTTTTGAGGGTATTTGTTGAACATGTGTAATAACTAACCTTAAAATAAGAATCTCTAAAAATGTGTGTTATCTAGAGCATATATGATATCTATTTAATAAACCAATATAATGTGCATACATAATATCAAAATGTAAGCTAATATGAGCATAATTTTTTGTGTATGATGTATGTTAAATATAACATTCACAAGGTTGTCAATATAGATACAACAATGTATAAACTAAGTAGCTACTTAGGGGATGGGTCATGATGTCCATCATGACACCCAAGTAGGAAGGGGAGATACATGAGGTCCCTCATGGAATATAAAATTGGAGTGTGTAACAAGAAATAAATAAGTGTCATGGCTATGATTCATACAATAAAACATACATACAACACACATGAGGCATGCAAAGTATGATAAGGGGCACAATACAAGGGACATAGGCACATGTTGTTAAATATGAGAAAGAAAGACATACAAGTACATGTTCAAATGTACACATATTAAAATGACAAGAAGTTGGTTTAGAGCCACATGGAAGGACATGTCCAAATGTCAGAATACATAATCAAGATGGCACACATAAAGACATGGACACATTTTCAAAGCATACATATAATTAAAATAAGTGGCATAGAACCATAGAGCAATGGCATATTCAAATGCCCTCGAATAGAGGAATCATAGAGACAAAATAAATTCTAAACTAGTAAATCTAGAAATGAAAGTATGCATGAACATGTGGTACAAATATATTTAAGAGCTAATATGTACATAGGCTAAGTCTAGAGTAGTAATAATTAGTAATGAATCTGAGTAGGTGTAGGATGGTAAATATCAAGATATAACAATGTTAAATATGTGATGTATAATTGATAAAGATGTAACCTGACAATTGAAACTATGTATAGAATGCCCCCAAATGGGTAAATGTGTCAAATGAAGAACCTATGTATATGTGTATATGCCCCTAGTGGGTAGATAATATAAAATTTGGATCTATGTAGTGGATCTAGGTCTTGTAATTATTTGAAAACATTCGACAAGAAAAAGTGAAGCAATGTATGTATGATAAAAAGTTACCATATTAATATAGCTAGCATATATAGTTTCTAGAAAATATAAAATATGTAAACATGGTAATGAATACAATCTATAATTTGTATTTTCTAAGTAAATATCTAAATGTTTTTATATTTTGACATATTATATTATTTTTGTATTTTATATATATAATCTATGTACAAGAAACATGAAAATGAAACTATATACAAGGAACAAGAGTAAATGAGACTATGTCCAAGTAGGGAGGAACATACTAACTGATGAGTCTCATGGGGAAATCACTATCAGTGTGGCCTATGTTAGAAATAGGAATGGTAACCTCTCATGTAGTTTGATTGATGTGTTTTAGTTGAATTAATTTACAATATGAATCTAAATATTATTCATTGTCAACATCTTAATAATCATAATAACCTCAAATGATAGTGTTGATTATGTTGCATCCAGATGAGCATAGGGAGTTGGCTCATACTGTAAAATTGACCTTTCTAAATTTTACTTTGTAATATTTTTTGTTACTATGAACTTTGAAATTGTGTTTATTGTAGGAATATGGTGCTTTGGAGGCTCTTTTTCTAGAAAGCCTCTTTTGAGAATGCTTGTTGGCTTAGCATGAATTTGACTTTATAACATAACTTCTTGCTCTTTTGTAACAATTCCTATGTATCAAGATATTTTTCCTAAATAAATTATATTTGTGATTGATTTTCCTTAAGATGTTAAATAAATCCCAAACCTTATTGACCAACATTATCAACTTCTAGAATAAGAGTAGTGATACCTTGGACCTACTCGCCCAAACCTTGACCATGATAATCAAACTATTGTCTATATTTTTAACCAAAACCATACTACTTTTAAAGTTGAGCCTCATTTTAGAGAGGTATATTTGCATCTTTTACTTGCTTTACATGTGTTTTTTGTATTATTTCTTCCTTTGATTTGGCTTTGTGAACTTTTTATTGTTTTGACTTATGCTTTGGTAACCACTTTTGTACTATTTCTAAATTTGACCCTTTTTGAATTTTTAAATGTGCCATTGTATGTTATTTGGATGATGTGTCACTGCTTGAGTCATTTGTATCCATTATCTATTTGAGGAGGAGAAGTATATTATTTCATTTGCATAAGATATGACATTAAAACTTGAAACATGGTCGTTAGCTTATGTACTAAATCCTCTATGTGTGTAAGGGTTTTCTTAATGGAATTCCACGTAAGAGAAAGATAACATGCTATGAAATATGGCATATATTTGAACTGATTTAAAGCATCATGTACATATGAGTTTATGTCATCTTTGAATCCATTCCAAATGGAAGGAAATAAGCATGCAAAGGAAGCTAGAAAACTTTGTAACAAAAAGTGACAAACTTCATATGTCATTATTATCATGATTATATGAAATACAAATAAAAAAATACAGGGATATAAAATATGAGTGTGGGTCCTAGAAGGTTAGAAACATAAACCCTATAATTATCTATGGTTAGGGTTTGTGAATATTCAAAGTAAGTCAAGTTCACCAAATAATTTAACTTTTTAAGATTTATGGAGTTCAATCTCTAGGTTGTTAAAGGTCTAAGTATAGTAAATTAGGGTATAAATATGAAATAAATACAACCACTAATTTTTAATATAATTAACTTAATTTGACCTTTCTAAAATAGTAATAAATAATGTAAATAAGTATTTTGGTGATAGTGTCTTTTGTGAAAAACTATTTCAAACTTTTGGGTGTACCTATGTTTGGGTATGCCAAGCCTGTTACTATGTGCATGAGTCTTGGATCTTTGTAGATGACTTATTTTGATTGATTTATGTGCAAACCTGAAACCTCCATATTGATAGGGTATCTAGTTAACACAATTAGTAAAGTGTGTTGGTTAGTGGGGTAAGTTGGACATCATTAACACCCCATTGTTATGAGAGTTTCCTACTTACCAATACTCCAAAGAGGTATCAAGCCCAATGTAGTTATCCCCACTTAAATGATGGTTCAAGTGCAAGTGAAGCTAGTATGAATTTAATTTTGAGTACTTTGAATCTTTATGAGATTGGATATTGAGTAATATGAGCTTAGGAATGTTATAAATGGATGTATGTAGAAATAGATCAGAATAGGGATTGATAACCTTGATTGTGCACAATTTATTTTGATTTTGTTTGTGTAATTTGAATTTGATTTACATCTAGTGATTAGAGGGTTAAACTTCATGTATACATAATTTTCTAGTGCTTTTGTGGGTCTTAAAAGAGGTCTAGTTCAACCCTAGGGGATTTCTCATCTAAAAATATACTTGTTGGTAGAAAAAGGAGGGAAAAGGACAATAGCACCAAAACTAGGGGCCAATATCTCAAAGTAAGGGCTTAAGACTACTTTGTAGATGTTTAAGGATGCCTATGGTCCACATGAAGGCCGGATAAATTTCTAAATAGGCCCTAAGATAGGTCTAGGGATAAGCTAGGGATAGATGGTCTCAAGTAGCGCTCTTGTTGATGCATTAATTTGCTTTATTGCATTTACTTGTATTTATTATTTAGATTGGTGCACTAATTACTTACTTTAATTAGTTTATTTTGTTTATTAATAATTTCCCCAAATAGGATAAGCTTGCTTAGTTAGTAGTCAATTTGGACACTTATCTTGTTACAGTGGATTTCCACTCCACTATTCAAGGTAAGATATGATAAGATTAATTAACTGGCAGTTAACTCATGTTCATCATTTACACAAGTTGGACATATATCTTGTTAGTGTGGAGTTACACTCCACTATTTTTGTAGTCAGATATCAGTTGAACTACACATGTTGTATGATTTCTATGATCTTTGTCATGCATGCCTTGCTCTATATAAGTAATGGCTAGTTATGTATTCTACATCAGATTAATATTGAATTATTAGAATAATTCATCATATTTGAGTTATTTATTCATTTCTATTATTATCTCAAATATACAGTTATTGTTTATTATTGTTAATATTTTATCTCTTATTTATCCTTTCTATTAGATTCATTAGATCCTATAGCTAATTCTAACATGGTATCAGATTTATATTGAATCTATAGATTATTGAATATTTAAGAGAAAAAATATCTAGATACAGGACTAGTTTTTTTATTTTGTATACAAGCACAAATTAGAGCTTTGTGGAGAATTTTTGAGCTCACCATTGAGTTTAGAGTGCCCGAGATACTCAAAGTCATCTATAATTTTATCCAAATTGGGCACAGGAGGCAAAATTGGTAAGAGTTTGATCTAGAAGCACCATGCTCAAATTCAATGGGTACCTAAAAATCAAAACATTTCTAAGAAAAATGGACCTCATGGTTGTATTTAGAAGGCATCAAAACCTAAAGATACATATAAAATTTGTCCAATTTAGACACAGTCACCCAAAAGGCAATTTTTTTTTGCTCCTAGGTATAGTTGTATGGATTGTACAGAGTGTGTAGGATTTTTTTTTTTTTTTTGGCAGGCCTCATGGATCAGCAGGTAGATTTGAAACGGAAACTATGGAAGGCCTCCATTTGAACACTGAGAGGTATTTTTGAGCAAATTTTTTTTTGAAATAGCTTAAAATTTCATGCTCTTTACTAATGTAGTTTTAGTTTTTTCTAGATTTTTCCAAAATTTAGGTTTTTCTACAGCAGCTCTTGACCATCCTCATTTTTTCAACTTCAAAGGATCATAACTTTCACATATGACCACGTATTGAGGTCCCATTTTTTTAAAAGTTAATTTTTTTTCAAGCACAATGCATTAGTGTAGATATTTTTATAATAAAGTGCATATTTTTGTACTTTTAAACTAGAGGGCCTAATTGAGCTTTTTGTAAACTATAAAAATTATAATCTAGCCTTGTAATTGCACTCAATTATAAAATACTAAAAATAATTATTTAGTGGGATAAAACTAAGTAATTCAATGGGTTTTATGGTGTGTTTTGTACTTTGATTTCTGCTTTGTGATGGTTTATTTCTAAAGGCATCGTGGGGAATCCTAAGTTCCCACTATTAACAACATATATCTATAACACATGGAAATAGAATGCTTAGAATGCATTAATGATTCTAGGATATATACCTTACATAACAATTCCTCTTACTCCACCTACTAATGCAAACGAGTTATAATATTTTTTCTTTGAAACTACTAAGGTAATTGGATGCATTCGGTCTTACATGTCTTTAGATTTGAATTTCCATATTGATAAATGTATAACTTTAAAGTAGGATTGAGATAAATTAGCATCATTATTTGGAAAAATAGATGAGGTTCATGGTTATTAAATTGATAATGAACTCATTAGTTTGGATCCTAAAAATTATGCTACAATACAAGACTACATCACTAAAGTCGTAGATCTTAGAGCACAACTTTCTGAATGTAAAATTGATGAAAAGAATATTTAGTTGATTTTTAGTGACTTATAAAAATTAGGTCATGAATATTAATCCTTTGTCTCTAGCTTTTAGACTCATAGGCTCACATTGGGCACATCATATCAAATGCCCACCTTTGAGGTATTCTCTAAGATTCTAATGGCTGAAGAATAAAAGTTAATAGCTATGGATCTAATCAAATCATTCAAATCTCAATCTCTAGTTTCAAGTCAAGCTTAGCATAAGAAATTTTCAACATCAGCACCAAATATAAGTTCTAATAAAAATAAGAATAATCAGAATAAGTCACAGAAAGATAAAAATAAAGGGCAACAATCTTCCTCATAAGGAGATTATAAATCCATTAATAAGAAAGGGGATTCACAAAAAAGGACTAACACTCATTGCCCTTATTGCAAAAAGGGGTTTCATAGTAAACAATATTGTTGGAAGAAAGAGATTGATGACCTTAAGGGTCTTCTCAAAAATAATAACATCAATCAATCAAAGGATTCTTCCACTCCAAATTCAGGGAAAGGAAAGCTATGACACTAATTACACTGACAAATTCTTCTAAGTCATGGGTAATTGACTCAGGTGCTTCACACCATATGGGTTCTGATCAATAATAATTTTCTATATTGGAACCAAGTTCTTTGCCTCATATTCTCATAGGTGATGATTCTAAGGTAGATGTCATAAGAAAAGGTACAGTTGATGTGGATAGTGATTTATTTAAGGATGTCCTCTATATGCCTGAGTTATCAACTAACTTCTCTCTATCTACCAAATCACTCACTTTGATACTGGTAGGAAATTTGAGTTCACACCTGCTTCTATATCAATCAAAAAATTGGAGGATAATTCCTTATTTGTAGTGGGAAAAGTTGACAATCATACTTGGCTTTATTCATTCTCACATTTTTTGCCTCAGTCTTCCTCTATATATTTTCTCTCACACATTGATTCAGTGAGAAAGCTATGGCATGAGCATTTTGGTCATCTGAACTACCGCTATTTACAATAGCTTAGTCAATAGGAGATGGTTACAGGACTTTCATAGATTTAGTTTTCAAGGGGTGTATGTCATAGTTGTGCCTTAGACAAACATCCAAAGGATAAGTTTGATAAAGGAAAGACTTGGAGGGATACAAAAGTCCTTAAACTTATTCATAGTGATTTAGCAAGTCCATTATCTACTTTTTCTTTTATTAAAACTCATTATGTTCTCACATTTATTGATGACTATTCCATATATACTTGGGTTTATTTTTTGAAACTCAAGAGTGAAGTATTTGATAGATCTCTAGAGTTCAAAGCTCTAGCAGAGAAACAATTTAGGAAGTATGTCAAGATCCTCCACATAGATAATAGGATGGAATATGTGAACAATAAGTTTGATTAATGTTATGCTCTTGAAGGAATTGATCTTCATAATTTAGTTGCATACACACCTTAGCAGAATGGTGTAGCAGAGAGGAAGAACATATTATTAAAAGAGATGGAAATTTATATGATTCATACAAAATCATTATTACCTAAGTACTACATGGAAGTGATTAATTGTGCCACATATATATAATAGAGTTCCTTACAAAGTTTTAAAGGGGATAACACCTCTTGAAGCTTGGTGAAATAAGAAGCCAGATGTTCATCATTTCAGAGTCTTCAATAGTCTAGCATGGGCTCACATACCTTCAGAGAAGTACCACGCTTTAGAACAACAAATCCAGACTTGCATATTTTTGGGATATCCTAATGGTGTTAAGGGATATTGGATTATTGATCCAGATTCACATGAGTTTGTTATAATGAGAAGTGTTTAATTTGAAGAAATTCCTTCAAATTTGTCTTCTAATATTTCTCATTCTTATTCTTTAAAATAATTAGATAGCAGTGATGATTATATTCCTTCTTCATCTACTCATAAGGATGATGAGGTAATACCTCCCTAGTAGGGTTTATCAAGTCATGTTCCTCCTCTTCCAAATCCTCGCCCATTGATGCCTTTGTGGGCTAGACAGACTTTGGTGGATATTGACCCTCTTGTTAGGGATCCATTAGATAGAAGGAGAACATGGTCATAGCATGATATTCTACATTCCTACATTGTCACAACTTCTAATCTATAGTCTTTTTAGGAAGCCATAGGGACAGTTGAGTGGGATTCAATGATGAAAGAAGAGTATGACTCATTGATTAGGAAAAACACTTGGGATCTTGTTCCTCTTCCTAAGGGAAGAAAATTAGTATGATATAGGTGGATATATTAGACTAAGTTTATAGTAGATGGAAATATTGATAAGTATAAAGCACTCTTAGTGGCCAAATTTTTTTCCCAAGTGGAAGGCATTGATTATACAAAACCTTTTGCACCTGTTTCTAAGATGAATTACATTCGCTTGATACTAGCTATTGGTGCAGTTCATGGTATGGTTGAGTTGTACATCAAATGGATCTAAAAAGCACATTTTTTCATAGGGATCTTCATGAGGAGATATATACAGAGTATCCATAGGGGTTCATTCAAGATTATTCATTGGTGTGTTGCTTATATAAGTCTCTCTATGGTCTGAAACAAGCTCCCAAGTATTGGTATTCCAAGATGGACACATTTCTTCTTTTAGTTGGGTTCTCAAGATGTTACTCAGATCTAAATGTCTATATTATATGGTAGGAGGATTCACTAGTGTACTTAGTTCTCTATGTTGATGATCTCATTTTTATAGGGAGCACATCATCCATCATCAAGAGTGTTAAGATTGCACTTCATGATAGGTTTTCTATGACATACATGAGCCTATTGCATTATTTTCTCAAAATTCAGATAGCATGGTCTTCTTTTAAGATTACTCTTTCATAGCCCAAGTATGCCATGGACTTGTTATCTCAGTTTTGCATGACTAATTTTAGGGTTGAACCAACTCCTTTCTTATCTAGAGTTAGACTTGAGGTTTATTGTTTTACTCCCTTGGTTGATGCCACATTATATCACCATCTTGTAGGTAGCCTCATCTATCTGACTCATACGCATCTTGACATTTCATATGCAGTTGGCATGGTTTCATGCTTTATGTAGACACCACATAGCTTCATTAGAGAGTCACCAAGTGTATTTTGAGTTACATTCAGGGTACTATCAGATATAAGATTCACTATACAATAGGTATAGGTTTAGACTTGGTGGGATACATGGATTCTAATTGGGCTAGTGACTATGATGATCGTAGTCTACTTTTAGTTACAACTTTCACTTCAAATTTGGCCTCATTTATTGGTAAAGCAAGAAGCAACATGTTATTGCTCTTTTATCTATAGAGGCTAAGTATCATGGTGATTTTAATGCCACTATTGAGGTTGTTTGGCTTTAAAATATTCTCACTAAGCTTTGTGTTCCATTTTGGAAGCCATCATTCATCTACTGTGACAACCAGAGCACTATCCAAATCTTGAAGAATTTGGTTCATCATCAAAGAACCAAACACATATAGATCCATATGCACTTTATCAGAGAGTTGATTCAAGTGGAAATCATTGATCTTCAGTACTGTCCTACAGAAGAGTAGATTGTAGATATTTTCACCAAACCTTTCACTAAGAGAAAGTATCTTCACTTACGATCTCTTTTGGGGGTGTAGGGCATCATTTCTTTAGGGGACATCAGTTCTTTAGGGGGGTCTCCTAGACCTTCATTTTGAGGAGGAGTTTTTTTCCTTTGTTTTTTCTCATTTCCTCATCTATTTGTATAGAATACCTAATATGGCTACACATTATCAAGAATCTTATTTGCATAACCCTACCTAAGCTTTTCTTATGGGGGGTGTTAGTGCATTAATTTTATTTATTGCATTTACTTGTATTTATTATTTAGATTGGTACACTAATTAGTTATTATAATTTGTTTATTTTGTTTATTAATAATTTACACTAGATAGGATAAGCTTGCTTAGCTAGTAGTCATATTAGACACCTATCTTATTACAGTGAAGTTTCACTCCACTATTCAGGGTAAGATAGGATAAAATTGATTAATTAGTAGTCAACTTGTGTTGATCATTTACATATGTTGGACACCTATCTTGTTAGTTTGGAGTTGCACTCCATTATTCTTGTAGTCAGATATCAGTTGAACTACATGTGTTATGTGAGTTCCATGATCTTTATCATGCACGCCTTGCTCTATATAAGCAATGGCTATTTATGTATTCTACATCAGATTAATATTGAATTATCAAATTAATTTAGCATATTTGAGTTATTTATTCATTTATGTTAGTCATGGATATACAGTTATTGTTTATTACTATTACTATTTTATCTCTTATTTATGCTTTCTATTAGATTCATTAGATCATGTAGCTAATTCTAACAACTCTTATCACTCAAGTGTCATTTTTAGGTGATTACATTTCCCTCACCTTTATTCTATAAATTTACCAAAGTGAAATTACTAGGATAAAGGAAAAATAAGTGTGCCTAGATTTATCTAAGAGACAAAGCCCATGAATCTGGGTCTAAGTATGTGAAGCATGCTCCCTTACATATCATGTGTGTGCATGTAAATAGTGATAAATTGGTGAATAACTTAGATTGAGCTAATAGCTTACTCAATCCACATGTTTGGGTGGCTCAAGAACCCAATCCAATTTTTATTCCATCATTTCCCACCCCTGCTTGGTGGATCATGACCTGTGAATAGCTTGGATTAGATTGATGGTGTAAATAAGGTCAGCCTATGGTCATCCTTTGAAATATAAAATTATAATGTAGATAGTCTTATATCCTATCAATAACATCAAAATACAACATCAAATTTAATTCATTAGTCCTCTTTGGGTTATAAATGGGCCAACTTATTTCCAATGGAAACACTAACATAAAAACAATCTAAAAACATCAATGTTAAATTTTACAAATAGTTTTAGATTGAGTAATAATACACATTTCCAAAAATACCAATCAAGAGGCTTGGATACCAATACTATCAGATGTTTGGTATGCATGGTTAAGTTGAGCTCCACTCTATCTATGTGGGGGAGAGTATGAGTTGGCAGAAAAGAGTTGGTTATTGGAGATCAATTTGATACAAACAATCCATATCCATTGTGAAATATTAAATGTTGTAAATCTTTACTACATGAACCCTAAGACCAATATAAAATAATACACTTCAACATGTAATTCAAAACATATCTAAATAGACTGAGTTAGATTTGTGGGTCAAGAAATGTGCAGTCATTTTGGCTAAGGTCAAAGCAAAGTCAATGTAATCTCTTATAATCTCCTTCTTATTCAATACAAATTTAAAACCAATGTAACTTCAATGAGGTGATATTTATTTTAAAACTATAAATATATGTGCTTGAAATAACATTAGGAGGCTTAGTAAATGGTATATGGAGTTGTTTTGAACATGGAGCTACTCGTATACCATGTCAAAGTGAAATATGCACTCATACAATCACAATATCCCTCCTACACACTATTACCATAATAAAGTTATCATTTCCCACATACAATAATAATACAAATAATATGAACAATAGTCTATTCATTGTTATCTCAAAGTTAATATACAATCCATAACTTCTCTCTCTACCATCAAGGAGATGCATAAAGGTTGCCTAATAAATAGGCTAATGAGTTGATTTCACAATAACCATTTTGTTGTTGTGATCTACTAAATGGATTTCCTAAATATGTGCACACCAAATATTTTACATGCACAAAAAATTCAAAAATTATAACAAACTCCAAATCAATCTTAGCTCCATGAGTGGGTGTGAATAGCGTTAAGACAAAAACTAGTTTATAAATAACTCAAACCACTAGCCAGTGTGAATACGACCACTCTAACAAAATGTACACATGTTAGGAATATTCCATGTAAATGTAAACATTGTAAAACATGCCACAATGGAATAACATCTAAGAATACTCCTATCCATAGATACATCACACATAAAAACATAAAATTTACAATAATTTCTACATTGAATGGCTACGGCTAAATAAATGTGACTCTCAGTGAATCCCTAAAAAGAAGAAAGCAATGGAATAACCCCTAGAATAATGATATGGAATCAAATGTAAGATTATGTGGAAAAACTTATAATCCTATTTAAGGGATGAATCATATGATCAGATAAAGAAAAAACATCACATAATGGCTTGGAATTAAGCATAAAATAATTAGGTCTTGGTAGATATAAACATAAAAAAATAGAAGCCCTATAAAATCATATTTATCACCAAGGAAGCAATATGTAACCCTGTATGGATATATAACATGTAATACAATGCAATTTCCCAAAAAACAATTATGGAAAAGTTGGTTTACATCAATATAAAATGCATCAACCCATACAACATTCAGTAGAATTTAATAAGATGTCACACCTATTTTTTCTCTTATAGGGAATTTTGGAGTTACATTCACATGTAACTCTCCCGTACCCCCTTCCCAAACACTTGTCACACACATACCCCTCACCTTATGGGGATTAGGTACATTTAACACACTAATAATTTTGTGCAAGTCATGATGGGATTATTTATAACTCCCTCATTTTTTCTCTAACTCTATTAATGAGATCCCCTCTCTCATTATTCTCACTTGCACTAGTCTATCTTGAGATACTTGTTCATGGCTTAATGACATTATTTTTTATCTTTGTTATTGGATTCTATTTGATATTTTACTTGGAGATCAATTCTTTTTCAATCCTTATGATATATATGGATTTTTTATTAATTTAATGGTTTCCCCACTTGACAAATCTTATCTCTTGCATTTATGGTGTGCTTGATATCAAGGTAATATTATTCCATTTACATTTATTAATTTATGTTTTCTCAACTTTAATATATTATTTTTGGCATAAATCTTGATATGGTATTAGAGTGACTTACATAAATAAAAATATTAGTAGCTATTCCACCCTTGACAAGGAACACCTTTCAACACAGCAAAGGAATGCCACAAGAGAATAACAATTAAACCAAAATCAAAATGTGGCTAAGGTGAGATAATCAATATGAAGGTTATAGTTTCCAAAGATTAATAAATAATAATTTGAAATGTAATATTCAATGTCAAGCTCAAATGAATACATTAATCAAAGCATTCACATAGCCAAAAAATAGTAATAAGTGTTTTTTTATGAGCATGCAAAAACAACATTCTTGAGCCTCTTTCACTTAAAAATAATGTGAATTATGTAGGGATAAGTTATAATTATTATAAATTTTATTTTAAGTCAAATTATGCCCCTCACTGAATGTTTATGAATAATAAAGTTCCCCAATATCATACAACTTATTTTGATTATAGTGCTTCTTGTGCTCATTTGGTTTTAAAATGTAGAATTTGTGAACATTATGGTAAACATAGGCATCATATTTATAAATATTAAAATTTTCATCCATTCACATATTGTGGTAAATCCATCATTACATTTTATTTTGTTGTAAAACACCTCACTCATAGGTTAAAACAATTTGGATTCTTAAAGATAGTGTTTCTTCTTGAGACTTTGATGTGCATTATTTTGATAAGTTCTCAATTGATTCAAGTAGAATATATTTTAAAAGCAACACATATTATTTTTCTCCCTTTTGATAAGTTTAAAACTCAATTTTTATACATTCCTTACTTTTATGCTTACTTCTTCTTATAATTTTTCAAGGGAAAATATTTTGTTTGAAGCTTGTTATGTTTAACTAACTTCTTTTTCATTTAATATTTTGCACTTTATGGTTGGATTTTTATTTTGCTCCATTTTACTTTATTATATATTATTTTATGACATTTATTATATGTATATCCTCATATGGCATATTATTCACTTTACATGGAATATTGGTGTAGGCTTATGTTTTACAGGTTTCATTAATCCTCTTTATCATCACCTTTCTTGTTGGTCCTTTTCTTAAAGCAGATTGACCTTCTCGTCTGAAGAGGCTTCTTGAAGATTATAAATGATCACACCTTAATCCTTGATACTTTTGGTGACACTTTATCTTCTTATATATTTTTCAAAGTATTATAGTTCCTCTTTAAGGAAGTTTCTATTAAGGGGGAATATTGTGTAATATCAACTCCCTATTTTGTTTGTAAGGTTTTATCCACTTATGTAACTCCAAATTAAGCTTAAGGCGGAGTGTTAGAGATTAATATTATTTAGTTTCATTTATCCTAAGTCATTTAGGTTGATTTAGGCTTATCCTAGGTTAATTTTTTTGTGCATTTTTTGTTATAATAAATTCACTTTATGCTAGCTTTATGAGGTGTCACACCTCTTTTGTCTTTTTATAAGGAATCTTGGAGTTACATTCACATGTAAATCCCCCCCCCCAACACACACACATATCCATCACATTATGGGGATTAAATACATTTATCATACACTAATAAGATTGTGTAAATCATGATGGGATTCTTTGTAATTCCCTCTTCCTTCCTCTATCTTTATTTAATGAGTACTCATCTCTCATGATTCTCACTTGCACTAGTCTATATTGAGGTACTTATTCATATCTTAATGTCATTATTATTTCTCTTTATATTAGATTCTATTTGATATTTTACTTAGAGATCAATGATTTTAAAGCCTTCTAATAGGTGTGGGATTTTTCTACATTTGATAGTTTTCCCACTTGAAAAATCTTATCTTTCACATTTATGGTGTGCTTGATATAAAGGTAATATTTTTCCATTTACATTCATTAATTTATGTTTCCATAATGTTAAGCAATAAATTTTGGCATAAATCCTAATAATCATATCTAATTACTAATTTAATTTCATGTTTAATAATTAACAAGCGAAGATTTATAGTAATATATGCTTTTCATACAAATATTGAAATAATCATCACATGTAGACACCATAATCAAGGTTTTTAGGGAAACAATGTGAGAACATATAAAACTTGCAGTGACCTAAATACTTCACCAACTATACATTCAATGTTTTTTAAAAATAGCAGACATGAATAAAATTATTTAATGACTTTGATCATCATATTTTGGGATCCAAAAAACTAATTTTCATTTCTTAAATTATGTGCAAATATATAGGAAATTGATATCCTCCTTCAAAACACTAATAGGGCATATGAACCTACAAAAGATACTGGAAAATATTTATATTAGGGCCTTTCTTAGTGTCAAATGCTCAATTTATGCACCAATACTTATCAAACCCCTCAACAATTCATAATATATATATATATATATCAATTCATCTAGATAATCTAGTGTGATGTCATGTATAATATATTATGAATTTAAATGATACAATGAATTATTGATTTATTCTAAAATGAGTAGTAAATGCTTCATATTTTCTTAGACTCTTAAATTTCTACTCTAAATTCTTGAATTGATTGTTTGTGATCATTCATTGTATATCATAAATGTACAAATGTAATTATGTATTTATATACTATAAATTTCAAATTAGGACCTTATTGGTGTGCAATATGACACAAAATGGGTAGAAAAGGCAGACAAATCAAGACCTAAAACTCTAGGGAACCCAAAAATAGGTCAAAAGGGCCCAACTCCATAATTGTACACACTATATATTTTTGAGATAAACACCAAAACTAAGGGAAACATGAGAGGAAAAGAAAAAAAGAGGAAAGTGAGAGGCAATGAAGGGAACATGAAGAGGAAAAAATAGGAAAAACAAATGAATAAGATCCTAATCTAGAATGATAATAAATAATCACAGATAATAATATAACATTTTAACCATCTAATGTTGGATACTATAGTCATATTTGTGTTGATCTCTTGGGTTTTTTTATTTTGAATATTTAAGAACTATTTTTAAAGTCATATTTGGGATTGATGTTAGGGTGTCACTAATAAAAAATTTTAGGATGTGATGTTAGAGAATGATGTTATAATGTCACTCAGGGTGATGTTAGGGTATCACTAAGGGGTGACAGTTGATCGCTTAGGTTTTTTTTATTTTGAATATTTAAGAACTATTTTTAAATTCATATTTGGGATTGATGTTAGGGTGTCACTAATAAAAAATGATAGGATGTGATGTCAGAGAGTGATGTTAGGATGTCATTCAAGGTGACATTAGGGTATCACTAAGGGTGACATTAGGGTATCACTAAGGGGTGATATTAGGGTGTCACTAAGGGTGGCATTAGAGTATCACTAAGGGGTGACATTAAGGTGTCACTAAGGGTGAATTTATTTTCATACTTAAAAGTGAATTTAGTGTCTAACTTGAATTTGTCTTTACTAAGTCATGTATTAAGTCAAATGAAGTACTAAATTGTTGTATATAGATATAAAATATTACATTGATAAAACCAAGGCATCATTTTGAGAAAACCAGGACATCATTTTGTTGAGTATTTACATTGAATAATAAAAATGACATGAATATGTTGATTTAAGATGAAATTAGGCATTCAAGGTTAATTGAAGGTGAATTGAACTAATTCTAAAATAAATTTAGGGTGAATTGGATTCTTCTTGAAGAAATAGAGATTAAATATGGTGTGGTTGATTACAAAATTTGATTATAAAAAACACATATTTTATAGGTATATATTAGAATCTTTGTAAATTCATTACATGTTTTGTAATTATTCATTATTTAAATAGATAAAAATTATATGAATTTAATTTTCAAATTAATGACCCCAAGAAAGGGAACCGAGTACTTTCTCATGTAAGGCCCAAGCTATTTAGGCCACACAAGAGAGATGTGTGAGCTTAAAACCATTGGTTTTATGCATAGAAGGGATTATGTATAGTCATTATGAAATAATGAAGCAAGCATAAGATAAATAGATTTCATCTATTTTAATGAGGGTGGATTTCCATGGTCAAAGTATTCAAATGAATGACATAAGCAGAGACATGTGTCCTCAACCAGTGTAGGGTTGAAGATGACACATGGTTGAGGCAAGCAAGGAAACACATAGGGGTGGGTTTTGGGCACCTAAAGTGCATGATATAGCTTAGTGCCAACTAAAAATCATTAGGGTAAATCTAAATGGGATAAAATAATATAATATAACTAAATATCAAGGCTAAGGGGTTCTAAGAATCCTATAAATACCCCCTTTGGGTCCTTATTTGGTAATCAATTTTTGGCTCCAAGTTTATAGGACAAAAATGAGTTGTATAGGTCTATACAAGCTTCATGAAATATTTCAGCACAAAATTAATTGTAACTATGTTATTCATATTTATATAAGTAAAATTCACAAGGAAACATGAGTGTAATTTTTCTTTCATTAATACATGAGACATTGAGTTTTTCCCATCGTTTATGGTGTATAATCATTGTGTGTTTTATTATAAGGTTGTAAATTTATTGAATGGAGTAATGTGTTAGTGCGATGGTAGTTTAGTATAATATTATTATAGTATTGATTGAACATTTACATAGGATGAAGGGTTAGGGTTTGATCTAGTCTTTGTATCTATTAATATATACAACTATGCCACTTTTTCATTACAATGGACCCAATGATCTCTTTCTTTCACTTTGAGTGAGACCTCTATGCACGAGTGTGTATTTTAATATTCCAATTCAATTGATGAATTATTATAATTTTTTAATCAATATATGAGCCTTGGTGTAAAGACTCCTTGAGCTCTTATTCCTCTACATGGGTAGATATTTTATGATAACATTTTTATTCCATTGATGGGACCTTGTTTGATTTTGGTGTGATCATGGAGGGTACTAATGGATAATGATGGATTAAATTGGATTGCTTTTATAAGAATTGAGACTTGTCTTGAGAAGAAGAGAATCAATTTTTTAGTGATGCATATAAGTATATGGAATAATAACCCTCATGCATGGGCTCATGAGCATATAAGTAGTAAGTTGTATAAGGTTTTCTTTATATATTTCCATGTGCATTTACATATGTGGATCATAGCTTTTTTAACTACTAGGAGTCAAAGGTTTAGCATGCACATAGGTTATATGTATGTGCATATATAATACTTTAATAATACATATGAAGTATGGATGTGTGCAATGGATGCATGTTGTATTGATGCCATAGAGAGTTATGTGTTATAATTATCTATATCCACATACTCTTGTCTAGAAGAAGATAAATTAGAGCTCTTAGGGAATAAAGGTGGTGTTTTATTGTGGAAATAATGTTGAACATTAAGTATTTTTTGGTTTATATAAGACTATAAAAGTTATAAATGGAGAGTCAAATCTTCCATCATACAAAGGAAAGGGTTGGGATTTACAGATGGAGGACATGAAAAGACTACATTGAGGAATCACATAGAGGGAAATAAAGTGGCACAACTATGTATAATGTTAAGAAAGGGATATTTACAAAAGGGAGCCTAGAAGGATGGGGAATTTATATTGGGTGAATGTATTGGTACCTACAAAGGACAAGGAAAACTAAATGACTTATGTGTTGTGAGACATTTTATTGATGAGGAATAATTTACAAGAAAACTTCTCTGAGAATGTGATAGTCAAAAAAATAATGGTGTAGATTAGATGCCAAGGGAATAATAAGTATTTATAGAATCTAAAGAGGGAACCAATTTGGATTCAAAAACATGTTGATGTTGGTGCATAACTATGTTTCCAAATAGGAAAAAGTGTTAACAATTAGCTCTTGAGTGATAACATGTCTTACATAGTTTAACAAATAGTGGAGAATGAACCTTCAATAGTAAATGGAGGTATCACAAAGCTGATTATAATAATAAGTCACACAACGATTTGGATTAGAAGTAAAAAAGTGACTATGGGAGAAAAGCATGTGTCAACAAGATGTGGTGTGAGTAGATCCATACAAATGATTAATTTTAAATCAAGTTAAATAATTATTTAATGTGAAGTGATTAAACCAACCTCAGATCATGTTTTTATATCCACCCAAACTATCCCAATCATGAATGCACTATTTATAGGGACTACCAAGTAGTTAATAATTGTGGGAGTTGGTGCACTAGCACAACCTCAAGTACCTCCACAACAAAAATCATATTATGATATGATTAAAATACCAAACTATAATGAAATTAAAAACATGATGGAACATCTAAATAATTATAATATTTATTAGCATGTGAAAGGGGTGGTATCCATAAAAATAAGATATAATTTGTTTACAACAACTTTAAAGGGTCAGACACATATTTGGTATAGGAAGTTAAATCTTAATCAAGAAATGGTTTATTTTGATGCACCAAGAGTTTAATATCCCTAAACCAAAAAAGCATTTATGTGCTAAAGGAAATATAAAAAAGAGGATATAAAGAGTGTGCATGCCTATGACACACATATCAAGACATTATTGTAAAAATTATCATATGAGATTTATCCATTACAATATGAGGAGTGGTTCATGAGGGGCATATTGGCCCCTTTTCAAATATAACTTGTAACGAAATATTTTGAAGATCCACATGATGTGTTAAAGGAATCCCTAAAACTAGATGCCACTTTGAGGGTTTGACACATGAATAAACTCATTCTTAGAAGCTCAATTATCTATAATGGTATCTTAGTCTTAAAATTTGAATACAATGGGATTTGCACCTAAAACATGAAAAGGACTATGGTGTACCAATTTTGAGATAGAATGACACCTTGGAATGACTTCACTACAAAAAAATTAAATGCAATGATGTTTTATTTTGAAGTATGTCAATAATATCATGAAACCAAGAATTTCTCATTATTTATGAGGGTTAAACAAACTAGGTCATGTGTTGGTGTAAACTATGTGAATCTAATACACATGATACTAAAAATTATTGAGTTGTTGATGCATGGCATGAAGAAAAGGGCCATGGATTAAGGCAAACCACAGTAGCACAAAACCATGGGAAAGAATTTGTGAGAGGTAGATCTTGTGGGAAAAGGGGTCAAGGATAGGGTGATGGTGTGAATGGGTCACCTATTTCATCTATGGTGCACTGAATCACTATCAGATAAAATGCCCAAAATTCCCTACTTGTGGTAGTTATGGGGAGGAACATAAAATGAAGTAATGCATAGATTTTTAGAGAATATAGTAGGTGTATAAGAGGCACAAAAAATATCTAGCATGGTCATGGGAAAGACCTTCATGTAGTGATAAAATAAAAATGGGAGAGAGGTAGGTATAAATATAGATAAAAGGGTTAGAGTGTACCCAAAGCAAGGTGGGATAGCTTATGGAAATAAAGGAAAAGAGAAAGTCATCTATAAGTGAAAAGAAATATTATAAGAGTTATTAGACTCCATAAAGTAAAATTCAATCATTGGTAAATCAAGGGAGGTAGTTCATAGCCTTTAAGGATAATTTAAATCGATGAGAGAGCTCATAAGAACTCAGGGACATCATGTAACTAGAAGGGGGACAAAGCTAAATGTGGTAGGGGAATTTTATTAATCACTCTCATTATTTAAATCCAAAGGAGTGGTGCCTTTGCTAAAGACATAAATTCATAAAAATATGAGGAAACATAGGACATATAAGAAGGAAACATTAAAGGAAAAAGGCACATGTGCGGTGTATAACCTTGTATATGACCAAGAGTTGATTTCAAAGGGAAGATCAATGATTATGAAATGGATAACATTTTTTTTGATATTGACATAATTGTAAATATTTTGAGAAAGGATGCATGGATCTAAGTTGGGAGGCCCATACTATTATATTCAAATAATGTGGTATGGTTAGCCAACAAAATTAGAGAAAAACTTATTGGCACACTAAATAATGCACAACTAGAAATCTTAGGAGTCCCATTTGTAGTTGATTTTGAGGTTATAGAGATGGCCAAAGGGGATAACTACTTAACCTTACTAATTCAACCATAGTGTTATGCCAATGGGGGAAGATATGCGATTTAAAATGTGGGGTATGAGCTTTTAAAATGATGATTATAGGGTGGTGGTACCCTTAAATGAAACATTAGGTGTTACATATGTAGAAAGTGTAGATGTGTGAGAAGATGATAACAATATTTACAAGTTATCAATATAGAGAGATGAACTAAAATAACCCTTGGAATAAGAAGACTATATTTATTGGGAAATAGAGGAATCAAAGTCTTCAAGCCTAGCATGTGCCAGATGGATCAAAGAGTCTTATGATGTTACTAGAATAAATTATGCAGGGGTAAATAAATGTATTCCATGCAAAGGTATAGTGAGAACATGGATGGTGAGATGTGTTCTTGTACAAGTAAAGATGCTACAGTGGGTACCAAGTGTAGAGAAGGAAAATAATTCAAAGAAAGTGAGTGGAGTGACATGTTAGGTCAATAAGGAAGTGTACGGGTGTAGGTCCATATGAGTTAAACATATAAGAGTACACTGATAGTAAAAGAAACAAACTCCAAAACAAAAAGAAAAATAATTTTTGAGAAAGTCATTGATATGTCTACAATGAAGAAATAAATTAAGTAGAGTAGGATCAAGTAAGTAAACCATGTATAGATGAAATAATTTATAGTACATAGGAAAATATAAGATACATAAGTATGCATAAAATGCAAGAAGGGGGTTGAACACAACTCAAAAAAATTGGTGTGTATAACTCCAATGAACAAGCATCATAGGGCTAGGTCACCAAAGCCCTATGAATCACTTTGCAAAGTGCATGTCAAATGGATAACCACACAAAAGTGTGTTCCAAATAATAATGCCTTTAAATGATTTTCTATCCATAGGAGTTGATGTAACAGAAATATGAAATTATTATGTTGTAATAGTGAGGAGCCATAATGAGGCTGGTAACTAAAAAATATTATATATTTATTTGATTTATAGGATAATTTTTTTTTACAATTTGTATTGTTGTAATTTTATTTATTTATGTAAAATAAGTGAGATGTTACTCTAATTTATATTCATTTTTAAAATAAAAAAATAATGCAATTCTAAATTAAAAATATTATAAAATAAGTAGTTGTGCATGTGAGAGGCATGCAGCACTTTTGAGATGAAGTTTTTAAATCTAGTGAGGAAAGACCTTCACGAATTTTTATACCACTCCATATTTAGAATAACTATTTTTAATACTCTATGGATGAAAGAGATAAGAGAATAATTAAACCTAAGGATGTGACCCAAATTAGTGATTGGAAGAATGAGAATAAGTTCAAAGGGTTCGTAATAAATATGATGTGCGGCACTCTAATGGAGGAGGAGAGAATAACCTTGTGTAGGTAAAGATGTAACTTCATGTGACTATTGAAAGAGAGACAATGGGTAATTTTTCAAGTGTATTTGAGTTGTGGGATGAAAATGCCTAGAAAAAGTGTAAAAATGAATGAAAGGAATTTTAAAAAATTATTTGTACAAAAAAATTGAAAAAAAGTTAAGTGGTAAAGAAGGAAGAAGAAGAAGAAGAAGAATGATGCTGAAAGAAGACGATCACAAAATGGATTTCAATGGATTTAGAGAGGGAATTATTGTGGGGTTTGAATTATAAATCGATGGTGAAAATCTTAGTGAGATAAGGAGGACAATTAAAGAGAGCTTTGGATAAATGATAGAAATGAGAAGAGGTCAGAACTCAAAGAAGACAATTCGGTATGGGGATAAATGTAAGATAAGAGAGTCAAAACTAGATTAGTAATGTGTTATATATAAAAATAATGTATTAGTACTTATATATGTGAATAAATATATTTGTCATATCATAATATGATTGTATGTAATATTGAGTTGTTATAATTGCTCACATATAATGTGAGATTAATATAAAATTGAGAATTATCTTTAGAATTTTCTAATTAAAATTAATTATTTATTTTTAGGAGTGCATTAAGATATAAATTTGTAAGGTATTTTATTGATTGAATTAATAGATTTTTTTTTTAAAACTAATTCAAATATAATATTTGATATTAGAGTTATATGATCCAATTTTATAATGGAGCTTTGATATGTTATATGGGGTAGATCGAGTATGGTTCTTGGCTGCCCCAATTAATAAAGATAATTTTTTTGGAAAAAAAATAGTTTTGTAAGAATATAGATTTTTTATTTTTTTTAATTGGAGTGTAGATTGGTTTGGGTGTGGCAGTTTTGAGAATATAACCATCACAATCGATCTCATATACTTTTTTAGAAATTTGAAAATAAGTGAAGTTTAAAATACCCAAACCACTTAACCAACTCACCCACATTTCATTAACTATATTAATTTTATTTATTATATTAAAAAAATATAATAAATTTCAAATCTATGTTAAAATTCATATGATACACATATGTATTATATTCAATCATGGCTACATCAATCTCCCTCTCAAACACTATTAATTACATCATTGCATCATGTTTTGGAACATTGTTGTAAATTTGTGATCTCAACTTATAGTTCAGTCATCAATATATTTATATTGCATCAACACCTATGAGCTCTAAGATGTCGGATTTGCATCACTCCACCAAGACTTGGTTCAATTTTTCTCATAGCCTCTTCAGTTTATTTCTAAACTGATTTGTAAATCCTCTACTACCATGCATATCTATAGTCTTCATCTGATTTGCCATTGTGGATCCTTCATCATTCATGTTTTTTGCCTCTCCCAATGGTGCATCATGAGATCCATTCTCTATGAGTCTAAGCATTCTAAAATGCATTCTATCATTGCTCCTACATTCAATTCCTGATAAAATCTATATTTACATGTTCATCAAGCACCTATCTCCTATCTACAATATACAACTCTTATCCTGCCATATGCAAATCCTATTTCCATCCATTTGTTTGACACCATCATCACAATATTTGAGACATATTCTGCCATATTATGTGTTATCATCCCTATTTACATTGATCTACATTTAGAATATTATCTATTCTCAGCCCTAGTTACATCAATATGCAATATTTGGGACATTTTCTACCATATTATGTGTTCTCAGCCTTAGTTACATCGTCCTGCATACCCATGGGTTTGTTCTTTTTCAATCTTAATGTACCATGCTACATGAGTGACCTTGAATTTTTTATCCAATGTCATCCTTTATTTATTTGATTTTGCAGAATAGATCATATTTGTAAGTTTAATTTATAATGTTTTTGGATTGAGTTGATAGTAGTAATATGTTTATTTTACAAGTGATTATTTGTTTTTTAGGTTGATCATTATTTTATGTGGTGATTTTAGGTTAAGAGTCAATGTTTGTCAAATTTGTTTGGGCATGATCCAGATGTCATTCTTTATATAGTAATAGTTTTTACTAAGAGAAAGAATTGATCTCTAATAGGCTCTTTGTGAGTCAAACATATTCACCAATTAAACCAACAAGTATTTACATAAGAATTTAAATATCATTCACTAAATTTTTTAATTGCTATAATTTTGAGAGTGTTTGTTCATTATACGCTTCTAGTTTCATAAAGTTTGATAAATTTTGAAGTCATTTCTATTAAATTTCTCTTTAATTTATAAGATATAAGGTGTAGTTTTTTTAGGTAAATTAGTTTTAGCCCATAACAAGTTTATATAATTTTTTAATGTTTAGTTTTTTAATATGTGACTTTGTAATTTTAAGTATAATCATTTTATGTCAAAAAATATAATTTTTTTCCTCAATTGTATATGGAAGCATTATTGAGGTAACTAATATCTGATTTCTAATAGATATGTCAAGTGGGGAGGAGGGAAGGAGGAGGGAGGGAAGAAGGATGTAGGATGGGGGGAATTTCATTCACTAATCTATCTATTTGAACAAAAATGAAAATTGGAGGGTGGAGTAAATAAAGGTTTAAGGCTATAAAGCAACCTCTTGTCAATCATTAATGATGGGGCCACACATCATAATAGTGGAACTAGCATCTATGCCAAATCAATGAAATCTAAGGGTAGCTTTCAATGATAGTGATAGTTTCTTGTAGTGTTCATGATCGAATGGCAACGATCAATGACATAGGCTAGAAACAAGAAGGACTTGGTCCTCAAATATTTTGTCATAGCATATTTTGAAATAATATGATATCTAATAATCATGAGATAAATAACATATTATAAAGATTAAAACTAGATTATCAATCATACTCAGGTCCTGATTTTGGATTTTTAGAATATTTGAATGTTTTTGCATTTTTATAATATATATATATATATATATATATATATATATATATATATAATTTTTGTAATATTGAAACCAACAAACTTAGAAACTCAAATGAAGCAAAATTTCAAAAATATAAGGAAGCAAGATCTAAATAGTTTACAATAAGTGTCAATATGAAATATGCACTATGGAAGGTGAATTATCATTGTTAGAAATCTTTAGGAGACTCAAAATGTATGCAAAAGACTAATTTTACATTTTCATTTCATTAAATGTACATTTTTTGAAAGATGATGCATGTATAAACAAGAGAGTGAAAAAGAGATGTTTTCATGAAAAATAATGAATTGCATATTAAGACTGAGTGATTAATCTAAAAATTGAAAGAATTAAGGTTATGTGTTATAAATTTTAAATTCTAGATATTAAAATGTAAAGGATATGATCAACCAATTGGGATAGTAATGGTAAATGATTATGCCATGTTATAGGTGACTTTGTCTTATAGTAAAAATGATAAAATTTCAATATAGACTATGCAAGTAGAGAAATAAATAGTACTTTTTAGTAATAATGAACATTGTTTTAAGATGCCCAGATCTAAAAAGTGAAATATAAGGGCCAAGAGGCCAAAAAAAGACAAAACCCAAGTTCATAAAAGAAATAATAAAATGATCACATGTGCAAATAAATAGAAGAATAAGATACAATAGTCTAAAAGCTATGTACAATCAGATTTTTTATTTTTAAATTATTTTAATATTTTTGAAATTTTAAAATATTATTAAATGCAACAAACTATCCAATGAGCTCACCCATGTGGGAATCATAACAATCTATGAGAAGTGTTAAATGGATGGCTTACCCTGAATGAAATGTGTTGGATGTGTGTATATTAGAATTATAAAATATATTATGTATGTTGTAACCCTCATTTATATTTCCAAATTCAACTAGCATATTAGTTATGTCATTCCAATCATCTTCTACACAATTATAATCATTCTCTTAATCCTGAAATTATGGTATGCTATTCTTGTCCTCTTTGGTATTTGTATATGTAAAATCAACTTCCCCATACTATGGTATTGAACCTTCTAATTTATTTTACTTTGGCATATGTGTTATGTCATGTTCCTTTATTATGATTTTATAATCTATCTTTACTTGAGAGACATTAACCTTTATGTGTACTTACTCTAAATATGTTTCCTCTTTTTAAATGGAAATGACATTGTCTTCATGATAAAATGTAATGTAACATTTATTTATATCGATCAATGCCCCTATTTATTTTAACCATGATCCTCCTAGCACACCATTGTATGCATTTATATTAAAAATTGTTAAATCTAAGATGACACTCTTTTGAAGTAAATAGTACTAGTAACTCAATTGATCCCACACATGTTTTAGATGAATTAGTTTGATCTATTTATTAAATATTATCTCCAAGAGATATAATAAATTATGTAGAACAAAAATTTGTTTCATATTATTCCATAACCTTCATATCGGTAAATTGCTTGCCATCTATGTGGGCAATGACAGTGAATGGTTTTTTATAGTAATAAGAGTTTTTAATTGTCTCTTTTGGAACTACATTTGTAATATGATATTTTTTTAGGTATGTCTTAATGTTGAACGTGATTTTTCAACTTCTTTTATTGTAGCTTTTGTAAGCTTACTTATTCATCATGTTCTTATTAATATGGGTTTTATGCACATCATAAAAAAAATTAGGAGGTACTCTTTAACATTTTAGGATCAATTAAAAGGTGTTCATTCCAAGGCATGAGTTTTAGGGTATTAGATTTTATAAACAACCTATTAGTCGAATAGCTGTAAGGCAAATTGTTTATAACAGGTGAATTAGAGATGGGTGAACCTTGATCTAATTTAAATGGGTGGACTGATGATGATTCTAACTAAGGTGGATATAACTTCAAATTGAACTCAAAAAAGAGGGAAAGGTAGGGCAGGAAAAGAAGCTTGTAGACTGCACTAGATGAAACCTTTCAATACTAGTACTTGAACTTAGATATGACAAGAAATCACAAACCAATATTTTTTACAAGGTACTATAGTACACCAACAATCAAACATAGTTAGGATTCAAAGGGAATTAAAATATAACATATTTAAATTCATAAAATCAAAGGTTTTCACATTTGTTAGACTATAATAACACATCCACAAAGGGGGATTATAATTTTTATGCAAAAGGTATTCAAATCAGCTATAATATAATGTGAATGACTATAAATAAAAGATAACTCCTACACAACCAAAGACTAAGAAACCAGAATGAACAATCTACAAGTTGGAAAAGAGTCAAGATTTGCACATCAAGACTAAAATTATAGAACTTCTTCATTATTTATTATTAATCTCAACAACTTAAATTCTCCTTTGTATGAAATAGGAGGATACAAGTATATATAATCTTTGGATGGGGGAGGCCTCATCTCTCAAGCAAAGTCTAATAATACAAAAAAATAGTACTTTACACTAATCTCATGCAAAACATGTGTGTACAACATTACTTGCTCATAATAGAATTATTCATCTAAAAATACAATATATGCATATTAAATAAATTTGGAACTAATAGTTCCATTTCAACTAAACCATGAAATTACATGTGTATAATTAGGAGGTGATGTGGCACTATTGTAAAAGTTTACACTATAACAAAACTAAAGTGGATGTTGATATGGATGGAATTGGAGTTGTACTCATAATCACAACTAAAATAGGTGTTGTAACTAATGATGATCTTGAAGTAGTTACTGGAAGTGGGGCATAAGCTAACCCAATCTAAGCGTATACCAGTGTATATTTGGGAAGCTAAGTACCCTGAGGTGGGGTTGGAATAACCCCGTGCTACCACAATTGCTTGTTTAGTTTCCTCCATCTAAAGATAAAACACATGACTCACTTGGAAGTAGATCTATATAGTCTCAAAATCGAGCATAGCTCTTTTGAATAACTAAGTAATATTTTCTATTAATTTCTTATGTATGTTTAATGCATCTCTAACCCTAGCGTGTATTGACTCAGTCCCAATAATCTTATCTCTTGAAAACTTAACCAGCTACATTAGTTCTTCACTGGTTCTATAAATAGTCCCTTCGATATTTTCTCTAAAGTTATCCAATGTTGCATGTAAAATATTCTCAAAAAATGATTTTGGGCACCAGATTACCTTATGGAGTGATTATTTGAACAACTCTTAATTTTTTTAGGATAGAAATAACTTTCCTCTCTTGGTTAGAAAATTTTTGAACCAAAGCTTACATTTATTGATGTTATTCAAGTATATTATCCCTATTTTCAATAATTTAATTCTACTCCCAAATAACCTTGGATGTTGTTATTAGATTTAGGTGGGCATAACCCTTATTTATTATGGCTTGGCTTATGAAACATAATTTTCCATTAATGTCCTTTATTCTATTGAACAGTTAAATATTGTCTCTCCAATTGGGTTGGGAGGTGGCCTTAGCAGACCTTATTGAACCAATAGTGCCTTAAAGCTTCCTCCCTATCCCGTATAAAGTATCTAATATTTCTTTGGAGGTATAGATGGTGCTTACCTCTAGTTGTTTCTAAATAGCTTAA
Organism: Torreya grandis; assembly: GCA_037957365.1. Lineage (NCBI taxonomy): Eukaryota > Viridiplantae > Streptophyta > Pinopsida > Cupressales > Taxaceae > Torreya > Torreya grandis. The sequence continues at coordinate 4,065,103 of JARHVA010000011.1, forward strand.
TCAAAACTCATAAACATTTCCTTGATCACCCTTCCTATTGCATCCACAAAACTATAAGGATATTCTCTAATCATATTTAGGCCTAAAGGACTTACCTTCCTTCTCTATGTAAGAGAGAAGATATCTTCTCTCTACTATAAATCTATTTTTTCGCCTTTGTCCATCACATTTTTCCTCTTAACTTTTCTCAAAGTGAATGTCTACCTATCAAAATGGAATTTAATTGTAGGCTACTCAATTATCACCAAGTCATGTCTTGTAGTTTCTACTTCTTATTACAATTACTGGATCCATTAAGGAATATTTAGGGTAACTTGTTTCTCATTTTATTTTGTAGGTGATGTTTGCTAAGTTGGTTATTCTTATTGAGCTGGCTAATAGCCTTGAGTAACAAAATAAATTAACCTGAAGGTAACATAGGCTTTAGGGAGGATGTCCCTATTGTAGGAAATAGAGGAATAACTTTCCTCCAACCAATAACCTAGTTCTATACTAGTGTGTCTATGATGTATTTATCCTTCCCTTTTTCTTTATGTACCAAAACTATTAGTTTCTCCATCTATATGGCCTAGCCAATGGGATTTTCTATTTATGTAGATGGTCTAAAAGGGGTGACTAGTGAATCAAAAATAGAGGTAGACACCAGGTTTTTAAAATGTACACCTTGGTTTGGACTAGGGGATTGAGGGTTAGTCCCACTGAAGAAAGAATAGGTCATTGGGGTTCTTACTATATTTTTAAAAAAATCAGTAATGGGGTGCTTACTAGAGTTTGCAGATGCAAATATTTTCATCAAAATAGTTGACAAAATAGTTTTATTTATGTTGGTGTCTGTTGATGATTTGTTCATCATAGGGAATAATGAATAGTGCAATGTAAAATTCAAATCAGAGTTGATGAAAAGTTTTGATCCCATTTTGCTCAAGATAGGATTCAAACTTCTTTGATGTGAATTAACCACCATTATCTATCCTAAGTGTCTCGATGTGAGTTTGTGCATCATGTTTTCAATCATTTTTCAAAACTTTTTGAAAGTATCAAAGGCTTCTTATTTCTTTTTCATAAATTATATCCATGTCATCCTACTATAGTGATCAATGAATAGCATGAAGTACTTTTGACCACCAATGGAGAGGATTGGAAGAGAACATAAGTATGATTAAACAAGATGTAACTTTCTATCTACTTTCCACTATGAATTCAAAAATGGTTCTCTTATGTGTTTATCCAAGATGCAAGCTTCACACTTCTCATCTAATTTGCGAGCAATGTAGTCATGCCAACAACACCATTCTTTTACAATACATGAATGTTGTTATAGTGAGTGTTCCCAAATCGAGCATGCCACAACATATTTGGATACATTCCATCTTCCACAAGATGAGCATAATTCCTTGAATTTGATGGCTCATCCTTTACTTTGAGTAGTTTCCCTTCCTCATATCCAATGAAGACAACTGCATTGTCACTTTTTATCTTGATTGTGACATCACCATTATCCAATAGAATGGAATGGTCTTATTTCCTTATGATCACTAGGGACAACAAGTTTTGTTTCAATTAAGGAAGGTAGAGAACATTCTCAAGTTTGTATCCTAAAATCCCTAGACACTTGATTCAAATTGTACCTCTTCCTTGTGGTTGTAGACTTGACCTATCTATGAGGTATACTAAGCCAAAAATTTCTTCATTGTACTCTTCAAAGAAGTCTTTTTAGAATGTCATATGTTGAGTGGCACCAGTATCAAGAACCCAAGCATCAAACCATGAAGAAATAATCGAGACATTATTTGCTTCATCATCTGTACTGGAAAACACACATTCATTGGTGAATTAGGTTGAGTTTGATTATTTTGACTGTTTATTAGATTTTTCATCTTTCTTTTTATAGTATGCTTCAATTTTCTCCCATGGAGTCCTACATTCATGAGTCTCATGGCTACCTTTTTTATCACACTGTTCACAATAAAGGTTTTGTTTATCATTCTATTTTTTATTTTGACCACCATGATTTTCATTTTTGCTACCTTTTCCTTTGTAATTGGTATTACCTTCATTTTTGGAAGTTGTGGCCTTGTTTGATATTTTGGAGGAATTTTATTTGACATAGCACACACTTTCACCTATTATGGTTTCAGTTTTCCTTCCAAATGCCTTTTCTCTTTCTGCCATCTTTTCAACCAATTAGTCAAATGTGAGAGTCTTCAATTTATTTTTTTCTTGTAGAGACTCCAAATAGTTTGAATAGTTTATAAGAAGGGATTTTATGAATGTGGTCATGTATATGTCAATTTTGACACCTATTGCTTCAACATCATGTTTGATAGCTTGTATCTCTAAAGTCAATCTCATCACATCACCATATTTAAACTCTAGGTTGAATAGCTTCAATTGTAACTAAATGAATTACAACTTTGAATGGGATTCATATAGGTCTTTCAATTTATGAAATGCTTTCCATGGTGTATTTCACCCCTGTATATGATGAAACATATCTCTATCCATTGATGCCCTCATCAAGGTCAATGCCTTCTGGTTTTTCTAGTTCTATATCTGAGTATCCTTTGCATTCCTTGTTGGTTCAGCTAGATCTTTTTCTCCATCACAAATATCAAACCATAAATCATTGAATATAAGTGTGTTCTCCACTTGTTGAGACCATTCTAGCCAACTATCTTTGCCAATTAAGGTAGTGCCAATAATAGATTTGATGGAATGAATGGTTTTGAGTTTTTTATTTGAGTTTTGAAGATTTTTAGTTTTAGTTTAACCTCAATTGGTTCCTTATCACACCAAAATGGTCCCCTTTTCTATATATGCAAAGTTACTAGTAAATATTCACTTTATCATTAACACCATCTTAAAATAAAACCTCATACATCAATATACTCAGTTTTTCTTGATTTTCATATTTACATTTTTTAACATACATGAATGGGTAAAAAGAGTATCTCTCATGATTTCTTCTTGAATTGCAAAAATTGGTTGTTGTTTGCCAATTTTTCTTAGATTACCTTGCTCAAGGCAATTTCAATGATAAATTACACCAAATTTTAAATGCTTACAAATTAAAATGTTTTCAAAATTTGAAAGTTAGCAATTAAATAAAATTGAAATTTTGTTTTTTAATGAAAAAAGCATAAAAATAGAATACCTTCTTCTCTTTTTGTCTTATATAGCAAATTTGATTTGATACAAAAAGGCAAAATTCCAATATTGGAATGAAAGAGATGTACAACCTCCAATGTAGTAAGGAGATAACACCACTTAGAAAATAGAGAACCTACACAGCTTTGGAATACTAAAAAGTTTTAAAGAAGGTAATATGTATCTAAACTATAGATTAGACTATCTAATGTGTTACATGAAGGATGCATTAATATATATGTCAAAACACCTTCCTAAAAAGAAACCATGTAGTAATGAGCACCATCATTCAATGGAACATAGTAGTTGGTAGAAATGCCACCCGTCAAGCAGACCACCACTCCAATGATAGACCATCACTATAATGATAGACCTCCTCTCCAATGATAGGTTGTAACTCAAAAAATTGTGCCAAAACACATCAAGTAACTTAGAAAGTTGTGCCAAAACAAATCCACACAGGTCATGCCATAACTTGAAAAATTATTCCAAAACATATCCATGTAGGTCAGCATCAAAATAGGTCATAATGCCAATGATAGTAAAAAATAATAATATGTAGATCATACATCTTGAAAAGAGGATAGAGAATAAAAAAATTAATAACTAAAATTCTAGGTTCCGATACCAATGACAAGCTGGAAATAATGTTGGAGGAATGATAATGAAATTTTATTTCATAATTCAAATTTAAATGGAAGCCTACATTACAATTTATAAGCTAAAAGATGAATCACTTCACCTACCAAGAAGTCCTTTCAACTAGTTACAGGACTCTTGAGCTACACACTAGAAGATAAAATCAAATGTGTAACTAGTCTTAGGAATTAAGAAATATTATATACAATAATATTACATTTAGAACTTACCTTAGATATCCATTCATCTTATAGGTCTAAATCAATTATCTCACTGATAGACCATGATTCTTCAGTGTTAGGCCTTAATGTCCATTTATCCTCAGTATTCTATCTCTTATCCTCTTTCTCAATGTCATATTTAATAGGATTTGATCTTCATGTTCCTCTTATTTTATCCTCCCTCTCTTTAGGGACTTATATCAGTTCTTCCTTCACTTCCACATTTTAAGGAGAAATAGGTGGGGTCTTGGGCTTCCTTGTATATGTGAGTATTGTTTAGGTAGAAGTAGAGACTAGCCTAGTTGAAGGTGGAATGGGAGATGGAAGGACTTTAGTGGTGATAGATGGTGATGGAATGGGAAGGGTAGTCACTCCTAGAAGAATAATGGATGGTAAAGTTAGCTATCTAGTAGGTTGGGTTGATGTTTCTAGTGGTGACAAAGAAGGAGTAGTATGCACTTGAGACAAAAATGAAGGAATCTTTATGTGTTATGTAATGGTCAGTGGAGGAAATGGTAACATAGAAAATATATTAGTTATTCCACTTAGATTTTCAAGCCTCTCTTCTTCAGCTCTATGTTTTGTGAAGGTAGTGGCAACTATGTGTGTAGGGTAAGTTGGAAGAATCTCCATTCCTTCTTCTATATGAGCTTTCCCAGATGGACCAGCTTCTTCTTGTGTTCCTAGTTTTTTTTTAGGGGGTTCATGAATGGGTTTAAAAACCCATTGCTACTTTTCAATCCTTTTAGCATATTATTTAGTGATATTAGGATCGTATTGTATTATCTACACCAAAATCATAAACATGTTATATCCACACATCCTAATATCCACTTTAGATTCATCTTCAACATTTATAAAAATATTGTCATGGTCATAGGCCTAGTGCCCATAGTTGATCCTAATTTTTCTTTCATATTTCCTGAGATGTACTCTGATATTCCCTCTATGGTCCCTTTGTCTATAGGGTACCTATGTGAAGCCATAATGTGTCTTAAATTTCCCAACAATTCTTAGGTGTTCCCACCTTTGTATTGCATTTTTCCAATATTAAGAGGGGTGGGATGGATGATTACTTGTTTTGATTTCTTTAGTTTGGTGTCCTCATGCTCTAATAATTAAGCAACAATTTTATACTCATTAACCTTATCATGCACAATCCCTGATAGATATAGAAGATGTGCTCTAGTGCCTTTTATTCTAATTATTGTGCAATTAGGGTACAACCAATAGTCACCCATTTTTTAAATAGACTTTTTTATTTGATCAAATAACCTATGCATATTATTTTAATAAATAGCTTGATAAATCATAGGTTAAAAGGTTTTGGTAAACCTTTTCATATTCTTACTAAACTTGTGGATATGGAGAATGTTGAATTAATCACATATCATGTTCTAAGGGTATTCTATGGATGGTTACTAGGGTTTCTGAAATGGTAAGTGGACCATTATAGTTATAACATCCACTATGTATGACATCATATAGAAGTTTCCATCTGGAAAACTTCCAAGATTGTTGATTTCAAGAATTAAGTTGGAGCTAATTATTTCTCCAATTGATATGACCTTTTTGGATGTCATAATCATGTCCATCATAGGGACCTATATCTCATTGGCGTAGGAAATAGTCAAAAAACTATATATTCTTTTTAAAAGGGTTATAGTAAGTATTACACCTATCCTGAAGATAGTGATAGGAATGGTGGATGTGGGCCTTTGACCATGAAATTGCTTGGGTTACCAGCCCATTCTTGTAACTTGTTGCTAACATTAAATTCTTGAGAAACCATGTGTTTACCATATCTTACATGTATGTCATCTAAGGCACTGGAAGTCTATAGTACTTCTCAAAAGCATTACCGCTAATATATGTAGTTGGCATTTTTCTTAGCTCAAGTGCAATATTTTTTTAGAAATTTTGTCATTCATAAACAAATAAAATGATAAGTCTATGCATGGCATTACCTCTAGCTTGGTCACTTCATTATGGAGACCCATTTCTTTGATGGCCAACAAGTTATCTATGTATCTCTACATGAAGATGGACATTTAGTCCCTAGTTTTGTAAAGTTTGGCTACCTCGGCCACATCCCAAATGGAAAAATAATGCTTAAATTCATGCTTTATGGCTACCAAATCAAAGGTTGTATCTATAAATTCAGTCAACCCTATAATAGAGTATGCAGAGGGAACTAGAATGTGATTTATGGCTACCATTGAATCTATGGTTTGAAAATCTTTTGCTTTGTGAAAAGTCAGTTCATCGCAAAAGAGCTTTGAATTCGCAATGTACAGTTGGATGTTTGAAGAGAATGTAATTAATGAGATTTGGTAACTTAAAATATATGTCTTTAATTACATCTAATTTGAGAATTTAGTATACCAATTCATTAATTCATTTGAATTAATGGTTGTAATGGCTTTGGGTGCTTTTCTATGCCTAGTCTTTTCATTTGAAATTTATAAAACTGACTTCCATGGATTTTTAATTCCATATGGATTCTTACGCATATTCCTAGATGTTTAGTTATCTTAATATGAAAAATGTATCTTTTCTTCTCTTTCAAACTTAACATTGGTGTCTTTGATGTTTTTTCATGTGTCTTCAAAGGACACATGTATACATGTCATTGTTCTACTGATGATTGAGGTGTGATTTATTATGCTTTATTCTTTGGGTTATAGGTTAGTAGGATGATGACATGTGAATAGATCACAATGGTATTCTTGCCCATAAGTATCTGTATAAGGGTCCATGATGACATCACCATTTGGATACTAAGTGAGCAGGATGATGACACATGAATGGCTCTCAGTGGTTCACTTTCCCTAGGGTATCCATACAAGGGTACATGATGATGTCATTATCAGGATGCTAAGTGAGAAGAATGATGACACATGGGCATCTCTCATTATTCTACTTGCTTGTGATCATCTGTATAAATTTTTTTACTGATATCACCACTAATCTATCTAGATGAGCGAGATGATGACATGTAGATGGTTCTTACTACTCCACTCACCTAGGATCTTTTGTATAAAATGCTTTACTAGCATCACCTCCAAAAGGCTAGGATAATTTGTACCCTTTTCACTTGGTACTCTAAATGATCAAGATGATGATGTGTGGCATTAATGAACTCTTGGATGGTCTAAGAAATGTATAAGTATGAGATACTCTATTTGAAATATATAACATAAACAACAAACCCACTAAATAGCATAACACATCAGCCCAGTTAGCCATGTAAATCATAAATCAGACTTTGTACATAATCACTTAAATAAAACCAAAGGTGAATAGTAAATCATATAGTATATCTTACACATAGATTCAATTCCTTTTAGCTTTGAAAACACCATGTAAATAATAAGATAAAACCTACATATTGCATTAAGTAAACAACTAGAAACCATGATAGTTAAGTGGATTTCTAAGACATTAGATAAATTCTTTGAATTCATGCTTTTCAAATTCTATATTATAGACCTTTAATTCATAAGATTACAAAATTATGTTCAATTAATATTGGATCCCTATTTTAAAATTTTAAAACGGGGTGTGTGTGTGTTAGGGCACAACAAATGGTAACTCACAGGGGATAATAATCCTAAGTATTATGAGAACCTAGAATTTTAGTAATGCATCATGATAAAAATTTAGTTCCAACAAATAAAGAATAAGAAAACCACACTCTAAAATAAACTCTTGCTTGCTCATACAACATACTAATCCATTCCATTCCTTAGATTTGTGTGTGATCTAGTGAAATCAATTCCTCTTAGTTATGAAATTTTTAAGAAAGAGATGAATAAGCACTGTAGGTTTCATTTTGACTTTTGATTTTTTACCCAAATAGTAAATAAATCTATGGCATTGCTCTATTGTCAACCAAGTGGCCATAGTCCCAATAGAGATGCCTTTGATTCCACTCAAAGCCTTGCTCTATTGCCTATCAAGTGTTCATATCCCTAATATAGATTACACGAATCGCCCATCATTTATCAGTTTGTAAAATGTTTTTTTTAATATCTCAAATAAAGAAGGGTTGAGAACCACCATTGGTTGGGTGTATGTGTAATAAAACTTATTTTGTCAATATGTCCCTGTCAGTGTGCATCCAATTCTATGTTTATTATTTTTCATCCAAATTTTAAAATGAAATAGTGTAATTAATCTTCAAAAATGGAAAATATTTCTAAAATTTTCATGAGTATATTAGAATAAATCCTAGAAATTTGGTGAACCTATTCAACGTAAGCATAACCTAGCTCAATCACATCACATACCTCAACCCTAGACAATCTAGTAACATCAGAATAAACCCTTGTGAATACTAATTTTGTTTCCTTTATATTTTACCCTTGTTTTGGCATGTCTTTTTTTGACTTAAATAAAGTAAAGTTGTCATTATTATATAAATTTAGAAAACTAATCTATAAATCATACATCTAATCTACTGAAAGTAAAATGCCAAAAAAAAAAACTAATTTTAGAAAGCAATAAATTTAATTTAGAAAGTAAGAAATATAATCTATAAAGAAAAAAATCTAATCTAATCTTATTCTAGATCTCCACTTTTAGTTTACTTGTATATGTCTCTAGTTGGAGTGGCTATGAGTTAGTGTTTCAAAAATTGTTCCTTAACTAGAAAGGTGAGGTCATTAATTTGAAGGTCTTTCAACCCAAAGGTATTCTTACCTAGGATATTTGATATCTAATATGGTCCAATCCATAAAAGAGTGAAATTATCATTTTATCCTTTATTATCATGTTTTTATCCCATAGGAGCACCAAATCTAATATTTAGAAGGTTTTAATCTTAGATCTTTTGTCAAACCATTTTTTGAAAATATCTTGATGTTTACTAGAAGTTATGTAGTGCTTCAATTCTTGAATCCTCCATTTGGACTATGTCTAATAGGCCAAATTATACCCTTTCATATTCTCCCTTGTAATCTTGAATGAATTGGTATGTTGGTACCTTGAGATTAATAGGTAAGACTAGTTGTTGTCCATACACTAGTAGAAAAGGTGAAGCCTTTAGGGCTTACATGTGCCTAGAGGTGTCATTTCTAGGTTTGTCTTATGTCAACTTCTTAATGGCATCCATCAGATTCTTATTGGTAGACTTGGATACTCAATTTTATTATGGGTATTAGTTTGAATAAAACTTGATTTTGAATTTATTTCATAGGCCCACTCTATAAATTCAAAAGATTGAAAATTTAGACCATTGTCATAAACTAGAGAAATGGGAATGCCAAACTTGGTCAATATATTTTATTATAGAAACATGATGACATCAATTTCTCTATAATTATTTATTGTTATAGATTCAATCCACTTGGTATAGTAGTCAATAGTTGTGAGGACAAACTTGTGTCTTTACAAAGAGTTTGGGTTTATCACCCCAATAAAATCAAGGCCCCATTAGGTAAAGGGATATCCCTTAATGACTGGATGCAAGGGAATGGTAGCATTTACTTCTCTCTTCATAAATACTTGGTAGTCATGGTAAGTCCTGACGTGATTTTAGGCATACTTAAATATAGTAGGCTAGTAGTATCCCATCCTCAAAATCTTATGTGATGTTGTATTTCTTGAGGGATGTTCATTGTCTATCTTTTGATGCAAGTTGTTAGGATGTTTGTAGCCTATTATTTTGAAACACATCTTATATAGATGCCTTCATAGTTATTTTTTTATAAGTCTCCTTTCTTGATCATGAAATGAGCCAATTTTAGCTTGGGTGCTTGTCTTTTCTCTATGTTTAGCTTAGGGGGACAAGTTCATATGATTAGATAATGGATGATTTAAGTATATCACTCACTATTGGTTACTTGAGTCTCATTAATACATTCAATATTTATTATTGGATCAATCTCAATCATCAATTGGATAATCCGATGGCCTCTTACCATCTTAGCCATCAAACTCTTGAACCAATCAGGACTCAATAAGATCCCATAGACTTCTAAAATATCAATGACCAAGATGTTGATGGTTTGTTGCATGTGGATTAGATGTTGTGATCTATAAATTTGACTCAAGATAGGATGGCTAGTATTGTGTTAGTTCCAAAATGAAAACAAAGTGAAATAAACACACTAATAGCATAACATCTCTAGGCCTAGATACTAGGGAGAGATTAGTTAAAAACCATGAATGAAACACACAACTAGAATACAAAACAAAACTCTTTTACCTTCCTTGGATGCTCCAAAATGCTTATTGTGGTGGCTTGCTCAGCTTGTGCTCATGAAGTCCTTGGTAATGGAAGATTGATAACCTCCATCTCTCATTGGCACCTTTGGCTTGTTGCTTGGCTTGGCTTGGAATCAATTTGGCATTATAACAGTAGTTGCTTGAAGATTTTTGGAACCAATCCTACATTATAATTTTTCCCTAATTAAGCTTAGAAATGATGTTGTGAGGCCTCCTATTTATAGATTTTTGGATTTGATCAGAATCAACCTCAACCATCCATCACAAGATTGAGATGTGTGGTTGAAGATTAATTCAATTTTAAAATTAAAATTTGTAATTATCCTCATCATGGCATTGGAATAAGGGGAAATTAAGAGGCATGGATGGCATCATGAAGGCATTGATGAGGCATGGGAGGCATGAATCCTGATATTTGTGGCATTTATGGCCTAGAGATGTCTTCCCAAAAAATGAGGTCACTTGATGATGCACATATTCAATATTCATTTTCAAAACAAATTATTCAACAAGTTTCCATGGAATTTCTTATTAGGCCTTAATTTGGGTTAATTAGCTCTTAAGCATGATTAAGCACATTATGTATAAATTACCCATATTGACCAGAATGCCTTGTTATTGGTCCTAAATTTAACTAGATTTGAATTGAAAGTCTATGTCAAATGCATTGGATGAATATTACCATTTAAAATTTTACCAACAACAAATAATAAAGGCACCAGTCTTGTGTAAAAGATTTGATAGGAAAGAGTAGTCTAGAGCACGTAGGTGCAAATTTGGCATTTCAACTCGAAATGAACTGATCAAAGTTAGCTGGCCCATAAATTACATTGTCCCATTTAGGGATACCCTTGCCAAAATCCTGATTGGAGGTTATCAATAGCCACTTTTAGGTATCTACAATTTGCCCCTATTTGGAAAGTCATTGCAAGCTATAATCACAGTAACATCTTCTCAAATAATGAAAAGGTTTTGCATGCCTATAACTACAATGATGATATACTAACTATATGATGCCCCCTCGAGGGAATGGTTGGGACAAGTGGGTCAGCAAATGGTCCCTCAAAAAGAAAGAAGTGAAATGAGGGGACCAAAGAAAGGAAAGATGATGGGGTGAAAATACAATGATATTGAAAAAGTAGTCAAAATCATTGAGAATGCAAGTTGGATGGTGCACAATGGTTTTTCCAAAGGCGGTTATAAGCATTGTACCCCAATAGTGGCAATGTGGTATGATAACACAATGATTTTCCCAAAGGTGGTTATAATCATTGACAAGATGGAGCTGCCCCAGTTAAGACAAACAAATAAGATAATAACATGCCTCTATATAGGTAGAAAAATCAAATTAGTGATAACATAATGATTTTCCCAAAGGTGATTATAATCATTGAGAAATTTAGGTGGGATGGTGTGCAATGATTTGCCCATACATGGTTATAATCATTGGACCTTGATTATGGCAAACATGATAAACTTGGCCAAGGATGATGATAGCTTAACATAGAGGGTAATGATGAATTGTAACAACCTACTAATAAGGAGATGCTCATCTGAATTAATAAAGGTTGAAATTATTTTATGGTCAATTACTCTATTTGGGATATGATTAGGTGTGGAATCAGGATGTCAATGCTTAAGAGATACCACCATTGTTGAATAGACTTCTGGAAGCTGATGTTTTTTGTATCATGTGATGGTAGGATTTATGATAGAACACCATAAAGAATTGGCCAAAATATGCATAAGGACTGACTCCCATAATCCAATACTCAATATAAAATAATGCACCAATGATAGAAACCATGATGACAATGTAAACATATGAATATGGATGGATTAAATTTTAAGTGTGGACAAAGAATCACCCAATGAACACCCATAAACTGAATCAAGGCAATAGTGCTAAAAGTAAATAAATAGGCAGACAAACAAATAAAATAAATAGAAACAAACAAACAAACAATGTAATAAAAATCCTACAAACATTGCCCCTAAAAAATAGGAGACAAATTGACAAATGAATTAAATGGGGGAATGAAAGAAAAGGAAGGGGGTGACCGAGCTATCTCTATATACACTAGGCAAGTGGATGCTACCTACATAGTTTCATGGATGTAATATCCAATAAGAAACTTTAGGCCAAATGTAGTTCTCCCAGGGAATGGAAAGAATGTGATAACTAAGAAAAAAAAACAAAATGGGTGTGATAGAAGAATAGGAATGGTCTTGCAAAATAGCAAGTGCATGAGATAAAAAGGCAAAAGAGGATGGGGAAACTAAATGACAAGTGATTTTCTTATAACTTAGCAAGGGTTCCCAAAATCCTTAAGGCAAAGAGGTGGTTAATGTTTTTATTCTTTTCTAATGATTTTTTTGAAATGTTTTTGGAAGTGTTTTGGAGTGTCGCAACACAATCGAGAATGATGAGACACTAAATAGTTCAAGCTCAAAAAATGGCAAGAGCATGGCTTAGGTTGCTCAAAAAATGGTGAGAGTGTGGCTTAGGTTGCTCATAAAATGGTGAGAGCGTTCAAACTTAGATTGCTCACAAAATGGTGATAGCGTTGGCTTAGGTTGCTCACAAAATAGTGAGAGCATTGGAAAAAGGGTGACTAAGATGACCTCAATAATTATTGAGCACTTCCTACATAGTCCCAAAATAGCACCTCAAGTCACTGTAGTTCCACACTTATAGTGGAGGAATTCGACTAGTGTAGCAGCCAATTCAAATAAAATAGGCACATTTGGTAAAAAGACATAGTATGGCATAGAAAGTGGCAAGTTAGTATGTCAAGGCTTAGTATTTCCCCTATTTTTCCCATAGGTAGTTATAAATAGGACACAATGACATAGATCAATGGTACTAATATTCCCAAAGGCATCTATAATTAGCAATAGGACCAGTGGTAAGAAAGGACTAACAAATGAAGGATACAATTGCTAAAACTTCTATCACATTGTCTCCAAATATGATCTATGTTTGAAGTTCTTGAACCAACTACTGAATTGATCGGATACCTTAATGCTAAAACTATGTAATGAATGACAAAAACCAAGGTCAAATGGGATAGGTTTTAGAATACATTGGGTCGATAGGGTGAAAGTAGAAAGTGGATATGGTAAAGAGGATGGATAAGAATGGTATGTGTACAAAGAAGAATAGTGAAAAAAAGGCATAACTAAAATGGTCCTTACAGACAATACACCTTAGAATTCAAGCATAGTATCGCTTGAGATGAATAATATTCATTGGCTCTAGAAGTTCATCACCATCTGGTGTGTCAAGCCTATATGCTCCTGATTCATAATCTGTAGTGATGATGAAAGGCCCTATCCAGTTTGGTTTGACTTTCCCTTTATGTTTCTTCTCAGCCATGATATTCTTTTGGTTTTCTTTGCGAACAAGATCACCAAGTTCAAATTTTTTATACTTCACACACTGATTATAGTGGCCTTTGAGTCGATTCTGATTTGCTTGAAGATTGTTGAGCATGGTCATGTATTTCTCATCTAGTAGGTCCAGCTCTTGCAGGTGAGCTACTCATAGTCATAATCATCCAAGACATCCTTGAAAGAGATGCATAGTGAAGGCAATTCAACCTCAATGTGAAAGATGGATTTAATTACATAAACAAGTAAGTATGGAGTGGCTCCGGTGGGGATACAATGATTGGTACAATATGTTCAAAGGATAGAGAATATCTGGAGGTGTCAATCATGACCGACATCATTGATAATTTTTTGGAGAATATTGATAATGGTTTTGTTGGATTCCTCAACTTGGCCATTACCTTGAGGGTAATATGTTGTAGAAAAGTGTTGGGTGATGTTGTATTCGATACATAACTGGTCTACATCTTTGTTCTTGAATGATCCTCCAGTATTAGATATAATGTTAGAGAGAATACCATAGCGACACATGAGGTGGTTAAAGATGAATTTGGAAATTTGCTTTCCAGTCACGTAAGTGAGAGGTATGGCTTCAACCCACTTAGTGAAATATTTAGTGGTGGTAAGGATATGTTTATGGCCATCAGATGAAGTGGGGTTAATCTTCCCAATGAGGTCAAGTCCCCATGTAGAAAATGGCCATGGTGTCAACATCAGTTTCAGATTTTTTGCTAGGGCATGAATTAAATTAGCATGTCATTGACATTTGTTACATTTCTTTACATATATAGTGGCATCTGCATCCATTATGGGCTAATAATAACTAGTACACAAGAGATTTTTAGATAGAACTACCCTACTTGAATGGGCTCCACATACTCCTTCCTGAACTTTTCTTAATGATAATATAGACTTTACCAAAGTTAAACAATGAAATAGAGTTCCATCAAAACTACAATGGTAAAGAGTGGATCCAAGTAAAGTATAACAAGCAGAATGATGAATGAAAGCTTTGGTTTGTTTTTGAGATAGGTTAGATGGAAGAACTTGTTCATGAAGGTAGTTGTAAAGGTCTAAGTACTAGATAGAATTAAGACCAACAATATCACAAATCATGACAATGGTTGAAGGTTCATGAGCCAATTCTGATAAATTCTCAATGAGGAATTGATATTCTCTATCTTTATTTGTTTGTCAAACTATAGAACAAATAGTAGCCATGGCATATTCAGTTCTATTACTAGCCCTCAGTATATGCTCAAACTGAATGTTCATAATTTGCTTTTTAAGAGTGTCAACCATGGATTTATATAGAACCAACTTGTCATCTTTGGTCTGAAAATGATTTGACTTGATTGATGATTAACTGAGAATCACCATAAATTGAAGATGAGATATATTCTAATGCACTACTTGTCTAAGTCTTACAACAAGTGCTTCATACTCATTTATGTTGTTTGTACAAGGAAAGTTGATTCTGAAAGATTTAGGGATGAGATCCCCATGTGGTGTAATAACAATAGGCCTACCCCCAATCCATACATAGTTAATGAACCATCAAAATATAGCTTCCAGGGCTGCCGCTCAAGGGGTGTATCAATAATGGTCATGATGGATTCATCAGGAAATGGAAACTTGAGTGATTATGTGTCCATGAGAGGTGCTTAAGCAAGTTGATCTACAATAACTTGTTCTTTGATTGCCTTTTGATTGACATACTCTATGTCAAACTCACTAAGAAGAATGATTTATTTATCCATTCTACCTTACAAAGCTATTTTAGATAGTAGATACTTGAGTGGATCTACTTTTGAAATGACCATGGTTTTATTATTCAACATGTAATGACATAGTTTTTGAGCTACAAAAACCATGGCTAGACAAGCTTTTTCAACAGGTGCATAGTTATGTTTATATGTAACCAAGGTATGGCTTAAGTAGTATACAACATGTTCCTTTACATTATCATCATGTTGAGCCAAGAGTTCCCCCAAGGCATGATCGGTAGCTGATAGGTATAACAAAAATGGCTTCCTAGCATAGGAGGTAATAAAATAGGTGGATTAACAAGACAATCTTTGACTTGTTGAAAAGATATTTGGCAGTGATCATCCTAGTGAAATGCAACTCTTTTTGTCAAAAGATGCATAAATGGATGGCACTTGTCTACTAATTGAGATATGAAGCATTGGATAGATTGGATCTTACCCTACAAACTATGGAGTTGCTTCAAATTCATTGGTGGTGACATCTCGGTTATAGTATGGACTTTAGATGGATCAACTTCAATACCTCTATGAGACATGATGAAGCCTAATAATTTACCAGAATTTACACCAAACACACATTTCTTTGGATTAAGTCTGACTTTTTACTCTCATAGTCTTTCAAATATCTTACATAGCACTATTGGATGGTCAGCTCTAGTCTTGGATTTTCCTAATATGTCATCGACATAGTCTTCAACAATATCATGCATCATATCATGGAATATGACAGTCATGGATATTTTATATGTAACTCCCACATTCTTAAGGCTAAATGGCATCACCTGATAATAAAATGTTCCCCATGGAGTTGTGAATGCTATTTTGTGTTGATCTTTTGGTTTTATTTTGATCTGATTGTATCCTAAAAAGCCATCCATGAGTGAAAGCATTTCATAACCTACCATAGATTAGATGATCATGTTGACATTAGGTAATGAAAAATCATCTTTAGGATAAGCTTTGTTGATGTCCCAAAAATCAATACAAATTCTAATTCTTTCATGATTTTTGTTAATATGTATTACATTAGAGATCCATTCTGAGTAGTCAATAGATGGATATATCCTGCTTCTAAGAGTTTTTTCAACTCTTTCTTTACCAATACAGTAATGTGAGGATGCATCTTACGTAGCTTTTGTTTTATCGGTTTGGCATCAAGATTAATCACAAGGTGGTGCAGAACCAAGGTGGGGTCTAATCCTGGCATGTTAGAATAGGCCCATGCAAATATATCCACAAACTCTTTCAATATATTTACAAATATGTTGTGTTATTTCTTAATGAGGGATGCACCTAATTTTATCCACTTTAGGTCTGATAAAGTTCTAATGTTTACCTCTATTATATCTTTGACTAGAAGGGTCGAACTATCTTCTAAGATAGTAGGCAATGACTTGAACTATTAGACTATGTCAGAGTCCTCTGTTAGGACTTGTTCTATAACTTCTCCTAGGCATAATGAGTCTGAGTCTCCTAATGGTAGATTTGGCCATGTAACAAAAATAGTCAAAAATTCTTGGAGAATTTGATCAAATACTTGTTGTTTCTCAAAACTAAACTCAGATCTACAGGCAAGTTCATCATTAGTGGTCTCCTGGTCTAAAATTGAAGAATGAACACCCCCATCTAATGGCATCTAAAACAAGTTTTCACCACTAGACTAGCCTTTATCTTTACTTTTACTCTAGTCAAAAAGTGCCTCAAAGAGGTTTTCACTTTGGGACCTTAATGTTTTATTTATTTGTTTTTGGCTAAGGGTGTTCACTTGATCTCTAAAATAGGCTGCAGGATCTAATGTGATTGAGAATCTTGATTTGTGATCTCCCATGGAACATTGTCTCTAAGGCCTAAGAAATCATAGAATGCCTCATCATTCTAGAACTCATCAATTGACAGACTAGATTCTTATTGGTCCCAATCTATCAATTGGGGATAATACAATGGTAATGGATTGTGATGAATGGCTTGGATAAGGGTATAAATGGCATTATTATCAAACAGGTTAGTTTCAATTAGGTTATCAAAGGTAAGTCTATGATCAAACTCTTTTTAGTTGTTAGCATCATCATCACTACTCATTGGTGATGGAGTTTGAATAAGATATGTGGGGTCACCCCCGGGTGGTTTAAATCTAAGTCCATAAGGTCTTTCATACTTAGCAATGGAAATTGGCTCAATGTTTCCTTGATTTGGTTTGAGGCCTCTTCTTTCATAATTGTGACACTCCATGATCCTATTGGGAATAGGATACTTTGTATTTTTATAAAAATCCACTTGGTTGTCATTGTATAACCATGATTCATCTCTTTCAAGAGGGTCAAGTTCTAGCCCAGATGCTAGTACAAACATGACAGGTCCCTTATCTTTGTTCTTTTTTTGCCAACGCATATGTGGAATGACTTTAGGTCACCCAAAGGTTTTTGGATTCTAAGGAAGATTGGAAATGTGAAATGTGTCATGGGTCACATATTCTCCTGGTCCATTATCTGAAATGGTGAAATGATTGGAAGCTTCAGGAGGTAGCATATGGGAAGGGAATCTAAGGTATTAGGATCTATGCAATTATCTGATGAAGGATCAATAAGTATAGCCTTTCCTTTATCCTACTTAGAACTTGGATTCATATTATACTGATAATTATAGCTTTAAAAATTGGCTTTAAGATGTTTGTAGTATTCATATGGGTGTAAATCTCCTAGAATATTCACGTCCATCCCTGAGTGGGAAAACATGATACATTGATGTAGTGTTGACGAGACTGCATGAATCTCATGTAACCAAGGCCTGCCTAGAAGTATGTTGTATAATAACTCAATATCTAACACATGGCAAAGTGTTTCATGGGTTTAAGGCCCAATAATAACTAGAAAACTAATGGTGCCCCGTGACTCTCTTTCCTGATTATCATAGGCTTTAATAGTTATTGTTTCTGGCTAGAAATCTATCATTATTTACCCAAGAAGCTTGGTGAGCTTGAGAGACACTATGTTGAGGTTAGATCCAATATTGATAAGGACACGTTTCACTTTATGCCATATGATATAAAATTTTATGTACAATAGGATATTATGGATTAGGCCAAGGGAAGACATATCACTTGGGTTGAATGTGACTTGTTGCGATGGAGCTAGGTGTCCAACCAAACTTGAAAATTATAAGGGGATATGTCACTAGAAATAGTAGATTGGGTTAAAAACTCATTCAACATGTTCTTGTGGATTATTGATGTCCAAAAAAAATCTAAAATAGAAATTTGTGTTGGTGTCTTCTATAATTGTTCCATAATATCAAACTTCTTGTCTTGGTTAATAGTGAATGGTTTATTCCGAGGCTGAATAGTTGGTTGGATGATAGGAAAATTGGTGGATGGTTATGGGCCTAGGATAGTAATATTTGACCTCTGATTTGTGATTACATAATTAGAATTGAATACTAAACCATTATTACTAACCGATGCTAGGAATGGTGCGGGACCAGATAGGAAAAGTCTTGGTTGCCAGTGCACTTACATGTGGTCATGTGGCAAGAATGAGTTGTCACTATAAGATCCAAAAGTGGAAGTCCTAGTTTTTTGGTTTGTTTGTATGCACTCCCAGGTCAAAGAAGGATTATCCATGTGATTTGGTTGAATAGTATTGTTTAGTAATGGTCTAGGCTGATTAGTACTTGGTCTAGGATTAATAGAGATGGTATTAATGCTACCCCCTATAATATGACCTACAAACCTATTGTAGTCATGTGCAACTTCATGGTAAGTCTATTGGTTGTTACCTTTCTGACCTTGGTTTTGTCTATTGTTTTGTCATTATGTATTATGTTGTTGATTTTGTTGATTCTATTGGTTTGACCTTTGATTTTGATACTATTGATTTTGTAACTACACTGGCCATTGTTATTGTTACTAATTATTCTTTTACTATTGTTTGTTATGTCAGGGAAAGGGGTTTTGATAGATCCAAAGAGTTTGATTGGAAGTGGAAGCACCACTATCTAGTTTTATCTCCCCGTTCTCTAACGTATTCTCAATTAAATGCTTGATTTGGACACATCTTCATAGATTATGCCCATTGACCCGATGATAGTCACAAAAATCATTTTCATGGTGCCAACTAGGGTAAGGAATGCCTTGTAGATAATGTTTTGGTATGGGCAAACTAATCAGATTAGTGGCAACAAGCTTGTGAAAAATAGACTCAATAGGTTCTCCTAGGTCACTAAAGACACGACGTACAGGCATGGTTCTCGTAGGAGGGGTTTGCAATGGTAAAGACTATTGTATTTATTATATAAGTCTTGGTTGTTATACTTGAAACATTGGTTGGAGAGGTTTTTAGGTAGGAGTAAGTTGAAAAGGTGGTGCAGATGATGTCTGCATAGTTTGGACATGACAAGACTTAGTTACTCCATTTTCCACAACATTCTTATTTTAGTTGAATTACTTTGGTCTTTCATGATTATTAGTACGTGTTGGTTGCAATGCTTGCGATTGGATGGGATGTTGGTCATTTTTGTGATTGGTACCTTGAGTTTGATTAGTTAAATTAAGATTGATGACCCCTTTATTGATGAGTTCTCACTCGATCAACAAACCTTTATCAATGATCTCTTTGAACTTATGTGAACATTGCAGTTCTAGATGATAGGCTATCTCACTATGCAAATTTTAGTAAACATAGTAGCTAATTGTTTATCTATTAAACTATGGGTGAAATAGCTTTCAAGGTCTCTCCATCATTGTAAATAACTTGCAAAACTCTCCCCAAATTTTTACTTTTTCTTGTTTCAGGTCTGCTAATGAAATCTCATGCTTGAGATTGTAGGAAAAGTGCTACACAAATTTATCAGAAATATCATCAAAGTCTGTTACCAAATTCTTGGGAAAATTTAAAAACCACTCCAAGGCTTGTCCATATAGGCTCCTTGGAAATAACAGCAAAAGGTATATGTCATTATATGCCACTGGTTAACATGCGACAAAGAATTTAATTAAATGAGCTTTATGGTCACCTTTCCCTTTATACTTATCAAATTTGGGTGGTTCATATCCTAGAGGAAAAGATATTTATAAATACTCCATGTTGAATGGATAGGAACACACACCATCTAATTTGAACTTCTTAGTTTACTTCCCTGCCTGAATGGTAGCGATCACATCCTTCATCTATTGCAATTCTTGGGATAGGAAACTAGAAGGGATATTAGTTTGAGGGAGAGTATTGGTTTGGGTAAATAGATAAGAGGTCACAAGTGGAACACTTTGACTAGGTTATGATGGAGACACCTATTGGGGTCATTGGCTTGGTTGGGGAATGGACCAAGAATATGCATACATGGATTGGGATGTACTTAAAATTGCATATTTGGTTATGTGATATTATAGTTTGGGTTGACGATAAAGGTTTGACTTAGAGGATTTTGTGGTTGGGATGAAGGTATATAACTATATTGTGCCTGCTATGGTTGAAAATGGACATGTTACTAACTAATTAAACCTTGTTGATGAGTAGGAACTTATGGACTAAGACCTTGTCTCTAAATTTGTGCCATATTTTGAACCAACAATTGTCTAGTAGGTACTTGAGAAACATGGGGACCCCTTTATTGCATAAATCTTTGTGAGGAAGTGAAAGTAGGTTATAGATTTGGCATCTATTACTGACCAATATTTGAATGTTGTTGACTAGTCATTACTTGGTTTTGGACTAGTATATTATTCTATGATTGAAGAGGTATGTTTGTAATTAATTAGCGAGGTACAATATCAATTGCCTCTAGTTGAGGTGGAAATCTAATCAGGCTTTGTTGCATTGATATAGTAGATTCTGTCTGCTAGTGTGTAACACCACTTGCTACTTGTTGAGGAGTAGGACTCATCACATTTTGTCATTGAGGTGTAACATGAGCCATTGTTTGATTATCTAATCATGTAGGTTGTACACTTAAGAAAATGGTTGGTTGAGACTAGGGTGTAGAAGCTCTATTCCTTGGTATGATGATCTTCTCATTGGATTAACTATAGGCACACATTATTGGCTAGTTTTTTGTGTGTTAGTACCACTTTGATCAAGATTGGATGTTATTTTCACATTGTCTACTATGTTTGGCTCACTATTTAGTGTAGAATCCAAAGACACTTCTTCAATAACTGGCATATGTATCAAGTTATCTATCGAAGTGGTTTATAAAAATGGGTTAAAACTCATATTTTCTTATCCAGTTAATTCCATCAACACTCTTGTTGAAGGTACTAGGTCAATGAGAGGCTTACTTACCATATTCATCTGATTGGAGTCAGGTGCTGAATTTAGGTAAGTTTGGTATGCTATTTACATTTGATTAAAGTGATCTTCCATGATGTTTTTTCCTCGATTGGATATACTGGGGTCTTGGTACGTTATTTGGACTAGAGCCAAAGGATTGTTAGAAGAAGCTTGTTGATCATAAATGATATTATGGGGCACTCTTACTAGACTTGGTAAATTTTCATGAGGGAAGTATGTAGGAAATTTAGTCCCTACCTCTATGGCCCTAACCAAAATATCATCTTTATTCTCTAACAAATGTCACTCAAACAAAAATGGATCATACGTGGAAGCCAAATTAGTAGAATATGGCTATTAAAGTACTAGCTTGTCCACCATGGGTATTGTAGCTAAGTATTGCACGATTTGTTCTTGGTCCTATTCTGTGTAAGGTGGTGTGTTAACCAAATAGTTAGCCAATGGATATTGGCTTTATGCCCCTAATTGAGTATTATAAGAGGGATAAGAATCTGTCTCATAAGCAATGTTATTCGTATAGGTGTCTTGCACCAGTTCTTCCTACAAAACTACATTACTAATCCCTAGATTATACATGAGTCCACTACAAGTGTAAGAATACATGTTGGGATCCATAGTCAATGCTTGATGATAAAAGGTCAAAGAGTTCTACAAACTCTAAAAAGGACATAATCTAAAACAAATGATGCCTTCAACTTGGTCTAGATTTGTCAAAAGGATCAAAAGGTTTATGTTTGTGAGGAAACAAGCTAAAGTGAAGTGTCTAAGGTTTCACTTTTCACATAAAAGTAAGTAAATGGACCAAAAATCAAAATGCTAAACTCTAAGGTCGAAGTGTTTCAAATCAGTCTAATCTAGGAATTTAAAAGTTGTTAGGTCTTTTGGCCAAACGTGGTGTCAAAAGATAGGCTCAAACAAGGTATGTGCTAGGACTCTTGGCTAAATGGTGTCAAAAGCTATACTTTGAAAATAGATGAAAGTTTTAATCTAATGGATTTGAAACACTTCTAACAAACACTAGGCATTCGATTCTTGGACATGAACTTGGTCAAATAGGGATAAGGTAAAAAGGCACTTTAGCAATAGTTTATTTTCTCATAAATAATGGTATAAAACTTGGTTCTTTTTTACAAACAAGCTAGACAAAGGTGAATAGTATAACTGTGCTTTAGACAAAGGATCAAAAGTACACTTAGATCAGTCTAAATATGTAGGAATAAATTTGGAATTCTATGTAAGAAGGTCCATGAAATAATGTTTGAAATGATTTAGGCAGCGTAACAATGCTATAATACCCAAAAAGTGTGATAGAAAGGGTTTGTTTTAAAAACTTTCTAAGGCAAAGGTGCTTTCCTACAATTTTGATAGCATATCATTTCTTTTCTTGACTCAAAAATTTTATGGTGCACAGAGTTAAAGTACAAGCGTTTATCACAAAATGGCTTAAATCTATCAAATGAGGACAATGATTATGAGTCTTAAATGACCTTTAACCCAAATTGGAAATTAAACTTAATTTCCCTCAAGTTTAGTGCAAATGGTGAACCCACTTAACACATCAACCCTATGAACTTGTAAAGGTGTAATTTTGAATTTAAATTATAAGTGAAGGACTTAAACAACTTTGGTAAAGGTCTAGACTCAATTGGGCAGCATAACTATGCCAAGTGGATGATATGACTCTCAAGCTTTTGATGTACTTCTAAACAAGGCAAATGGATGATCTCACGTGGGTAGCATAATGCGTCTTTATTCAAAGGAAAATTTGGACTATGTGCTAGATTTGGATTGCTTGTTTACACCAAGTTTTGACTCTAAACAAGACTTTAATCTAGGACAAGACCAACTAATTAATCACCCTTAGATCCTAAATTGACAAGGTTGCTTGGTACTACTGGAATCCATCAATATACATCATTTGAGAGGCTTTTAAGTGTTCATACAAAAGTAAATACACATTATATAGTAGGGTTTTTACACCCCCCCCCCTTTTCTAAAATGACAGTACTATGACATGGACCTTAAGGTGCACCTTGCACCAACAATACTTCTATGACAAGTGGGTATTTGTATAAATTCTAACAAGTTTATGAATGATATAGGGGAATCAATTACACAATGACTTTCATGCCAAACAATGAAAAAAAATCATAGATTTTAGGTCCATATCACTTAGTTTGTTGCAAAAAATTCTAGTCCTTTTTGCAATCACTACATCCTATTGTTCGCTCAGTGTAGTGCGATGTCCAAAGTGCCACTACGTCCCATGTGAAACTCTAAAAGATTCAAATGAAGTCAATGCCAGGAGATGAAACCCTAGGTCAAATCTTCCCTAATAAACTTATGGGAGGTGAAGAGGTCCCCCTCGCAAGCCATGATGCATAAAAATAAAGAAATCATGAAAGTAGAAAGACTTTAGGGTCATTTTCAAGGTCACCCAAACTTTAATGAGTTTTTAGGGAGTGCTTTAGAAAACTTTTTTTCTAAGCCCTGGACTAGGATACTTTGAAATAGGAATGGCACTTTTGATTCCAAGGGTTCCCTATAGGGGAAAAATGAAAGAGCATACACACAACATACCTCTTTTTGCCAAATAAAATCTAATTAAACTATTGCTAGAAAAAATTGACGAGTGTGTTCAATTTTAAACCCAAATGGAATGTTTGGTGATGTTCTTTTGAACCCTTGGTATTAGTTTCAAACTTTGAAAAACATTCACCAAAAACATTTAAAAATTCCTTGTTAAGAACCAAAACAAAGTTCCTAATCCAACTTTAAGCATGCAAAAGTGATTTAAACATGTTTTGAGTAAATATCCTACTTGGTCCTACAACAAAATTATTAGCATGTCTTTTAGCTTTGAATCTCTTTTGAGTTTGAAACAAGAAACTTTGGAAAATTAGGTCTTCGGTCTATATTTTTGGAAAAACATAGTGGCCAACATCGATCAATACCACCAACGTCAGTTACGACCAACTGAGATCTCACCGATGTCAGTTCTACTGACTAATGTTGGTTAAGCCAAGTAACTGATGTCAGTATTTCTACTGACGTTAGTTAATGTGTAAAAACTATGGAAACCAAAAATGTCAAAAAATTTAGAAAACTAATTTGCAAGAGTTTTAAAATCTCAAATAAGTTTTTTATGGTTGCAAAAGGATCTCCTTTAGGTGTAGGATGCATCTAGTCCCATCGGGCATGCCATTATGTGTCTAGAAATTTGACTCAAGAGAGGATGGTTAGTATTGTGTTAGTTCCAAAATGAAAACAAAGTGAAATAAACACACTAATAGCATAACATCTCTAGGCCTAGACACTAGGGAGAGCTTAGTCAATAACCATGAATGAAACACACAACTAGAATGCAAAAGAAAACTCTTTTACCTTCCTTAGATGCTCCAAAATGCTTGTTGTGGTGGCTTTCTTGGTTTGTGCTCATGAAGTCCTTAAAAATAGAAGCTTGACAACCTCCATCTCTCATTGGCACCTTTGGCTTGTTGCTTGGCTTGGCTTGGAATAAATTTAGCATTATAACACTAGTTACTTGAAGCTTTTTGGAACCAATTATGGATTATAACTTTGCCCTAATTAAGCTAAGAAATGATGTTATGAGGCCTCCTATTTATAAATTTTTAGATTTGATTAGAATTGACCTCAACCACACATCTCATATGAGGCCTCCTATTTATAGATTTTTAGATTTGATTAGAATTGACCTCAACCATCCATCTCAACATTGAGATGTGTGGTTGAGGATTGATTCAATCTTGTAATTAAAATTTGTAATTATCCTCATCATGGAATTGAAAGAAGGAGAAATTAAGAGGCATGGAGGGCATCATGGAAGGCATTGATGAGGCATGGGAGGCATGAATATTGATATTTGTGGCATTTATGACCTAGGGATGTCTTCCCAAGAAATGAGGTCACTTGATGATGTAGATATTCAATATTCATTTCCAAAACAAATTATTCAATAAGTTTCCATGAAATTTTTTATCAGGCCTTAATTTGGATTAATTAGCTCTTAAGCATGATTAAACACATTATGCACAAACTACCCAAATTAATCAGAATGTCTTGTTATTGGTCCTAAATTTGACTGGATTTGAATTGGAAGTCCATGTCAGATGTATTGGATGTGTATTACCATTTAGAATGTTGTTAATAATAAATAACAAAGGCACTAGTCTTATGCAAAATATTTGATAGGAAAGAGCAGTCCAGAGCATGCAAGTGTAAATTTGCCATTTTGACTCGAAATAAATTGATCAAAGTTAGTTGGCCCATAAATTGCATTACCCCATTTAGGGATACCCTAGCCAAAATCGGCACTTGAATATATCATTTTCACATCATTTAGCATGTTTTAGTGTTTTTAGGCCAAATTGTGCATTTTGGGTGGAAATTGGCCAAAATCCTAATTAGAGATTATTAGCAGCCAGTTTTGGGTGTCTACAGATGTTAATTAAATGCATACATTCATTAATTCTCTAAAAAATGGGACCAAAGACTTGTAAAATTGTAAAACCACTCTCCTTGACTTGTCATGCATCAAGCCTAACTTATGGAATACAATTATCAATATCACATTCACTAAGGTGCCTTAGTTAACCAAGTAGTTGTGCATGTTATTTCCAAACATTCAGATAGTGAGAAGAAAAGGCAATACTTCAATTTTTTCTTTAAATACCTTGAAATTTGCATGTGTAGCTTTGGATTTATTTGATGTAGAGGACCTTCTAGTTAGGTATATTACCAAAAATTCTATTTATTCAGTGATCTAAGCCAGTTCATGTAGGATGATATCAGCCTTAAGCTTCTTCATGTCTTCTATAATGTTGTATATATCCCTATTTTGAGGTTTTTTTCTCTGAAACTACTCATCTTTCCTAAGGGGAGGTGGATTTTTGTTATCCCATTAGTTTGGAGGAGTAGTAGCATTATTATTCAGAGGTGTTGAAGTTTTAATTGGTTGTTTTCTCCTCATATTGTAGTTATTCCTATAGAACTACTAGAATTCATGGATCTCATATGTATTTTCCTTTGGTTCATTATCATATTATTTTAGAAATGGGAGATCATAGGTCTTAAAGACCATTATTGTTCTAGAGTGCCTAGAATCAAAAGAGGAAGAAGTTATTTTTGATGTGCAAAGCCTTATTGCCTATCTATCTCCTTTTGAAATATATTAAAGGTTGTGCAAAACTTGATGTAGTTGAGCTCACCATATTATGTAGTGTTATTAACCCTACAGAATGAGGAAGGGTTGCCTCCATAATATTGATATTTAGCATCTTGTTGGATGGAAATTGTTGTTTTTTATTATTTATAGACCTATTAAAATTACTATTGTATCTTTATAATCCAACTCTCTGATTATTTTTTTGGCCTCCAGTGTTACACATGCATTTATACATGTTTAGAAACTCATTGCTCAATTTTTGGACCATCCTCTAGATTGATTCCAATTTTATTTTTGTGGTATAAAAATTGGTTTCCTATACTATAGCAGTATTAACTAGTATCAATGATTGATCTAGAATTTTTTGGTTTGGCACAAATTTATTTAGGAAGCTAAGATGTTGATTATGTAGAGCCTAGGTTAATGGAAACTATTTATAAACCAAGTTCTAATTTTAGGGTATAATGCTTTGATTCATATTTAGAATTGGACTAGAGTCCATAAAAATAGGACCAAGAGTGAGTGGGGCCAAAGACTGCATCTAAGATTTCAATTTTGTATCTACATTGATTGCTTCGGCATAATCCAAAGGTAATTTATCAATACTAATATCTCTACACAAGAAGATAGTGGCCACAAGGTCCAAAGTGTTTTTATACATCTCTACGGCCAACTCTTCATTGAGTGCTTAAGTAGTCTCAAGTCTACTATACATCTTCTAAACTATAGCATTGAAGGCTCATATTAGCTCATTTGGCTCTCTCATCATACTAATAAAGTGTTGATAAATAATACTTGCACTAGTGACCTGGCTAAATTATGCCAAGAAGGTGTCCTTTAAATAAGTCCAAGATGTAAGGGAACTTTCTAGGATATTGATAAACTAGTTATAGGCCACATCTTACAATGTGAATGGAAATAGTCTACATACAACATCTTCATGGGTTGCATTTAAAATTCCCAAAGTGGTTTTAAAAACCTTGATGTGTTCTTATGCAGTCCTTCCTCCTAAGGGAGAAAATGAAGGTAGATATTTCTCAAGGTTCCTAGGTAAGTTATGGATAGCTCTTACAACATTAATAGCAGAACCAGTTAGCCAAGTTGGAGCCTAAATTGGAGCTTGGATTTTAATTTAGGGTTGAGGCTAAGGATGAGCCATTAGGAGTAATGGGAGGTAGGGTTGCCTACCTTGAGAGAATGATTGAGCCTGGGGTCCTCTCCTAACTTCTTTATCATACCTAATTTTTTTATGGATTTATAAAGGTGGGAATTGTAAGTTAGTGTTTTAGGTTTACCTTGTTAGTCTTTTGGGTGTTTTTAGTGTAACTAAAGTGATTCTTTTCAAACAAAATAGAGGTGTATGTGCATGTCCTCCTTCTAAATCTATCTTTAGGTTATCTATTGATGTGGGTTTTATTCACACCACAAAAAATTTTATGAGGTAGTCTCTAACATTTTCGGATTAGTAAAAAGGTATTCATTCCAAGGTACGAGTTGTGAGGTATTAGGTTTTATAAACAATTTGTTGATGGAATAGTGGTGAGAGAGATAAATTCTTTACCACATGTGAATTAGATATAGGTAAACCTAGATCTACTTAAAATGGGTGGATTGATGATGGTTCTAACTAAGGTGGGTTGGAATTCATAAGAAACTCAAAAAGGAGGGAAAGGTAGGGTAGAAAATAATGTTTGTGGACCACACTAGATGAAACCTTTCAAGACCAATACTTAAGCTTAGGTAGGATAAAAAATCATAGACCAATATTTTTTGTAAGATAATATAATACACCAAAAATCAAACATAGTTAGGATTCAAATGGAACAAAAATATAACATAATTAAACACATAAAATCAAAAGTTGTCCCATTTGTTAAACTATAAGAGCACATCCATAAGGATGAATTATGATTTATATGCAAAAGGTATTTAGATCAAATATAGATTAATATGAATGACTGTAAATAAAAGATAACTTATACACAACCAAAGACTAAAAAATCATAATGATATCACTTTTTACACAATCCACAAGTTGGAGAATAATCAATATTTTCACATCAAGACTAAGATTGCAAAACTTCTTCAAAATTTCCTATTAATCTTAACATCTAAAATTATCCTTTATATGAAATAGGAGGATACAAGTATATATAATCTTGGAATGGGGGAGGCCTCATCTCTTAATAAAAGCCTCAAAATAAAATTATAAAAATATCATTGTATGTTAACCTCATGCAAAACATGTATGTTCAACATTGCTCACTCAAAATTAAAAAAATCATCTAAAAATAAAATATATACATGTTAAATAAATTTGGAACAAACAGTTCCATTTAAACTAAACCATGCAAGTTCATATGTAAAATTAGGAAGTGATAATGTGTCACCATTGGAATAATTTAAACTATAACAAAATTGAAGTGGAAGTTCACGTGGATAGAACTAGAGTTGTAGTCAGAGTCACAACTGAGATAAGTACTAAAACTAATGATGAACCTAAAGTATCTACTAAAAGTGGGACATAAGTTAACTCAGTTTGAGTGTGAACCAACGTATATTTTGGAAGTTGATTACCCTTAAGTGGGGTTATAGTAACCCTTACTTCCATAATTTCTTGTTTAGCTACCTCCATCTGAAGACAAAATACATGACTCACCTAAAAGTCAATTTCTATGGTCTCAAAATCAAGCACAGCTCTTTTGAATAATTAAGGAAGCTTGTCCATCAATTTCTTATGTGTATATAATGCAAATATAACCCCAACATGTATTGACTTAGTCCTAATAATATTATCTCTTAAAAAATTAACCAACTACATTAGCTCAGCATTGGTTATGTAAATAGTCTCATCAATCTTTGCTCTAAAATTATCTAATGTTACTTATAAAAGATTCTAAAAAATGGGCTTGGAAACCAGTTTCCCCTCTGAATTGATTTTTTGATTCACTCTTAATCATGTTAGGATAGAAATAACTTCCCTCTCCTAGTTGGAAAATTTTTGGACCAAATCCTGCATCACTTGATGCCATTCAAGTATATTATCCCTCTTTGCAGTAATGTAAGTCTTCACCCAAGGAACCTCAAATGTTATTATGTTTAGGTGGGTATAAGCCTTATTTTTTGTGGCTTAGATTTTGAAACACAATTAAACATCAATATCCTTTATTTTATTGAACATTTGAAGAATGTCTCCCCATTTAGTTTTGGAAGTGGCCTTGGTAGAGCTTACTGAGCCAATGGTATCATAAAGCTTCCTTGTTATCCCCTATAAATTATATATTATTTATTTTGGGGCCTAGATGGTATTTAATGCTTATTACTTCTACACATTTTGATCAAAAATTCTAAACATTTCCTTTATCACCCCTCCCATTACATCCACAAAATTGTAAGGATCTTCTCTAATCCTATCTAGGTTTGAAGGATTTACCTTCCTTCCCTTTGTTAGAGAAAATATAGCTTCTATCTACTCCAACTCTATATATTAACCTTCATCCATCATCATTTTCCTCTTGATTTTTATCAAAGTTCTTGTCTACCTATCAAAATGGAATTGAACTATAGGTTTCTCAATTATCACTAAGTCCTATCTTGAAGTTTTTATTATTATTACAATTACTTGATCCATGAATAAATATTCAAATCAAATTGTTGCATAATTTATTCTATAGGTGATGTTTATTGAGTTGGTTGTGATTATTGAGCTTGTTGAGTTGGTTGATATCTTTAAGTAATCAAAATATATTTCCCTATAAATAACATAGGATTCAGGGAGGATGTCCTTATTATAGGAAACAAAGGAATAGCTTTCCTTCAACTAGTAACCTACTTCTAGACTAATGTGTCTATGATGTATTAGCCTTCCCTTCTACCTTATGCACTAAAACTATAGGTGTCTCTATCTATGTATCTCATCCAATTGTCATTTCTATCTTTTTAGATGGCCTATAAGAGGAGACTTATGCAACAAAAATAGAGGCAGACACTAGGTTTTCAAAATGTACCCCTTGGTTTGGACTAGGTTATAGAGGGATGGTCTCACTAAATAAGGAATAGGTCACTGAGGTGATTATTAGATTCTAAAAATAATCATTAATGAGAGTATATGCAACCTTGGTACTCATAACATTAGTGGCCATAGGCTTTAAAATAGTATGTTGGGCTGAGGTAGACAAAATTGGCATTGAAGTAGCATCTTGGGGCTAGGTTATTTGACTTAAAAAATACAAATAATGCAAAGAATATGTCACACTAGTTGTAATTACAAAAATTGAGAAAGTTGTCAAAGAATGTGAACCTATAGAACTTATAACTAAAAAAGGAATAGCTAGAGTGATATCTACTATCATTGACATTATTGTAATCTAAGGTGGAGAGCTTAGAGATGTGGCTAGGTATGGCCCCTATATTATAGATTGTAGTTATGACTTTGCTTCTCTTTTTGCATCCCCCTATCTCTTGCATATTAGTTTAGTAGTTACTAAGCTATCATCCTTTGGGTTGACCTCTTTAGATCCTTATATCAACCATGTTCCCCTTGATTGGGCACTTTCCTCCGATAGCCATTCATCTTCTAGTTCTAATTTAATTATCTCACTGATAGACCATGATTTTTTAGTGTCATGCCCTAATGCTCATTCATCCTCAATCTTCCATATCTTATCCTCTTCCTCACTATCAGAGATTATGATAGGATCTGATCTTCATGTTCCTCTTCTTTTATCCTCCCTCTCTTTAGGGAATTCTTTTGGTTTTTCATTCACTTCCATCTTATAAGGAAAAATAGGTGGGGTCTTGGGGTTCCTTGTATATGTCAGTATTTTTTTGGTAGCAGTATAGGTTGGCCTAATTGAAGATGGAATGGGAGATGGAGGGACTATAGTGGTGACAAACAGTGATGGAGTGCAAAGGGTAGTCACTACTAGAAGAATGATGTATGGTGAATCTATTTATATAGTAGGATGGGGTGATTTTGTTGGTGGTGACAAAGGAGTAATATTCACTTGAGACAAAAATGAAGGAAGATTTGCCTAATGTAAAATTGTTAATGGAGGAAATGAAAACATAGAAAATATATTAGCTTCTCCACTTGGACTTACAAACCTTTCTTCTTTATCTCTATTTTGTGGGGAGGTAGTGGTAACTGTGTGGGTAGGGGAAATTGGAGGACTCTCCACTCCCTCTTTTACATGAGTTTTAAAACAAATTACCACTTATTAATCTTTTTATCATATTATTTAGTTATATTATGATCATATGGTATCCTCTACACCATAATCATATACATGTTATCTCTATGTATCCTAATATCCACTTCAAATTCATATTCAACATTCATAAAAATATTGTCATGGTCATAGGCCTAGTGTCCATAGTTGATCCTAATTTTTCTTTCATATTTCTTGAGAAGTGTTCTAACATTTCATCTATGGTCCCATTTTCTGTAGGGTACCCATGTTAAGCAATAATGTGTCCTAATTTTCCCAACAATTTATAGGTGTTCCCACCTTATGTATTGAATTATACCAATACTAAGAGGGGTGGGATGGATGGCTGCATGTTTTGATTTCCTTAGCTCCTTGTCCATAATCTCTAAAAACTAAGTGACAATTACTTACTCAACAACCTTATCAATAAAAATCCTTATTAGGTATAGAGTATGTGCTCTAGTGCCTTATATTTTGATTACAGTGCACTCAAGGTACAACCAATAGTCACCCATTTTTTGAATAGAATTATTGATTTTATTAGACAACCTAGGCATATTATATTCATAAATAGCCTGATAAACCATGGGATAAAAGGTTTTGGTCAACCTCTTCATGTTCTTCTTAAACCTATGATTATGATAATGTTGAATTCATCACATATCATATTCTAAGGTTACTTTATGGATGGTTTCCAAGGTTCCTAAAATGGTGAGTGAACTATTTTAGTTATATCATCCATTATGTATGACATAGTATAAAAGTTACCATCTGACAAAATTTTAGGATTGTTGATTTTGAGAATTCAGTTGGAGCTAATGATTTATCCAATTACTATGACCTTTTTGGATATCAGAATCATGTCCAAAAAAGGGACCCATATCTCATTGATGTAGGTAATAGTTAAAAAACCATATATTCTATTCAAAAGTTCCATATAAATTCTTACCCTTGGCCTAAATAAAACAATAGGAATGGCGAAGGTGTGACCCTAAAATGCAATGTTTATTGGGTTACCAGTCCATTCCTATAACTTATTATTGATATTGTTCTTGAGAAACTATTGTCACTTAAACTTTCACCCAATGAGGAGATGGGATAAGCTTTTCCTCATTAAAGTGAAACAATATAACCACCTCAAGGTTGTGGGTATCCTTATTAGGAGGTGGATCTCTAGATTAGGGTCTAGCTCCCCTTAATGTATCAATAAAGCTCAAATCCTACCACTAAAATTGGGGATGAAAAGGGATAGAGGTAACATGAAAGTAAACCTATTATATGGGGGTGATACACCAAATTATTTTCTCTACTCATACCTTTGACATGCACTTGGAACCAAGAACAAGTCACATATACACTTCACTCAATATCAACTCTCTCTCTCTCTCTCTTACATCAATGCTTCGACATGGGGTCTAGGAGATAGTATAGGTTAGAAAGACTTAGCCAATATGAATTTTAAGAAACTCTATTGAATGGTATATTCACTACACCTATAACCTCACTTGACACTTCTTATTGACCTGCAAGAAAGAGATCATAACACGCTAGGTACTAATAAGAGTAACATGTGAAGGTAAATAGACATCACACTTGCACAAGAATAAACACTATCATGTACACTTAGTGAATTCATATAATGAGGTAAAATTACTTATCTTTATCAATTCAAGGCATAAATTTTTTAGGGATTCACCATACCCAAGTAGAGAGATCCATACAATGGCCAGCAAGGCCTAATTTATAGAACTTGGAAGAAGAGAGAGAGGAGAAGTTGAAGAGGGACAAGGACATGTGTCACCAATTTGAATACCAGTTAAAAATTCATGAGAGAGAAGTATGGGGAGATCCATATCATTTTAGGAGTTACAAATGTCATCTTTAATCATCCAAAACCTGTAAATAGTCAAGAAACTCCTTTTTTATGCATAAAAAATTTCCCCTTATGATTGGCCTTGTAAAACTACCAAAACTCTACACCTAATCAATTATGATGATGAATATAAGTAGGAGGGGTTACTAATAAGACCTCACATGTATTGTGGAGGCTCTTGACCCTTCCTATCATCTTGGCCATGCATGATCACACTTGGCAGTCTCAAAATAGCCTTTTTCCCTTCACCTCTCACACTTGGCACCTTAAATACATTTAAACCTACAATATGATCCATAAAAGAGGATAAATTAAATGTTTAATTAGTTATCATACCATCAATTACAATAAATTGGCCTTAAAAGTCTCTTCAAATGAAGATTTATCATTTCTTCTAAGTCCTCACTAGTTGGTTCACATGATTGGTTGAAAATAACAAGTTTTTGGGCACACTTAAGAGCTTATTCACTTGATATAATGACCATATTGACTTGTAAAAAGTCCTAATCTTCCCTTCAAAAGTGATTTCATCTCCTAGAAGTTCACCATGCCTACACAACATTAAAAATAGTTAAAATAAGCACTATTTTCCTCTTTTCCATATAGTTAAATACAATCCAAGGTCATGTATATGATCCTCATGGATTTTAAAACATATTCTCATCAGCACTCAATGTTAAATTCCTCTATTTGGGTGCACTTTTAGGCTCATTTTCACCTCTAGGTCTCAAAACAGGGTTTTGGAGGGTTTATACTCTTAACCTTTGTTCATAAAGGTTTGAAATTTAAATTATCTCTAAAAGGAATTTTTTTATTCTTAATGACCCACTCAAACTTCATTTAACAGATACAGGTCCCATGAAAAGGCTCATGACATATATGAGCATTTTAAGATGACCATTTGAGTCAATTTTACATAAATAACAGGGTTTGAGTATGTTTTAGGCCAAATGGTGGCTTATAGGTGAATATATTGAAAACTAGAGGCTTTAAAACCTCTTAATATTTCCTATAAACATCCTTAAATCACTATAAAATCTCCCTTGAAGATATAAAATAAATTGACCCCTGCTTTGGAAACATGTTTAGCCTTGCAAATAGGTCTGTCTGTACACTGGATTCAAAATGACCCTCAAAAAGGATTTATCTACCTATTGATATCTCCAAAAATTAACTTATACTTATATTAAGGTGACTTGAGACATTTTCATTCTTTACTAAGGCCCAAAATGAAAGTGACTCTCCATTTGAGACTAGACCTATTTCTTACCCACTAGGTATACATGTAAACCTCTTTGGTTGGAGCACCCTGTTTTCCCTCAGACCCTCTAGGTTGGATTATCACGTCTCCCTTGGTTTTTTATAGCTTAAAAAATCTTAACTTGAACCCTCCTTACCTTTTGGTCTGTGATTTGACCTATTTTCATGAAATGGCAGGGTCTATGCAAAGGGAAAAGTGCCCCCTATCTGAGACAAAATAGGGGGCACTTTCCATATTATTATAGAAAATTTTATTATTTTTTAATATTAATCAAACCAAAAGGGTAATTTTTACCAAATTTCACCTCTTTATTCCTAGTTTTGACTGTCAATACCTCCAAATTTCAAGACTAGTCATTAGGCAGGCAGAATATGCATGGTAGGCAGGGTACAAGTTTGTTTTACCTTTGGAAATATGCTTTCCTTTACTTTAAATCCTAATTTTGATTTTTAAATATAATTTTAATACATATATATACCTTTTTACAACCACTTTTTAATGTTACTCTCACTAGAACCTGTATCCAAACATCTCATCCTTGTTTACCTGTCCTCATCTTTTCACTGGGATAGAGTCCTTTGACTATGTTTAGTAGTTTTTTAGGCCTCAAAACCAGGTTTTAAAGTTTTTTAATCATTTATATATTCTATTTATATCACTCATTACTTTTTACAAGCTTCATTTCACTTACAAGGTCCCTGTTGTGTAAAGGAGAACCTATTTTCAACTTCCTGCTTGTAGGACTATATTTCATGCATTTTAGGCTTGCCTAAAAGTGCTCTTGAACTTTGGATGATGGTGTGTGGACTTACTCTTCATTTTTATTGCTTATAATACATCCTCATTCATTTTTTTCACTTATAAAACCTTAAAATCATACACCAATTCATGCTTAAGTTTCCAACTAGCAACCATGTCTACCTTGACTGTGTTTTTATGAGTTTAGGGGCTTGTAGGTCATGACCTGAGCTTAATTTGATGTTCATGGTCCTCCTTTACATTTTATTTTAGGTAATATGACTCCTTAATTCATTTTAATTACCTATATTCCTTCTAAACTAACATCAACTCATGATTAAGTCTTCAATTGGATCATCCTCTACCCTGTTTGGACTAAGACAGTCCTATAAGTGATTTTAGGCAAGATCTAGGGCTATTTCATGATGTGTTTAGGTTGTAAAAGGTTTATTAAAGGTATATATTCATTCATCTAGGCCCACCCCACTTTCATCCATATTTAATGAACTCCAAACCAAATTCAAACTCCAAATTGTTCCTTCACTGCCCATGATTGTGTTTCCATAGAGTTTGAGGCTTGTAGGTGGTTGGCTGAGTCTAATTAGGTCATGTTATTGATAGAAATACTTTTACCTTAGGCCTATTACTTATTCAAACATATAATTCATTTCACACCTTCAAATTTATCACTATAAGCCCTATTGATGTTAAAAACTGATTAAGGTTGTTGACTGTTGGTGTTCCCAAGCCTGTACAGATAGGGGAGGGTGTGTTAGGGGTCCAAAACATTAGAAATGACATTGTCTTTATCATCTTTGAATATGAATTCCCTTTGGAATAGTTTAAAATGGTTTAAAATTGAATCATTGTCTATAAATTCTCAAATGAAACACAATATCACTTTTTACACCTTGTAGATATCACTGCTACAAATCAATGATTTTTGGCAGCTTTTGAGTTTGTTCAAAAGTCATCTTCCACTCCTCCTTTTGACCTCAAAATTGGAATAAGTAGTGATTTTGGATATGTTTATAAGGTAAAACAATCAAGGTCATTAAAAACCACCATGATCTCATAATATGAAAACATTAAAAGCACCTAAGATCTTTGTTTTGATCTTTTAGGGACTAAGAACCCAAAATGGCCTTCTCACTATTTGAAGTGAAAATCTTGCCTTGCATAGCCTTTAAACCTTCATAGTATTGAATAAAAGGACCCTTGGATATGTGATAGGATTTAAATCATGAACTCCACCATACATTCAATATTAAAATCTATGTATAAACCTCCTGGAGAAGCTGACTATAAGCACATTTTGGAAACAAGGTAGTGAGCAAAGAGACTAAGGTAAATTAGCTTGGAAGGAGTACTTGATTTGATATCCCACAAGAGTATTCATGAAATAAAACTTTAAAACATTATTTAAAACACATTTAAACCTCCATGGAGCTCCTCCCACATTGAGAAACTCAAATTCCACATACATGACTACCAACTTGGCAAAACAAGCATAATTTAGAATCCTCCTTCAAGTGGCATTGAAAGAGGATTTGTAAGTTGGAAACATAAAAATAAGTATAATAATGTCTTTAAAAATATGTGAAATCACCTAAAAAAAACCATTCCATCAATCGAAAGCAATAAAAGTTGAAACAAATTCAAAAAGAGACCCACTCATGGTTGAATAGGCATAAAAAGTTGCATGGAGTGTTAACCATTATTCATGAAGGAGGAGACACCAATATGAGAGCTATATATATGTATTTTAAGTTCACTCAAATTGATATCCACTTTTAGAATCATTTCCCTTAAATCCACCTGTAGCTTCCATAGTGAGTTCTTGAACTTGCCCTTCCTTGGCTTACCAATGGAGAATAAAGAGAAATGAGTTGAAAATTGAAATTTTAATACCATATATGAAAAAAAAAATTGTATGACCTATATGGAGGTAAAGAGTCACTCCACCATGTTTTTTTTGTAAGGTAACTTGAGAAGTTTGTACAAGTATTGAAAAAGGTCTATTATTTAGGGAAAACTGCTTCTTGCCTGATGAACCTAACTTATAACTATCACTTAACATTATCTTGCCATGACCCAAAGTTTAAACTCACCTTGGTGTCAAATTTTATTTCATAAATGTAAGTACAAGTCATTTAATAGGCTAAAAGGTGGCCAAAAAACCTCCTTTCGCACATGAAACCTAACAAATGACTAGTTTATGACTTTTAATCACATTGAAACATGATAAATGACATATTATGACAATTGGACACAAAATGGACCTTTGACTAAGTTTCACCAAGGTTTGACCATAGTTAACCATGGTTGACTAGGCCAATTTGAGGGGAATGAACTTAGACAAGGACTAAAATAAGACCAAGTAAAATATATAGGACAATATGAGACCCCATAAGATGTGTATAAGCCTTCTTGAAAAGTTTAAAATTATATGGGTTGAATTCATTTGACTAGAAGTCAAATTTGGTCAAGAATTTGGCAACTCTTAGGAGAAACATGCTTGCCTATGTTAAGGACTAGTAGCCTTATCCTATCCATTGGGCAAGGGAGTCAGAATACACTTGGAAAACATTAGGGGCAGACCCTGAAGATACCAAAAAAACAATAATCCTACCTCAAACATACAAAGGGAAAGAACAACACACAACAAAGACCCAATAACAAATAAGACAAAGACACACTTATGCTACTAAGAACTTATGGAAATCAAAACACAACACAATTGAAAGCAAACTAATATGTACATCTGACCTAATACATTTCCCCCCCTCTTGGATTAAAGGGGAAACTTCTTAAGTCTCCTTCACAGAAATAAACCTCATAGTGGTAACCAAGTAGTTCGTAGGAGTGAAAACTTGGTGACTCACCCTTCTTGTTTGTCATCTTGATTGGCATGTATTCCAATTCATCAAGTTCAAACATGTCTTCTACCTCCATGTATTCATATTTCTCTTTGAGACATGTTTCATGTTGGTTCTTCATGTAGGTGTAATCCATCAATGGATCAATGGCTGCAATCTCATCATTATAGGGCTCATTTGGCTCATGTCCCTCTTGATATGCATCTTAGACAACTCATTATTTTCTATCTATTAGAAAATCTTATCAAACTAATCTCTTGCTTCATCATGGCTCTCTTGAAGGAGAGTGGATGGTGTGATGTTTGAGCTGAGACAAAAAATTTCTAGTTCATCCCAAAAATCATCATTTTCTTGATTAAGGTCTCCCTATTCAATACTTCTATAAAACCAATTTTATTATCCTCCTTCTTGTTCAAAAATAAGAGTCTCTATCTGCTCAACAACATGCTCTTGAACCTTATTCAATTTAGGTCCCATGATTTGATTACTATCTTCATCAAAGGAAAAAGAAGGCTCATCAAACAAAGGGAAAGAGATCTCACCATGCTTACATTCCTCATCATCCATCATTGACATGTGAAGTTTATCAATGTCATCTTCATATTATTATAACATTTGCATGTATGTGTGACCATTATCTTCTCCTTAAACCATGACACCTTCAAGGGATACTTCTTCAACCTTAGCATCATGAGATTCTCCTAGAACAACCACCTCTTGAGATATGATTTGACTATGTTTTTCATCTTTGGTAATGCCTTCCACCTCATGTTCATGATTATGATGATCATGGGGAGTAATTATTATTATATCATCCTCATTATCACTCATGATAGCCTCTTGGTTAGACAAAAATTGCATTTTCTCTTCCTCACTTGCCTCCCTCAAAATAGGTTCCTCTTTAAGAGGGAATGAAGTGAAGGGTGAATAGATAGGTTCATGAATTTGAGGTGAAATAGATGGAATATTTAAGGTAGTGGAGTGTGAAGGGAATGGAAATGGAGTGTGGGATGAAGGAGAGGATTTAGGAATGGACTTTGAAAAGAGGCAAGCACTATTGAGCTCGAATGGAAGTCTACTCTTGGGCTAGTTGGAAGGAACATCACTTACATGAGCAGGAATCTCACTTTGCCAATGATCTCATTGAATATGGTTTATGGTAAATTCATCTTTCACATAACAAGGTTGATAATAATATGATTGAGGATGATAAGCATCAACATATGAAGGGTATGACTCAAATTGGGGCTGGTAACAAGGCATTTCTTGGTAACCATTCCCATAAGACTGCCAAACATCTTGATGATGACTATGAAGGGATGAAAAAGAAAGCTCATATGGTTGATAAATGCCATATTGGAGCTGATGAAGGTCATATTGGGCCTGATAAGGATCAAAACAAGGTTGATAAAAATCATGAGCAAGTTGACCAAGAACTTGCTCACTTTGAAGAGGAAGAGGCAAAGTTTGTAATGTCTTAGCCACTTGTAGAGGGCCAAATTCAACATCAAGACCAACCTTGAAAGCTTCATTTGGAAACCAAGACATTGAAAATGCTATGAACAACCTTAAAATGGAATACCAAACTTCTAAACCATCTGATTTAACTTTGGAGTCACCATTGGTACTTGGAAAAGTGCCTCCTAAGGCTGATGTATTGAAGGACAACACCAAAAAATCCTCCAACTCTTGGAACTCATGTCCCACTAGGCATGCCAAAAATATTTGTCACTTGAACTTTCACCCAATGAGGATATGGGACAAGATTATCTTCATTCAAGTGAAACAATGGAACCACCTCAGGGTTGTGGGTATCCCTATTAGGAGGTGGATCTCTAGATTAGGGGCTAGCTCCCCTTGATGTATCAATAAACCTCAAATCTTACCACTAAACTTGGGGATGAAAAGGAATAGAGGTAAAATAAAATTAAACCTATTATATGGGGGTGATACACCAAATTATTTTCTCTACTCATACCTTTGACATGCACTTGGAACCAAAAACATGTCACATATACACTTCACTCAATATCAACTCTCTCTCTCACACATCAATGCTTCAACATGGGGTTTAGAAGATAGCATACATTAGAAAGACTTAGGAAATAGGAATTCTAAGAAACTATATTTAATTATATATTCACAATACCTTCAACCTCACTTGATACTTCTTATTGACCTGCAAGAAAGAGATTGGAACACACTAGGTACTAATAGGAGTAACATGTGAAGGTAAATAGACATCACACTTACACAAGACTAAACACTATCATGTACACTTTTTTAATTATTATAATGAGGTAAAATTAATTGTATTTATTTATTAAAGGAACAAATTCTGTAGGTCTTATCCATACCTAGGCAAATAGATCCATACAATGGCCAAGAAGGACTAATTTATAGAACTTGGAAGAAGAGAGAGAGAGGAGAAGTTGAAGAGGCACAAATACATGTGTCACCAATGTTAAGACTAGCTAAAAATGCATGAGAGATAATAATGGGGAGATACATATCATTTTAGGAGTTACAAATGTCATCTTCAATCATCCAAAATGTATAAATAGTCAAGAAACTCCTTTTCTATGCATAGAAAATTTCCCCTTATGATTGGCCTTACAAAACTACCCAAACTCTACACCTGATCAATTTTGATGATGAATCTGAGTAGGATGGGTTATTAAGAATATGTCACATATATTTGGTAGGATCCTAACCCTTCCTATCATCTTGGCCATGCATGATCACACTTGGTAGTCTCAAAATAGCCTTTTTCCCTTTACCTCTCACACTTGGCACCTTCAAGATCTTCAAACCTCCAATATGATCAATAAAATAGGAGAAATTATATGTTTATGGAGTTCTCATACCATTATTTAAAATAAATTGGCATTTAAATTCTCTTCAAATTAATATTTTTTATTTCTTCCAAGTCCTCACTAGCTCTTGCTATAGAAAAGAAATTGACCCCTACTTTGGAAACATGTCTAGCCTTGCCAATAGGTCTATCCATACCTTGGATTCATAATGACCCTAAAAATTGATTTATCTACCTATTTATATCTCTAAAACTTCATTTCCACTTCCATGAAGGTGACTCAAGACATTGGGATGCTTTACTAAGGCCTAAAATGAAAGTGACTCTCCATTTGAGACTAGACCTATTTCTTGCCCACTAGGTATACATGCAAACCTCCTTGGTTGGAGCACCTTGTTTGCCCTCAGACCCTCTAGGTTGACTTATAATTTCTCCCCTTGTGTGTTCCATCTTAAAAAATCTTAACTTGAACCCTCCTTACCTTTTAGTCCATGATTTGACCTATTTTCATGAAATGGTAGGGTCTATGCAAAGGGAAAAGTGCCCCCTGTTTGAGAAAAAATAGTGGAAAATTACCCTTTTATTCTTGAAATTTTTATTATTTTATAATATTAATAAACCATTAAGGTTACTCTTTACCAAATTTCACCTCTTTATTCCTAATTTTGACCCTCAAGACCTCCAAATTTCAAGACTGGTCATTAGGTAGGCAGAATATGCATGGTAGGCAGGGTACAAGTTTGTTTTGCCTTTGGAAAAATGGTTTCCTTTAATTTTAATGATTTTTATGTTTAAATTTAATTTTTATACATATATATACCTTTTTTAAACCACTTTTAAATGTGACTCTCACTAGAACTTGTATCCAAATATCTCATCCTTACTTACATGTCCTCATGTTTTGACTAGGATAGAGTCCTTTCACTATGTTTGGAAGTTTTTTAGGCCTCAAAACCAGGTTTTAAAGTGTTTTAATAATTTTTTATATTATATTTATATCACTCATAAATTTTTACAAGCTTAATTTTACCTACAAGGTCCCTGTTGTGCAAAGGAGAACCTATTTTCAACTTCCTGCTTATAGGACTATATTTCATGCATTTTGGGCTTGCCTGGAGGTGCTCTTGAACTTTGGATGATGGTGTATGGAATTCCTCTTCATTTTTATTGGTAATATTAAATCCTCATTCATTTTATCACTTATAAAACCTTCAAACCATACACCAATTCGTGCTTAAGTTTCCAACTAGTAACCTTGTTTGCCTTGACTATGTTTTTGTGAGTTTAAGGGCCCATAGGTCATGACCTGAGCTTAATTTGATGTTCATGGTCCTCTTTTCCAAATTATTTTAGGTCATATGACTCATTAATTCATTTTAATTACCTATCATCCTTCTAAACTAGCATCAACTCATGGTCAAGCCTTCAATTGGATCATCATCTGCCCTATTTGGATTGAGACAGTCCTATAGGTGATTTTAGGCAAGATCTAGGGCTAGTTCATGATGTGTTTAGGTTTTCAAAGGTTTATTAAAGGTAACTATTCATTCATCTAGGCCCACCCCACTTTCATCCATATTTAACTAACTCCAAACCAAATTCAAACTCCAAATTGTTCCCTCACTACCCATGACTATGTTTCCATGGAGTTTGAGGCCTGTAGGTGGTTGGCTGAGTCTAATTAGGTCATGTTATTGACAAGTAATAATTTTACCTTATGCCTAGTAATTATTCAAACATATAATTCATTTCACACCTTAAAATTTATCACTATAATCCCTATTTAGGTTTAAAACTTGTTAAGGTTGTTGACTGTTGGTGTTCCCAAGCCTATACAGATAGGGAGGGTGTGTTAGGGGTCCAAAACATTGGAAATGACCTTGTCTTTGTCATATTGGCCTATGAATTCCATTTGGACTAGTTTAAAATGTTTAAAACTTGAATCATGGTCTATAAATTCTCAAATGAAACACAATATCATTTTTACACCTTGTAGATATCACTGCTACAAATCAATGATTTTTGGCAGCTTTTGAGTTTGTTCAAAAATCATCTTCCACTCCTCCTTTTGACCTCAAAATTGGCATAAGTAGTTCTTGTGGATAGGGATACAAGTTAAAACAATCAAGGTCATTAAAAACCACCATGATCTCATAATATGAAAACATTAAAATCACCTAGGATCTTTGTTTTGATCCTTCAGGGACTGAGAACCTAAAAAGTCCTCACTATTTGAAGTGAAAATCTTGCCTTGCATAGCCTTTAAACCTTCATAGTATGGAATCAAATGACCCTTGGATATGTGATATTAATTAAATAATGAGATCCACTATACATTCATCATTAAAATCTTCATACAAACCTCTTGGAGAAGCTAACTGTAAGCACATTTTGGAAACAAGGCAGTGAGCAAAGAGACTAAGGCAAATTAGCTTGGAAGCAGTACTTGATTTAATATCCCATGAAATTATTCATGAAATAAAACTTGAAAAAATTATTTTAAACACATTTAAATCTCCATGGAGCTCCCCCACATTTCAACAATTAGATTCTACATACATGTCTGCCAACTTGGTAAAACAAGCATAATTTGGAATCCTCCTTCAAGTGGCATTGAAAAAGGAGTTGGAAATTGGAAACACCAAAATAATCATAATAATTTATTTAAAAACATGTGTAATCACTTTTAACTAACCATTCCATCAATCCAAATCAATAAAAGTTGAAACAGATTCAAAAAGAGACCCCCTCATGGTTGAATAGGCATAAAAAGTTGCTTGAAGTGTTAACCATTATTCATGAAGCGGGATCCACCAATATGAGAGTTATTGATATGGATGTGAAGTGCAC
This sequence comes from Torreya grandis, assembly GCA_037957365.1. NCBI lineage: Eukaryota > Viridiplantae > Streptophyta > Pinopsida > Cupressales > Taxaceae > Torreya > Torreya grandis. The sequence continues at coordinate 4,109,595 of JARHVA010000011.1, forward strand.
TTAGATTTATATCCACCTGTATAATCATATCCCTTAACTCCACCTATAACTTCCATAGTGAGTGCTTGAACTTGCCCTTCCTTGGCTTGTCAATGGAGAATGAATAAAAATGAGTTGCAGATGAAAATTTTCGTGACACATTAAAAAAAAATGTGGATATGACCTTTTGAGAGGTGAAGAGTCACTCCACCAAATTTTTTTGCTGCAAGGGAGCTTGAGAAGTCTGTACAAGTGTTGAAAAAGGTATATTTTTTATTGAAAACTACTTCTTACCTGACAAACCTAACTTATAAATATCACCTAACCTGATATTTACATTACCTAATTTAAACTCACCTTTCTATCAAATTTTCTTGCATAAAAGTAAGTAAAAGTCATTTAATAGGCTAAAAGGTGGCCAAAAGACCTCTTTTTGCACATGAAACCTAACAAATGACTAGTTTATGACTTGTAATCACATTGAAACATGATAAATGACATATTATGACAATTTTAAACATAATGGACCTTTTACTAAGTTTGACCAAGGTTTGACCATAGTTGACCATGGTTGACTAGGGTAATTCAAGGGGAATGAACTTAGACAAGGACTAGAACAAGACCAAGCAAGATATATAGGACAATATGAGACCCCATAGGATGTGTATAAACCTTCTTGAAAAGTTTGAAATTATATGGGTTGACTTCATTTGACTAGAAGTCAAATTTGGTCAACAGAAACCATGTGTTTACCATATCTTAGTTGTATGTCATCTCAGGCACTAGAGGTTTGTAGTACTTTTCAAAGGCATTACCACTAATATATGCAGATAACATTTTGCTTAGCCTAAAGTAGATTATTTTTCTATAAATTTTACCATTCATAAATAAATCAAACAAGAGGTCTATGTATGGCATTACCTCTAGCTTGGCCACTACATTATGGAAACCCATTGCTTTTATGGCTATTAGGTCATCTGTGTATTTTTGTGTGCAGATGGATAGATGGTCCCTAGATTTATAAGGCTTAGTTGCCTCAACCACATCCCAAATGGTAGAATAATTCTTAAACTCATGATTCAAGGCTACTAAATCAAAGGTTGTATCTATAAATTTAGTCGATCCTACAATAGAGTATGCAGAGGGAACTGGAATGTGAGTTATGGCTACCATTGAATCTCTAGTTTGAAAATTATTTTCTCTATGAAAATTCAAAATTTTATTCATTTCCAAAGAGATTTGGATTCACATTATGCACTTGGATGTTTGAAGGTAATGTAATTAACTAGATTTGGCATCTCAAAACATGTCTTTAGTTGCATCTACTTTGAGAATTTAATGCATCAATTCATTTTTTTGTGTGAATTAATGGTTGCAACATCTTTGGGTGCTTTTGCATGCCTAGTATTTTCATTTGACTTATTATGAATTTTTAATTTCATGTGGCTTATTATGCATGTTCCCAACTACTTAGTCATCTTAATATGACAAATGCCTCTTTTATGCTCTTTCAAATTAAGTAGTGGTGTCTTTGATGTTTTCTCACATGTATTCAAAGGATCATGTCATTATTTTTATAATGGTTGAGGTGTGATTTATTTTACTTTTCTCTTCAAGTCATAGTTTATTTGGATGATGAAATGTGGATGGCTCTCAACAGTCTTCGTACCCAATATTATCCATACAAGGGTCCATGATGACATCATAACTAGGCTATTGGGTGAGCGGGATGATGACACATAGATGATTCTCAGTGGTTCACTTACCTAATAAGTATCTGTACAAGGTCCATGATGACATTATCACTAAGTTTCTAGGTAAACAAGATGATGATAGATAGGCAACTCTCACTACTCTGCTTGTCCAGGATTGTTTGTATAAAATTCTTTGTTGATGTCACCACCAGGCTATCAAGATGAGGGGATGATGACATGTGAATGGATCTCCCTAATTCACTCGCTTGAGATATTTCATACAAAATGTATTTTTGGCATTACCTCTAAGAGGACAGAATAATTTATACCCTTTTCTCTTAGTGCTCTAGATGAGCAGGATGATGATGTGTGAAAAGAATGAACTCTGAGATGGTCTGAGAAACACCTAAGTATGAGATACTCTATTTAAAATACATAACATAAACAACAAACTCACTAAATAGTATAACATGTTAGCTTAATTAGCCATGTAAATCATAAATTAGACCATGTATATAAGCACGTAAAAATAAAATTGAATGCAAATAGTAAAGCATATAGTGTGGATTAGGCATAGCTTCGATTCTTTTTAGCTTCGAAAATACCTTACAAATAATAAGATAAAACATGTGGATTAAATTAAGAAAGAAACCAAAAACCATGATAGTTAAGTGAATTTCTAAGGTATTAAATAACTTCTTTGAATTTGTGCTTTTTAAACTTCTATATTATAGACTTCTGCTTTAGAAGACCATAAAAGGATGTTTAATTAATATTGGGTCCCTAATTAAATTTTTTAAAATGGGGCATATGTGTTAAGGTACAATAGTTCCTTTTGTAATAGTTCTAATTTTTACACTTTTTCTACTTACACTTGTTGCTTATGAGATGCAATCATAATGTGAGTGGGCTTCTTGATTGTTGTATCTATTAGCCCTGATTACCACTATCAGCTATATTTTATATATTATCTTTTAAATCCAAATAACTATTTTTTTGATGCCCATGCATTATATGATATGCACAATAATATTTTGATCTTCTTAGAGAATGTATAGGAGGTAATTTAATCATTTTATTTTAGAGTGTTTCTCTTAAAATTTCACTTAGATTCCTAATAGCCTTTCACATACGTTTCAAATCACTAGTTGTAGATAGATTTTGTTTCAGATTTTCATATTGATATGAAGTTTTATTAGGCATAAAATAATTATATGAAGATATATATGCTAAATTAACACTAGAATACTTTATATTTTTCGTATATATGTTATTATGTTTAAGTGATATGATATTTGAGCTAAAATATTGATTTTTCTTTTTTAACTCTTTTATTGAATTGATCATAATGATGATTTGATATTGAAGGGCTTCACAATAAAAAACCCTAGGTAATTATAATTGAATATGCCTAGAAACACCATCAAGAGGAGATGTGGGAGGCAGAGGGGGTTAAGGAAAGACATGTCGGTTACCTTCATTTGAGACTATAGGGTGGCTCAACTTACCTTATAGGATAGTGATAACATGGACTTGGTTAAAGGGAAATTAGATATCACCATCTTGAGAGATAAGAGGAGACCTTATAGCATTTTTAATATAGGACTACTCTTCTTCCCATGTTATATTTAAAATTTCAAAGTTTGTCATTAGTAATGCTTGTGTTTTAACTTTAGTGATTTGATTCATTTTATTTCATGATTATGAATGATTTTTTTATTAAAAGAATACAATATGCCTTTTAACTATATATGTTAAAACAAAAAGTACTCATCCACTATAGCCATGAAATTATTTGAAAATGATAATAATAGAAAATTGAAAAGGAAATAAATGGAAACCCTAGGACAAAAAATTAAAACCCTAGAAGGTTGAAAAACCTAAGGAATAGTTAGGCTTAGACAATATTCAAACAATAAATGGGTTCACCAAATGTTTTATCTTGAATTTAATTAATATTGAAATTAACCTTAATTCAGATAAATGGAATGGAATAATACATGGTGTTGTAAATGCACTTTTAAATAGTAAACTAAAGGTAAATGACTGAAATAAATGAAATAAAACAATCACAAGAAAGGATAAACTATGCAATTGAATAATGAACTTATCTATTTTATCCATCCAGTTGATTGTGTTGATTGAAATAATGTAGAAACATGAAAATAGGATCAAACCCAAAATCTTCCCAGAAGCTAGATCTGAGCTCACACAAAGACAAGAATGTTGGATAAGATAGAATCATTTATCATTGTTATCCATATCTATCAAATTTTAATTTTTGTATGAAACATGAATTAGGGAACAATAACATGCGATAGTTAAAAATAAGCCTATGTGCATTAATTTTGTATTCAAAGATATGTGAAATATCTATGGATGCTTCTTGAAGTTGAAAACCTTAGTAGGGAACACTATGATTGAATGACTTATAAGCATAAAAAGATGAGTGTACTTGGGTTGAGATAATTTTAATCACCCCATAATGACTTAATGCTACATATATATATATATATATATATATATATATATATATATATATATATATATATATATATATATATATATAAAGAGGGAAATCAATACCAATGTATTTCTCCCACTTAATTACTTCATGCAATTGTGTTCCTTTGACTATATGAATACATTTAGAATCAACTTAATACTTGATCATGCAGGATTAGGGTTGGATAAAATTGGTTTAAAATTTGGTTGAGGATTGATTGAGGTGATTAGAACCTACATTTCGAAGAATATAAAACTTTTGTACAACGTGAACTTGTGTAGATAAGCCTCTAAATTGAAATTATCTAGTTGTGAAATAAGTGACTTGAATGTGATTTTATAGAAATTACAAAGGGATGACCGCACACTAAGAAGCCTAAAAACATGGAGGATGACTTTATGGAGGTTTAAATTCAAAATATTTTCATTGGAAGGAAATGGATAGGAACTTTAGATAGAGATAAGATCAACGGTAGTTGTTGTCCATATTTGTCATTCTTGTCCCCTAAAGAAACATGATGTATTTTGGGTCTAGACTAAGGTATACATATGCATTATGGAATTTTTAGAAATCATAATATTTATATATGTGATGGATGATAGTTTTAAGATAAAATAGGTCCTCTCTTAGGTTTACAATAGGGTGAGTTATAAAAATAGGTACTAAATAAAGGTACAAGTTAATTAAGGATAAAAATGGATAAAATAAGCATGATCAAATATTTATGATCATATCTAGGTTACTAAAACTTATTTGAAGTAATTGCATTTATTTTTTAGGTTTATTTTTCAAAACTTCTTGCATTCCATTATTTTCTCTTTCCTTTTAACTATGTCATGAATACACTTTCTATAGAAACTGGCATTGAGGTAATTGATTGATCCTACCTTCATTCTTTTTGCATGAGAAGTGTTGATAAATTCTCAATATTATGTGTTTGTGTCTCTATAATCATATGACATGACTCAATAAAAGATTCATATGATGATAGTAAATTTTGTAGTACTAAAATAATCAATTATTGCTCATCTACAAATTTTTCAACTACTTTCAATTGATCATGGATATCCTTTAGCTATAACAAAAATTTAGAAACAAAACCACCTTCCTACATCTTAGTTGAAAAAAATTATTTTTTAAATATAACCCTTCTAGATTCTGAAGCTTGGTATTTATTTATTGTAATTGTTGATAAATTTAAAGCTATAATTGTATTTGTAACTTCTAGAATCAAATTATCCACTATATAAAGTAATAACAACATCAAAGCTTCTCTATGATATCTATCATAGTTGTCAAGCTCATCATCTGTTCAATTTTTTCTTTAAAAATTACTATTTTATCAATGTTTTAATACTCATGTTTAATAAGTATATTGTGACTCCATAAACTAATGTTTTTCCTATCAATGTTTTAGAATATAACAAGTAATGTTGTAAACTAGCCATTTTTATTATATTTTTTATTAAAATAATTAATTCATAAAAACTAAAAAGTATATTACAAAAAATATTTTTTACATAGAATCAACACTAAAATTGGACAACATTTCTATTTTTTACCTTAAAACTCTTTACAATTTATGAGATATTAAATTAATAGTGTTCCACCCAATTGCCTAAAAATTAAAGTTCAAGTTTTAGAATTTTTTCAACAAAAAATAATTTTTACATGTGGTTTAAGACTTCTAACAAGACAATACTATAAATTTTTGGATTTTGTATTCCTTACAGTTTTCTAGATGTGGAATTAAGTGATTTCCAACCAATGTTTTAAAGTAAATATTTAAAAAATATAATAAATTTCCAAATTTTAAATTAACGAACTTGAAAACATTAAAATTATTTTAAAAAGTTCAAATTTCCCTAATTTGTATAAAACTTGGAAAACTTAGTTTTAGAAATGAAACTTTTATCATCCAATAGGAATCAAGCTATGTAGTTATAGGGTATGGCGCTCCATCAATGAGTATGGTGCCTCTTTGATTGATTTTTTGATTTTGCATGGCACCTCAACAAGATTATTTTATTATATTAAACATAGTAAATAATAGGAACAACAAATGGATTTATTATCATGTCCCTTCTCCCTTGGCATACTCTTATTTAGATCAGAACACCATATACAATAAATAAAAATAATATACATAGAAAAATCAGCACACCTTTCTCACATATTAGCATGCCACATTCCTAAGAATTTTCTCATAGATAATCACATCTCCTCTTAGAACCCAATATTATTATGGTTATTCAACCTGAGAAAAAATAGCAATGCCTTTGTACCTCATTATTCACTCCTCCAAGTTGCCCTGACCTCTAGCAGGATGACACGTTCTAAAATAGAATGCCTCAAAGTGTTACCTCTTATAAGAGTGGTTTTTTAGTCCCTCAATATTAACCAAGACACCTAACTTAAAAAGGATACCTCTTATAATGGTGCCACAACAATAAAAAGAGATAAATTAAATTCTCATAATGTGCCACACTCCTACTACAACAATGCCACCTCTACTCTTGCTTGAAATAAATTCTATGTAGTTTGATTTCTCATGGTACATGTCACTTTACATACTTTCTCCATCTCTCTAAAAAATTTCTTGCCTCACATGATTCTCTTTCTAGGCATCTCCAACAATACGTATAATGAACCATTTAAATAGATCAACAAATGCTAAAACTAAGGTAAGTTTAGCGTAATAAATTAACTACTAACAATAAGATTAATTAAGCTTTAGGGAATATCAATGAGAATAATAAATAGTTGAATGAATTACAAATCAAGTCTAGTATAACACTATGTGTTGAAATATTCCAATAAATGGAACATAACATGCCTCAATACTCATGATGGGCATAACATTTTGAATCTAATTCACATGTTTTTAACCTTAAATTACATATGTAAGTTAAGAACTTCACATTTAACTTTTTCTATTTGTGTAGAATACATTTCCCTTGGCATTAAGGGGGGCATCTTGTAATATTTTGTTTAGCCTACTAAAGTCATTGTATTGACTTTAAAAACTAATGAGGTAATATGATTTATATTTTCAAATACAACTCAAATAACTATATGAGAAACATTATAGTAACTTGCATGACTAACATTTCTTTAAATCTGTAGTGATCTTCAAAAGATATATCTAAAACAATAATTGAGAAAGATAAAGTAAATATTGTAGGTATGGTTTAAATTTTGGAAAAGGAATTGCCTACCTCCTACATGGACTCTTAAATCCATATATTAGTGAATTTGGTTGATAATATTTAAATGTGTAGTTAAAATGGATTAATGTTTTGGCCATAGAGGTACATGAAAACCTTAAATGTATTTGTGAAGCAATAAACACATCTATATGGCTCTATGGAAAAAGGATACATTATTAAGGAAACATTTTTATACATGTCAAAATATCTTAGAGAGGAATTTTAATAGATTTCATGCATTTGGGATCTTGACCATGAAAATGAAAATTTTGAAAATAACCTTCTTGTAAAAGGAAAATTTATGAAATTTGATATGTATTAAAATTCATTTAAAACATACACAATATATGACCGATGTGTGTTTGTAATAATTAATTTATCTATTTACATGTTTAATTATTAGGTTCTACTAATAAATATGCCATAGATCAGTTCATATTCTTCAATTCTTAATAAATGGTTGTGTGGTGAAGAAGAGAAGACTAGCCATGAAAGCCGAATGAATGATTGGAGAAGACAACATCCACACAAACCAATCCCACATGACCTATAGAAACCATTGCCTAACCAACCTAATATTGAATGAATGTGTTCACATTTAGAGAATATTCATGCCATTAATCTAAGTACAGTCACACATAAAGTTTTAGACATAGTACGAGGATGTGCAAGTTTGGAAAGTTGTACAAATGATTTACATATAAGTGCATAGTTTTTTTTTTGTAATTATATTGATACTTTCATAAATGATATGGAATAATGAAGGTGCATAATAATTTTGAAATGTTATTGGATGGGAAATATTTCCATGTGAAAAACATTGAAAAGAGAAGGGTCACTTGTTTTGGAGTTGCAATTCCTTTTAAATAGGTCAATAAAACATGTTCAAATGACAAGAATTTGATCAAACATAAATTGGATTAGGTTGGAAAGATAGAAGAAATAATAAAACTTGGTTATAGATTTTTTTAAGTTGCCATATTTAAGTGTACATGGTACCATTATAATGGTAACAAATATTTAAAAATAGACACTAAAATTTATCTTTATTCAATTAATTTTGCTTAAATCATTACCTGAGGAGGAAGAGTCATATATGCTTCCTCAACATTATGATCAAGTATTAATTTGTAAATATTTTCATATGTACATCTTCTCCTTTTTCATATGCACATTTTTTATATGTATCTCTTATTTTTCATGTGAAATTTTATATCAATTATTAACCTTTACTCTAACTATATTTATGTAGGTATTATTCTATCTTGATATAGAGAAGAAAGATAAATGGAAGTTTGTATTGCATTGTGAGCTAAGGATGAGACATGTTGTTGATGAAAATAATATTTTAACATGAGCATTGTGAGGAAGGAATAATGGTGTTAACATAAATGATCAAGATGATTTTAGTGGAAAATATGAGCCTATAACAATGATCATTTTTTTCAAGATGATCAAGTTTATGAATCTGGAGGTCACTATGATTAACTTGGTCAAGCGGATTTTGAATATGTTTAAGTTCACAAAAGTGAAGCTGATGAATTTGGTGACATTATAAATAATGAATATGATTATAAATGGAATATCTCATTAGGTATATATTACAATAATAAATGGGATGCACCAATTTGTAGATATATAGATAGGAAGATGAAGGGGAAACTAGTACTGATTGAAAATCTAGGTCATGCAACCAATGAAGAGTTGGAGGAAAAGTAAAAAGATCAAAATGAATAGTTTCAAGATTCAAAAAAATGTGTTTTAAAAATGATGTTGGACAATCAATTTCTAGAAAATCACATACAATCAATTTTCATGAGTATATTTATTTTCAAAAAACAAATTAGCATCTTCTAGTGAATACCAAAAAATATAATATTTAATTATAATTATAATATTTTAAATCCATATTATTTTTATTTTTATAATATTTTAGTTATTAATTATTATAATTTTATATAATAATAGTACTTAATTACAAATATTTAATATTTAATTAATAAATATTTTATTCATTATAGTTTATATTAAAATTTGTCTTTAGGCATATTATATTAAAAAATTATGGGGTGATGTAAAACTCACATAATTTACATGAATTTTACGTCACATTACCCTAAAATTATAAACATAAATTAGGATGGCCCAAATATGATTTTATTTTGATAGAGAGTGATGAAAGGAGAAAATAGACAATGATAGGAGCAAAAATGGAAAGGAGAAAGCAAGAAAAATGGGAGAGGAGAAAGGGACATCAAAGAAAAAAAGGGACAATAAAGAGGAGAGAGAGAAAAAAAATAATGGCATACCAACATAGTCATGAAAAAAAAGTAGGACCTCTAGTACAAACAGAGGAAGAAAAAAAAGACTATGTGAACCTCTACAAAATCCTAGATTAGAGGTATGTCAATATATGTTTTACCTAAATTTCATTAAGAGATAATGTAAAACCTATGAAGTATAATGTTGAAGATGTCATAAATAAAAACCCCAAGATAAAATGTAGGAAATAAATCCTAGTTCTTCCTAGAAAATTAACAACAAACCCTACTTCTTCAATGAAAAATAAATTGTATGAAATAAATAGCAAAAAAAATATTCATGACATCACATTGACAATAACAAACCCTAGTTTTAAAGCTCCCATTTTTTTCTAGTTGAGTGGATTTTGTAAATTACATTTGTTTAAATACCTGAATTTTTTCCATCAAGCCCATTTGTGCATTTTAATGTAACCATGATGTTCATTAAGAGGACATTAAGATAGGGGTGTTTGTTTGGAAAGAACTAAAATTGTTTCCAATAAAGTTTGTGTATACCCTAAAATCAATGCACTCCATAAACTAATTATTTATTTAGGAAATTTTATGAAATAGTTATCATGTAACATTTCACATATGTGTACTTTTTTAAAACCCATGGTGTAGCATAAAAACAATAAATTTTTAAGATTAGGGTAAATCCTCTTATGATTTGGTCTAATCTTGTGTACATTCCATGTTCCTTATTCTCACTATTCATGTAGTGTGAAACTTGAAAAATACCTATAGATGTAAAATAAAATGTAAAATATTAAACTTGAAAAATATTTGATTTGGGGTAATCTCATGTGCATTCCAAATTGTTTTAAAGCCTTCACATTTTTGTATGGATATTAGAGACATGTCATTATTAGTTGGGAATTTATCCCTTCTATTATTATTAGGAAGGTGTCAGATACCATCGCCTATGGTGGCTCTAGTGTTTTTGCTTCAACACAACATAATATGGAAGAGGATTTAGACAAGGCTTATGACCCACCTCAACACTCTTCATTGAGTGGGATTCCATCGACCTCTATGTGCCCATCACAGAGGCATAAATTTATAGCTAAATTTGAAATTTAAAAAAAAAAATTCACATTTAAAATTTTAAATAATACAACTTTATAATGACAAATATACAAGTTACAAGGACCTACATGAGCTAGATGATGGAGACCATTTGAACCCTAGAAACCTAACATATAGGTATAATTTTATAGTTTATGTTTTTAATTAGAAAATATCTATATTCATTAAACAATTCCAATATAACTTGATTATCACAAGTTTACTTCCCATATAGACCAACATAAGGATGAAGGATCTGGAAACAATATACATCCTTCAACTACATCTAGGTAATTTCCATAGAGGTATAAATTTAGAGTTTATTTTTTAATTGAAAAGTATTTTTTGAGGTTATTGTGTTAGGTATTCTTCCAATATCAATTGATAGGAGAATGAGGGCACTAGGGACTCACCATAGGTATAAATTTTTATTTTCTTATCCAATTGATTTTAATTAATTAGGTTATAACATCATAAAATTTTATTGTAGATCTACGTTCAGTGTAAAACCATCTCATCCATTCGTAATAAAATAAATAAAACACCCAAAAGAAAATATTTTATCCCATAAAATATTAAGAGGGAGGGCAATGGTGTATGTCCACCATTGCCAATGTTATATGATGATAGGCCCTCTCATCTTACTCATGAGTCTTATAGAAACCTAGTGTCAAGTTCACTCTAAATGGAAATGCATGTAAATGATTAGAAAAAAAATTGGATTAATGTGACCCTAATATGATAAAACTAATAGAATATTTAGATTTCTTAAGATGTATAATAACTAAATAAATATGAGTGTAACCAGCAGAAATAGTAGATTTTTATTTATGGAAAACACTATGAGAATGAATTACTAAGCTTTTTTTACGTCTGTGCAAGTCTGTGGATACATACATTCATCAATAGTGATTAAAAATGGGCCTATAAGTGATCAGATCTATAAAATAGAGTGTCTACAGAGCCTCAACAAGTCTATACATTCTATATTCCTATGAAGTGTAACATTGTTTGTTAGGGTGCATAATTATCTTGTGTACTTATGTCAATCTATGACAATTTTAAATTTTACACCTTCATCTAATAAGGGTTCTTGTGCATGTGGATATTTTTGATCCCACATGAATGGCTCTATTATACTTATCCTTATTTCGAACCCTAGTTTTTCACTATAGGATCAAATTTTAATGGGTATGATAAATAAAATGGATAGATTAGACTGACTTTAGCCAATCCTAATGACCATATGAGCATCACCTACATTTTCAATACTGCAAACAAGGCTCAAACTGCATGTAGTTCTCCCACTAATATGTGTGTGTGTGTGTGTGTTAAATCATACCAGTGTAAGTCTAAATACAATTTTTCTTAGGCCTTCTTTTACTTTAACCATGCATATGTGTGTGTGTATATATATATATATATATATATATATATATATATATATGTGTGTGTGTGTGTGTGTGTGTGTGTGTGTATATATATATATATGTATATATATATATATGTGTGTGTGTATATATATATATATATATATATATATATATGTATGTATATATATATATATATATATGTATGTATATATATATGTGTGTATATATATATGTGTGTGTGTGTGTGTGTGTGTGTGTGTGTGTGTGTGTGTGTGTGTGTGTGTGTGTGTGTGTGTGTGTATGTATATATGTATATATATATATATATATATATATACATATATATATATGTATATATGTATATATATATATATATGTATATATGTATATATGTATATATATATATATATATATGTATATATATATATATATATATCTTATAAACTTAATAATAAGAATAACCATAAGCTAGATTGGTGTTGTGTGCTCTAAGAGTGTCTTTTTTAAACAATGATTGCAGGTCTTTAAATGCCTCTAAGGGATTTCCATATATAAATCTCAAATCTATAATTGGGAAATTATTGGTGCATGAAGTTTAACCTAAAATTATTCAAACATACACAAAAAAGTAACCCAAAAGAAACATGACCCAAAATAAACCATAAGATACGCTTAGACATTTTTATAGTTAGAGAATAGTTCTATTGTCTCTAATTTATTTGTGACTTGTAGACTTTTTGAGAAGCCATATAAAAGATAAATATGAATAAGGTACAACTAGGGATCCATATGAGGAGGTTAAGAAAATAAATAAAGTAAAATAGAGGATCGCAAAATCATATAAAGTAAATAACATAGACCCAAGACCCCCAAAAATGCACCAATAAGTGCCTTATTAACTTTTAAGAGCCTATATTTTTTAAGTCACGTAAGATAACTATATAAACTATGCTTATACCAAATTTAGGTGTTTAAAAATGACCATCCTTTAATCTAATAGTTAAATGGAATAATAAATACTAATTTAAAGGGATAAAGAGAATGAAAAGTTTTGTTGGAGATAATGAACTTAGACTTTTTATTGCCTTTTGTGCTTCATAGTATCACTACATATCTATAAAAAAAAATGTATCACATTAGATAGATCATTATTCAAATAGAAAGATAAAATATGTCATAAATAAAAATCATAATAATTAATGAATGACTAAACATAGAAGTATGAAGTCTTTTGTCAATAATGGAGTATCTTCATGTTACTGGAATGAAGATTCCATAGCTATGAGACTAAATCCTTATTGTGAATTTGTCTCTATTATTTTTATCTTCATGTCTAGAGAATTGAATAATATTTAGAACACCACCTGTGGATATGATCCTTGTATTAGGATCATAAGTAGAATCTAAGTATAACCTGAGTAATGCCTATGTAATGTAATAGGGTGAACTAAATATGCCCCAACCCTTATTCAAATCTAATAAGTGTCTATAATTTATTTCATGCATAACTTCAACCCCAAAACTCAATATCTAATTAATGTAATCTTCTATGGTTTCCAATAAATCTAGGAAATACTTGAGAATAAACATAAAGTCTTTCAATCATCTTTTATTGAAGAATTATATGCTTCAGTCTAAGTAATGTCAGAGTAAATATTGAGTATATAATTATTTTTATATAATGTGACACGTGCCCTACATATGCCCCAAACTGATAACCTATGTAATTTGAGTTAATAATTTGTGCCAAAATATCATAATATCTATGAAATTGTGAGCATATGTCATGCATATGCCCCTAATGTGATAACTTGTGTAATCTATGTGATACTCTATTGGAATCTAAAAAATTTAACTCATGATTATATATAACACATGACATATGCCCTTGCATATGCCTCCAATTTGTGCTAAAACTATCATAATTAGAGTCATTCATGTAATAATCTATGAAAAAATTCAATAATCTAAGTATAATTAGTAATAATTTGCATAAAAGCCATGCCCATTTGATATGGTCTAACCCTTATGATTTAATTGAGCTATATGATTTGTGTCACTTTGATAATCTCTTCAATCTGAATCTGACTCTGTGAAAGATTCTCCATGCATGCCTTTTTTTGATAAGAGGGATGAAGTTCTGCAAATCATTCTTGGAAAAAGAGAAATATGTAATGTTAATTTGAATGATTTTACTTCACATATGTAACTGTGGCATCATAGAATAAATTTATCATATGAAAATCATATGTGACTATGTAGAATCCATTGTGAATGATTTAGCCATAATGCTCATTGTACTGTAGAGATTTCCATATAACCAACTAGCAAATGTGTGTTATCAATTATTAGGATTAATAAATTTCTTTGAATTATGTAATTTTGATATTTTACTTGAATTTTAATTTTAGAATATTATCCTTTAATATTTTGATTATATCAATTTCCCCCTAGTGTTAAAATTACCATAGCAAGCTATGAAGTACCATAGTGATCATTTATTTGAGCTATGAATGGGATTTTGTAAGTGATATTCATTCTTATTTTATCATATACATTTATTTTCCCCTAGTTAATAAGATAACATCCATAGTAGATGTAACTTATATTATAAATATTGGCATATAAAGTGTTCACCTTATTTGATAACATCAAATTACTTCATAAGTCTTACCATGTGAACAATTGTCTTGCATTATTTTATAACCAACTAGTGAATGTGTGTTATCAATTATTAAGATTAATAAATTGATTTGAATTATGTGATTTTTATCATTGACTTCAATTTTCATTTTGGAATATTTTCCTTTTAGATTTTGATTATATCAACTATCCCTAAGGGTAAAATTATCAAAGCAAGTGGTGAAGTACCATAGTGATTATTTATTTGATTTATGAATGTATTTTTGTAATCACTATTCATTATTATTTTATTTTACACATTTAATTTCCCATAATTTCTAAGACAAAATCTATGGTCATATGTAATGTATATTGTAAATATTGGCATATAAAATGTCAGCCTTATTTGATAACAACGAATCACTTTAAAAGTATTACCATGTGAACAATCATCATGCATGATTTTTAAGTTAACTGATGCAAGGAAAAAATTATATACAGGGATTGAGATATCATATTTATTATATTATAGTGTATTAATTCTAAATTTTTTATTTTGTAATATATAGCACAAAATTCACTAGGTAAAAATAATTTATTTGTTATTGATTTATGAACTCTGACTAACATAATGTCACTTAGATGAGATGATAATTATACATGATTCAAGTAGTTATAGGTTGTGTTATAGACAGAGGAAGTAGCATCACTAATCTGACAAAATTTTGAATTCTTGACTTATTTCATTCATTTTCAAAAAAATATGTTTTGTCATTTTTTATCAAATTTTTATCTTTTTAGAATAGTTTATTTATTTTCTAAAGGTGACCATCCTATAGTATAAGTGTCCAAAATCTCATGGAATTATCTTGTCCTGACCCAAATTTGTCCCACAATATTATTTTTATATCACAGTATTGTTCCTTTGTGGCAGAACTATTTGAGTACATATGTATATTTAATATTGTGATGTTATAATAAAGTGTTATTTTTTTTGTTGAATATTCATAAAATAACTAAATTTGTATTGTAATTTTTTATTATGGTGTGTAAATTGATATAGGTAGTTTAGATGCATCTATTTATGGATACCATATGAGAATTATTTTTAATGTAGAGAGAGTTAAAGTGGACCAGGCAGGGTTGGGCTATGTATATTATTTAGACTTGATGTCATATGATATTCACATGATGATTGCACTTGCAAAGCGATGGGTGTAAACACATGTATTTTATGTCTCCCCATGGGGGATATGACCATGACATTGGATGATGTTTGGAGCATTATGATATTACCTATAGTTGATAGCTTAGGCACTATACAAGTTACAAAGGGGCAGGGCCTAAAATGGTGAGTTTACCAGTATATGACTAGTCATGATAGAGGCGCACATAAAAATGTTATGGGTTCAATAATATTGTTATGTGAGGTTATGTTATATGATGTTATATAAGTGCGAATTTTTTTTTGTAATATTATCATCCTTCATTTCTATAAATGGGAATCGTGTGGTCATCTCATACATGATGCACACTATTATTTTGGATATCAAGGACCATTCCATGATTTATTTATGGGGTTTCACCATGTTAATGCATTTATATAAATATTTATACATATTTTCCAAAGAGGGACACATTGGAACACTAATGTTGTCACAATATTACGTTCTTAGATGTATAATCATATTTTAGTTATTTAACTTATAGGTATACCATGTGGTTATGGGGCTCACCCATAGATATGTGTATAGATATTTGTGAGTAGTTTTTGAATTATAGGTAGGATTACCATGGATTATCTTAGGATGACATATGTGTTGACATCAGTGCATATTATTTGGTGACATATCAAGCATATGTCAAATGACCTAAGGATGGGATGAAATTACATAGGATCAAGGTCAAATTTTGGTTTCAAGACTGTTGTCCTAGGGTATATGATAATTTTTAGTATAAGTGTGTACCTCATCAATTTGGTATCAGATAGGAAAATGTGTCCCTAGTGCAATGTGTTTAGACATAAACATGAAAATTTAGTAGACATCAAGGTGAGAGGGGTCGACCTAATGTGATAGAGATAGTTCCCATTTATTGAATGAGATAGATCTTGTTATTGAGATATTTGATGTGTATACTTTTGGTTATGCATTAGAATGTTTTTGGATAAAGAGTTGGTGGATTATCTTACTTCATATTATAGCATAGGATGTCTTAGGAGCACAAGGTGATGGAAATGGTGGGGATGTATATCTAGTTGCTCAAGAAAATATTTCCCCATGGATAGATATATTAAAAAAATTATATGTATGAATGTAACTTTATTACATTTTTCCATGCATTTGATAATTTTTTTCTAATGATGTATAGTGTGACATGTGTTAAATGAGTTGAGGACTATTATACTATTGTTATTGATGATACACTTCAAGTTTTAACTATACATGTGTTTGATGGTGTAGTCCCTAGAGGTCTCATAGAATGATATAAAGACATGGTGGGCATACGGCATACATGCCCCACTCTTTCATTGAGTTTCACTAGCTACTACTTCATAAATAAAAATGCATTTGATCATGATGATTTGAGAGTTGATTGTAATGATTTAAGAGCTGAGATAGTGAGTCCTCCACTTCATGCTCCATATTTGGAATAGAGTTTAATTTCAAAGTTTGTTTTATTGTATCATGATCAAATGATGCTTCTTGTAAGAGTATCTATATATGAGGATTGAGAGAGGTGTTGATGATCATGTTCTTAGTCGAGATGTGATGATAGTGGAGATTATTCATTGAGAACATTGATGTTAAGATATAGAGATGATGATGTAATAGGTCATGGTGACCATGGCCCTATTATTGAGTGATATTTTGTATTAAGACACTTTTTTTAATGCTGAAACACTTATTTTTCATATTAGAATTTTATTATATTTACTTATATTGTGCCAATGAAATATGTGTTATTGAATTTTCATGTAAGTGTATGTTATGACTTTTTCATTGTTTAAGTTGCAATCATAATTGTGTAATTGTATGGTAATTAGTATTTAACTTTTATTAATATTTGAAATAGTGAAATGTAATAACATAATGCATTTATATTATAACATTGTATCATGACATGTGTATAAGTGAGCTAATTGATAAGCATGGAATCAAATGACCAACTAAATGGATATAAGAACTATGCATTGTATTGATCCTCATATGAAATTAGATCTTGATAATGTATTGGTGGTACTAAAATCTTATGAATAGTCACACTTGCAGTTGCATTATGTACTTGTGTTAATCTTAGTTAGATTTTCTTTTTAAATATTCATTACTTGTTCAAATCTCTAATATATAGGTTGTTTTTCCTTTGTATCCATGCTTGTGTAGTATGAGATGCAATTATATTCTTAATATGATTTTTATTAATATTTGTTATATCTCCTTGACATGTAAGTAAACCACCTCGAAAATAGAATGATAAGCTTGTATTATCTTTATCAAATTTTGAGTTCATTTGTTACAACCATGGTTATCTAAATATTATATTACCTCATGTAATAGTATGTTATAATAATAATAATAATGTATTCATTGTCTTAAGCTTAAGATTAATTTTTAGAGTAATGTGCCTAATTGATTTCTCATATGTAGTCATATGATGTAATTCTCACTCATTTTATCATAATTCTCTGATAAAATCAATTGTGCATGCATTGCATTATGCCTTCTTATCAGCAATAATGCCCATTCTAGTTTCACCTTTTATCAGAGCATGAATGACCATTAGATTCTTTATAGAAAACTCCTAGGAAATATTGTCTATATAGAGTGTGAACCAGAAGGAGAAGGATAAATTAAACATGGATAAATGTTACAATATTTTTGAAATGTAATAAAACACATTTATCCATAATATGTTGTTTAATCTTTTGTCACACATAACAACTATTATTTGTATGTTTTTTAATATGATGATAATTTTAAAATGGTCTTTCCCTCACCCATTATAAATTATGAGGAGAAATATAGTGATTAGGAGGTAAGTTGATAAAGTTACATTAAATAACACTTGATTTATCCTTAAAACTAGCAAACTTGATTGTTTGACTTTTATTTTGAAAAGATGAAATCGTGTCCTTTGATGAATTTTAAGCAATATTTGTTAGTGTCTCTTTATTTTCACTTCCTTAATTGGTACTTCCTATATATAATATTTTGATTGGTACCAATTTCCTCATGTTTAAATTCATTTTGATTAACTTTTATAGATGTATTCTCATGATCTTAAATTAGAATATATGCAAGTTTATTCTCAAGTGCAATGGGCTCAAAACAAAGAGATTGCAGTGATTCACAAGTTGATAAATAAATTTCTTATTGAGGGGAGAAATAATTCCTCTACAAAAAGATATTACATCTCCAAATATATTATATTATAGATCAATTAATGCATAAAAGTATTAAATCATAAGATGTAATCAAGGATTGGTTCTAACTTTATTTGATATAAAGAAGGTAAACACTCATATATAATTCTAGGTCCCTTATTTTGAATGTCTTACATTAAGAATGTATCTTTAAACTTAAGGTATGTATGCAATAAACCACTAGGAATATGATGAAACCAATCCAAATCTTTCCCAATTAAATTCTTAGGAAAAATTTTAAGTATAATTTTATCCTTGTTATATTTATCCATAAAATCTCTAAAACCCTTAAGATGTAGAAAAGGATGCCTACTCCCATTAAATAATTTGAATGTTAGAATTATTAAGTCCCTAGGTCATGTTGAATTAAGAATCTTATGGAGTATCGGGTTCCCATTTATAGCATTATAATATATATATGAATGATATTCTTTGATTTCTAGATAGGTGATGCACTTTATGTTGTAAAGAACTAACAATATTCATTAATGTTATGACTTCCCCAAAAGGCATGTTAATATTTTTAAAGGGATCATCCAATGGTTAATTTATTATTAATTATTTCCATAGGTACTCTATTTTTAATATAGTAAGACGGTCTAATAAAAGGATCCTCTAACTAGATATAGGTGTGGGATATTGATAAAAAACATTGTTATCATTGTCTTGCATAGAATCACTCTCTATAAAAACATCATTGCATTATTTCAAACTATTATTACCATTATTTTATAAATAATAAAAAGGATTAACATCACATTTCATTTATAAATAATAAATATGATTATCACATTCAAAGCATCATGTAGAGGAATATTACATTCTTGGAATAAGAAGAATACCATTACATTTTGTATCACTAGAATCATGAAAAGTAGAAATATAATTACAAAGCATAACATCATTTGATTTAATAAGTTAATGCTCTATCCATTATTTTAATTTATCTTCATTATTAAGTGGAACCATACTAATAATTATGTTAGTTAATTCAGTGTTGTTTTCTTCTTGTTATAATGAATGACTAGTAAAAGAATGTATAGAGGGAGAAGGTAAAAATAATTTTTTCAATTTTATGTTAATTGTATTCTTTTTATTCACTATAAGTATAGAAATATAATCATTAGCATTCCAATATTCAACATCATCATGATAATAATTGATTAGAACTTGGATTCTAATAATGGTTTCAAGTTAGAGTTTCAGTAGTGGCGCACTGTAGAGCTCGTTGAGAGCTTTCTGACACTTTTTTTGGAACGTAAATCCAAGTTGGGGAGCTCCTGTTATGGCCATTTAAATATTTGTCAAAAAATGTCACTTATGACATTTGGCATGTGTTTCAAGGACATTTTGACATTTGGACCTATCAGAGGTCGACACTTGGCAAATGCTAATGTTTGCAAAAAAAATTGGTTTGATGATATGTCACGTCATCAACATGCCACGTGGTAGCGTGAGATAAGCTCTTTGACCAAGGTGGTGAGCAAGTTGGCGAGTTTAAAGGAAGGACCAAGTCCAACAGTGCATGTTTGGCATTTTGACCAATGTGAATGCTAGCTAAGCACCTAAAGGGGGGCATTGACATGTTACAAGGAGGTGCATACCTTGTTAAAGCCTATACTTATCCCAAAAATCCGTGCATGTGGGACAAATGCACCCAAGAATAAGTCAAAGCACCTAAAAAGGAGGGAAAAAAGATTTCAAATGCATGCAAGGCACCTAAAAGAATGACCACTTCAGCCACAGAGGTCGAAGTGTTATAAAAGGGACTAATTTCTACTTGAAGTAATAAGTTTTTGGACTGTGTTTTTTTATTTTTAAGAGGTTGAGACTTGTAAAAGCTTTGGAAAAGCTCATGTAATGGATTTTTATACATTTTTCGGCCATAATACACAGTATAAATACTCTTTTTATCTAATTTGCATATTTGAGGAGTATATTTCAACCCATTTTGGAGATTTTTAAGACTTTTGAAGCAACTTTGCAGGTGTGAAGACTCAAAGAATTTGAAGGTGCCGGGCTTGATTATCAGTCATGGTGAAGGTGAATTTTTGCATAGAGAGATCAACTTTTAAGAAAGTTTTTTATTGTTTCTAGGTGTTTGAAGTGCCCTTAATGGAAATGGTCCACTCCTTTGGAGAACCCAGAGATGTAGGCATCAATTATTGAGCTGAACTCCGTTATCACATTTTGTGTTTTGGTAATTGTCATTTTGATGCATGCTTTTATTTCAGTTTGCTGATTTGGTTTAATTAGTAAATGAAATCATGCAAGTAATTTTCATTTTGACAATTATAACACAATGTTATTAAAAAAAATTGGTTCAACAATCGAGAATGTTTTATGCCAAAACATTTTGCAAGTTTTTTTGAGTTTTTTGAGAATTTGTTAAGTTTTGAGAAATTCAATATTCATATTTAAAACTTCACTTTGAGTATATCAGTGTATTTTATAGATCAAGTTGGTATCAGAGCAGTTAAAAATTTGGGTTAGATTTTGATTGAGTTTTGATAGTTGCTTTTAGTTTATTAGTTTTCAATCACTTGATTAGATTGCAGTGTGCAGTTGTGGAATCAGTGTGTCTATAGGAAAACATGGGTAAATTGTCACACAAATCTAAGATGGAAGAGCTTGAAAGCATCAATAGCTAGATTTAGGATGAGAATGCATTCCTGAGATGCAAGCTCTATTCCCTTGAAGAGCAAATTGCAAGTTTGAAATTAGAGCTTGAATCCAAGGATGAGCTCTTGATTAGATTGCAATGTGGTGAGTGTGAAAAGGTAAAGCCTTCAACTTCAGATGTAGAGACTATGACTGAGTGCAATTTAAGTTTTTCACCATAGAAATCGTCATCTTCTTCTACCATTTCAGATTCAGATTCAAGTAATATTGTTTTTGGTGATTTTGAAAGATACACTAACGGCATAGGATCTAAATTGTTGTTTAAAATGGGTTATAATGGAGGAGGACTTGGTAGAGATAGACAAGGTATAACTAACCCAATTCAAGTTGAGCATAGACCTCTTCATGCAGGTTTGGGTTATACTAGTGTGTAGGTGGATGATGGAAAATTTTCATCCATGGCTAAAGGAAGACAAGCTTCCAATAGCGAAGGTTCTAGGCCACTAGTTCAAAGTTGTAAAGGTAAAAGAGGTATTGAGATTCCACCTCCTAATTCTTACACTAAATCTTCTGATCCAATTGATATATTTAATAAGTTTGGATATAATGTACAGAAGATAATGTAATAATTTCCATGCATTTTTTGTGGGATGAATAACCATAGTGTTAAGACTTGTTGGAAATGAAATGCTTTGTTGAAGCAGATTGCATGTTTGAAAGACCATTCTCATGATAAGATGGGAATTTGAAAAAGGTGACCCTCACCTAAGAAGGAAGTTTACACTCATTGTAAAGTGAGTGGACATAGGATTCATAGATGTTTTAAGCTTCATGCATCTTCACATTCAAGTAATGTTAGAACTAAGATGATTTACAAACCTCTCACTAAGGTTAATGAAGCTAATTCAATCCATAATGCAGTTGAAAATAAAACCCAGGATAAGTTAAAACCTACAAGTGAAAATCTATTAAAGAGGTTAAGTCAACAATATGCAATTGCTAAGGAATCCACTAAGACAATCAATTTCACTAGGAAGAAAGAAATGGTTAAGTGGATTATCACTACATTCTTTTTGCAAAGCATGGTTATGAATTCACCTAAGGGAATGAACAAGCTTTGATAGATGTAGATTAGAGTTGGTGGGAACACTTCAAGACAGGTTTATCATATGAAGTTTTTAAATTCTCACTTTTTGATAACTCTAAGTTTTTGAATCTCTTGTTTATGCTATATGAGTTATCTAGAGGACTTGAACTCATTTGATCAGTTGGAGATAATAGTATAATGCATGTTGTAGGTTGAGTTGATTCCTTGCAACACTTATTTGACTACTATTTTGAATGTATCTATTTTTGGCACATGGATGTATAGATGCATTGTTAAGACCCTTTGCGCATGTTTAGATGTTAGGTAGCATACACTTTTGGTTGTTTGCATTTGCTTAGCATATAAGTCCCATATTAGAGCATTGTATTTCAACATATCCACAACATTTATTATATGTTGTCGACATTTTAAACTTGTCTTGCAGTTATATTGGGAGTTGTTTCAGTTTTTGGCAATTCACCGCTTTACAAGATGTGACATTTGGGCAGGTAGTTTTGGTATGTTGTAATCACTTTGGCAATTGCAAATTCTCTTACTCATGCCTTTGGATTAGGCATTTTTGTAGTTTGATTATGAATCATTTAAATGCAATTATTTATACCTCTTGCTATGATTGGGTTCTATTTTCATGGATACAGTAGACCAGTTATAAGATTTCAAGGGATATTGGACTTTTGGAGACCAAAAGCCTTCTATTAGGGAGGTGTGATCAAAAATTGGATTCTGATAATGGTTTCAAGTTAGATTTTCAGTGGTGGCACAATATAGATCTCTTTGAGATATTTATGATGCTTTTTTTGAAACAAAAATCTGATTTCAAGAGCTCTTGTTATGGCCATTTGAAGATTTGTCAAAAAATGTCACTTGCGACATTTGGCACATGTTTCAAGGACATTTCAATATTTAGACCTATCAGAGGTCGACACTTAGAAAATGATAATGTTTGAAACAAAAATTGGTTCGATGACATGTCACGTCATCAACATGCCACATGGCAGCGTGAGATAAGCTCTTTGACCAAGGTGGTGAGCAAGGTGGCGAGTTTGAAGGAAGGACCAAGTCCAATGGTGCATGTTTGGAATTTTGACCAACATGCATGATAGCTAAGCACCTAAATGGGGGCATTGAAATGTTACAAGGAGGTGCATACCTTGTTAAAGCCTATACTTATCCCAAAAATTTGTGCATGTGGGACAAATGCACCTAATAATAATTCAAAGCGCCTAAAAAGGAGGGAAAGAAGATTTCAAATGCATGCAAGGTGCCTCAAAGAAAGGGTAGCCAATTTTGAACCCTTGACCTTCTGCCCAAAAGGGATAGGCCTTGACCACTTCCACCATGGAGGTCAAAGTGTTATAAAAGGGACTAATTTCTACTTGAAGTAATAAGTTTTTGGACTGTGTTTTTTTATTTTTAAAAGGCTGAGACTTGTAAAAGCTTTGGGAAAGCTCATGTAATGGATTTTTATCCATTTTTCAGCCATAATACACAGTATAAATACTCTTTTATCTAATTTTCATATTGGAGGAGTATATTTCAACCCATTTTGGATATTTTTAAGACTTTTGAAGCAACTTTGCAGGTGTGAAGACTCGCAAAATTTGAAGGTGTTGAGCTTGATTATCAGTCACGATGAAGGTGAATTTTTGCATAGAGAGATCAACTTGTAAGAAAGTTGTTTATTGTTTCCAGGTGTTTGAAGTGCCGTTAATGGAAATGGTCCACTCCTTTGGAGAACCCGGAGATGTAGGCATCAATTGTTGAGCCGAACTCTGTTATCACGTTTTGTGTTTTGGTAATTGTCATTTTGATGCATGATTTTGTTTCAATTTGCTGATTTGATTTAATTAGTAAATGAACTCATGCAATTAATTTTCATTTTGGAAATTATAACACAACATTATTAAAAAAAATTCGTTCAACAATCGAGAATGTTTTATGCCAAAACATTTTGCAATTTCTTTTGAATTTTTTGAGAATTTGTTAAGTTTTGAGAAATTTAGTATTCATATTTAAAACTTCACTTTGAGTATATCAGTGTAGTTTATAGATCAATAATTATCATAATCATTTCCTTTACTTGTACATGCATATTCATCATATACATAAGCATTATTATTAGGCACACAAGCATGATCATCTACAACTTGATATGTCCATTCATTATCATAGCTATAGGATATGTCATGCATAAAATATAAGGGATCTATATATCTAGACTTATTATGGTTTTTAATATTATATTCATAAAAAGATTTCCAAACCCTAGGATGACAAAGAAAAGAAGCACAAAACCTACTCCTAATACAATAGAAAATATAGGGATCTAAAAATTAGGGGAAAATATAAAAATATAAAACATTGGTAATAGAAGGAAGAAACCCTAAGAGGAACTAGGGTGCATTATTTTTTATTTATCTATTTTTTATTAATGTAGCACTAATGGGATAAAATTGATAGAATATTCATATTATTTAATATGTACAATAATTAAACAAATATGAGTGTATCTAGCAGAATATATTAACTTGTTATTTATGAAAAATAGTATAGGAATGAAATATTTAGATTTATTTAGGTACCTCCAAGTTTGTCTCTAGACACGGTCATCAAAAGTGATCAAGAAAATCCCTATGAGTGCTCAAATCTAGAAATAGAATGTCTAAATGAGCTTGGAAACTTTTTTGCTTCTTAGATGCCTATATAATATAAGATTGTCTTTTAGGGTACATAACTATCTTATGTGCATGTATTGATCTATGATAGTTATAAATAATATACATACATCTGATTAGGGTTCATGTGCATGTATATGTCTTCAATCCCATACAAATATCTATATTATCCTTATCCTTTCTTTAAGTGCTAGTTGTGCACTATATGATCAAATATGAATGCAAAAAATAGGTGAATGGATGGGTTAAACCACATGTAGTTCTCAATTTAATTTATATGTGTTCCAAATCATACCAATCTAAGTCTAAGTGAAATTTTTCCTAGGCCTTTCTTTGGGATAAGTATGAAAATTGATATATTTCATAAAAACTTCAAAATTAAAATAACCATAAGCTAGATGATTTTTGTGTGCTTTAAGTATGCCTTTATTAAACAATGATTACATGCACTTAAATGCCTCTAAGGGATTTTCATATATAAATATCACATATTTATAATTTGGGAACTATTGGTCAATGAGAATCAACCCAAAATGATTCAAACATGCACAAAAAGGTGACCCAAATTAAAAATGACCCAAAACATACCTGTAAGATATGCTTGAAAATTCCCATAATTCAAGGATAGTTTAATTGTTATATATGTGTCCATGTTTTCTAGACTTATCTATAATCCATAGAAAGATAAAGATCAATAAGATAGGACCATGAATCCATGTGACGAGCTTAAGAAAAGAAATAGAGTAAAACAAAGGACTGCACAATCTTATAAAGTAACGATAAGAGACTCATGACCCAAACAAATGTGTCAATAAATGACTTATTCACTATTAAGAATCTATATGTGTAAATTCACATAAAATCATTATAAAAACTAGGCTTATACCAAATTCAATTATCCATAAAAAAAAGAAGCTATTAATGGATGCTTAGGGAAAATAATTATTTTTAATATGGTTTATTTAATTTCTATCTTCAATTTATCATTTTATTATTTTATTCTATTTTAAATTTATTTATTTATTCATTTGTAGTGATTGATTAAATATATATATATATATATATATTTCACATTAAATATATTTGAGTTTCAAGTATTTCAAGAAAAAAATAGTTGATCGAGCATGGAAATTATTTTATTTATATTTCCATGTAGACTAGTATAAAATACCAGTTGATAAACACATAAAGCTAATTTTTGTAATTCAATATGTGTTCTAGAGTTCCCATTATAGGAATAGTTTAGTTAAACTATATGCATTAGAGGGGTTAAGAGAATAAAAAATGGATATGAGAGAAATTACATTATGTAATATTGGCAAAATATTTGGAAATATGATAAATAGAATGCTTTCATAACAATGAGGGAATGAAATTCCCTCCTATATTACAGTATATGCAATCATCCTTTCAAGTGGATGTGGACTCTATAATTAGAGAATGGGAGGTTTGCATAGTATCACAAATTTTATCTAATAATCATTCAATCATTATTCAATCCTGATACTCCATTGACAATTAGGCCTATAAATAAAGTCTACAAACTTTTGACACAATAATTCATAATTTAATCTTCTACTAGTTAGATGATTATGCAAGCAAAAGATTATATATTTCATGCCTCTGAAGATTTCAATTCTTGTGTTATATGCCTGGATATCTTGTGGTATCACTCTATTAATCCATACCTAAAAATATCTATTTGGATAGGAAGAGAAATAGCATCAAACCTAGTATTTATTACCTTTTCAATGGTAAATTGAGGTTTTCGAAGAACTTTGTGGTTGATCTATGCATGATAGAGCAGGGTTTTTGCTCAACCACTCTACAAATATATTTTCTTGGCCATAAATATGTTGAGTAGTGTAATTAAAATGATTAAAATAATATTTTCATCAAACATATTTTCTACCATGACCTTTCTCTTTAAATGTCAGAAATCTAGTGCAATCAATTTTTATCACAAAATGTGGTATATGCATCAATTTGAGAGCAAATTTTTCCAAACATTTATTTATAGAATATATTTCTTTATCGAAAGAAATCCACTTCTTAACATCATATAAAAAGACTCCATTAGCATATTCACAAACATATTCTTTATTATCTTCTATGCAATAAAGGATTCCTCCCAAGCAATATCAGAGCATCAATATATAACACATAATTTTTTGATTTTGAAAAATAAAGTTTTGGGAAATTAACTATCATTTGCTTGATTTTATTTACTGCTCTACTATGTTCATTAGTCTAATTATGCTTTAAAAAATTTAATAATTCTTGCAAACAATAGCTGTCAACACCACTATCAACATAAAAGCTATTTACATAATTGAGATTTCCCAAAAATGCTTGTAACTAATTTTTATCTAATTGATCTAGGAATTCAAAGATTTTTTCCTTGATATGAGACTGTAACTTAATTTTTTTGTTCTTTATTTCTATACCAAGGAATTTACAATTAGTTTGACACAACTATATTTTAGTTTCATAAAGCACTATTCCAATGTTCATAGCAGTGTCATAGAATTTTTTCAAATGTTGAAAATAATCTTCTAGTGTCTGATTAAAAATCAAGATGTCATCAATATATATGCAAAGAAAATTTGTCATATCTAAAACTATTTTATCCATAAAATTCTAAAATTATGTAGGTGCATTCATAAGACCAAAATTCATTACTTTCTATATACACACAATATTTTTATTAAATTTACCACTTGTTAACACTTTCTCTCTTGTAAAGACCTATAGTCTAAGTGCATGTCTCAAAAAGTATACTAAAAAAGGGGTGGGTAGACCATTGGTGATTCACAAGATTGTTATGGCTTTGTATCATTCCTACTATTTTTCCAACCACTTGTTATTAACATAACCTTATTTTATGTACTTCCATAAGCCTTGTCTCCTCTCTTGCACCCTCTAGTCATTTTTTGTCTTCATTGTCCCTTATTAATCCTAAAGCCATTTTTGACAGTTTATAATATAGATTCAACTGGGTTGAATTTGTATTTTAATTAATACTTATTTTTATCAATTAACAATATATAATCAACTAGGCTGACTTTGTATTCTAATTGATACTTGTTTTTATCAATTAAAAATACAAATTCGATTGGGCTAACTCTATTGGTTAAACTTTTAAAAAGGTTTAGGGTTATATCTATTTATATATACACATCCATTTATGTCATTTAGGAAGATAAGAATAAGAGATATATATTATGCATCAACTTATACACCATTTCACTTGAAGAACATAGCTTGGGGATTCATACTTTCTTTGAAGATACGGATCTTATCTTATGAAGAAGTATTTTGGATGCATTGATAGGTTATGTATCCTAGAGTTGATTTATCCTTTTCATCCTTACATACCAAAATAACCTCTTGCAAAGCACCTTGTCTAAGAGAGAGATTAAGGCTCGGTAAGTTCATATTCAAAGCTAAGTATTCATAACTTTGTTCCTCCTTTGTAATAGTAGATAGATATGCATTTATAATTCTCTCCCATGCATTAGGATTTTGTATAAATTGATGTGAGTATATGTCTTATATGCATGTTTAATTTTAATGTTTATTACCTCCACTTTTTTCCATAAGCTTTGGTGAGCACTAGATTAGAATTTTACTTTGATTTTGTCATTTGTACATTAATGAATATGAAAACATAGGATGTAGTTAGGATTATTACATAGCTTTGCTTGACTAAAGGCTTTGTAACCCTTTCTAGTGATATTATTGTGGTAAGATATCCATTGGCTAGGTCTAATAGATCCATCTTGGTCATGACCCTGAATATCTAATGTATCGATAATCAGAGCTATGATTAGGGTTTATCTTCTCTGAACTAGGATTGATTTATAGATCAATTACATTTTAATTTGCATACATTATGATGACCCTGACATGAATCAAATCTTTGTAAGTTTTATTTCATGCCATCATTTTTATCAATACACAGTTGACTCATATGACTATATATCCTTTTAGGTTATCTCAGATTCATCATTTACAATACATAATCAACCCATATGATTGTGTATCCTTATAGGATATCTAAGTTTCATCATTTTCAATACACAGTTGACCCATATGATTGTGTATCTTTATAGGATATCTAAATTTCATCATTTTCAATATGTAATTGACCCATATGACTGTGTATCTTTATAGGCTATCTAAGTTTCATCATTTATAATCCATAGTTAACCCATATGATTGTGTATCTTTTTAAGCTATCTCAGTTTCATCATTTACAATACATGGTTGACCCATACAATTGTGTATCCTTATAAACTATCTGAGTTTCATCATTTCAATACATAATCAACCCATATGATTATGTATCCTTATAGCCTATCTTAGTTTCATCATTTTCAACACATAATCAACCCATAATACTATGTATCTTTTTAATCTATCTTAGTTTCATCATTTATAATACATAGTTGACCCATACGACTGTGTATCCTGCTAGCCTATGTTAGTTTCATCATTTACAATACACAGTCAACTCATATGATTGTGTATTCTTCTAGCCAATAGATCACACTTGACATATTCCACTATATCTTTTAAATCATGTTTAATTGATTTTTATCACATACTTTTTCAACCCTATTGACTCTGTACCTATTATCTTATATTATTCTATGTGGCTGACTTTATCCCTATTTTTCATTTTTACTTCCTGATCTTAGATTCTTCCTTCAAGCATCATGAAATCCCCTATCAAAATATTTTTGGACAACCTTAATCCATTTAGATGATATATGAGATATTTTTTTCCTTCCTACCTTGGGTATCCAAGAGGATGCTCACTCTTGGTGCAACTTTTCATCAAATCACTTTAAGTCTTCTCAATATCGATCTACCCCATATCGTATAGTTGATCCAAAAAATCCTCAAAGACAAATCCAAAATCATGGAAATTATACACCTTATACCACTTTTACACCTTTTAAATGTCAAATTTGTAGACTCATCAACACATCTACTTCACAAGTTAGAATTGCACATTATATTCCATCTATTATAACCAATGCTCATGATCCTCTTGTTACACCCATAACAATAGCAATGAGAATCATCACTTCACAAAGTAACATGGTTTAAATCAATTAAACTAATGACTTAAATGATTCCTAATTCTTCAAAAACCTTGATGATAATACCATTTACACTCCTAACAATAACAATGGCTTTATCAAGCTTCCTTCTTCTTATACCATACTTAAGATAACTAGCACTAATATTGAGAATCTTCTTCCCAATACCAATGTTGGGAATCCTCCACCCAATACCCTTCCTCCCACCAACTCAAATAAGCCTTCTCCCACTAACACTAAAAATCCCCCTCCTAACAACATTAATACCCCACCTTCAAATACTAATGCAAAAATTGACACTACTCAAATTCTTGGTCAAATTATTCAACAAATGAGCATTATCCAAATAACTAACCATTCCCAAATGATGCAAATGCAACAACATTTATTAGACATGACTAGTCAAATACCTCAAGTCATCATGTCTCAACCAAATCAAAATTGTGTCCCTCTTCCTCTTAGAGATGCCAATGGAAATATCATCCCTCAACCTCCAATGCATAAAAAAATATTTCAACATATTCAAAATGAACTTTTAGCTCTATTCATTGCATCCATATATATTGAAAACATTTTTCTAACTATCACATATGATGGGACTAAGGACCCTACTATCTTTATTAAGTATTTTGGTAATCTATATAAGGAATGGGTCTAAACTAACACCTTTACTACCACCAAGATTTTATCCAAAACCTTTTTTGGTGATGCACTTGAATGGTACAACCAACTTCCTAGACATTCTATCTCATCACTAGAGGATTTATTGAATGCTATAGTGAAAGAATTCTAACATGATGACCGTATTTAAAATTACCTTAACCATTTCATAAATTCTAAGCAACTTCCTAATGAACCTGCTCACACTTTCATAAAATGATGGGAGTCTCTAGCTCACAAAGTCGACCATAACATGAATGATGATACTTTTTTAAAACTATTTGTTACTAATCTTAAATCTTCCATTCAATACAAAGTTTGAATCTTTTCCCCTAAAACATTAGAAGAAGCCTTAAACCAAGTAAAAAGGTAAAACTTTATTATGACTCAATTTGAACCACCTCAAACAACTACTAAAAAACCTTTCCAATCATTTTATCATAACACTGATTCATCCAAGCCTCCCCAACCTCAAAATGGAACATCCAATTCAACC
This sequence comes from Torreya grandis, assembly GCA_037957365.1. Classification (NCBI taxonomy): domain Eukaryota; kingdom Viridiplantae; phylum Streptophyta; class Pinopsida; order Cupressales; family Taxaceae; genus Torreya; species Torreya grandis. The sequence continues at coordinate 4,141,444 of JARHVA010000011.1, forward strand.
AATTTTAACCCAATTCACCTTCCCTTGAGTCTATAATAGATTAAGAATAAATTTCAAGCCTTTAAACCCATGAACTTTGATCCTTCCAAATCTCATCCAAAATGGTACAATCTTGATCATTTTTGTTGGTGACATGATACTATAGGTCATTCTCATGAGTATTGTCATGATCTTCACTGATTTATTCTTGATTCCTTGCTTGGTCCACATTTCAATCTTGATACTCTAACAAAACAATGTTATCAAGACTATCTTCAAGATTTTCAAATCCAATCTAAAGAACCAAAATCTCATCAACATAACCTACCTAATGATCAACAACAATTATCTCATACCTCCACCTCATCTACTAATGTTCTCTAAACCATAGTTGATCCTTCTTCCTACACCAATAAGGAAAGGATAACTAACATGAACAACTTCAAATGGGTGGTTGAATTTGTCTAACCTTAACCTCTTAAGTCATATAAACTAAAAGAGCACCTAGTTTAAATGACTACTCTAAAGTGCACCATACATGGTCCTCGTGTACCTTATAGATATATTCATACCACTCCAAATATTATTCTAAAAAACCAACATCTTCAAACTCTATCTTATCAACCAATTTACCTATCTTTAACTACATAAGTCAACCTAGTGCAGTTCATTCTAACAGCTTAATTTCACCCCATTCTATATCACATGTTGGGGCATCTTGTGATTCCCATCAACATACCACTTTAGACTTTGGAGTATCCTATAATTCCCATCCATGCATCCACTTACCCTTTGGAGAATATTTTGATGCCCAATCTTATTATACAATGCATAATATCAAACACATTTAACTTCAAGAAACCTTCTAAGACATATAGGATTGTATTTCATATGTTTATCTTTAATATAGAAGTTATCATAGATTTTTTTTATTATGTTTATCTCTTTTCTTTTCTTTTTTGTGCACTTTATTTCATTTATTTTTGCTTTACGTGCATCATTATTTCCTTTGGGTTCTTTGGTTTTATTTCACTTTATAGTTTGTGAATTGCATTGTAAAACCTTGAAGAGGACTAGGTCTTCCTCACAAACACACTTTACTCACATCATTATTTACTTTAAATTATTTGGTTTTATTACACATTACATTTGGCATTTATTTTCATTTTGGTTCTTATATATCTTTTTTCATTATTATCTTTTATGTCATTATTTGTCTTAGTAGCTTTATGATTATTTTCCCTTTTATTTAACATTCTCTTCATTGGTGTTCACCTTGTGAGTTGCAGTGTAAGACCATGGATAGGAATAGGCTCTTCTTAAAAATTATCACATTAAAATATATTTATATTACTTTTCCCCTCTTTCAGGATGACTACTACTTTCATTGGTCCTTGTGTTAGATCTCTTGTAGGTTAGTATGGCTTCTTAGTGAGATAACTATCATCAGCATAGCCCTATCCCTTTCATGGCACTATTTTACCTCGTTATTATCTAAAAGCATATTCATCATTGTATCACTTATTATATAGCCATGTCCCTTATTTCCTTTCATTTGAGGCTCGCATCGGTCAATTTTGAGATTGCACACTTACTTGTGGGCAAGTCTAAGAGTCTTTAGACACCTTGATTTTTAGGTCCTTTTCTCTAGTAATCAAGTGTAATATCTTTTGTGTTTTCACATATTTCACTCATGATTAGTTCTTAAAATCAATATGGAGAAGGAATATAAAAGTCCAAAGAAAATTAAGAAAAAACTAAAAGATAAATCATAAAATACAAACAAAAGGCAATGATTAAAAGGTAAAACAATATTAAAAGTTATATCACACCAAAATATGTTATCTATATTTGGAAAATATCCTTTCTTAGTCAAAGCTCAAACTCTATAGTTAGCCTCATGATAGAGCTAAGGTATATTGGGGTGTGGTAGGCCAGTAGACTGGGGTATGAGGTCTCATTATATCATTTACTATCTAGTGTCACCTACTTTCTCACACAAGTACTTAATATTTGTAGTAGATCGATGGCTCTATAAAGGGTCTTAAATAATAGGGAGCATATTGTGAGAAGGTATGTCCATTTTACTTTTCATGCATATAATCTTCATGAGATAATTTATGTACTTCACTTATTAGCCCAAACTTTGTGTTCATTAGTCAAAATATCTTAAGTCTTTGGTGTTGATAGTTATTATCCTTTCTCATTTGCTTAGTGTGTCTCATTCTAGCTAAGGATGTTCACATCACCCATATGGCACCTCACATTCCTTATTTACATCATATTTTTATTATTAGATATTGTTTTTAACTGATCACATCTTTGATCACCTCTACCTATTTAAGCCTCTTGGTTTGCAGTTTGTGAGTTACATTGTAAGAGCTTTGATAGGACCAAGTCTTCTTCATAAACACCCTTACACCATTTTATTATCACACCATCTCATTTTAATATTACTCATGTCATTAGATAGTTGTGTTTTCTTACATTGTATCTTAGAACAAGCATCAAGCTTGATTTTTCATCCTTTAGAGCTTTTGATTTTCATTTATCGATCATGTCTATGTTTGATTTTTGTGTACTTCACTTATCTTACATATGATATTTTATATTCTTACATGTTTTTATTTATGTATGAATTCTTCATGTTTGTCTTACATCTTGACTTACATTTCATTTTTATTTATTTATACTTTTTTCATCTTCATTTGACATACTTGTATTACATATTGGTTTAAATTTTATTTTCAGTCATTTATGCTTTATTTATATTTGATTTGACATGTTTGGCTTATATATGGTTACTTTTCACTTTCTTACATCTATTCGTTAGATTTTTCTTGCATTGATTTTCATTTGTCATTTATGTTTTACATGCTTCCCAATGTGATTTAGTATGCTCTACATTCATTTTTACTATTTGTATTTTACATGCTTCCCAATGTGATTTAGTGTGTTCTACAATCATTTTTCATCATTTTATCATTTACATGCTTGATCTTTTAGTTCTAACCTTGCCGTAACAATCCTAATTTATCAATTTTTTTGAGTAATTTAATCAGTTTTGAAAGTTATTCACTGTTACTTTGACCATCTTATGTATGCATGCATTACTTCTATTGTTAGTCTTGTATCCTTAGGGTTTCTCAAATGTAGGTATTGTACCCTTCATGATCAAGACTATGGTATTTTCATGCAATCATTCAGCAAAAAGGTAAGTTTAGGTATATATATAATATTTTTAGTTACTTTCATTTCATTTACCTATTAATTTTAGTATTTTATTTTTAGTTAGCTCATTTATATGTGTTTTTATGTTCTTTCTCAAATCATCATCTCTTGTTACACTCACATGACATGTGATGAGATTTGAGTGGGGCACATGTATACACACACTATTTTTATTAAATTTACCACCTAAAACTTTTTTTGATAGTTTACAATATAGAGTCAAATATGTTAAATTTGTATTCTAATTGACACTTGTTTTTATCAATTAACAATAAAAAGTTAACTGGGCTCTTTTTATTTTAATTGATACTTGTTTTTATCAATTAACAATACAAAATTGATTGAGCCAACTCTGTCATCTAAAATTTCATAAAGGTTTAGGTGTCACTTCTCAATTTCATTTTATAATTAATAAATTCTAAATTTATAGATTAATATGGTTATTATCTGATTATCATTACTTTGACTTGAGATTTATGACATATACTGGTATAGAACAATGATATTGTTGATTAGTATATAAAATATAGCAGTTGCATTTTAATTATTTTATATAATGTGGATATATATTTGTTAATTTTACATCATTAGTTGATTAGATGACGAATCAAACTAACTACCTACTTGTTGTGAGGTGGTTATAGGATAAATCCTACCCTCAGAGCTTGATAAAAGAGATCGTCATCGAAAAGGATGGATTAGATAAGATGATTGGACGATGACAAAGAAATTACCAATGACCCTATACACACATTATAGATTTAAAAATGATAAATATATAACATGTTTTAAATGCTAGTACATAATTAAATAAATCTTGTATGTGATTATATTAGTATATAAATTTAGTTCTTAATATGCATTAGATTCCTTTAATTTAATTATCTTTATTTTCAAGAATAAATTAAGAAAGTAGATATTTAATTACTATATGTGAATAGCAATTAATTATACAGATATCTAATTATTAGAAATAATTAAATTATTAGTTATCTATTAGATAAATAAACTATTATCATTATTTTTAAAGAGCTTAATTTATCTTAATTTACAAAACTTGAGTAATGGCAATCTAAACTTAATCTTAATAAAACATGCATAAAATTACATAAAAGTTAGGAAAATATATAATATTATTTAATTCGTCAAACTTAACTTAAGGTTATGATGACTTAAAAGAACTATGGCATAGTAATAAACAAATTTTATGCTTAATATTAAATTTTGGATGTTAGACTACAACTTTGGAAGGTTATAACTATTGTTTAGTAATTTAAAAAGGAGAGTAAAATATTATGCATAAAAAGCAAACTAGAAGATGAATAACATGCAAGAGTGAGAGTGCAATAAATACAGGGAAAAGATTAATTTTATAAATTAATGAAAAAGGGATCTTTAAAAAGGATATACGAAGAATAGGAGAAAGAGAATATAAGAGAAGATGCAAAGGATTAAGAACAACAATTATTATCAAAGTTTCAAGGCCATCGTTTGAGATAGTGTTGGATAGATGAGCAATAGATGAAATTTTGGCAAAGCATAACACCTCGGCAAAGTGTAACACCTGGATTGTGAAGTAAGTATAAAAAATTCATATTTGATAGTGTAAAGAATCTGTATATATAAGATATTTTCATGAGCATTCTAAATAATTGCCCTATATTTCATTATCTATGGTCTATATTTGATTATCTTTGGCTTACATTTCATTATCTATGATCTATATTTCATTATCTTTGGCATGTGTTTCATTATCTATGACTTGTATTTCATTATCTATTGTTTGCATATCATTTTATATAGACTGCATTTTTAATTACATGGGTCTGCATTTTAATTTACAACACTCAGTCTTAAGTTGTAACGCTAAGTCATGTATTTAAAAATCCATGTCATTTAATTGATATGTTGAGTCTATAAAAAAATGATGAGGCATTGAATAAAATCACTGAGTATAAATATATATAATGGTTGAGAACAAATAATTAATCATTGAGTTTAGAATTGAATTAGATGTATATAGTTAAGTCATGTAAATTAATTATGAGGGCATAAGTAGAATTGACAGACTAATGGAAGTCACTTACATGAAGACATGATACACATGATGACCTCAAAATAATATCAATGCTACCAAAGAATGCACTAGCAAACTCATGGATAAAAGGACTATATATTTGACTGTTGTACAACACCAAGTATGAACTAGCAAACCAAATCAGGCTTAATAACATGATTGCATATAATAGGTGCACTGGAAGTATAAAATGCATGAGGTCTGCACATAAGTATTTAGAACATATCTAAGCACAAGCATCTTATTATGATAGATATGTGGGTCGAGGTACTAACAAAGATGGCCAAAAGAAATGGTGAGTCTCTATGTGAAATGTCAAGTCAATGAAATTAAATGTTAATTTAATGAAATACACATGCCAACTTATATAAAGTCAAATTCATAGTATAAAATCAAATATTGAGTGTAAATTCTAACGCTAGATTTTTAATTAAAATTCCAAGTCAGCTTTTATAATGCAAAGACTCTTAAAATAAAAATGTTGCATATATTTTATAAATGTTGAGCTAATATTTCAAATGCTCCATATATTTTATAAAGGCTAAGCTAATATTTCAAATGCTGCGTATATTTTATAAAGGCTGAGCTATTATTTTTAATGTTGTGTATATGTTAAAAAATGCAGAGTATATAATTGAAAACATAGAGTTTAAATTTAAATATTAAGAATATATCTCTTTTTCAATGCAAGATTGAATGTTTGATGAAACTTTATTTTGCCTTGAATGTTTGTATTACATTTAACTTGAGTTACAGTTTAAATAATGAGCATAATTATCATGAGAGTATAATTATAGATATGATATTGATCAAAAATAAATGATGAAATACTTTGTATACTCAATTTGGTGAGAAATAGTAAAATATAGCATTAAATAACTAAAAAAAATCTATATGCATAGATTAATAAATATATCAAATACAATTATATAATGAAAAGTGCATATATTTATACATGGAAATATAAATTATATATATATGAGATTCTTATATGAAAGAGTGTAATCTATATAACCCGTATTATAGAAGCTCATCTTATTAGTATAAAAAGATAATAAAGTTGTCTATGAGTACTTATCTTTATATTAGTAAAGAGTAGGCAAACATATTTATAAATTATAAATATTCAGGTCAAACTCTTACCTTGATTTACTTATAGTTTTTTAGGCTATGATGAGGGCCAAACTTAAGGTGGAAGGATCTTAGGTTATAAAGGTGTTAATTTTGTATTTAAAATAAATAAAATCTTTATTGACTTACATAATAACCATTTGGTAGATTTACTAGCTTTTCATAGATATTAGTTGTGAAATAAATCAATAAATGAGGTTCAACCATACTTTTGATGGCTAAGTGCATGTAGTATCTATTATGAAAGATTTTATGTCTTTGATCTAGCTTTTAGAATTAAATGCAAGACCCTAGATTGTGTAGATTTGAGACATATAAAATAACTAGTAAAAGCTTTATATAATAATTTTGAAACTAAAAGTTATTTTATTCTATGTCAAGAGATAAATGTGATTACCAAGAATGAAATCTTGATTCTAGAAAAGTCTATTTGACTGTAATACTCAGGTTTATCTTAAAAGTTCATGGAAGTTCTATTTGAAAAAATATTGTAAAACCTTGATTTATGTTATAAATAACTTTGTGTGTGTGTGTGTGTGTGTGTGTGTGTGTGTGTGTGATGTTAGTATTGAAAACTTTTGTACAATACATATTATAAAAGTATTTATATGTAAAAGTATTTAGATTGTTATAGCATAAAATAATACATCATAATGTGTAATTAGAGATTATGTTTTCATCTGATTATTATTATGCAATATAATCTAGGATATACTCGAGTGGTATAATTTTTTAATTGCTTATTTAAAAATTATAGTGTAAGATTGATTGTTTATATTTGAGAAGAGTGATCTTACACAATGAGCTATGATAGTATGGGATATCATAGAATACTTCAACTTAAATGTATATACTTGGATGGTACATATTGTAGCTGTATATTTAAACTCATAGTTATGTTGAATGATTAAACGTATGTCTTGGTTAATACTTAAATAGTACATTTTTTTAACAGTTAGTAGGACATTTTATATGTATGAATACCACTTTGAGAGTTTAAATAAATGTTATGTTAGACTTATATATATATGTTTGACTTGCTTTATTAAATATATACTTGCTAGAATAAAAGCTTATAATTATTTAGATTTATGACTACTTTGTATGACTGATTATGTAAAAATTAGTAGTTATTTAGAATAATAGGGTATGATAATAGAGGATATCGTGGGGTTTAGTTGTCTGGATATTATTTTAGTAGTTGAAAAATTATAGTTAAATATAAATTATATGCAGGTGATATAAATTGTAGGCATTATTTTTTATTTTAGATAATGTAAGATTCCGTCATGCATTGATGGAACAATTATACACTTTAATTTCTCTTATTTTTAGCATGTGATGTGATATGATTGATAAGAGGATGTAATTATCATGAATCTTATGGTTAAATAATATATAGTGATACATTATTTTATGATATATGTGGTTTACATGTCAGTGCAATATCTTGCAATATAATAAGTTTTTTATGATATAATGCATGTTTAATTATAAAAACCATACACACTTGGATACTTATTTGTTCTCTAGATTCATGCACTATTCTATCTATCTATTTGTGAAGGGAGGGCCATTCCCTAATAGGATATTATGCATGAGATTATTGGTCCATAGTTGATGTAAAAAATTATTCGAATGATGTTCTCCCTCCCCACAATAGTACTGCATATCTGAAGACTATACTTGAGATTCAAAGATATATGAGTTGAATCAATTCAAGTTATGAAGGGCATGGTATCTATTTATTGTATTATATTGAATGCCTAAAGGAAATGTAAATATATATTTGATTAAACATGAATAATAGTTATTGTATTATGAGACCATCCATAGATGTATCATAATGTATTTACTTTCCTTATAGTTGTAATAAGTTATATATTATTTTTGGTATTTGAATTTGAAATTGTTTAAAGTTTTTGTATGGTTAAGTTGTTAAGTTGTTTCTGTGATATGAATGTTAGTAATTAGTTTTTTTCTTTTTTTTTAAATTACTAATTTTTATAAGTATAACTTGAGGGGTTGTAATGTGTGATATCAGAGTTGTCTCAAACTCTAAGACCTAATGAGTCTATTAGTATTTTCACACTTTTGTATTTAATAGAAAGGAGAAATGAGAAAGTATGTATGATACATTGAGTGTGTACTTTAGAGTATTCATACCCCCTTAGAGTTTCTAAAGGGTTGATTTATTGAGTGTCTCATTGATGATGATTTTTTAATATGTTTGAGTAGGTAAAAGCATAGCATAATTTATGAGTTGTGAACAAAAGTTTTCTATCATATTTTTGATCTTTAGATTGAACACCTCGAGTATGATTACATATTTCTTGGTAATTGAATCACCTTCACCATTTGTGTTTTTTTTTTTTAGTGTTTTTAAAAGCATGGAGTGTTTCCCACTTAAGTATATATGCATTATTTTTGTTTCTTACACAAATCCTAGGAGTAGGAAATCATATAAGACCATTCTAGATTAACACCACTAGTGCAGTAGCAATTAGCTTGTAGTTGAATATAGATGTCTTGGTTGATATTACTTTGTGTTAGGAGTTTGTTATGTAGATTAGCATACTTGTATTTATATAGACTTCATAAGAAGTGTCATCTCTCTTAATTTTCTGATAGGTGAGTTATTATTTATAGGATGTTGGTTTAGAGTTTTCTTAAGTGGAAATTTGTTTCTAAATTATTGTTTTGATCTTTTTCCCTTAAGTTCATGGGATAATGTTTTCTAATTCTTGTTGAGAGAAGTTGTAAGATTGGATAGATTGATGCATATTTCAGTTTAGTATTTTTTCTTTTGGTTCTGGAGTTAGTTTATAATACGACACTTATAAGTTTGGTAAATAGGTAGTGATTGGTAATGTGGATTACAATGTTTCTTTCTATCATATGAGGGTATGTAGGAAGTTTTGTTTATGAAATGTTAGATCTCTACTTTTCACTTTGTGACTTTTAGAGTCATTATTTTATCTAATTTATTAAATTGAACTCAAGGAATTTCAAACCTTAAAATAATTTTAGTTTATTATAATTACTATGTTATTATATATCTTTATTTAGGCTGATAATAGTCTCTTCTTGAAGTATGTTGTTTTGAAGAGTTATATGTGTACCTTTTTTTAAGATCAAAGTATAAGATGTGTGAAACATCTTCTTAGTCTAAAGGGTTTAGATAAAATATTTAACTTGTTATATTTTAGTCGTGCAAGAAAGGAAAAATTGTCTCACTTATAAGGTTATAAGGATGGTATAATCCTTGGCCTTTGTATTTTATGCTAATTTTGATATTATTTCCACTTAACTATGAATATAATATTATAGATTAAGTTGTGAATTTGATATTAGTTATGTTTAGCTAGTGGCAAGTTGATACAATCTAGGAATGATTGTATGATTTTTTTTGTATGTATGTTAGTACATCTAAAATTATTTAGCATATAATATTAATTTTTATGATCTATTAGTATATATTTATATTTAATAAAACTTTGTGCACATTGAGGAGATCGTTAGGTCATAGAGACTTGAGGGAGTGGTGAATTAGAAACATGATTTTTAAGCGATAGGATGGTATCCTACTTAGCCTCACATTGATTCAGATTGGTACTAAGTTGGATCCGACATATGGACTCGTTGAATTTGAGATTTGATAAGTTGAACTTATCAAATTCAGTCATATGGCCATATGCATGTATACTATATAAGGGTATTTCATGATTTTGTATATATTATTAAAAAAAATTATTCATCATACTTATCAAGAACTCTAATTTAGTAATGACAGTATTGACATGTTATACTTATTTAAAGTTATGTGGAGTAGAGATAGTATTAACATATACATATCATTCTTGCCAGGTTCCTTAAATACTTTTATCCAATATGAAAATACACTCTTTAAGTTAAAGAGATGCACGTAGGGACTGAAAAGTTTTGTGAAACTCTTTTTAGTCATTTATTTTGTCTATAATGATGATTTCATGTGTTGTTGAAGAAGTTAATAAAAAATTTATCGAGTTATTATGGATTTGTCTTGTGGTTGAAGATCTTGGGGTGGTCATGTAAAACCAATCAATGTAAGTGATATTCATAAAACTTGTTTGCATAATAAGAAATATCATAGAGTAAGGTCTTAGAGGATCAATACTCTAAAAATAGTGTTAAATGAGAGAACTATGATGAATTATTCAGATAAATTTTGCATTTATTTACATGATATAATACTTGATATTATGTTTTTATATTGTTGAACTTTATTTGTTAATCTAAACTTTTGTTTGAATAAGAGTCATCGAGGTGATGACCACTTTTAGGGGGAAGGATGTCACATCCTGATTTCAACCTATAAGTAATAATATTTAAATCCATAGGTTAATATGGCTATTATTTGATTATTATTTCTTTGACTTGAGCTTTATGACATATACTAGTATGGGATAATGATATTATTTATTAATATATATACTTTAGTAGTTGTATTTTAATTATTTTATATATTATAGATATGTATTTGTTAATTTTGTATCATTGGTCGATTAGATGATGACTCAGACTAATTACCTATTTGTTACGAGGTAGATGTTGTTGTGAGGTGGATGCAGGATAGATCCTACCCTCAGAGCTTGATAAGAGAAAGCATCATTGAATAATATGGAATAGATGGGATGATTGAGCGATGATAGAAAAATTGTTAGTGATCCTACACACACGTACATTAGATTTAAAAATATTAAATGTGTAACATATTTTAAATGCTAGTACGTAATTAAAGAAATCATGTATGTGATTATATTAGTATGTATATTTAATTATTAATATGTATTAGACTCTTTTAATTTAATTGTCTTTATTTTTTAGAATAAATGAAGAAAGTAGATATTTGATTGTTATATGTGAATAGTAATTAATTATATAGTTATTTTATTATTGAAAACAATTAAAACATTATTTATTTATTAGATAAATAAACTATTACCATTATTTTTAAAAAGCTTAAGTTATCTTAATTTACTAAATTTGAGTGATAGCAATTTAAACTTAGTCTTAATAAAACATGCATAAAATTACATGAAATTTAGGAAAATAGATAACATTATTTAATTTGTCAAACTTAACTTAAGGTTATGATGATTTAAGAAAACTATGGTGTATTAATAAACAAATTCTATGCTTAATATTAAATTTTGGATGTTAGACTACAGCTTTGGGAGGTCATAACTATTATTTAGTAATTTAAAAAGGAAAGTAATATATTATGTATGAAAAGTAAACTATACGATGAATAACATGCAAAAGTGAGAGTACAACAGATAGAGGGAAAGGATTAACTTTATAAATTAAGAAAAAAAAAAAGAGTTTTTAAAAGGATATACAGAGAATAGGAGAAGGAGAATATAGGAGAAGAGGCAAAAGATTAAGAGCAGTAGCAATTATCAAAGTTTTGAAGCCATCTTTTGAGATAGTGTTGGACAGATGAATAATAGATGAAAGTTTGGCAAAGCATAACACCTCAAAAAAGTGTAACATCTATCTTGTGAATTAATTATTAAAATATTCATGTTTGATGGTGTAAAGGATCTATAGATATAAGGTATATTTATGAGCATTTTAAATAATTGGCCTTTATTTCATTATCTATGGTCTATATTTCATTCTCTTTAGACTGCATTCATTATCTATGGTCTGTATTTCATTATATTTGGCCCGTGTTTCATTATCTATGGCTTGTATTTCATTATCTATGGTCTATATTTCATTTTATATAGATTGCATTTTCAATTGCATGGGACGACATTTTAATTTGCAATGCTCAGTCTTAAGTTGCAATGCCAAATCATGTATTTAAAATTCCATGTCATTTAACTAATACTTTGAGTCTGTTATGAAAAACTGAGGCATTGAATAAAAGCGTTAAGTATAAATATATAATGGCTGAGAATAAATATTTAATCTCTAAGTTTAGATTTGAATTAGACGTATATAAGTTTAGAATTGAATTAGATGTATATAGTTAAGTCATTATGTATATTAATTATAAGGGCATCGGTAGAATTGATAGACTAATGGAAGTCGCTTACATGAAGATGTGATACACATGATGACCTCAAACTAATATCAATGCTACCAAAGAATGCACAAGAAAACTCACAGAAAAAAGGACTATATATTTGATTGTTGCATGACATCAAGTATGAACTAGCAAACCAAATCAAGCTTAATATCATGATTGCATATAATAGGTGTACTAGACATGTAAAATGCATGAGGTTTGCACATAAGTATCTATAACATATCTAAGCATAGGTGTCTTACTATGATAGATGTGTGGGTTGAGGCACTAACAAAGATGGCCAAAATAAATGATGAGTCTCTATGTGAAATGTCAAGTCAATGAAATTAAATGCTAATTTAATGAAATGCAAACACCAAGTTATATAAATTCAAATGCTTAGTATAAATTCAAATGCTGAGTGTAAATTTCAACACTAGAGTTTTAATTAAAACTCCAAGTTAGCTTTTTTAATGCAAAGACTCTTAAAATAAAAATGGTGTGTATATTTTATAAAGGCTAAGATAATATTTCAAAAGTTGTGTATATTTTATAAAGGTTGAGCTATTATTTTAAACACTATGTATACGTTAAAAAAATGCAGAGTAGACAATTGAAAATGCAAAGTTTAAATTGAAATGTTAAGAATATGTCTCTTCTTCAATGCAAGATCGAATGTTTGGTGGAATTTTATTTTGCCTCAATTTTTTGTATTATAGTTAGCCTAAAATGTATCTCAAATAATGAGCATAATTATCATGAGAGTATAATTATAGATGTGATATTGATCAAAAATAAATGATGGAATACTTTATATACTCAGTTTGATTATAAATAGTAAAATATAGCATTAAATAACTATATATATATATATATATATATATATATATATATATATATATATATACATAGATTAATAAATATATGAAATGCATTTATATAATGAAAAGTTTATATATTTATACATGAGAATATAGATTATCATATGTATAGATGGATAGATAAATATGTGTTTATATATATATACGACATTCTTATGTGGAAGAGTCTAAACTATATGACCCATGTTGTAGAAGCTCATCTTATTAGTATAAAAGGATAATAAAGTTTATGCGAGTACTTCTCTTTATACTAGAAAAGAGTGAGTAAAAATATTAGATGCTTACCTTGATTTACTTATAGTTATTTAGGCTACGATGAGGGCCAAACTTAAGGTGGAAGGATCTTAGGTTATAAAGGTGTTAATTTTATATTTAACATAAATAAAATCTTTAATGACTTACATAATATCCGTTTGGTAGATTTACTAGCTTGTCATAGATATTGGTTATGAAATAAATCAATAAATGAGGTTCAACCATACTTTTGATGGCTAAGTGCATGTAGTAGTTATTAAAAAAGATTGTATATGTTTGATCTAGCTTGTAGAATTAAATACATGAACCTAGATTGTGTAGAGTCTAGACATAAAAAGAACTGGTGAAAACTTTATATGATGTTTTTGAAACTAGAGGTTATTTTCTTCTATGTTGAGATATAAATGTGATTATCGAGAATGAAATCTTGTTTATAGAAAGATCTATTTTTGATAATACTCAGGTTATATCTTAAAGGTTTATGAAAGTTCTATTTAAAAAATCTTATAAAACCTTGACTTATGTTACAAATAGTTGTTAATGTATGTGTGTGTGTGTGTATGTTGTTAGTATTAAAAACATTTATACAATACATATTGTGAAAGTATTTATATGTAAAAGTAATTAGATAATTATAGTATAAAATAATGCATTACAATATGTACCTAGATATTGTGTTTTCATCTAATTATTATTATGCAATATAATCTAAGATATATCTGGGTGGTATAGTTCTATAATTATTTATTCAAAAATTATTGTGTAAAATTGATTATTCATGTTTAAGAAGAGTGCGCTTGCACAATAAACTATGATAGTATGAGATATCATATAATAGTTCAACTTAAATATATATACATAGATGGTACATACTATAATTGTATATTTAAACTCATACTTAAGTTGATTGATTAAATGTATGTATTGGTTATTACTTGATCAATGTGTTTTGTAACAGTTAGTAGGACATTATGTATGCATACATACAACTTTGAGAGTATAAATGAATGTTAGGTTAGATATACATGTATGTTTGATTTGATTTTATATATATATATACTTTCTAGAATAAAAGCATATAATTTTTTAGATTTAGGATTACTTTGTATGATTGATTATGAAAAAATTAGTAGTTGTACCTTAGAACACTAGACTATGATGATATGGAATATCATGGGGTTTAATTATTTAGATATTATTGTAGTAGTTGGAAAACTATAATTTAATATAAATTTTATGTAGATGATATAAATTGTAGACATTATTTCTAGTTTGGGATAATGTAAGATTCAGTCATGCATTAATAGAATAATTATACACTTTGTTTTTTCTTATATTTAGAATGTGATGTGATGTGATTGCTAGGAGGATGTAATTAGTATGAATCTTGTGGTTAAATAATATATAGTGAGACATTAACTTATGGTATGTATGATTTATATGTCAGTATGATAACTTTTAATAAAATAGATTTTCTATGATAAATTACATGTTTAATTATAGAAACTGTACACACTTGGGTACTTGTTTGTTCTCTAGATTCTCACACTGTTTTATATGTCTATCTATGAAAGGAGGGTCATTATTTGATAAAGAATTGTGTGGAGAATCATTGGTTTATGGTTGGTGTGAAAAAGTGCTCAGATGATGCTTTCTCTCTCCACAATAGTATTGCATACCTAGAGACTACACTTGAGATTCATAGATACATGAGTTCGATTGACTTGAACTATTGAGGGCATGGTATCTATTTATTGGATTAGATTGAATTCCTGAAATAAATGTAAATGTAATCACTATATTTTATTAAACATGAATAATAGTTACTATATTATGAGACCAATCGTAGCTATGTAATAATGTATTTACTTTTCTTGGAGTTATAAAAAATTATATATTGTTTTTGGTATTTGAATTTGGAATTGTTCTAAGTTTTTGTATGGTTAAGTTGTTTCTATGGTATAAATGTTAATAATTAGTTTTTTTTTAAATAATGTGTTTTCTAAGTACAAATTTATGGGTTGTAATAGATGGTATCAGAGTTGTGGCTCAAACTTTAAAACTTGATGAGTCCATTAGCATTTTCATACTTTTTTATTTAACAGAAAGGAGAAATAAAAAAGTATGTATGGTACATTGAGTGTATACCTTAGAGTATTCAGACCTCCTTATAGTTGCTAAAGGGTTGTGTTATCTCCAAATCTTGCACCCTAAAAGAGAGTGTTTAATTCTCTCCCAAATTTGGGTAACGTTGGAGCATTTCCAGACCTATGGGTATGCCTATGGAGAAAATGGACCTTTAGATTGAAAGGGATAGATACTTATATATATCTTCACAAGATAATCTCTACTAAACTATCTTGTTTAAAGGGAAAAGAATTAAAAATTTATAAAAAATAAAATCCTATTCTAAGAGTGGTGATACACCAAAACTATTTTCCACATGAATGTCAGATTTCAGTGCACAATAAAACAAAAGCACAAACCATTCCCAAACTCTAAATATTCTAACAACAATATTTGAACACAAAGGTGAGATGTGTAAAAAATGACATAAGATAAATGAGCTGAAAGGCAAAATTTGCACATTCACAATAGTAATACATATGTATAAATTCAATACACTCAGATACATACTATGTGACCAGTTAGACTAAGAACTCTTGTTCAAATATGAAAGATAAAGTGGGCAAAAAGATGTAAAATAATCACATGCTACCACTATACATCTCTTGCACACTCAGACTAAAAACCCAAAAAAATATTGAAGGAAACAAATTTATGCTAAATGTTTAAAGGCAGAACTTGAATCATTCCATCAGGGCTTCACCATACATTGTGTGGTCATTTTTTACACTATCCAAGGTGTTATATATATAACGAGAAGGAAGAAACAGAGGGAAACCTTTGATTCCAAGGAGAGGAATCAATTTATTTATTATCAACATCTTCAATTGTAACTATTTTCATCAAAGATGATTTCTTAGGTCATTTGACTGATCCATGTCATCATGAGTTATTACGCATCTAGATTGCTTTCTCAAATTCATGCCAACAGAAAAAGGATATTCTTGACTGAGTCACATAATCAATATAGTTTCACACCTATTTTATATTTATCTTGTTACATTTTATTTTTTTTTATCTTTCTTCACGATTGATCATCATGAAATGACATGGATCTTGATCGATCAATGATTATGTGAGCTCTCTCACTGTTAGCCTTAGAGAGTCCTAGCTGGAAATCTGTGTGCACAATGATTGACCTTTCCATTAGACATTTATAATGACTCAAATCATTTATTCACACTATTGATCTACCTGTCATGGATCAGCCATTGGATCTAAAAGGCATTATTTTGGGCTTCTAGAAAGGCTTTGATGTAGGATTCAAAAAAGAATTTGATGTGGGATTCAGCAACGGGCTTCTCTAACCTTAAGTCTTCTGGATTTTATCCTAAACAAATTCCCTATGGACAATTTTCTCAAAGGAATTCTTTCAGACAATTTGTCCAAAGGAATTCCTTCTAACTTTTTTCTCTGAAAAAATTATCCATGTCTTTTTTAGGCCTTTTATAACTTTGGCTTGTCAAAAGAATTGTTGTAGAAAAAAATTCTGCAACAATTCCTTCAAATTTCTTGCAAAGTTCATGGCTTTCTGAAGGACACTTTCAGAAGGAAGTGACCCTTCATAAAAAAATTGAAGGGCACTTTTAGAATGAAGTAGCCCTTTAAAAGTTTTACGAAGGGCACTTTGAAGGGAAGTGACCCTTCAAAAAAAATTTGAATGACACTTTTAGAAGAAAGTGGCCTTTCAAAAAAAATCCAAATGGCACTTTGAAGGGAAATGGCCCTTCAGAACTTTTTTGAAGGGCAACTCAGAGGCAAAGTGCCCCTTCAAAAAATACCAAAGGGTGCTTCAAGGCAAATTGGCCCTTTGAAATTTTTTTGAAGGGCACTTGGAAAAAGAAAGTGACCCTTCAAAAAATTTCAAATGGCACTTTAAGGCAAAGTGGTCCTTCAGAACTTTTACAAATGGCACTTGGAAGAAGAAAGTGATCCTTCCAAAAATTTTGAAGGGCACTTTTAAGAAAAAGTGACCCTTCAAAACTTTTTTAAATGGCACTTTGGAGAGAGAAAAGACCCTTCAAAAAAAATTTGAAGGGCAACTGGAAGAGAGAGAGACCCTTCAAAACTTTTTCAAAAGGCAAACACTGAAGGGAAAGAATAAAATAAGAGAAAGACTTTTCCAAAAGAGACAACACTTAGGCAAAAAAGGTGAAAACACACTTGCACAAGGCTAAAATAAAGCTTTTGAAGAAGAGAAAACAATTGGTTTCTTCACGAGTCCTTCACAATTGAATTGAAAATAGATAAGAGATTCTAAACTTAGCCAAATAAAATTGTAAAATTGGGTATGAAAATTGGCTAACATTCTTGATGATTCCCAGGAGAGGCATGTCTGCTATGCCTAAGACCAGTCACCTTAATTCTTCAATTAGGCATGGATTCATGCATAAAGCACTCAAAATAACTTGAATAATCTTGGCTCAAAACACACAAACTAGATGATCACACCAAAGAAAGGAAGAAAAACACGTGATATAAATCACTTAGAGAACACAACAGTAAACAAAGGGAAACACACCTAGACAACTATTTACAAGATAGTCTTGCAAGGATTAGTAGCGGAGTTTTGATGTATCTCATTCATAGGGATAGGTAATTCTTCTTCATCCATCTTGGCCAGCTATAAGGATTTGCTCTGATTGCACTTGCTAATGATGTAAGGGCCACTCCACAAAGTGTCAAACTTTGTATGCATGCCTAGTTTTGCTCTATCTTCATCCCATTTTAAAACCAAGTCACCTTCTTTGAATACTCTTTTAGTTTCTTTTTGTCAAAGGACTTCTTCATGAGTATTTGGTGATGTTTCATGGCCTTGAGTGTATTGTCCCTTGCTTCATGTAGTTGTATTAGTTTTATCAATCTGACCTCTATTGGAGTGTTTTCAAGAAATTTTAGATATTGTACAAGTTACAGGGTAGGGAGTTCTTTGGATATGGACAACCTAGCTTCTCTCCCATAAACAAGTACAAAGGGAGAGTTACCAATTGATTTCTTAGGAGTAATTTTGTCTACCATAAAGTTGTCTTCAGCTTGTTGTGCCATGCCCTTTGATCAGTCTCCAATGTCCTCTTGATTATTTTGATGAGGTTCTTATTGGTAGACTCTGCCAATCTACTATCTTGAGGGTAATAATTGGATGAGGTAATCAAGTGAACTCCATTCCTTTCTACCTAATCAAAAGTTTTAACACTTATGAAATCAAGTGCATTATCAGAAATGATGACATGGGGAGCTCCAAACCTTGTCACAATGTTGTCATAGAATTCCAAGATAGCATTTTTGCTTGCCTCCTTTAATGTAAAAACCTCTATCCACCTTGTAAATTATTCATTAGCAGTCAATATCCATTTATGTCTAGCACTTGATGGAGGGTTGATCATGCCAATGAAATCGAGACCCCATTACATGAAAGGCTGGTCTTTAATGGAAAGGCTGCAAGTTTTTTTTTGCCTACAAAGAAGGCACATTAAGGACATTTTTTAACCCACTGGTAACAGTCCTTAAAAAGACTAGACCAATAGTAACCAGGCCTCATTATCTTTACAGTTGTTGACTTAGGACAGAAATGACCTCCTTCTGCACTATTATGGAGCTTCTCCAGTATCATATCAAATTGGATATTGTTAACACATCTTAGTAGCGCACTATTCACATCCTTTATAAAAATAACACTATCCACAAGATAGTAAGGAATGGTCTGTAGTCTAAAATATCTCCTTTGAGACTTGTTCAATCTATTGGGACACTCACCATTTTGAAAAAAACCAATGATGTCTTGTGTCCAAATTTGAGCTTGCATTTGATCAGTTAGTTGGGGTTGAACTTGGTTGACCAAGGCTTCCTCTTTTGGCTCTTGAATATCTAAAGATAAATGCTCACACAATCCTCTTCCTCTTACCAAGATCATCACTTTAATTTCCATGTCATACTCCATTACCTTTGTAATCCATCCAGCTCTCTTTTCATTGAGGTCCTTGCTTAAGAGAAACTCTTTGGTGCTAGGATGAGAAACCATGGCATGTATCTTATTGTTGGAAACCATGTGTTTGAATTTATTCAATCCTCTAATCACTATTAGAGCCTGCTTCTCAATAAAAGAATACTTGGCCTCATAATCATCCAATCTTTGGCTGAAGAATGTAATTGGTTTCTCAACCTCTTCATCATTCTTTTACATAAGAATAGTTGAGATTGTATCAAGGTTAGCAAAGGTATAGAGTATGAAATCCTTGGAAAATTTTGGGTTTAAGAGAGTAGGATATTCTGTAATTGCTTGCTTGATTGCCTCAAAATTTGTCTTACCTTTCTTTGTCCAAGCAAAAGATTGGTTCTTCTTGAGCATGGTTATGATAGGCTTTACCATAGTTGCAAA
This sequence comes from Torreya grandis, assembly GCA_037957365.1. Classification (NCBI taxonomy): domain Eukaryota; kingdom Viridiplantae; phylum Streptophyta; class Pinopsida; order Cupressales; family Taxaceae; genus Torreya; species Torreya grandis. Next base: position 4,161,558 of record JARHVA010000011.1, read on the forward strand.
GCCTAAAATAAACCTCCTTACAAAGTATATTTTCCCTAAGAAACTTTGTATCCCTTTCTTCTATTGAGGTAAGGACAAGCCTAGAATAGCCTCAATCCTCTCGGGGTCAATAGACAAGCCTTTTTTTGAAACAATATGACCCAAAAATCTTACCTTCATGGATAGAAAAGATGCACTTTTTTAAATTAATGGATATTCCATACTCCCTAAATTTCTCAAACACCTATCTTAGATGTTCCATGTGATTAGCAGCATCCTTTGAAAAAATGGTTATATCATCAAGATACACTAGTAAAAACTTATTGATCGAACCTTTAAAATCCATGTTCATTACCCTTTGAAACGTGGCTCTAGCATTTGATAAACCAAAAGGCATCTCATTATAGGCAAAGGTCCCCTATTTCATAGTGAAGGCTATTTTGAACTGATCTTCTTCATTGACCAATATTTGATTGTAGCCTTAATAATCATGAAAAAGTGAGAAGCATTGATAACCTGAAACAACTTGCATAATTTGCTCCATAGAAGGCAATGGATAATAATCCTTAAAAGACACTCTATTAATATCTCAAAAATCCACACAAATCCTAATTTCTCTATTATTTTTTCAAATAGGTACAATATTAGCCACCCATGTTGAGTGTTTGATAGGAAAGATAATCTTAGACTCAATCAGCTTAGTCAACTCCTTTTTCATTAGTTCTTCTATCTTGAGATTGATAGGCCATTGCTTTTGCCTAACCGATTTAGCTCCAGGTTCTATCTCAATGGTGTGATGAGCTAGACTTGGATCAAACCCTTTCAAATCTATGTATTTCCAAGCAAATATATCATGTAACTCTTTGTATAGTTCAATAAAGACCTACCTTTTAGACAAAGAACAAAGCTTACCAATTTTTAGGAGCTTGTCCTTGTAAATCATGACTCTTTCATAATTCTCTTCTTTTGTGGACATGCTCACTCTTTTCTTCTTTTGATCATATTCATTAAAAACACTCTCCAAGGTAATTAGCCCCTTAGGTATCTTGTTTGTCTTCAGCTGTATAATTTGTTCTTCATAATGATCATGTAATCTCTTTTAGTTACTTCAGGAGAAACCTACCTCATTTTTCAAAAAGTGTGTAATGTGTTCATTACTTTTAAACACCTACCATGACACTTCATTACCTAAAATAAAAGGACTCATAATAATCTCGATATGTGACTACTCCTCCTTCCCTACATCAACAGTTGTGTTAAATTGTGCTCCTATGATAGCCAACCTATCAGCATGTTTATTTGAACCCTTTAGGATGGGTTGTATGTTGAAGGTATCAAAGTCTTCAAGTGGGTCCAATACCCTATGATTGTATGGCCTAAGCAAGGGATTCTTCATTGTAGCTTGATTTCTCACTTGGTGGATGACCATCTCACTATCTCCATAGACCTTCAAATTCTTGATCCCTCTCCTCTTTATCTATTGGAGGCCATGAACTAGGCATTCATATTCTACCACATCATAGGTGCAGCTAAAGTGGAATCTAAAGGAGGACTAGTATTGATTATTTGATGGAGAAATAATCATGATGCTAGCTCTTGCACCCACTTTGATTTTTAATCCATTAAAAAACATCTCCCACATCCCTTTAAGCTCATGATCTTTATTAGTGAGTGAAGGGGTTAGAGCATCCTTTTCATGCATACAGTAAACTCCCAAATCAATATATTTTATGAAGGTGTATGGATTAAGTCCATGTGTCTCAATGTTGTATTTATCAAATAAGAAATCAAAAATACCTTCAAAGGGGGAAGATGTTTCACCGTCCATAACACTTTCAGATTCTTTACTAATTAGACAATTATAATTTGAGTTTGTCTCCATGTATAGCTCAATATGAAACCTTGCTAAGGGCTAAGTCCTTATATTCACCTTGGTTCCATATCTTATTTTAAAATCTAGAAAATACTAATTAGCAAAAATTTACCCTCCTATCTTAGTCGTGAAGTCCCTTGACAAACAGATAGAAAAATGAGTTAGAAGGTCTACCACCGTAATGTCTTGAAAATTTGGAAAACTTAGGTAATCATATAAGAAGACCTTCAGACCTTTGACTAGTCCCACTATCTTAGCTGGACTCCCATTAAGCTATAATGCACCCTTGCTATGTGGCTCATATTTTAATCCCAGTTTATCAGCCACCACTTTAAGCATAATAGTAGTACTGGCTCCACTATCCACAATGCAATTATGGACCAACTTCTCTCCAACAATGAGGGTGAGATAGAAGGGTAGAGGATTTTTAGACTTAGTAGAGGGCTCTAAGACATGGCTTGTAATATTGGTAAGGGCTACACCATTGTGATTTGAAGTTTAAGGGGCTACATGAATGTTTACAAGTTGTTCTTGCAACAGCTCCTTCTAACCAGGCATATGCAAGACTTCCCAAAGAGATATGCTTATCTTGACATTATTCAAAGAATTAATAATGTTTAGAGAGGGAGCATTCACCTTTTATTGGACCTTTAAAGGTAGAGGAGATTGAAAATGTTATGTTGTAGGTTTGACAATCCTACCTGCACTCTAATTTTGCTGAGGAGCATGACTTACAGTAGGTACAACATTAGGATTCACACTTTGTGGCCTTGGAGAGGCATCACTTGGATTTACTTTCTCTCCTTGATCTTATCCCAACACTCTCTTCTTGGCTCTTGTATTGGTTGTAACTGACATAATTTGATTTAACACATAATCATCTCTTGTTTGTAAGTTCATCATGCCTACACTTTGGTTGTTGCCTTCTCCACAATTATCTTTGTGCATAAGGTCTACTTCTTCTAAAGTTACATAAGGAGTAGTTTGCTCTTGTTCCACCAAAGCTTGGCTTCCTTCTCTATCATCATGCATAAACTAACCTTGAGGTTATCCCCATTGGTCTAAATGATTCTCTCCTTGGATCAGATTAGCATATACTAGAATAACAACCTTCAAGGGAGGAGTAAAATTAGGATTATAGGCAGTGGGATGCCTATTGTAACCTTGTTGATTCTATCCTCTTCCTTGGTAGTTATATTGGGGTTGAGCTCTATATCCTTGTTGATGATAATATTAATGATTAGGTGGATCACTTGTCTAGAACTGAGCTTGTTTGAGCTAAGTACACAATGATTGTGTGTCTTCATATTTGTCTACAACATCATCCACCTTCATGGGAAAAGGTCTTGGCTTCACATTGGCATTAGGAACTTGTGTTACATTTGGATATTCAATGGAATTGTGAGATAGCAAAGGCATGGAAACTCTTTTATGGAGTTTTCCATCATGTATTAATCTAGTCTCAGCTTGAATGGCTACTTCATATGCACCTGGCAGAGTGAAACCTCCCATTGATTGTAACATAATAGATGCATCAGTACCAATACCTTTGAGATACATAGGGAACACAAATCTTGGAGGAGGTCTCATGATAGGTGGTAGCCTATGCCATGTCCTCTAAAACCTTTCATTAAATCCTCCATGGATTCATTAAGACCTCTTTTTATTACATTCAGTTGATAGATCAGGAAATAATGGTCACTTTTATTTTCAAATCTGGTTACTAGCAATTCTCCAAAGCCATCCTAGCTTGTAATATAGCCACCTTCCAATGTTCTATACTAGTCAAGTGCCTTGCCTTTCAGAGACATAGCTAGAAATCTAATGGATATATTCTCTTGAATGACATTATGGAAACTATATAAGTTTTAAATTCTCTAATATGCTCAGATGGTCTAATAGGACCCTCTCCATTGAAACTGGGGAGACTCTTGGTAGCATTGGGAGGAATAGGGTCATATGTAGGAAGGAAATTAGATTTTGTGTGTTAAAGGCTAGGAAAGAGTGTTGTCTCTCCATTTATTTTATTTCCTTTTGATCTCCTATTTCTCCAACTTCTTATTCTTCTTCTTCAAAACCTCCTTTCCAAGGATCTCTAAGCGTTGAGAATGGTTGAAGGTGTTGTTCTTCAAGAAGGCTTCAGCTAGAGGGGCTTGATTAGAATTCCTATATAACCTAGTGAGGACCATGAAGTATAATGTGTAAAAATTGATCTATAACCAGAGATTCTCACCTTTTAGAGTCACCAAATGTTGTATTAAGAGTATAAACTTAGATTTGGCAAGACCAGCATTCACCTTGACATGATAATAACTAGGAACTGGTATCTCATTGGATGTGCCAAAACTATTGTCTCTAAATATTGCACCCTAAAAGAGAGTGTTCAATCCTCTCCCAGATTTGGGTAATGTTGGAAAAAAATTAGACCTGTGGGTATGTCTATGGAGGAAATGGACCTCTAGACTGAAAGGGATAACTCCTTGTATATGTCTATGCAAGACAATCTCTACTAAACCAGCTTATTTAAAGGGAAAAGAGTTAAAATTTCATAAAAAAGGAAATCCTATTCTAAGAGTGGTGATACACCAAACTATTTTCTACGTAAATGTCAAGTTCTATTGCACAATATAGCAAAAGCACAAACTATTCCTAAACTCTAAAGATTCTAACAATAATATTTCAACATAGAGGTGAGATGTGTAAAAAATGACACAAGGTAAATGAGTTAAAAGGCAAACTTTTTACATTCAAGATAGTAATACACATGCATAAATTCAATACACTTGGATACACACTATATAACTAATTAGATCAAATCTTGTTCAGGTATGAAAGATAAAGTAGGTAGAAGGATAGAAAATCATCACATGTTGCCACTATACATCTCTTGCACACTCAGACCAAAAACCTAGAAAAATATTGAAATAAATAGATTTATGCTAAATGTTTAAAGGTAGAACTTGAATCATTCTAGTAGGGATTCATCATACACCACGTAGTCATTTTTTACACTAGCCAAGGGGTTATATATATATATATATAGAAGGAAGAGAGAGAGGGAAACCTTTGACACCAAGGAAAGGAATCAATTTGTTTCTTGTTAACATCTTTAGTTGTAACTATTTTCACCAAAGATGCTTGTTTGGGTCATTTGATTAATCCATGTCATCATGAGTTGTTATGCATCTAGCTTGCTCTCTCAAATTCATGTTAATAAAAAAAGGATATTCTCAGCTGAGTCATAGCATCAAAATGGTTACACACCTATTACTAATTAGTCTTGTTGCATTCTATTTGGCTTTGTCTTTCTTTATGACTAGCCACCATGAAATGGCACAAATCTTGATCGATCAATGCTGATGCAAGCTCTGTCATCATTAGCCTTAGAGAGGCCTAGATAGGAATCCATGTGGACAATGATTGACCTTTCTATTGGCCATCCAAAATGACACAAATCATTGATTCACACCATTGATATGCCTATCATAGATCAATCATTGGATCTAAAACACATTGTTGTGAGATTTTAGAAAGGCTTTGTTATAGGATTTAGGAAAAGATTTATTGTGGGCTTTAGCTGTGAGCTTCTCTAACCTTAAGTCTTCAAGATTTTATCCTAGATAAATTCCCTATAGATAATTTTTCTGAAGGAATTCTTTGAGACAATTTGTCTGAAGGAATTCCTTCAAACTTTTTTCCCTGAAAGAATTGTCCATGTCTTTTTTGGGGCCTTTTAGAAATTTGACTTGTCAAAAAAAGTGTTGCAAAAAAAAAGTCCACAATAAGTCTTTATAATTTCTTGCAAAGCTCATGGCTTAGCCCTTTCAAATTTTTTTGAAGGCACTTTCAGAAGGAAATGACCCTTCAGAAAAATTCTGAAGGGCACTTTTAGAAGGAAGTGGCCCTTCAGAACTTTTTTGAAGGGCACTTTGAAGGGAAGTGACCCTACAAAAAAAAATTGAAGGACACTTTTAGAAGGAAATGGCCCTTTGAAAAAAAATTTAAAGGGAACTTCAAAGGGAAATAGCCCTTCAAAAAAAATTTGAAGGACAACTCAGAGGCAAAGTGCCCTTTCAAAAAAATTTGAAGGGCGCTTCAAGGCAAAGTGCCCCTTTAGAACTTTTTTGAAGGGCACTTGAAAGAATAAAGTGACCCTTTAAAACATTATGAAGGGCACTTTAAGGCAAAGTGGCCCTTTTAAACTTTTTTTAAGGGCACTTGGAAGAAGAAAATGACCCTTCGAAAAAAATTCAAGGGCACTTTTAAGAAAAAGTGACCTTTTGAAGCTTTTCTGAAGGGCACTTTGGAGAGAGAAAAGACCCTTTGAAAAAAAATTTAAGGGCAATTTGAAGAGAGAGAGACCCTTCAAAACTTTTTCAAAGGGCAAACTTTGAAGATAAAAGATAAAGGAAGAGAAAGATTTTTCTAAAAGAGACAACACTTAGGCAAAAAGGGAGAAAACACACTTACACAAGGTTGAATCAAAGCTTTCGAAGAAGAGAAAACAACTAGTTTCTTCATGAGTCCTTCATAATTAAATTGAAAATAGACAAGAGATGTTGAACTTAGCCAAAAGAAATTGCAAAATTGGGTATAAAAATTGGCTAACAGGTTGGTTTATCGAGTGTCTCGTTGATGATGGTTTTTTAAGCTGTATGGGTAGGTAAGTGCATAACATAGTTCCTAAGTTGTAAGCAAGATTTTTCTACCATATTTTTGATCTTTAGATTGAGCGCCTCAAGTATGATTACATCTTTCTTAGTAATCGAATCACCTTCACCATTTATGCTTTGTGTTGTGAGTGTTTTTAAAAGCATGGAGTGTTTTTCACTTAAGTATATATGTATTATTTTTATGTCTTACACAAATTCTAGGAGTATGAAATCCTATAAGACCATTCTAGATTGACACCACCTAATGCGGTGTAAATTTTCTTGTAGTTGAATATAGATGTCTTGGTTGATATTCATTTGTGTTAGGAGTTTGTTATGTATATTATCATCCTTGTATTTATATAGACTTGAGAAGAAGTGTCATCTCTATTAATTAGCTAAGAGGTGAGTTATTATTTATAGGATGTTGGTTTAGAGTTTCCTTAAGCAAAAATTTGCTTCTAAATTATTGTTTTGATCTTATTCCCTTAAGTTCATGGGATAATGTTTTCTACTTCTTGTTGACATAAGTTATATGATTAGATAGATTGATGAATCTTTGAGGTTAGTATTTTTCCTTATGGTTGTAGAGGCAAGTTATAATACTACACTTACAATTTTGGTAAGTAGGTAGTGATTGGCAACGTGGATTGTAATACTTTATTCTACTATATGAGGGTATGTAGGAAGTGTTGTTTATGAAATGTTAGCTCTCTAATTTTTACTTTGTGAATTTTAGAGTCACTATTTTATCTAACATATTAACTTGACCTCAATGAATTATAAACTTTGAATTAATTTTAGTTGATTATAATTATTATGTTATTATATACCTTTGTTTAGACTGATATTATTCTCTTCTTGAAACATGTTGTTTTGAAGAGTTATATGTGTACCTTTTTTGGGAGAAAGTAAGGTATAAGATGTGTAGAACATCTTCTTAGTCTAAAGGGTTAAGATAAAACTTTTTAACTTATTGTGTTCTATTCATGCAAACAATGAGACATTGTCTCATTTATAAGGTTGTAAGAATGGTATGATCCTTGGCCTTTATATGTTATGCTAATTTTGACATTAATTACACTTAATTATGAATATAATATTATAGGTTAAGTTGTGAATTTGATATTAGTTATGTTTATCTAACGGCTTCTTGATTCAATCTAGGAATGATTGTATGATTTTTCTTGTATATATGTTAGTTTATCTACAATTTTTTAGCATATAGTATGGCTTTTTAAGATCTGTTAGTATAAATTTTTGTTGTATAGAACCTTGTGAAAATTAAGGAAATTTTCAAGTCATGAAGACCTGAGGGAGAGTGGTAAATTAAGAACATGCATTCTAAGTGATAGGACAATATCCTATTTAGCCTCACATTGACTCAGATTGGTACTGAGTTGAATTCGATAGATGGACTTGCCTAGTCCAAAACTTGACAAGTGGAACTTGTCAAATTCAGTGGTATGGCCATATGCATGTATATTGTGAATGGGTATTCCATGATTTTATATATATTATTACCAGTTGTTATTCATCATCATACTTGTCAAGAGATCCGATTGAGTAGTGATAGTATTGACATGTTATACTTATCTGAAACTACATAAAGTAACGATAGTATTAACATATACACATCATTCTTGCCAGGTTTCCTAAATGCTTTTCTCGAGTATGAGAAATACACTCTATAGGTTAAAGAGATGTGCATAAGGACTGAAAGGTTTTCTATAATTCTTACTATTCATTTGTTTTGGATATTATGATGATATCACATATTATTGGAGAAGTTAGTGAAATATTTACCAAGATATTATGGGTTTGTCTTGTGGTTCTGGACCCCAGAGTGGTCATGATAGAACCAATCAATGTAAGTGACATTCGTAAAACTTATTTTCATAATAATAAATGTCATAGAGTAGGGTTTTGTGAGACCAATACTCTAAGAATAGTATTAAATGAGAGAACTATGATGAGTTTTTCAGGTAAATTTTATATTTATTTACATGATATGATATTTGATACTATGTTTTTATGTTGTTAAACTTTGTTTGTTAATAAAAAAAAATTGAATAAGAGTCATTAGGGCGATGACCAATTTTAAGGGGGAAGATATTATATCTTGATTTCACCCTATAATTAATAACCTTTAAATTTGTAGATTAATGTGGTTATTATTTGATTATCATTACTTTAACTTGAGCTTTATGATATATATTGGTATGGAACTATGATATTATTAATTAGTATATATAATGTGATAATTGTACTTTAATTATTTTATATATTATGGAAATGTATTTATTAGTTTTACATCATTAATTGATTAGATGATGACTTAGACTAACTACCTACTTGATATGAGGTGGATGTAAGATAGAGCATCATCATAGAGGATAGGCTACATGGGATGATTAAATGATGATAGAGAAATTGCTAGTAACCCTACACATATACATATTAGATTTTAAAATGTTAAATACATAACATATTTTAAATGCTAGTACATAATTAAAGAAATCTTATAGGTGATTATATTAGTATGTATATTTAGTTCTTAATATGCATTAGATTCTTTTCATTTAATTGTTTTGATTTTTGAAAATAAATCAAGAAAGTAGATATTTAATTGCTATATGTGAATAGTAATAAATTATATAGATATTTTATTATTGAAAATAATTAAAATCTTATTTGTATATTAGATAAATAAACTATTACCATTATTTTTAAAGAGATTAAGTTATCTTAATTTACTAAATTTGAGTGATGGCAATCCAAACTTAGTCTTAATAAAATATGCATAAAATTACATGAAAGTTAAGAAAATAGATAACATTATTTAATTTGTCAAACTTAACTTAAGGTTACGATGACTTAAGAGAAATATGGGATAGTAATAAATAAATTTTATGCTTAATATTAAATTGTGGATGTTAGACTATAGCTTTGGGAGGTTATAATTTTTGTTTAGTAATTTAAAAAGGAAAGTAAAATATTATGCATGAAAAGCAAACTAGAAGATGAATAACATGCAAGAGTGAGAGCACAACAGATAGAGGGAAAAAATTATCTTTAAAAATTAAGGAAAAATGAATATTTTAAAAATATATACAGAGATTAGGAGGAGAATGTAGGGGAAGAGGTGAAGGATTAAGAGAAGCAATAATTAACAAAGTTTTGAGGCCATCTTTTGAGATAGTATTGGACAGATGAGCAATAGATGAAAGTTTGGTAAAGTATAACACCTTGGCAAAGCGTAACACCTAGATTGTAAAGTAAGTATTAAAATATTCTTATTTGATGGTGTAAAGAATCTATAGATAGAAGGTATTTCTATGAGCATTCTAAGTAATTGGCCCGTATTTCATTATCTATGGTATGTATTTCATTATTTATGCTTTGTATATCATCATCTTTCACCTGTGTTTCATTATCTATGGTTTTTATTTCATTATCTTTGGCCTGCTTTTCATTATCTATGGCCTATATTTCATTATCCATGGTCTGCATTTCATTTTTTATAGACTACATTTTTAATTGCATGGGACTACATTTTAATTTGCAATGCTCAATCTTAAGTTGCAATGCCAAGTCATGTATTTAAAATGCCATGTCATTTAATTAATATGCAAAGTCTATTAGAAAACACTGAGGCATTGAATAAAAAATATATAATGGCTAAGAATAAATATTTAGTCACTGAGTTTAGAATTGCATTAGATGTATATAGTTAAGTCACTATGTAAATTAATTATAAGGGCATCGGTAGAATTGACAAACTAATGGAAGTTGATTACATGAAGATGTGATGCACATGATGACCTCAAACCAATATCAATGCTACCAAAGAATGCACAAGCAAACTCACATAGAAAAGGACTATATATTTAATTATTTCACGATGCCAAGTATGAAATATCAAACCAAATCAAGCTTATTAACATGATTGCATATAATAGGTACATTGGATGTGTAAAATGCATGAGGTTTGCACATAAGTATCTAGAACATATCTAAGCACAAGTGTCTTACTACAACAAATGTGTAGACTGAGGAACTAATAAAGATGGCCAAAATATGATGAAAACTAGGGGGAGAAAGATGAGTGCAATTTTTGGTAGCCTCTTATATAAGGAGTAGGAGTTGAAATGTTCTGAGGGTGAGGCTTCCATTGGGCTATTTTTTAATGAGCAGTCAGAGGAAGAACTTGAAGAATAGAGCAAGAAAGCTATGGAAGATTTAGTAGAGGAGATTAGGGTTTTATAAGGTTTTTATTTGGAGCCAAAAAAATACCCTAATTTTTATATGGACCTCAGAAGAAATATATTTTTAGCTATGGATAAAACCAACAAGATTATGTTAGAGGTGTCACCATGACGCTTGGTGTGGGTGGCAAAAGAATTAGATTTCGAGGAGAAGCCTATGATTCAGATGGGGGTTGAGACCAATTTTGAGCTTGTCACAGATTTGGCTATGGGGGCTATTGAATCTATTGGTTTAGCTCCCATGCCTGAGCACCCAATTGTCTTATTGCAAGGTTTGTATGTGGTGAAGGATGGAGAAAATGTGGGGAAGAGTGCAAGGATAGTGATGTTGTGGCCATTCTCTAACACGACTACAATTTTCACTTCCTCCCTTCAACCTCTTCAGTTTCTTCAAAGGATGTCACTTAGTGTAGCTCACCATCTATGTAGATTCAAATGCAAATCAAATCCCTCTCTATGGCAAGGTCATTAGGGTGTTGAGGGGTTAGATCAAGGAAACTTGTCTTTCTTTGATGGTCATTTGGTGACTAGTCATTGCTAGTCCTTCTGACCATTAAAGAATTTATAATGTTGTTTCTAGTTTTTATGCTATTGTATGGCTCTCTTGTGCTAATAGGTTTCTTTTTCATAGTTTTTTTGGTTGGTGCTAGGTGCCAGTCTTGGTTGTCAGCTTTTTGGTTTGATTCTTGTAGTTCCAAGACTAATGCTTTTAAGTTTTGATAGGCAAATGTTGTCTAGTGGTTGCGGCTCATCTTTTCCATTGAAGCAAAAGGAAATTGTTTCTTTTTCTCAGCACTAAGACTTTGGGTTTATTCTGGTGTGGGGGGGCATTTTCTAGTATGGTTGTTTTGATTGGTTGGTACTAAGCACCTTTTTTTGCTATCATTTTTCTAGATCTAACCTAGCGATCCCAATTTTGGTTTGTTTTGATGTTATTAGGTGGTGTTTCCTACTGTTGGTGGGTGCCTTTACCATGGATAATTTTCCACCTAGCTTAGTTTTGGTTTCTTGGTTCATGTTGTAGTTTGGGAGATAGTTTTTCTTTATTCTCTTCATTTTTGATGTAGTTTTGGGCTTCTCCACTCTTTCGCTGGTTCATTTTTCTTGGTTTTTCTTTCTAAAGTTCATTTTGGCTTTGGTTTTTGGTTTTCTTGGTGAAGGCATAATGGTCTAAAGCAGGCTCTCCTTTGTGATCTTACTGGTTACTCTCCTTTGTGAGGTTGTTCTATATTGTGTTCTTTTAGGGGGGTGTTGGCTGATGGTGGCCACTATTGGTGCTCCTGGGCTGATTGTGGCTTGTTGGGTTTTTGGGAAATTCCATCTGGTGATGATCTTGATTTAGTGCAATGCTTCCTTTCATTGGTTTGGCTGGTCGTGGCTTCTTTTTTGTTCTCTTATGTCATTATGACTTTTGGTTTCTTGTTTTCTTATTTCATTTGGTTTGTTGTCAGTTGGTTGTATTTGGTTTCTAGTTTTTTTTTTGGGTTGGGGGGGCCTTGAATACAATCCCTGTATCTATCCAAAAAAAAGATAGCCAAAATAAATAGTGAGTGTCTATGTGAAACATCAAGTCAATGAAATTCAACGTTAAGTCAATGAAATTCAAAGTTAAGTTAATGAAATGCAAATGCCAAGTTATATAAAGTCAAATTATTAGTATAAAGTCAAATTTTGAGTGTAAACTCTAATGCTAGAGTTTTAATTAAAATGCCAAGTCAGCTTTTGTAACACAAAAACTCTTAAAATAAAAACATTGTGTATATTTTATAAAGGTTGAGTTTATATTTCAAACGCTACATATATTTTATAAATACTAAGCTATTATTTTAAACATTATGTATATGCTAAAAAAATGCAAAGTAGATAAGTGAAAATGCAGATTTTAAATTGAAACATTTAAAATATGTCTCTTAATGCAAGATCAAATGTTTGGTGGAACTTTATTTTTCCTCGGATTTCTAGATTACGATTATCCTGAGTTGCAGCTTAAATAATGAGTGTAATTATCATGAGAGTCTAATTATATATGTGATATTGATCAGCAATAAATGATGGAATACTTTGTATACTCAGTTTGGTGAGAAATAGTAAAATATAGCATTAAATAACTAAGATTTTTCTATATACATAGATTATAAATATATGAAATACATTTATATAATGAAAATTATATATATATTATAATATATATAATTTTCATTATATAAATGTATTTCATATATTTATAATCTATGTATATAGAAAAATCTTAGTTATTTAATGCTTGAGTGTAATTATCATGAGAGTCTAATTATATACGTGATTTTGATAAGCAATAAATGATGGAATACTTTGTTTACTCAGTTCAGTGAGAAATGGTAAAATATAACATTAAATAACTAATAATTTTCTATGTACATAGATTATAAATATATGAAATACATTTATATAATGAAAAGTACATATATTTATACATAGAAATATATTATCGTGTATATATATATATATATATATATATATATATATATATATATATATATATATATATATATATATATATATACACACACACACACACATGAGATTCTTATGTGAAAGAGTGTAATCTATAAGACCCGTATTGTAGAATCTCATCTTATTTGTATAGAAGGATAATAAAGTTATCTATGATTACTTCTCTTTATATTAGTAAAGAGTGAGCAAAAATATTTATAAATTATAAATATTTAAGGTAGACCATTACCTTGATTTACTTATAGTTATTTAGGCTATGATGAGGGCCAAACTTAAGGTGGAAGGATCTTAGGTTATAAAGGTGTTAATTTTATATTTAACATAAATAAAATTCTTAATGACTTGCATAATACCTATTTGATAGATTTGATAGCTTGTCATAGATATTGGTTGTGAAATAAATTAATAAATGAGGTTCAACCATACTTTTGATGGCTAAGTGCATGTAGTAGATATTATAAAAGATTGTATGTATTTGATCTAGCTTGTATAATTACATGCATGAACCTATATTGTGTAGAGTTTAGACACATAAAAAGAACTAGTGAAAAATATATATGATGGTTTAGAAACTAGAGGTTATTTTCTTCTATGTTGAGAGATAAATGTGATTATCAAGAATGGAATCTTGATTATAGAAAGGTCTATTTGGCTATAATACTCAGGTTACATCTTAAAGGTTTATAAAAGTTCTATTTGATAAATCTTATAAAACTTTGACTTGTGTTATAAATAACTATTATTAGTATTAAAAACTTTTGTATAATACATATTGTGAAATTATTTATATGTAAAAGTAATTAGACTGTTATAACATAAAATAGTGTATCATAACGTATACCTAGAGATTATGTTTTCATCTGATTATTATTATACAATATAATTTACGGTAGACCTGGGTGGTATAGTCTTGTAATTATTTATTTAAAAATTATAGTGTAAGATTGATTGTTCATGTTTAAGAGGAGTTCTCTTGCACAATGAGCTATGATAGTATGAGATATCATAGAATAATTCAGCTTAAATGTATATACCTAGATGGTACATATTATAGCTTTATATTTAAAAACTCATACCTAATTTGATTGATTAAATATATGTGTTGGTTATTAATTAAATAGTGCATATTGTAACAATTAGTAAGACATCTTATATGTGTGCATACAACTTTGAGAGTGTAAATGAATGTTAGGTTAAACTTATATATGTATGTTTAATTTTCTTTGTTATATATATACTTGTTAGAATAAAAGTTTATAATTCTTTGGATTTAAGACTATTTTGTATGATTGATTTTGTAAAAATTAGTAGTATTTTCTTAAAACATTAGACTATGATAATATGGAATATCATGGGGTTTAATTTTTTAGATATTATTGTAGTAGTTAGAAAACTATAGTTTAATATAATTTTTACCTAGGTTGTATAAATTATAGGCAATATTTTTAGTTTGGGATAATGTAAGATTCAATCATGCATTGATGGAATAATTGTACACTTTATTTTTTCCTATGTTTAGAATGTGATGTGATGTGATTTATATGAGTATATAATTAGTATGAATCTTGTGGTTAAATAATGTATAGTGAGACATTATTTTATGGTATGTATAATTTACATGTCTGTATGATATCTTGTAATAGAATATTTTTTTTATGATACACTGCATGTTTAGTTATAGAAACCGTACACACTTGGGTACTTTTTTGTTCTATAAATTACAACACCATTATATCTACCTATCTATGAAGGGAGGGATATTCCCTGATATAGGATTGTGCAGGGGATCGTTGGTTCATGATTGGTATGAAAAATTACTTGATTGATGTTCTACCTCCCCATAATAGTACTATATATCTGGAGACTACACTTGAAATTCAAAGATACATGAGTTAGATCGACTCGAGCTCTGGAGGGCATGGTATCTATTTATTGTATTAGGTTGAATTTTTGAAGAAAATGTAAATATAATAACTATATTTGATTAAACATGAACAATAGTTACTGTATTATGAGACCAATCATAATTGTGTTACAATGTATTTACTTTATTTGGATTTGTAATAAGCTATATATTATTTCTGGTATTTGAATTTGAAATTTATTGAAGTTTTTTTATGGTTAATTTGTTAAGTTCTTTCTATGGTATGAATGTTAGTAATTAGTTTTTTTTTAAATTACTATATTTTTTAAGTATAACTTGAAGGGTTGTCATATTAGGGTTAGATCCAATTATATATACAAATTAATTTATGTCACTTAGAAAGAGAAAAAGAAGAGATATATATTACATATCTATTTATCCACCATTATACTTGAGGAGCATATCTTAGGGTTTCATGTTCTTTTCGGAGATATGGATCTTGTCTTATCGATAAGTCTTTTAGATGCAATGATAGGTTGTGTAACCTAGATCTTATTTATCCTTATCATCCTTACATACCACAACAACCTCTTAAGAATCAACTTGGCCAAGGGGGATATTAAATCTCGGTGGGTTTATCTTCAAAGGTAAGTATTCTTAACTTTGTTTCTCCTTAGCAAGAGTCGATAGATATTCATTTGTACTTCTCTTCAATGCATTAGGATTTTGTATACATTGACCTTAGCATATGTCTTCTATGCATGTTTAATTTTAATGTTTATTACCTTCACTTTGTGCCACAAGCTTGGATGAGAACTAAATTATATTTTTACTTTGTTTTTGTCATTCATACATTAGTAAATATGAAAACATAGGACATATTTAAGGTTATTGCATAGTTTTTCTTGATTGGAGGCTTTGAAACCCTCTCTAACAATATTATTGTGGTAAGAGATCTCTTGGTTAGGTCTAAGGAATCCATCTTGGTCATGACCCTAAATATATAATGTATCGGTATTCAAAAGTGTAAGTAGGATTTATCTTCTGAGTTATGATTGATTTATAAATTAGTTGCATTTTTATTTGCATACACTTTCCACTAAAATGGTCAAATGAACAACTAAATGTTATTTTTGGTTTATCTTTCTCTTTGACTCTAATCTAATAGAATCTTGTTTTGAAATCAAACTAAAAAAATCTTTACAACTTAAAATTTTTTATAAAAAATAATATTTATCAAAAATGAGGTAAGGTTATGGTAGAGTGATAGCATTTAATGGATTGTAATTTATCACCATTCTCTTTTTACCCACTTTTTTTGAGTGATTATTGACCATAAATGCATCGTAGTAAAAAGGAGATATGTTAGGTTCAATAAAACTAGCATTTAACAATTTTTTAATAGTTTTTTCCATATCTTAATAGTCTTGTGTAGGGATAGGAATTTTCTTTTCTATCTTCATTTTTTTCTTTCTACTAGATTAATTTTCATGGTAGGCATTTATTTGTTCCAAAAATTTTAAAGGTCATTGGAACATATATTTTCTTTAATCTTTTGTCTTATTTTTTCAATTTTATACAAGACAAAGTTATCTAGTACTTGGATAAGAGTTATATTATTGGGATATTGTTTTGTGGCATAGAATAATCTAGGAGCTCTGATTATTTTTCCCTTAATGGTAGACAAAACACTTAGGTGTGTTATCATATGGTGAATATTGGTCTATAAATGCTCCTCCTAGTAAACAGTATATTGGCAGTTGATCATGAGCAAATAAATTATAATAAAAAAATCATATTATGTATGATCATAGGTTCTTGATGCTTATATATGTTATAGGTAAACTCATTTCCATAGATATATAAGGACTTATAACTATGTTTCTCATCTAATTCTTACCAATTATTTAATACAACTAATTTACAAAATGAAAGAGAAGCACCAATATCAACTCGAGCATCAATTTGCTTATCATTTATCTAAATTAAAACAAATTGTACATACTTTCCATTGATCAATTGGGCTATATATGTAGGCTTTGGTTCTGTAGACATATGTATTGTTGAACACACCAATCTTTATTTAGTAGGATCTAAACATTCTAGACATTGTCTAGAATGATGGGGTCCTTCTTCCCAATCTAAATCTTATCCCCATCTTATCTTATACTGGATAGGTTCCCACTTAGTAGATTCAACTTCTACATCATATAGTTATTCTTTTATTACTTATTTTATAAGGATATTCATGGAAAACAAAGTCATCATCCCATACTGGTGCAGAACATACTATCACAATTTCATCTAGGAGTAAGAAAGTAAATTTATCTTTCATCCATTGATCACAAACTCTAAAGCTTTTAGGAAAAGATAATGGCAATGGACTTGGAGGATGGATTGTAGGAGGTCAGTTAAAATGTGAGGGTTGTTAACCTCTTCCTGGATAAAAACCTTTGCTTCCTCTCTATTTTGGTAAAAGAGGTCTACAAGGACTCTTGCCTCTTACTCAATAATTTTTGGAACTTCCTTCACCAAATGGTGTTCAAGGTCTCTTCATAAAATCAAGACATTTTTCTTCTAGTTCATCAGCTAAAGAATCTAATTCACCAAGATGGTTTTTTGGTTCTTCTTCATCTTCAACTTCTTTGATTATAGGTTCATAAATTTCATCCTGGTCATACAATAATTTATTTTTCTCAACTACATCCCACCACATTATTGCATTGGAAGAGTAGACAGCCTTGACAACAAGATTTTTGCATTTACAATCAAGATCTTTATGGTTAGGTGGGTAATAAATATAGAAAATAATTTTATTAGATAAGACGAGGAAATTTTAGGTGACATATGTAAGTATGTTTTGGTGTAGGTGTGTGATGGCGATGGAAATAGCGCTTATAAAAAGTAATATGTTTGCATTTAAATTAGTGTTTAGGATTATGGACATATTACTTATAGCTATAAGGAGAAACTTCTATAAATTTAGGTGCAAGGCAAATAGCTTGATGTTTGCCAAGTTTGGTAATCTCTTAAGTATCATAAATAAGAGTTAAAACTTGGTAGCGAGCAAACTCAATAATATCATCCAAAGCACAAGTACCAATAGAAAGATTATTTAGTTATAAGTAAGTAAAGACCTTATCATCAATATTATATGGTAAATAATTGAATAAATTCATTTTTATAGCGTTATAATGGGCACATTTAGAGGAATAGGCAAGTTCCCCAAATAACTCAGCATAATATTCAAACTAGGATAAATCACAGAGCTTCATCCTTATAAGCCATTTAGCTTCTTTTGTGTTCTTACTCTAATGTGGAAGAACAAATTTAGTAATCAATAAACCATATAAGGCTTTCATAGGCTCATCTTATAGAAAGACCTAGGTATTTTGCAATGTTTCTCCTATTTATCCCACCAATATCCAATAATGCCTCAAAAAATATTTAGTATCTAGACCAATAGCAGTGGCTTCATCCATTCCACCAACAGTGGCTATAGCTTCAAAATAGCTAAACTAACTAGTAATTTCATGATATGGATCAAGAAGATCATTAATATTCAAGTACCATGGCTAAATAGGAACATAACCTCTTTGCATTAAGGGTTTAGATTGTTCATATTTATTTTGTATGGGTTTAATAGGCTTATATTGATGCTTTTCAATCAGGGCAGCATATAACCTAGGACCAAAATTAAATATCTATAGACCATTATTATAGGTTGAAGGCAATGCCAATGGTTTATTTTTTCTTCTTTTTCCAACCAAGAAATACTTTGGACAAGCTGGTCAAATTGACTATCAATATTTTGTATAGCTTTTGACATATTATTTATAGAATCTTGAATACCATCAATCTTATGAGCATAGGAATTAACAATATTCAAATATTTGTCTATATGATCATATACAACTTGAACTGAATTTCTAAGATATGACACATAATTACTAATATTATGAACAGTATCCACAGTTGTTCTACTTATTTGTACATCTTGACAAATATCATCAAAATTCTCTTGAAAGTGAGAATTAAATCTAAAAACATAATTTATGTGTTAAAATTCATTGGATGGTTCTTTTTCTTAAGCTTTACTATGCTAAAAGGCATAGTTAAAATAATACACCTTTCCTTCTTCTGGTTTATGATAACCCTTTATTGGAGGCCATCTTCCAACTCTATAAAATGCAAGATCATCTTCCTAATAAAATTCAAAGGATTTATCCCTAGGTAGTGAAAACATAGAAAAAGAAGGAAACTTTTATTCACATTGATTAATTTTCTCATAATCTAACTCAACAACTAGATTACCTTTTCTGGTATTCCTGCTAGACTGACTAGAAAAAATTATGTCTAGGAGATTCTTTATGCTTAGAGTAAATATTATGAGATAAGCTCCTATGCAAGATATGGATTTTATTTCCATCAATATAATAAACATATTTTGACTGATGTTTATCTTTTGGCATGGCATACTTTAACCAATTAAGTTTCCATTAGTGTGTATAGGAATAGAGTTAATTAAACCTTTCTATAACTAGACTGTACCACTTAATCTATGAGCATATGGAAGACTTTATATGATTTTAGGGTGGATAGTATTAGTCATGGAGTATAAAATATAAATATTAAGGCTAGCATATTTAAATGGTCCAAACATCTCAAGACCATATATAGAATAAAATAAACCCCAACAATTTAAAATTCCAGTCTTGACTTTTGTGCATCATTTATCACAAGCACTAACTGATAGATTACAACAAAATTTATAGCAAACATGGCAATCATTTAATTATGAAAGATTGGATAACTAATAGGCATGATAAAAATTTGATGTACGATAATCACAAATTTCAAGATGATGAACGGGTTTAATATTTTTTGAAAATAAAGGTTTAATATTTACATGGATCAAGCCAAAATGAACAAACTATACATCTTTATGATTCCTGATATATTCAATTTCAAAATTGGGAAGGATAGGAATCATGTTTATTTTATAACTTTTCTTTGGCTTGTATTCTAAAGCTATCTCAAAGCTTTTGACACAAGGTTTCATAAAGGATTTATATGTACTTTTATACAAGACCTTACCTAATAAATTATTACTCTTAGAATCTAACTGAGACTTCTTATATACACTAGATGGCTTAATATCAGAAGGTTTAAAATTAACAAGAGTACCTGGAAGACTAATTTTAGTGATATTTATAGTAGGGACTTTAGAATTTTTAGCTTCAAACACCTCTTCACTGAGGTTCTGAGAATCCAGATTGAAATATCCTTTAGCTTCTACCTTATTAAGGATCTTAAATCCTTGATCATCTGTAGTATAGTAGAATTCTACCATTATTTAATAATAACTTTCTATAACTACGTGTGTGTTTGGGTATCTGAAGACTAACAAGCAAAATAATACCTTATCATAATATCAAAACAATAGTTTTTTATTCTCTTAAATAGGAATCAAATAATAAAAAGGCAACAGATAAATTATATGCTTATAAAATGAGTTCAGAATCCTAGATTAGGATAGATCTTCTTCTACATGCGTATTGGCTTTAATACCAAATGGACAGAATTCTTCAAGATCTTAGTTTGCTATTATAATAAATGATCTTAGTATGTGGTAAAAAAATATCTAATCCCATCCCTTGCATGACAAAAAATAACTCATGTGATTTGACAACTTGGAAAATGGAAACTTGAATTAATCGAAAGGTAAAAAAACATATGCCAAATATAATAATAAAATAAATCACCAAAAATATTTTAAGACATAAAATTTTATAAAACATCTTTATATTTCTTATTGGAAATGAACATAAAGATATTTTTCCCTTACTTCAAAGAAAGTTTTTGAACATCATATCCATTTCTCCTATTTATAATTTTTTAGATGGGAATAAGCTAACCCTTCATATTCTTAAAACTTTTCTTTTTCAATATTCATACTCTAATTTTGTATTTAATTTTAATTTTTTGATATAATGAATTAAAAATTATAAAAGATAATTTACACTTTTTATATATTATAAAAGGTGAAATATATACAAAACATAATAAAATCATTCCTTGAATATGTTTTCCTAGGAAAGGATCTCCACCTGGTGGGCCCATCTTTTGGGAAGCTTACTTGCTCATAGATTTTCTCTTTTTTTGAGACAACTTAAGCACCCTAAACTTTTTCATGACTTCTGCCATGAATTATGCTTTGGGAATCAAGGTGTTTTTGAAATGTATCAACCATCCATCTATGATCATGATCATGATGTTAATAGTTTCTGAGAACTCTAAATACTACCTATTTAGTTCTTCCAAGGTGGTATTAATCTCACTAAACTTGTTAATTTTAATGATACTAAAAGTGTCCTCTTTGAATAGATCCTCCTTGACCACCTTTCTAAATTTATTTTTTAGCTCGTTAACTAAGTGCTACCCAAATCCATCTTCTTTAGATAATTCAAACTAAATATCCCAAACAATAGAAGAGGCTTCATTGAGCTTCTCATCTCCTATCTTATGTATCTCCTTCAGATCTTCAATGGCCCTATTCAAAATGTCAATCTTGTCTAACATACATTCAAACTAATTTTTAAAAATATCACTCTCCATTTTTTTGAATATTCCTCTTGTAAAAACTTGTTTGACATTAGTTGCTAACATTTCTCACATATTTCTTCATGGCCTCCCACATTTCTAGTTCTTTTTTATAATATTGAATCTACTTATCCAATTTTCCATGCTCAATTTAAATCTTCTTGTAGGTTTTTATTCCTTCATTAATATACTTCAACCCCTTAAAAAATAATTAATCCACTCAAGCTTTAAGATTCTTTCCAAAGCTATTATACATGTTTATGGTTGAGATTTCTTCCTTGTTAATTCTTAGTATATATTTGGATCATTGAGCTAAGATGCTTCTAGGGAATCCATTGGACTCAAGAGATAGTTAGTATATATTTTCAAATTTGATCCTACATTTGTTTTTAGCATAGTTCATATTTATATAATCTCTTGATCATTATCCCCATCATCTATCTAAGATTATGCACATTAATCTCATGAGTGGGAGTATCTAATGGAATTATCTTCATATTTTAATCATTGATTGTCATCTCTTCCACATTATTTTTTATGTTAGGCTTAGAAATTTCTATAAATTGTTCCCCATATGGGTCATGTTTTTCACTAAAATTATCATTTCAAATTCCATTTATTAGTCAAAACAACAATAATCCTTTGTGGTTCAAAAGGGAAAAGATAAAATTTAGAAAAAGTTTTTAACTTCAAATATTTTTTATGCCAACCATATGGGACATAGCTAGCTAACCTATTCTCTACAAATGTGATGATGTAATTACACAAAATGATAAGGTAGTTATGCATCTACATCCATGCATCCCAGAGGGATGTGGTAGATAAACTTGCCATCCTCCCTGGATGCGGTGACATGATGATGTGGGATGTTGAGGCAGTTGTGCATCTATGTTCATACATCTTTGAGGGGCATGATGGATGGGAAATGTGATGAAACCCCTACATAATTTTCAAAAGGATATATTTATTCCTCATTTCCCTCTTATTTGATCATTTCAACCTTGAGGAATGTGATTTTTCTCTACCCCTACCTTCACTATAGTGAAGCTCTATCAATTTTTACCCAAAAATGTTATAAGCACTATCATCCCTAAATTGCTATCAAAACCTTCTCTAGAAACTTATTTTGAGAGTTCTTCCCTGCATTCCAAAGGCACCATGTGTCCACTACTTTGTATTTATTTCAGTCAATTAAATATTTTTTAACTCGATGTCCATTGGATATTATTTCCCTTACTTGCCAAATAGCATTTGCAAACTTATAAGCTAGCAAGATGAAGTACAAGTCTATGAGATATACACCATTATTAGTTTTGGACTATGGTATCCTAAAAATATCTAATTTTTAGATCAAGCGCATAGATTAAATTTTAAAACCTTGATATTTCTAGTTAAACACCTTGTGGAGAGTGACTCACCACAAGCATCTACTTTCCCCACTTTAGTCTAATGTTATGACATGATATTTTCCTCTACCAAATAATACAACCCAAAAATAAGAGAAATGAAGTCAAAATATGGCACCTCATGGAAAAAATGGATGGGTTTGTAATGAGCATGACAATGAGGATACACCTTCATGATGAGTTGGTCAATATTAGTATCAAACATGGAGAGAGACATTGGAATAAAGATCCCACTAAATACTTAACCACTATCAATAGCTCTTAGTTAAATCAAAAGAGAGTGAGGCCTTCTAAGGACCCTAAGACCCTATTCAAAGTAGATTTAAAAGAATAACTCTCACATATGGTCACCCTATTAAATTGGGTAGTAGTAAATTAAGACACTAAGCCCTTCCACCATTGGATGTTTCTCCCAATTCAAATCATTTGCCATAAAAGACAATTCATAGATTGGGGTGAACTAAGCAGTGATTCCTTACATGATCAGTTATGAAATATACATACCTTGAGGTAGTTTTTCATGACATCCTATCTATTATATTCATTAGCCTCTTATATGGTATACCCAGGGCTTTCCCAACACAAAACAATCACATAGGTAATATAGGTATTTGAGTGTTTCCCTCAACTCAAATTTCAATAAATCAACAAACACTACACTGATTCAATGATGCATTCATAATGATCTTAGTGTAGTTGCTGGAACAAGATTGGGGAATGAAGATTTTAGTTGAAGTAGCCAAATTGATCAACTAATATGATAGTTACTACATCCAATTCCAAAAGTTCACATATATCAGAATTGGAAGCTATGAAGGACATCCATTGAGACTCCCAAGTCTAGAAAACAATAATATCATCCTCATAGATCTATGTCAGCAACTATCAATTGTTCACAAACATTGTAGAGAAAAATACATATTAGGTGTTTCATTTCCCATTGTGTTGGGCCATTTTATTTTCAAAACAATGGTCAATGCACATGACATAGATTTGTTTATCTCTGAGTTCACTCTTTGAACCTATGATAGTAGGGAATCCATGGACAATAGAGGATATGTGAAGTAGAATCTCAACCTAGAATCTACTTATGAGAATAACCCTCACCTAGAGGAATATTGGGCTGATTGTGTAGATGAGTTTGAATTAGTTCAAAGAGATTGGATTAAAATAAATCTTGATTAGATAAAGGCATTCAAAAATGAGTGGGTACTATAGGGAATGATAGATGACAAGATAGATCTTATTGATCTAGAATACACAAATACATTTGTAGTTGTAGCCTTGCCAGCTATTGATTGGTTGATTAGAGAACCATCCAAACTACAATGGATGACACAAAGAGTGTGGACTCACATAAATAAATGGTTGTATAATAAATTATCTAGAGTAACCGCAATTAATAAAAAAAGAGGAAAGGATCCATCTCCTTTAAATCAGGTTCCCCCATCCACTTCTAAAAAAAGTAGTGCCAATGTAGTGATTGAGACATCTATCTCTTCTAGTTCTGATGATGGTGGAGATGAAGATCCTAATCTCAGAAGATAGTCAGGAAGTAAATTTGAAGAGGGTCCTACAATGGGGGAAAATAATCAAACTAATAAATCTATAAATCCATGGTCTTCAACTGAAGCCCATGGTGATCTTAAATTACTCATCCTGAACACCACACAATAATACTTGGCCTCATCCCAAGAAGCAATACAATAAAAAATAACTAAAGAGGAGAAATCATATTCTCCATCTAGATACCCAAAAATACCTCCTCCTCTTCTAAATAATCCCACTCCATCTCTATTTAATACCTATAAAGTCACCTTCAGTGACCTTTCATTTCAATGGGTACAACCATTGTTACATAAAAGGAAAAGAATAGTTGAAACATATATACCAAATTTTGATGTGGTCATTGACCTCCTGAACACCCATACATCAAAGAAAGTAAATACCACCTCTAAATTGGTATCTGACTCTTTAGGTGCACAAATAATGGAGATTGGTGATCTTAACATTGAAAAAGACATAGAATAAATGATAGTGGGTGATTATACTCTCAAAAGGTTATCACTCAGAGAAGTAACATAGGAAAGTGATGTTCACAACCTCTAAGAAACCACTAAAATAATAATTAATAGGTCAAATCAGGATGAGTTGACTCAAGAACAACTCAAAGGACAGATAAAATAATTGGTAACCTATGTTAACTATATTCTCAACATTTTCGATACCCCTATAGCTCCATAGGTTGATACTCCAACATAATTTCCAAGAATAAACAAAGAGGATATGTCTACAATTATTTAATATACCACATATGGAAAAACTCTATAAGCATGGGTGGATGAATTTCTCATAAATGGAATGAAATATATCGAAGAAGTCATGAAATTTATGACCTCATTGATCAAGAAGTACAAGACACCCACATATAATTCAAATGTCACACTATTAATTTGAAAGTGTGGGAAGAGATAATCAAGAACATAAAGGAGATTATTCTAATCAAGGCTAAAGTGATTGTGGATGGAGTGATATTTGAGAAATAAGAAGATGATACTTCCTATAAATGGGCAAAATGCATACTTAAAAAAATGGAGATCTTGACTAGAGCCATTGAGGAGTTGCAATAAAACATAGACATGGGTGAAGAGGAGTTCAAGTTGATTTCCATCAATTTAGATGAAATTCATTTTCACTTATATAAATAAGATGAGACTACTACACATATAGTACATGAATTGAGAGCCTGACATCAAAAATTAGTCAAGAAGATCTTCTCAATGAGGGTAAATTTAATAAAGCATCAATGACGACCCTTGGTGAAATTCATATTTCAATAGAAGATTTGAAAACTCATCTAAAAGAGTTTTCTAAAGATCCTTACACCCTGACATTCATTTCTTAAAGAACATTTTCTTCATGTGGTAGTTATAAAAAGCAATAAATCCCTTGAAGTAGTTAAAATATTATAGAGATTCAAGGCTACATGAGACAAAGAACAAGTCAAAAAAGATTTAGCTGCTATAGATCCATCCACAATTACTTCTATCCTACAAAAAATTCCTTAGTAAAGTCTGTAGTTTCTCTTTGCTATTTTTTTCTAATTTCTACTTTAGTAAATTCATTTTTCATTTTTGTAAAATTAAAAATTGTAAAAAGTATAATAAGATTAAAATTAGAATATGAAAATTTATTTTAGAATGTGAAGTGTCATCCCATTTCCTTTGTTATAAATACAAGAAATGACTATTGTAAAAGGGCCTTTTTGATGTCCACAATTTGGAGAATTGAAGAGGAAGAAAGAAAATTTGTGTTCAGTCTTTGTCTAAGAATGAATAATTAATTGAACTTTGTGTCTAGTTATTTCTTTAATGGGTATGTGTTTTCTTATGTTGATACATTTATTAGTCTTTCAAGCATGAATTGCATCTAATATCCTAAAGTAAACTACTCTTTTTGTTTATTTCATCATGGAAGCAAATGAAATATATGTTTGTTCATTCTCCCATGACACTTCACCTTATTTCTTGTCATTTTATTTCAATTGAATGTTATTACTACAAATCCCCCTATTCAACTTGTAAATATTATACATAATTTAGATTAGTTTTTACTACTTTAAATAAAAGGAACATCCCCTCATAATATAGGAGAGAATTTTTGTCTCCTACACTGTTTTGAAATCCTATTTTGGAATAGAGTACCAAATATTTCACCAACATTTTTGTAACCCATTGTGGGGCATGTTTTATGATTTCTGCACAACCTATAATATTTCAGCCATAGTCATTTGTATGACTATTCCTTTAAATTAGATCTCAGCTTTCCAACCAAACCTTAACTGGATATAAGTAGCACAAGTAAACATTTTATCTGATTTATGTTAGATTTCCTACAACAACGTGACTAATTCTCAATTTCATAGTGCTTCAATCCTGTTAGATAGAGAGGAACAACGTGTTGATTTTGCTTAAAGAGTCATTGCACTTTTTTCTAGGAGAATAGTGGTCATATCTCCTTGAGAATTTTAAGCATCTTGACTGATAGAAGGAACATAAGATCCATAAAGAAAAAGAGAATTTATGATACATTATTTAATCTATAAGAATAATATAGTTTCAAACTTTTACTAGAATAAATAAAAGAAGTACTACCTTTGAGCAAAACTTTATCACTATCAAATATATTCATCCCTGAAGTAATAAAAAATTTTAATATGGTTTTTATTATACCTTGGGGTGCTTGTATAGGCTCATTGGATTTAGGTTTTCAACTTCATGAGTTGCCAAAAGGCCCAAGAAATAAATTCTTTAAGTTTACTGATGATGGGAGACAACACCTCGATGAACACATAAAGGATTTCTTCTCTACATGTGGCATCCTTGGTGTCTAACATGAAGATGTTTTGGTTTGATTTTTTATGGAAACATTGGTATAAAGAGCCATGGAATGGTTCCATCACCTACCTCTTGCTTCCATTCCATATTGGCAAATAATGAGAGATAAATTTGAGAAAAGGTTTAGACATGTTGAAGATGAACATTATCTTTTGGCACAATTGTCTCAAATAAAAAAAAAGGATCTCATGGAATTATAAGAGATTTCATATCCTATTTTAACAAGCTAGTGCACAAAATTCCTATTGTTGTAATTCTCATAGTTAAAAAGTAGAAATACTTCTTTCTAAATGTGCAATTACCTAAGTTAAGCTTATTATTATGAATAAATCATCTTTAAATAATGGAAAATGTGCAAACCCAAGCCACTAAAATTTGGATGTGACATGATCATGGCTGGAAAATTGAATAAAGTTGTCTTTAAAGCAAAGAGCACAATTCAGTAGATCCTTTGGTTCAAAAATTGGTAAATAATATCTTGGATTAGAAAAATAAATCCCTCAATCTTAGAATACTCCATACAAGTATATACCTAGGATTCCTTTTGTTTCATATCATGGAAATATTCATCTTAGATTACTTTCTTCAACTTCTCCACTTGTTATTGAAGCATCACCTACCGCTATTCACTACCCATGCATTTTTCAAATCACCAATGATCATGATAATTAAAATTACCCTAAAATGGATAAAATATTCCAAATTTTCACTTTTAAATAACCATTTGAATAAGGTGTTTTGGGAAAATCTAAGCCTTAAATTTAGGAATCCAATGACGACTCTAATGTGGGTTGTTTCAAATATGAACTCGATGGTGATGATTATGAAGAAAGTGTTGAAGACATGAAATTAATTCATATGCAATATTCACTCACTTAGAATGAGAGGATGAGAGTTCCTAAGAAGAATAAATACCCTAATAAACAAAAGGCAAAAGAGGCTCCTTAGATTGCATCAGTGCCCAAATTTATTCTCAACATAGGAACCCCTTTGCCAAATTTCTCAAAGGTTAAATAGTCAAAAAGGTCTGGGAGTTCCAACACCCTACATGTGATTATCAATGAATAGCATGTTAATCCTTCCTTTGACATAATTGATCACATGAACAAGACTAAGCTTCAAAATTCTCAAATTGAATACCTTAGAAATAATCCTCAATAATTGGATAGACTGATCAAGTTCATCAAAAGAGGAAGTTTTAATGCATCTCCCCAAGGAGCACATATAAAGATGGTCGATTTCAAATTGTATAATAATGTAACCATTACTACACAAAGTAACTAAAGGCACAAGCCTTTATATGTGTCTTTTTTTATAATTGGATATAAATTGAAAAATTGCATGATTGATTCAGGAGCCTCAAACAATATCATACAAACAAAAGTTACACATGCCTTAGGATTGAATTACACTAAAAAAATTTAGATGCTGATTCAACATTGAGGCCAAATATGCTCCATTAATTGGGTAGATAAAAGATGCACAAGTTGATCTAGTAGCCTTTCCCTAAAATATAATGAATATGACCATACTAGTAGTAGTATTTTTATAGAGATATCAGAGGATAAATCAAACTAGAATGGACTCAGGCAATAATTCTTGTGAGAGCAGTTAATGAGAAGTTACTTCCAAAGCCAAAATCTAAACTCCTAGTGTCAAAATCAAATGTTACTAGAGAAGACATCTTATATGAATATACAAGACCTGGAAATTACGTGATGATGTCTAAAAAATATCTGAAACTCCCTGAGTTAGTATAAGGTGACTCTAATGATATTTAGGCTCTAAAATTTGATGGAAGTTACTCGACAACTGGTTTAGGCACTGATGTATTGTTGATTTCTCCACATAAAGAATATTTTCCTTTCTCATACAAATTTTAGTTTTAATGTAAAAATAATACTACCGAATATGAAGCATCACTACTAGGATTCTAAGTTGAAGAAGAAATGGGCATCTAGAACCTCAAAACATGAGGTGATGTAGAATTGATAGTCAAGCAGGTTTGAGGTTAGTATTATGTAAAAAATGATAGGCTCAAACACTAAATAAGGGTGTGGGACTATATTGAATCCTTTAAAATTTTATTTATTAACATAATCTCAAGGACAAAAAATTCTAAATTTGATGCCCTAGCTATATCTACTTCTTTGATGATTCCTCACTTAGAAATTGACAATGATCGATATGTCATTGAAATGGTATATCACCCTAGCATGCCAGATAACACTAAACATTGGTAAGTATTCAAAAATGATGAACAATCACTTTATTGGATCCAAGGTATAATTTCATAAACATATTTTTTGATGGAATCCCCATGATATACATAGAATCATCTTCACCAAAAAACATGAGCATATCCTATAAGCACCTAGCAAAAAAGATAAATTGTTAGATGAAAAAATCATATAGTTCAAAGGGAACAAGATTCCAAAAGGTCTTGTTTATTTGGAAGATATGTTTGATAAACATGATGGGTACATCAAGAAAAAAAATTAAGGAAATCCTAGAGGATACTCTGAATATAATAGGGTAAATATTGGCACTGAAGAAGAGCCAAGGTATGTCAACATCCAGAAATGGTATTCTAAATAAGAGCATAAAAGGTTCATCACTATGTTTATTATCTAAAAACATGTATTTATTTTTTTTTACATTGATCTAAAGTATTTTAGACCAAAAAACATGCAACACAACATTCCATTGAAATATGTTGTCAATCTATTCAGATAGAAGTTGAGACACTATAATCCAAAAATTAGGGGTACAATCTATGAGAAGATTAAGAATATGTTAGATTCTAAGATTATCTTCCCTATCTAACACTCAACTTGGGTGGATAAAATCATGCCTATCTAAAATAAGAATGGGGAAGTCAAAATTTGTGTGTACTTTCAGAATATCAATTAGGATTCTCTCAAAGATAACTATCTCTTACCAATCATGGACTAGATTCTATAAGTTTTCACAAGATATGAAATGATGTCTATGTTAGATAGCTTCTTAGGGTATAATCAAGTTGAAGTGCCTACAGAGGATCAATTCAAAATAGCTTTCACTACCCCATGGGGAACTTTTGCCCATAGAAGGATGCCTTTTGGCCTCATCAATGCAGAGGAAACTTTTTTAGAGGGTGATGGACATGATGTTTAATGACATTAATAATAAAATAATTATGATTTATTTGTATGATCTCACAGTCTTCTCAATGAAAAGAGAAGACCATTTTGAGCACCTAAGAGAAGATTTTGAAAGGTGCCACTCTGATGGTATCTCATTGAATCCTAAAAAATTCTATCTTTGAATTAACATAAGATAATCTCTTGGGCCATGTAGTCTCTAAAAATTTTACCAATATCAATCCAAAAAGATTAAAATTCATCCAATAGGTGTCCTTACCAACTAGGAAACATGGCACTCACTCAATTTTTGGCAAGGTAAATATTCTCAAAAGATTTATTCCTAACTTTACTGAGCTCACCAAGCATATTGAACAAATGATGAGTGTAAATAACTCATTCAAATGTAATGATTATATAAATAAATCATTCAATGAGATCAAATAAGTAATTACTAAGGCACCAATTTTAACTTGTCCAGATTTATAGAAAGACTTCATTGCATATTGTTACTCTAAATATACCTTATCTATTATATTGGTGTATAAAAATGAAGAAGGGATTGAATATGCCATTCCCTTTATGATTTTTGGGTTGAAGGATCATAAACTCAAATATTCACTAATGGAAAAACATGCATATTTTATGGTCAAAGTGGTGAAACATTTTAGGTTTGATATCTTGAATTTCCATACCATTATCATGGTCCAAAATTTAGCAGTGAAATAAATCCTTAAATAGCAAGAGCTTGGATTAAAATGAGGTGGATGGATCACTAAAATATAGGAATATGACTTAGAGATAAAATATATGAATCTAGAAAGAGTAAAATGCCTCTGTCAATTGATTATTGAAGGTGTGGATTCTAAAAAATAAATAAATAGGAGCTACCATTGGTGATATTCATTGATTCTCTTAAAGAATGGTATTCTGATATAGAATTCTTCCTATCATATGGAGAATCCCTGACTCATTTGAACCCCAAGAAAATATGTACTCTCAAGCTGAAGGCAACCAAACATTTGATTTGGGACAACACCTTGTTCAAGAAATATTTGGATGGCACATTCTTGAGATGTGTAAATAAAGAATAATAGAAGATCTTAAAAGCATTTCACAACAAAGTGTGTGGAGGACATTTATCATTTTTAGTCACATCATTTAAAATCTTAAAATGTCATTAATATTGGCCCATATTGTTCAAGGATTCATAATAATGGGTTTTCAAAGCTTTTTAATATTTTATTGGAAAGCCTAAGCTCATAGCACTGCCTTTCAACATGTGTTCATCGAAGAACATTTTCAATAATGGGGACTAGACTTCATTGGGACTCTAAATCCTCATTCCAATTCTAGACACACTCATGTACTAACAGCCACTAACTACTTCATGAAGTGGGCAGAAGCCATCCTGGTAAGGTCTACCACTTCTGAAGTTGTGTGCAATTTCATAAAAGAGAATATTTTGGCCATATTTGGTGTTCTTTAAAAGATAATGATGGATAATTCTTATAAATTATCCTCTATTGATCTAATCAATTTATATTACAGATATGGCCTTTCTATGGCACATTCTTCATATTAGTACCCTTAGGGTAATGGCCAGGTAGAATTGAATAGCAATAACATAACTACTATCATTAGCAAGTAGGTCGATGAAAATCAAATTAATTGGTATAAGAAGCTATATGACACATTATGGTCCAATAAAATCATGTCTAAGAGATCAATAAGAATGTCTCTATTTCATCTACTATATGAGAGAGATGTTATGATCCCTATTTCTTGGGAATTGATTGATTTAAATCTATTTCAATCTATTGAAGATGAATAATTCAAAGACACATTGGAGAAAAGAGTTATGTACTTAAAGATAGAAGAAGAGTAAGTCACAATAGTTGATAAAATTTTAGATCATTAGGAAAAGGTCAAATAATTATTCAATCTAAAAAATCACCAAAGTGATTTCTATATTGCCAATTTAGTCTTACTCTAGGACAAAAATAGAGAGCTAAGAGGAAATCATGGGAAATTTGACTCCTTATGGATGGGACCATTAAAAATTTGACATTTTTTGGTGAAAATACATATTATTTGGCATATAGAGATGGCACTCATTTCCCACTACCATATACTAGGTAGTATTTGAAGGTATATAAAGAGTGATAATAGGTTGTCCCATACTATATCCCTTTTTATTGTGTGCCATATGTTTTATTTTTTGTTGTGTGTCATGTGTTTACCTTTATTTTGTATGTCATGTGTTGCCATTTTTATCGTGTTTTAGTGTTTTCCTTAGTTTCCTTCTAATTTTGTTACCTATAAATCGACTATGTTTCCATATGGATAAGATACTAGTTTGTTAAAACCCAAATTTTAAGTGTTATGTTATGTATCCTTATGAAGTCACATCCCTAGTCTGAGCTAGCTATTGTTTTCTAAAATTATCATGTTAAATTCCATTTGTTAGTTAGAAAAATGATAATACTTTGTGGGTCAAAATGGTAAATTAAAAATTTTAGAAAAAGATTTTAACTTAAAATATTTTTTATGCCAACCATGCCTGTGCATCCATGAAGGACATAGTCAATCAGCCCATCCTCCATAAATGCGGTGACACAATGACATAGGATACCAAGGTTGTCACACATCTACATTTTTATGTCCTAAAGGGATGTAGTGGACAAACCTACCATCCTCCAATGATGTGGTGATACAATGACATAGGCTACCGAGGTAGTCATGCATCTATGTTCAAGTATCATGGAGGGATGTGGCATATGGTCTTATTGTCCTCCTTTAACATGAAATTATAGTGTGTTTTCCCCTGTAGAATTTTCAAAAGGATTTTTTTATTCCTTGCATCTCTCTCATTTGATCATTTCAACCTTGTAGAATGTGGTTTTACTTTTCCCCCTACCTCCACTACTACAAAGATCTACTAATTTTTTTAGAAAAATCCTATAAGTGTTATCATCACTACATTACTATCATAACATTATCCATAACCCTATTTCAATTCCCAAGGTGGCATATGTCCATTGCTTTGCATTTCTTACAATCATTCAACATTTATTACCTTCAAATTTGTTAGATATTATTGCCATTGCTTTCCATATAGCATCTATAAATCAAGAATACATCAAGATGAAGTAAAAGTACATGAGATAAAAAAATATATTGGTTCTAGACTATGATATCTCAAAAATATCTAATTCTAAGATTGGGCACGTAGATCTGGAGGACTTTCACAAGAGATTAAATTTTGAAACCCTGACATTGCTAGTTGAATGCCTCACAAAAAGTGCCTTACCATAAACATCTACATTCTCCACTTCAATGTTGATTAAACTTGGGATTTACCTATGCCAAGTACTACAACCCCCAAACAAGATAAATTAGGTCAAAATCTAGACACCTCAAGGAAAAAATGGATGGGGTTACAATGAGCATGATAATGAGGATCCCCCTTCATGATGAGTTGGTCAGCATCAATATCAAACATTAGGATAAGGATCCCACTAAATGCTTAACCACTATCATTAATTCATGGTTGAAATAGAAGAGAGATAGGTCTTCTAAGGTCCCTAAGACCCTATTTAAAGTAGATTTCAAAGAAAAACTCTTATATATGGTTACCGTGTTGAATCGGGTAGTAGAAAATGAAGACACCAGACCCTTCCACCATAGGATGTTTTTCACAATGTAAATATTTTTCCATGGAAATTAATTCATAGATTGGGGTGAACTAATTAGTGATTCCTTGCATGATTAGATACTAAATGTATTGACCTTGAGGTAGTTTTTCATGACATATTATTTGGTATATTCATTAGCTTCCCAGATGGTATATCCAAGGCTTTTCTAATATGAGTCTATCACACATGTAACATAGGTATTTGAGTGTTTCCCTCAACTCACATTGTAGTAAATAAATAAACACTACACTAGAGTCAATGATGCATTCATAATGAGAGTATAGCAGTTGATGGAAGAAGATTGGTGAATGAGGATTTTAACTGAATAAGATAAATTGGTTAACTAATATGGAAGCTACTACATCCAATTTCAAATTTTCACATATATATGAGTTAGCAGTTATGAAGGACATCTATTGAGACTCCCAAGGCTAGAAAGCAATAAGATCATCCTCATAGAACTATGTCAGCAACTATCAGTTGTTCACAAATATTGCAAAAAAAACATGTATTAGGTGTTTCATTTCCCATTGCATTAGACCATTTAATTTGCACAATAATAGTCAATGCACAAAACATAGAGTTGGTTATCTCTAAGTTTACTCTCTAAACATTTGCTAGCAGGTGATCTATAGACACAAGAGGATATATGAAGTATAATCTCATCACAAAATCTACTTATGAGCATAAGCCTCACCTAGAGGACTATTGGGGAAATTATGCACATGAGTTTGAAGTAGTCCAAAGTATTGGATTCGATAGACTCTTGATCATATTAAATAATTAATAGATGAGTGTATACTAGATGGAATGATAAATGGTAAGATATAACTTATTGGTATGGAATACACAAATCCATTTACAACCACACCCTTTCCAGCTATTAATTGGTTGATTAGAGAACTAGTTGACCTACATCAGAGGACACATACTATGGACTCACATAAATAAATGGATAGACAATAAATCGGCCAAAGTAACCATAGGTAGTACAAGAAGAGGAAAGGCTCTATCTCCTTCAAAGAAGGATCCTCCATCCACTTCTAAAATAAGTAGTGCCAGTGTAGTGAATGAGACATCTAGCTCCTCTAGTTCTGATGATGGTGGAGATGAAGACCTTCATCCCAGAAGACAATTAGGAAGGCAATGCAAAGAGAGTCCTACAGTGGGGATAAATAATCAAGCTAAGAAATATGTAAATCCATAGTCTTCAACTTAAACCCTTGGTGATCCTAGTTTACTCATCTTAAACACCACACAACAATATTTGGCCTCATACAAGGAATTAGTATAACAAAAAAAACTAAAGAGGAGAAACCACATTCTCCATTTGTATCTCCATAAATATATCCTCCTCCCAAAAATTATCCCACTCCCTCTCCATCCGATACCCAAATGGTTACCTTTAGTGACCTTTCATTTTAATGGGTATAACCAATGTTGTCAAAAATGAAAATAATAGTTGAAGCATAAATACCATATTTTGATGTGGTAGATGACCTCCTAAAGAGCCTTGCATCAAATAAAATAAATACCACCTCTAAATTGGTATCTGATTCTTTGGGTGCATAGTTCATGGGATTGTTGAACCTAAAGTTGAAAAATGCATAGAATAAATGATAGTGAGTGATTATATTCTCAAAAGGATAGCACTCAGAGAAGCAACACAAGAAAGTGATGTTCAAAACCTCTGAAAAACCACTAAAATAATAATTAAGAGGTCAAATCAGGAGGAGTTGACTCAAGAACAACTCAAAAGACAAATCAAACAATTGGCAAGCTATGTCAACTATCTGATTAACCCCATTGAGACACCTATAGTTGTTAGCATAATTATGTATTTACCTTAGGTTATTGACTAAGGTAATGGTTATTTACCTTTACCACTTGGGTTAAGAGGTTAGTTTGTTTTATCAGGTTTAGTTATTTCATGTTAATTGACATAAGTTGTTTCACCCACCCTTTCCATGATTTTCAGGTGGTTCTTTTCTTTGCCTATAAAATAGGCCTTTATGTAAGGTTTGAATAATGAGTGTTGTGTAATAAAATATTATTCTCTTTCAATCTCTGTGCTCGATATAATATGGTATTCAGAGCCCATGGTTTGTAGAGCCTGAGTGGAGGTCTATGGAAGCTAGAGAGGTTGGTATCTTACCAGGGAGGAGCTTCATGCACCTAGTGGAGAGTTGGAGGAGAGAGAAAGCATCATAGAACTTTGTAAACTCAACTAGAAGATAAAAAAAATTGCCTGGAAAGATCAAAATACCTAATAAGATCAAAAATAAGCTAAATAAATTAGTTTAAGATTGTTAGAGACTTGAGTTTATTTTTTTAGGCTAATCATACGGTGTACAGCATCATACAATTTAGGGGAGAGCCATAAAATTCAAATGTTGATCATTTTTTTGTAAAATAAAGCTCTAAACTACGAGTTAAATCCGAATTTGATTAGTGGTATAGATGGTTTCTAATTTGGTTTAAAAATGGGCTCAGATTCTATGCCTAAAGTTTCATAGGTAAGCCAAATTTTTTATTAGCTAATTATTTTCATGAAATTTTTAACCTAAAGTTTTATAATTCAATTTTTTTTATTTTTTAATTGAAATACATCAAAACTTTAGCCAATAAGAGTTATTGGGGACCTATCACTAATTAATAATCATGAAAGCATTCAAGAAATTAAAAATTTTATCATTTTTTGGGTTTTTTATCTGGATATGGATGGAAAAAAAAAATTTTAAATCGAAGTTGTAGGTTTCTTGATTTAATTTTTTTAGTGAAAGAAAATTTGAGATCATGTATATATTATTAAGTTTGTTGTTGAAAACTAGCAAATTTGTTCAGTGTCAATATAGAATCTATGTAGAAGGAATTTTTATAAAAGTCATTATAGTTTTTTTGATTTAATTGTTTTCATAAAAAATTAGGTCAAATGGCTAGTATTCAACACTTGTTACGACAAAATTATCAAAAATTGACAGGCAAGAACTTTAGTTTATGGAGTCACAAGGTTTTGATGATATGTGAATATCAAAATATTGATTAAATAGTGCTCGATAAAGAGCAAAGGCATGCCACTGATATCGATGACTATGATAAATGTCATCATGAGGCTCTCATGTTATTAAAACTGTTAGTAGTAGATGATCTAATCTCAGATGTCAGAAATATGACCATTGCATTAGTTTTGTGGACTAATCTTATTTCTAAATATCAAGCTTCTAAAGCTAGTAGGGTATTGTAGTTGAAGAATTTATTGTTTTCTACTAAGATGCAGGAAGGTGGCTCTATTTTTAAGTTTTTATTATAAATTAAAGACATCAATGATTAATTGAAGAATGTGTAGAAGCATGTTGATGAGCAAGATTTGATTACTCTGATTATATAGAATCTTTCGCCTTCATTTGAGTCATTTATGGAGTCCTTGCACATGATTTTTGAGATGCAAACTTTAGACTTTTAAAATTTGTCCACATTGTTATTACAAAAGGAGAGATGGTAAGAGCAGGTAGTGTTGTCTACATCTACTTCTATAGAGAATGTATTCTTCATCAAGAGAAAGGGTAAGTGGTATGGTAAAACTACTAGTTATCTAATAGAAACTTCACAAGTAAGTGGTTATAATAAGATGTCTAAGTGGAAAATTTTTTACTGTAAGTAACTGAGTTACCTTATGAAATATTGTAGCAAAAGACAATAAGATATGGATAACCCTAGAAAGAAAGCTCATCATGGGAATGTAGTTGAAGGTGAAGGAAAAGAAACATCTCATGATTTTGATTTCATGGCTTCTAGTGGAAATTATGTGGTGGATCGAGATTAGTACTTTGATTCAGGGACATCTTTCCATTATACATGCCATAAGGACTGGTATGTGGATTTTATTAAAAATGATAGTAGTAATGAATTTGTATCTTTGGGAGATGGTATAACTCATTTTGTGAATGGATATGGTAATGTTCAGATTAGTTTTAATGGTATAATATGGTATACATTTAATAATGTTAGGTATGCACTTGATATAAACAAAAATCTACTTTCAATAAGTGAGATCACTTCAAAATCTATTTTTATTGTAAAATTTCAAAAACAATAATGTTTAGTCACTACCAGAGAACAAGATTATTGCCATTAAGGTTGGTGAAAAAGGCTTTATAATCTCACAGATCCACATAAGGCAAAAGAAAGTGCACTCGCAGTAGTTGATATCACAAGTACACTATGGCATGAAACCTTTGGGCATTTGAATTTCTAGTATTTAATTACATTGAGCAAGACTAAGATGGTTAAGGGGATTCCTTTTATTTGAGATAGTCATCATGTATGTATTGTATGTTAGTTAGGGAAATAATTTATACATTCATTTGATGTTGGTAAAGCTTCAATAGCTAAGGGAGTATTAGATCTAGTACATGCATATTTGCATGGTCCAATGCAGACACCTACCCCTTCTGGAACCCATTATTTTCTATTGTTGGTTGATGATTTCTCTAGGAAAAAGTGGGTATACTTTCTAGTGAATAAATTTGATTATTTTTCTAACTTCCTTACTTGGAAAGCTATGTTTAAAAAATAGGTAGGATATTCAGTGAAATATATTAGAAAGGATAATGGGGGTGAGTTAGTCTCAAAACAGCTCTAGGAATTTTGTACCACTAAAGTCATACACAAATATTACACTACCCCTTACACTCCATGGCAAAATAGAGTTATGGAAAGGAAAAATAGGATGGTGATGGGCATGGCTCATTGTATGGTCTAAAGCATAAATTCCCCTTATAGATATTAGGTAGAAGTGAATACAGAAGTGTACACCCTCAACATAAGTACTACAAAATCAATAGAGAATATGACTCCAGAGCAGGCTTGGTGAAGTCAAACTCTAGATGTAAGTGTTTTTTGAATTTTTGGTTGTGTAGCTTTTGTAGTTATTCCTAGTAAAACAATAAGTAACTTGAATGTGAAAAACAAAGCATACATGTTTATTGGGTAAAATGAGCAGTTAAAGGTATATAGATTACTTGATGTTTCTATTAACAAAGTTGTGGTAAATAGAGATGTCTTATTAAATGAATAAATGCCATACTTCATAGCAACTGGTATAGTTTCAGATATTGAGTCATTATTTTCTTCTAATGATTCTGTTATAATTTGTGATGTGAAAGTTGATCAAGATTCTAGTTCATCAATGGAATCACATTTTAGGGAGGGAATTGTTTCAGGTCATTGTGAAGTTCTAGTAGAACAACAAAAGAAGCCAAAGTGTTATTCTACCATAATTGAAGCACTAAAGGAGGGAGACTTACCACAAGGTGTGAAAGGAATAAAATTGAGATCAGGAAAGCAATTTGGTAATAGAGATGAGCATGACAATTTTGCTCTAACTATTGTTTCACATGTATTTGAGTCTAATTCTTTTTCAGAGGTCAAAGGAAAGCATGAATGGGAATCAATGATGCAATTGGAATATGATTCCTTGATGAAAAATAAGACTTGGGATCTCATGGAACTACCACCAGGAAAGAAATCCATTGGTCATAAATGGATTTACAAGGTAAAATGCAAAGTAGATGGTTTTTTGGAAAAACACAAAGCCAAACTTTTTTAAAAGGGATATGCATAAGAGGAAGGGGTTGATTATGAGGAGACTTTTGCTCCTACTATAAAGGTGGTCACTTTTCATTTGATTATTTCTATTGCTACTCAGTTTGGATGGTAAGTACACCAAATGGATGTCAAGAGTGTTTTATTGAATGGATATTTGGAGGAAGAAGTCTATATCGTTTAGCCATATGGTTCTTAGGTTCTTGGTAAGGAATATCTTGTTTACAGGTTGATCAAGTCCTTGTATGGGCTTTAGTAGGCTCCTCGAGCCTGGTATATGAAGATAGATATATACCTTAAGGAGTACAGTTTAAAAAGTTGTAACTCTAAACCAACTCTCTATGTAAAGGTGTCTGGTGATGATATCTTATTCTCATTGTATATTTGATGATATATCCATCACTGGGAGTAGTGATAGTCTCATTCAACAAATGAAGGATGGTATTTTTTTTACTTTTTACATGATAGACTTAGGACTACTGAAATATTGTTTAGGTGTTGAGTTTTGGCAACGTGATTATGTTGTATTCATGTCACAAAATAAGTATTCCAAATCATTACTGGAAAGGTTTAGAATGATGGATTGTAATCCAACTCACATACCTATGTAAGTTGAAGCTAAAATTTCAACTGACACTACTTCACCTCTGGTTAATGAAACAATGTATCAACAGCTAGTGGGTAGTCTCATTTACCTCACTACCACTAGACTGGATATTTATTTTGTAGTGAATTTTCTATCTCACTTTATGTCTAACCCATAGGAAATATATTGGTTATTTACAAAATGGGCATTAAGATATGTCAAAGGTACTCTTGAATTTGGCATACTATACGAGAAGTCTATAGATTTTGAGCTTTCTAGATATTCTGACTCTGATTAGGTAAGATCGGTAGATTCAAGAAAATATATAATAGGTTATGTATTCACTCTTGGTTCAAGAATTTTCTCATGGCAAAGAAAAATAAAAACTATAGTGGCATTATTTTAAATAGAAATAGAGTATAAAGCTATGGTCAGTGCAGGTTTTGAAACTATATCGATAAAGAAAATCTTAGAGGATCTTCAAATTGAGTCATCAAAGCCTAATCCAATTTTATGTGATAACCAGAGTGTTCTAAAGATGGTGAAGAATATATTATTACATGCCAAGACCAAACATATTTAGGTTCACCATCATTACATCTAATAGTTGGTTACAAATGAAGACATCAATCTCTTCTACTGCCCCATTGCAGAGTAGCCATCTGATATAATGACCAAACCACTTGGTGCAGACAAGTTCATAAAACTTATAAATAAACTTGGTCTTGTTTATGGTTTAGTCATTAAGGGAGGGTGTTAGCGTAATTATGTATTTACCTTAGGTTATTAACTAAGGTAATGATTAGTTGTCTTAACCACTTGGGTTAAGAGGTTAAGTTATTTTATCGGGCTTAGTTATTTCATGTTAGCCAACGTAGGTTGTTTTACCCACCCTTTCCATGATTCTTAGGTGGTTATTTTATTTGCCTATTTAATAGGCCTTTATGTATGGTTTGAGTAATGAGTGTTGTGTGATACAATCTTATTCTCTTTCAATCTTTGTGCTCAATCTAATAATATCACCATGGGTTGATGCTCCAACGCAATTACCAAGAATAAATAAAGAGGTTATTGCTATAATTAACAAAAATAACACCTATGGAAAGAATCTATAGGTATGGGTGGGTGAATTTATCATAAATGGAATGAACTATATCTAATAATTCATGAAAATTTATGACCTCATTGATCAATAAGTCCAAGACATTTCCATACAAGTCAAATCCCACACTATTGATTTGAAAGTGTGGAAAGAGATAATTGGGGACATAAAGGAGATGATTTTGATCAAGTCTAAAGTGATGGTGGATGGAGGAATATTTGATAAATAATAAAATACTACTTCTTAAAAATAGGCAAAATGTATACTTCAAAAAATGGAGATCTGGACTAGAGCCATCGAGGAGCTAAAATGAAACAAAGACAAGGGTGAAGAGCTGTTCAAGCTGATCTCTACCAATTTAGATTAAATTCATTCCCACTTATAAAAAATAATATGGGTCTAATACATAGATGGTAGACTAATTTTAAGCCCCACTTTAGAAATTATTTAAGTAATATCTTCTCAAAGAGGATAAATTTAACAAAGCTTTAATGATAACCCTTAGTGAAATTCATATTTCACTGGAAGAGTTGAACACTCAGCTAGAAGAGTTATCTAAAGTTATTTTCACCCTAACATTCATTTCTCAGAGATAGTTCACACATTTCCATAATGTGGTAGTTCAAAAAATAAATGAATCCCTTGAAGTAGTTAAAAGATTCTAGGGATTCAAGGCTACTTGATACAAAGAATAATTTAAAAAAGATTCATCTACTATTGATCCATCTGTAACTACTTTTGTCCTATGGAAAACTCCTTAGTAAAGTCTATAGATTATCTTTTCTATTTTTTTCTAACTTCTATTTCAGGAAATTCATTTTTCCTTTTTTTTAAATTAAAAATTGTAAAGGGTAGAATAAGACAAAAATTAGAATGATGCATTGTCATTCTGGAATGTGAATGGTCAGTCCATTCCCTTCATTATAAATACAAGAAATGGCTATTGTAAAAGAGCCTTTTTGATGTCCACGATTTGGGGACTTGAAGAGGAATAAGAATTAAAATATGTGTTCAGTCTTTGTCCAAGAATGAGGAATTACTTGACATTTATGTCTGGTTATTTCATTAATGGTTATGTGTTTTCTTATGTTGATACATTTCTCATTGTTCCAATTATGAATTGTCTGATATCCTAAATTAAACTACTATCTTTGTTTATTTCTTCATGGAAGGGATTGAAATATGTGTTTTCTCATTCACCCGTGACATTTCACCTTCCTTCTTATCATTTTATTTCACTTGAAGTTTATTACTACAAACCCCCTCATTTAACTTATATATATTATACATAGTTTAGATAAGTTTTGTTCTACTTTCAATAAAGGGAACACCACCCCTCATAAAAGAGGAGAGATTTTTTGTCTCATACACTATTGTGAATTCATGATTTGGAATAGAGTACCAAATATTTCACCAAGAGGTCATAAACCAACCTAGATGTATTACTTATTTTATTTGGAGGTGGTGTCTTCAAAAGTTCTACCACTACATCAAAATATGGAAATTTTGTATCAGTTACCTTCATATTCCTTCCTAAAAATGGTTGCATCCATTATAAGGAATCATTGTTGAAACTTACCACCTATGTTATTGAGTCTAAAGAAGTTACAAGTGGAGTAGGTTACATTATCATTGTATGGGCTAAGGGAGAGGCACTCTCTTGATGGCCTACTCTTTTATAGTTGGGGGAGAGGGGGGAGGCCCTTTTCTTGTTCATCTCACCTTTTCCTTATATCATATTTGACCTAAAATCATCGATCAAAATGACTAAAGTATATTGTCCAACCACAAAAAAAATTGTTTTACATTAGTTCCATGGTCATGCCTTGTGTCATGATAATACCTATACTATTGAAATGGCTCATCAGTACAGATGTTCCCATAGATGTTCCCTATTCTGATGGTATTATCATCCATATCCCCACATCTCCCTTGCCCCCTCTAGTATATATACACCCCAAGGGGTTATGTTTTATGGATGGTAGAGTGTTAGTTGGAGTGATCCCCCCTCTTTTATTATAAACAAATCTATTTTAGGAAGCTCCGAAACTATAGTTAAAGCATCATTTTTCTTCTTTCTCCTTCTACACATTCTCCTTCTCAGATTCATGGGAGAATTGTCATATCTATAATATTTCTATGGTTTTCTTTGTTTATTATTCTCCCACACCCTTCCTTTACCATACTCAAATGGGTGATTAGTGATTGAGCCCCACCACCATCTATATAGAGTAGGGGTCATCAATTATTATCATAAAGCTCCAATGGATATGAATATTTTGCATGGAGGAGTTCGCATTTACATTATAGGTGTCATCTTGTCTAGCATGACAAAGACATGGTTTACTTAATGACTTGCTTTGGGTTCTAAACTCCATATGGGGAATGAGTGTTTTTGATTTTGGCATATTGATTCTCTATATGGACCCACTTTTAATTCCATTTGTGGGCATTTGATGTTCTATAAATGGAAACCAGGTACGCTCTAGTCTATATATGTGGGAGTGGGAACTAATCAATCTATATATGGGGTGGGGTGTCAATTAAACTATTTACCATGGATAGATATATATATATAGCATATATAATATAAATATCATTCTCAACCTCTATTATATTACTATATGGAACAAAACTATGAATGATGTAGTGTAAAAGCTAGGTCATTATAGCTATATATTTCATTAGCAGGGTGAACCAATTGAAAAGATATAGATAGCCCCATGGAGTGGATAAACCAATTGAACCAACTATTATTATGGGAAAAAGTCTCTATCATCTGTATCAATCCAATCAAACTATGAGTCTTTATCATTTGTATCAATCATTAGTTTATATGGGAAATAATTTTATTGATTACTTATTCTATGTACCAAAATCAGAGCCCTATAGTTAAGTTGGGAATTGGGAAAGGGTTATAGTATGTTGATTTGTATCAATAATTTAAGGAGACCCCCACTCTATATATGGGATTATCAGTGTTAGACCAGGGTAAATGATCAGTAAGTGGTATTTTAGGAGTCAATGGAATGTACAGAGAATAAAAAACTTGTTGAGAAATGTTTAGAGTTGTCATGATAATAGCATATTGGTTTAGTCTTTGACTAGAAGCGATGTGATGCTACATGATATTGTCAATCATATGAGAATCATCACCCATCTGAGTAGGAATCAATGTACCACCTAGA
Organism: Torreya grandis; assembly: GCA_037957365.1. NCBI lineage: Eukaryota > Viridiplantae > Streptophyta > Pinopsida > Cupressales > Taxaceae > Torreya > Torreya grandis. The sequence goes on from JARHVA010000011.1 coordinate 4,206,393, forward strand.
GGGGGGGTTGATTGTGGGTTATTATACCTCTTAACTTGTAATTTAAGTATTGTGGAGGGACATCCTTCACAATTTTGACCATACAACTTTGCTTCTTTTTAGTCTTCTCCATCACTGCCACCACGAGAGGTAACTATTGGGTGAGATACCAAACCAAGATTAGTATCATTAGCCACCCTAAATTTTTGTGTTGGAATATCTTTTTGAGGAACCAATGATTTGGAATTCATCAAACCACTTATTCTTGTAAAATATTTAAGTTTATAATTGAGCAAATCCATTGGCATGTTGATTATTATATAAGTTTGGAATTACAAGTTAATGATTTTTTTGTGAAGCTTAATTTAATTGAGACAATGGTGTTGACATGCATTTTTTGGTATACATGGGCTCCATAAATTTTCTACCATCATCCACCATTCCTTTGGGGACCCATATGGTGGTGATTAGTTTGATCTGGTTTAGGCTAAGTCGGCCCCTCTCCCTTATCATTACCTCATATTCATATGTATAATCTACCCAATAGTCATACAAATGAGGCAAATGGATGTAATTGAAACCTATCATGAGGTGGGATTTGACGTACCTCTTGCTATCAAATAAAACTCTATAAGTATGAGGGTGCAAGGGGAAATTTACCATAGTTGTCTCAATATTTTGTGTTCCTATTTCACTTGGGTAGGTATATTGACTAAGCATGATTAGAAAAACCATTCCCACTAGTTTCCTCCTTATACATCTTTTTTGAACCTTAGACAACTACCTATAGGGTTATATCAATAGGATATTATCACTTAAAATCCTCAAGATCCCAAATGAGTATCCTTCAAACCCACCTACCTTTATGTAGGTCAACCTTAGGAAAATGGATGAAATAACTCCCATATTGTATGATAAGGTTGACACCTTCCTCAATTATCCTTATTCTTAAATCCTTGTCAAGTACACAGACTACCCTCATTGAGAAATCATCATTGATGAGTCTAAAATGGTTTTTACTTTCTTAAAATATTAGTTGTGGATAATACTCATGCACTTTGGGTAGAGGACCAAAGTTTCCCTATGAATTGAGGCTAGGAAACACTCAAAAATATAGAAAATAGTATACAAGGTATGAATTCATATAAAATTTCCTTGTGACATTTATTTATGTGAGATTCTTGTGAAAACCATCATTGATGATGCTTCTAAAATTAACAAATTACTTGATGGTGCACATGATGCTTTTGGCCAAAACCATTCATGGATGAAATTTTCTTGTGGTCATGTTTCCCACTATTTTGTTGAGGATGGTAATCATGTCTAACAATTCCTCTTTGAAATATGACCTTAATAAATTATTTAGCACTTTGAACAAGCATTTCTTTTTATTTTTCAACCATCTAACATTCATGATCAAGAAGTGTTGGTTAGGGTTCTTATTCCAATGAGTTTGTCCAACCTTCTCACTCATCTTTAATTTTGTATCTCAAGGTGCAATTCATAAGGTGATTTATTGGAATCACTATTTAGCCTAACCATAACATCATTTGTGGAACTTAATTATTTGGTATCTATATAATAGTGGTGCACACAAGCGAACACTAAATATGTCCATTGGACATATATAGTAAAACCAATAGCTAGTAGATCATTTTGTGATAGAAGGGTAGATATGATGATAGGAGATTATACATTGATCCTCATGTGAAATTATTCCAAATTAGTATGCATAATCTAAGAGTCATCAATTTTAGGTACATCAATTTCAAGATCAACATGGGTTCTAAACCTATATATTTGAAATTTATCTTCACTCCCTTGGTAGCATGAAAGTAAACATAAATAATAACTTCAATATTTGTGTATGGATTCGAAGGCAAAAAAATGTGTATGCAAATGTGAAGAGCATGAGACAGTGGTCATGAAAAAGTTTGATTTATCTTTTAACACCCTTCTAAGAGCTTGTTGGAGCTAGGAAGAAGTTTTGTGTACCCAAGGTACATCAATCTTACCTTTGTTGGAAAAATGCCCAAAATTTTCTTGATATCCAAGGAAAGGGATAAGGATGAGAAGCTTATAGAGTTATGAATTTTGTTTCATGTGGTTTGGTTGATTCACACTTCTTCAAGATCCAGCAACAAAGGGGATAGTATTTTATGCATCGCACATACACACAATGAGAAAATAGTGTTTGTGAAAAACTTTTGTGCCTACTAAGAAGAGGCCCCTCATATTTATAGAAAAAAATTCCCTATCTTGGTGCACAGTGAAAGTATGTCTCCAATTATGCGTGTGAAAAGATGTCTCATCTGACCTAACCTCCTAGGCACATTGTACGTAAAACCCCATCAAGTTATGGTTTTGGTGTGTTTTTATTAGAGAACAAAATATACTAATAACATGAAATTTACTTTAACACTTATACACTCTAAGACCATGCTCCTATAAAATATGGAAATTAATGAATGCTTCATGGTGGTACCAAAATTGGGAAATTTGGATTAAGAAAATTTTTGGGTACAACACGTAAATACAACAAAAAAAATTAAATGTTATAGTCTTTTAATAATTTTTCATATCTATAATTTGTAGGTTCAATATTATGGAAACATGAATACATAGAGGAGAAATATTCAATCTCCAGGAATAGATAGAGATGCTTGGAATAGTTTGTACAACAAATGACTGGAAGATGACAATGAAAGCACTATAAATTAATCAACCAATTTAATGAATCGTATATATATAATATTTTAATCAATGCAAGGAAAAAAACAACTAGCTAAAGGATTAATAAATGAAAGTGAAAAAAGAGTTACAAATGACTCATTGCATGGAGTGACAAAACATAGATGAACTCACTAATAATTTTTGAATTTATATATAAGTTATTGTATAATTATTTTTTGTTTATATATGTTATTTTATATAAAATATTAATACACTTAATTTTATCATATAATTCTTTTTCAGTAAGTGTGTTATTACAAACATGCAATAAAGTAAGTTTGAATGACATTAATGCTATGGGATGGGACACGTCTAACTTCAAAAAGTAGGCCCATGATAATCAATTTTTACTGATAATACATGTATTGTTTAATTATGTGTGAATTATATGAATTAAGAATTAAAACACTTGTAAAATTTTAATCATTATGCATTTTCAATTTGAAATACCATCTATTATTATTGATGGTCTCGATATCAAGGAGGAGGATGAGAAGGATCAAGATCCTAATTATGATTATCAATACTCCCTATCTGAGGAGACAAAGGATAACAAGGATGAGGATGATGATGAGAATATTTAGGATGTAGCTCTATATTTATTTGTTTCGTAATTTGGAAGGGACATTTTATTACTCCCTCAGAATTGTAGTATCATACATTATTGTAAAAAAAATTAAATCTTGCATTCTTTGATGATATAGTTATAACATTTGGATATTTTAAATTAATGTTAAAAATTTATATATATTCAAAACCTAAAATATTAAATATACAAATATATTATATATTATTATTATATAAAATATTATAAAAACTTATAATTTAATTTTTTTGACAAAGACATTATATGTGTGTATGTGTAATTATAAAAAATCATTTGTAATTACAAGTAATTATAGTATATTTATTTTTATAATGACTTCAAATTATATTTATGCCATATTTTCCTTGTTTATGGGTGACATAAATGCCACAAAAAATTGGTATTCATGCCATCCCTATGTTATTTATGGTGGTGTAAATTCCATGTAAATGTGGCACTAAGGTCACACAAAGATGGCATAAAAGTCACACAACTAAAAATTCATAGTTTATTCAGTTTTGTGCCACCTTTGCATGACAAAAATGACGTAAATTCCTCAAATTTTCTCTGCCAAATGCATCAATAATAATTGATTTATTATGTGAATTTGACCCTATTGGTGGTGTTAATTATACTTCATGTAATATCGATAGGTAGCTTATGCATAATGTTATTTAATTGACTCTTGACACAATAGAATTCATGTTTGTTATTACCATTATTTCAAGGTACATACAAAGGTCCCAATAAGAATCACTATAAGGAAACTAAATCAATCATAATAAATATCTTTGGTACATATCACTTTGGTAAATGGTATCATGATAGGGAAATATTTATTATTTTTTAGGTCAAAAAAGGGCTAAAGACTATTTATTATTATAGTTATTAAAAACTTAAGAAAAATAGATACAAAAATATTAACAATTTGCAACCACCTATTAAAGGTTCTATCAGATGAATAAATAAAATTAAAAGAGTATAAACATAAATCTTGTAGGCAACAATATTAATACTTTAAAAAAACTAACTAAACTAAGATAGATCTCAATATCATCACTGGACTACAAGACCACTATTGTTGGCCCTCCCTCTCTTTCTTCTTCTTCTACCATCACTATAGCAAAAAAATCTAAGATAATGCAGGAGTGTTTATTTTAACCTTGGAGGAAATGGCATCAAGTTTATACCCTTTTAAAATCTCATCCATAGTCATATCCTTAATAAAAGTTCAGATCTGATCAATTTTATTTTCCATATTGAATCCCAAGTCTTCCATATCCTCATGGATTACAAGTGTGTTTCTAGCACCAAAATAATACCATGTGAACTCCTATCAATTAGGAAATTTTTAGTGTCTCAAGTCTAAGAGTAGACTAGGCAGGGTCCCTCATGGGTTACATGATACAATCCACTAAGGCCCCTTCCTCCATTCTTGCTTCCAATTGTTCTCAAAATATATTGGTGGCCATAAATTGAGTTTTTCATCTTGTATCCATTCCACATATGTATTCTTCTATAAACTCATCATTTTATCTATCATCATACATGTGATTTTATCCATAAAGACTCGTACATTCAATAACTTCCTAAAATTTAAGTCATCGACCAATCCTAGAAAAGAAGAGTGGACATCATCTAGTATCAATTGATCATGTCCCTATTCATTTATTGCACAATGTTGTTGCAAGATTATTTACCTATAATCTATCGTGTTTTTATTGTATTCCCTAAGGTGATTAGCTACTTAATTTCCACCTCTTATGATGTGAGTGACTATGATTATGGATAAATATACAATCAAATTAATACAATCCTCAATTACTGAAGAAAGATACCAATGTTTATTTGAGTTTTTATTTAGGGCTTCTAAGATAATTTGGTAGTCCCCTTCAATGTCCAAGTTAGTCCATTTTTGATAATGAGATATCTTTAGACCTATCCATAATGTTTTAGCCCCAACGAACTTGTTGATGATTTTACCTAGATATTTGTAATATCCTAGTAGAGGGGTGCCTTTGTCATTTTTAAAAGTGTCCCCTACACCCACTTAACCATGTCTCCTTTGGTAACTTCATAAAAGTTTAGTTTTATATGATAAGGCCTAGGTGGAGTCCAAAATCCACCCTTGTGGACCTTAATATTTCTAACAACCTATTATTAGGGACCACTATGAGAATGTTTTTCCAAAGATTCATTATACAAACCTTTCTTCAAGTGCAATCTTACCCTTTTTAGGATGTCAACTATGAATCATTTCTTTGATAAAGGTCGGATTATTGAAAATAACTAAATTTAACTCCTTTGATTTAACCTTGAATATTATTTTGTTCCTTTCCAACCAAATATTCATCAGACCAGTATAGGGATGGTATTCCAAATTTGAGAAAGTGGTAGAGATTTTATAACTATATACCAAGAAAACATGAAGCTCTTCAAATCTTGAGGAAAGACTAAGGAGATATTGAATTTATCAATCAATGAACTCTAGATGTGAGAGGAGAAGAGTGAATGGAGAATAATGTGGTATGTATCTTCTTAGAGATATTTACAAACAATACACCAAGATAGGATAAAAAATCCTGAAGTTTGACTAAGTTAGAATATTGTCCCAAACAGTGGTTTAGAGGAAAGCATTTGTCTTTAGAATAAACCTAAACCAAATATTTATTGAGGGAAAAGGATATGAATTCTGAAGGTTAACTACTAGAAGGCCTTTATAACCATTACATTATAGCTTCCTACCTTAAATCCCATCCATATTAGTTTGTCCTCTTTTTTAGAGAACTGGAAATTCTTGAGCAAGGATGAAATATCTCTCTCCTCCTCTTATAGATGAATGAATTTTCCATATCCTTTTATCCATCTTGATTAATACTGAAGTATATTTTCACTTTGCCCCTAAATTTACCTCTACACCATGCTTACAAATTGTCTAATTAAAATACATTATCCAATGGAAATGGAAAAATATAAGCTTTTATCTAAAAGTTATTTTATTTCCTTTCACCATGCTCCATCAGAGATGAATATTATGACGTTGATGGATTAAGTCATTAAGTTCCAAATTTGGGAATCCTTCAAGTTTTCTTTAATAAAATAAATAATTCTTTCAGGGACTATGGAGTCTAAGTACTTCTCATAATTATGCTCCATAAAGAATGGTGGTCTTTGTAGAGTCTCCAATCCAACTTAGCCCCAAGGGCTAAGTTCATTATTTTTCACCTAATTACCCTAGTCTTGGGGCATACTAATTTGACCCCCTTTTACCAAAGGAAGTTTCTTGACTTCAACTATGCCACCAAATAAGAATATTATTTGAATGGATTTTATTGTTTTCTCCACCTTACTTGGGATTCCAATACAAAAATTATTATAGATAATCATTGCCTACAAGCATGATTTCAATAATTGAATTCTACTTGTAGGTTAGACCATTTTATTTTTCACCTTTCCAGTGCCCTAAGGATCTTATCAACCAAGGGATTATAGAATCATGAGGATATTTCACCTTAAATATATAGATGCCTAAATATGTAAAATAAAGTTTAACTTGGTTTATATATAAAATTCTACAAATGGTTTTTAGGGCATACTCATTCATTTTGAAGAGGAATATTTTGGATTTATCTTTATTTACGTATTGCCCCCAAGGCCTTTTTTAGAGTGTGTGCTTCAAGAAATGAAAGAGCACCTAAATTATTTCCTTAGTTTGGTATATGTACTTTAATTATGTTAAATATTATGATGATCCTTAATCTGAATTTGTCCTTGTATATCATTTTGATTAGGGATTAATCCTGTGGTCACAATAAGTAATTAATAATTATTATTTCCATTAGCCAAAGACCATTGGATTTTTAGGATAATAGGTGGGACTTACTAGGCTCCTGGCCTATTATTTGTGCTTATCTTAATTTTTATAGTTTTAGGAATGATTGAATGTCACTTTTAAAGGAATAACTATGAATTGGATGCAATGATTCTATCCTCCAATCCTCTTTTAGCCAATTTAGAGAGCATTATAACTTTACTAACTTTGTGTTTATCTCATGTTTAATCATTATTTTTTTCAAATTTTCAATATAATCTTGGAGTGAATCAATTATTTCATGTTGTGACTTAATGAATTGAAGGATATTGATAAGTGTTGCTTCAATGAAATGGTTATAGACTCCTTTGTTTTTAAGGATGTGTCCCAATTGTTATGTTATAGAAGATATATTTAGCATGCCTTCAAAGATTTCCTCATTGTCATATTTAAGCATGTAGGGACTTAAATAAATATAGCCATTATTATCATATGTGACTAGAATGAAAATGTTTGTTTTGGAAATGAGGTGGAAGGCTAATGGAAATCCCACATCTAGGAGTAATACGAGGGTTTATAACTAGAGTGGGGACTAACATGCAAATTAACCTATAGATATTTATCATGTAAAGGTTAAGGCCAATGTGTATAGATGAAGGATTCATCATTGAAAGGACTTTAGGCATTATTTTAGGTTAACAATTCTTTTAAAAAAACATGCACATATTAAGGATTGCAAGAGGGGACAAGGGGTTTATTCACAATAGAGAAATGAACATAAGAAAGGGTATAATCCAACACCTTTGTGAGGTGCATTTATTTATTCCAATGGGATTGAGAATGAATGAGAGACCTTGCTTGAGAAGGAACTTTTTTGAGAAGTTCCTTTTAGATGTTTGTCTCATCATCCTCAATGTTCATAAGTTATTGTTGAGTGGACTTCATCTTGGTATGATTTTGCAGAACTCTTTTTTCATCCATTGTGGGAGGAATCTTGGGTTGTCATTTTTACCTTTGATAAATTTTTAGGTTTTCATTTATTTATAAGTCATGAAGATTGCCTTTTCTTAATAAATAACTTGTTAAAAACTGTAAAGTTTAGGTTGGGTTTTCTTAGGAGATCCCAAGCGGATTGCATCAAATCATTAGATACTTTGACAAATTTCAAAGACTATTTGTTGAGAATTTATTTTTGTTGTGATGATAGTGAAGTGTAGAGGTTTATTTGATATTATCTTTGTTTTTTTTTCAAGTCTCCTTGATCTCTACACCTCCCATGCTAAAAACTAGACTTCTAGGCCAAGATCAACTAAGCAAGAGCTAGTAGTACCTTCTTATGTTGTTTAATAAAGTTGAGGAGTTCTCTAAATATTGGTGCATCAGCATTTTACATTTTTTAGTTTAATTCTATCCCTTTTCCATGATGAAATACTTAGTTAAGGTTGTAAATAGTCCCTTTTTAGTAGTGTTTTAAGCCTGAAAAGTGATTAAACATTAGGTGCACTTGGTTTAGGTAGAATTTGGCTTAATCTAGAGGTTCATCCTAAGGATCCAAAGTCCCACACCTTAATAATGTTCTTATTGTTGCATTGGATCAACTTAATGATCAAACAAGTGTACAATCCATGTGACAATATTTTTTTGGCATGCTTAGTGGACACCCAATTCCATTGAGCCAAGAATTCAATTTGAGAAATTTGGTGATATTCTTAGCAATTTGTAGATTTGAAGACATTCTAAAAGCACCTGTTGGCTCCACAAGTTCATGGTATCAAATTAGTCCTACATTTTTATGCCAATATTAGAACAATAGCTTCTTCAAGAGGTAAGAGTTATGATTTTTTTGAATTATCTTTATCTCCATCAAGAAGAACTAGAAGATCTAGGTCACCTTCCTCAATATCCCAATCCACACCTCCCTTTGGTAGGTTTCCTCAACCAAGAGAAAGCCAAGTTATAATTCCTTACATGGCTCAAATAAATTATATTTTTTCATCTTCAATTGAGGTATCCCTCTTTCCCTTTCTCAATATGATGAAATCCCAGTAGTAACCCTGAAAATTTTACCTTATTTCATTGGTGAAAATGGCACTAGCCCCATAGAACACATTCATGACATTGCTAATATATGTTTAGTTCATAACATTATAGTAAATAATGTATCTATGACACTCCTTGCCACTTTCATCAAAGGTAAAACATTTAAATCATATATGGGATTACAACCCGACTCAATACAGAACTAGGATGAACTAGGAGAAAAGCTTCGCAAACAGTTTGAAGATAAAAGTGGTCATTTATCCCTAATGGAGAAACTTACCACTATTAAAATATATCCTCATGAACTCATGGTAGACTTTAATTTTTAGGTTCTATAATACCTAAGATAGGATTCCACATTCAGTCAAGCCTTCTCCAAGCATTGTATTCATGTATTATTTAAAAGCTTTAAGTGATTCAATGTTATGATTCAATCCATGGGGGGACCATTTTACCTTATGCTTATAGTGTAGCTATAAGATCTTAAAATTGCCTAATCTAAACTAGAAAAATAGCTCCTAGACCCCTAATGCCTCTTTTTCCTAAGCCTCAACTTAATCAGCCCACTTTGGCACCTCTCCCTAGTACAACCTGTTAACCAACTCCACCTATTACCCCTTATAATGATTTGTATGAAGTCAAAACCTTGACATAAAATGTTAGGAATGAATTGGTGGCTCTAAAAAGGTATTAGGCCTAGCATAATTAACATTTTTAGTCTTTCAATCAATCACATCAGTCCAATAGTCATCCTTATCAAATCAATACCCAAGGACAAGGTCAAATATGTTATACTAGGTCCTTGAACACCCAGAATCCAGTTGTTACAAGTTCTTCCAATGTTATTGTTCCTTTTCAAAATAACTTAATCCAAGATTATGAATGGTGTTACCCTTATAATCAGCCCCATAATCAAAATGTGTTTCAAATGGGGTTCTTAATCAATCTCTAATGGTTCAAATTGAATTAGTACTTAAGAAACAACAAGTGGAATCAACTCCAAAAGGGGAAGAAGTCCCAACACAAGTAACAAGTGAATCTACTCTATTGAATTGGAGAGAGTGATTTTTATGGTATAAATAAAAATGAATTAGAAAAAAAATGGAGCAATCTAATTGCATACAATACAAGGTCTAAAAAGAGAGCAATGGAAAATAATTATCTTCTATGGTTGGTCAAACATCCACTTCTCAAATGTCAAAAGAGGATACAAAATAAAGTATAATTGTTAAATGTTTTGAACTACAATCAAACCAGGCTATTAAGAGGGATAACCAATCCAAAAATAAGCCTCCAATTAGTCAACTATTAAAAGAGGATGTTGTTTCTACCAAGCTTCAGTCAAAGGTTGGTCATATTCCTTTTAGTATAGTGGAGCAAATCAAAAGAACCAATCTGAATGTTACTTTTTTCCCAAAAAAAATCATAATTTATCACATCATAACAAATTACAATCCATAGATGCATAAAAATTCATAGCTACTAGTTCCAAAATAGGAAAAACCAAAAGGAAAAAAAAAAGAGGATACAAAATAGCGATAAGATCCTAATAAGGAAACACATAAAACTAGCAAAGGCCCACAAAAAAGAAGCATAAATAGACAACTACCCAAAATCCCATTTAAGGTAAAGCAACATAAATAGTCACTAGTAAAATGAGGGGAGATAAGACTCTGATGAATTTTCATCCACCCTTTCCTTTATGTTCCATACTCCAACATCAAAATTTAATCTTTCTTTAGATAACCCATCTATTTTCCTAATTCTTTCTCAAAAAATATGATGAAAATAGATGTTGTGGAAGGCAGATTTATCAAGTTGTACCTCTTCAAAAATGGGATCTAGGTAGAAGTTGCCCATATAAAATATCCCATTCATCCAGTTAACCATTAAGAATAAATTCTTGTTACTACATGTTATATCAATGAGTTATATCTTACAGTACAAGTAAATAATGTGAAAAACAAGCTATAAAAACATAGACAAGAAAGATGACACATTACACAAGAGATTATATGGAAACCTTGCAATGTGAAAAGAAAAAACATAGGAAAAATGGAAACTTCCAAACTTCATTAACACAACATCAACTCTCTTCTACAACATCTCATCCATAGCAAATCCATCAGTGCTTACAAACAAAGCACTCAATACTTCCACATGAAACATTCAGGTTGTGAAGCAAGCTAAACTAGCCTACAAGATCCAACATCCAAGCATACAATCCAAAGGCTTACATGGATCCACTAATTAGATAAATTACAAAGAGAGCTTCATGCTTATTAATAGAATTTACAACATGAGAGAGATAGAGGGGAGAGAGAATGAATAATGGCACTAACAAATTTGCCACATTCTATGTGGGGTTAACAATGATCATCAAAAGTTGTTTGTCTTCATGTGAAAGGGTCACAACAATGATCCATACACTTTAAACAAGATATAAGCCACTTACATGTGGCTTCAAACATTGTCTCCCACTCTACAAGTAAGGAGAAATAGCAATAGTAAACAACTTATCTTTTTCTTCTATGTGCACACCAAATTCCAAAAGGAGTTGCAATCACCTTTTGAATTTCTTCACACATGTGAACCATGAGGCCCCTTAAAAATCAACCCACACCAACCCTTTTATCTTTTACACCAAGTGAAAACACCTATGTGACTACCAAGGACAAATTCATGTGCCTTGGTGGAGTGTTACACCCCACTTCCATCACATCAACCTGATCACTCATTGGATACCCTCCATGGGCCCATGCCACATCACCAATTAGCCACATCACTCACAAGCCATGTCACTAACCATCCACATCACCAATAGTCCATGCCATCATGAAAAGTGACCATGAATAGTGTTTATGAATAGTGATTGTGAATAGTGACTTTATATCCTAACATACTCCCACTTGAATTCAATATATATAGGATTTTATTACACTTGAATATTCTATAACTAGTTGCTCATCAATACCCTTTGTTGCCCTCACACAAACCTATAAAAGTTTTTTTTCACCACTAAAATTTATTTACCTTGACCAGCTTTGTCAACATCTGCTCCTTCATAAAAGATTGCAACACTGAAGTGACAAATCACTTCACACATAGACCAATCCTCCAATCGGTATTCTACCAAGAACTGATCACAACTCCTAATACTTGAGAATATTTAGTTTAGTGATCACCATAGCAACATGAGTCTTCCTACTCCTAATGAATCTAATACACAGGATAACATGTATTTTCCTCCTCTGAGACACTCCTGGGAAGATAACTGAAAAATGTAAGAAGTGAAGTACTTCCTTGCTTTCTTATCCTTTTGCATCTTCATCCTTGGTTTGATCCTCCTATCACCTTTTTTTCATGTGTCTCTACTAAGCCATCACACCAGTGATCATGTTAGGGCCTCCATCTAACATGTCACAAAACATAGCAGTAATCTCTACTAAACACTTGGCTCCCTATGAAGGTACTAAAATTTATGTACTACATGTGTGACATTTTCACCAATCCATACAATGATTTCATGCAAACTAGCAACTTTCTACCTCATCTTTGTATCCATCTCTCCCTAAGAGAGATCATCATGTATAAATAGCATTGCTCTAACTCCTTAAATAGTAGCTAGTGCATGTATCACTCTTGATAATATTGAAGAAATAAGATGGCATAAAATTCAATGTCTAACATCTCCTCATAACCTCTAGTTATCAACATGACACAAGTGGACTAATCATAGCTCTGGATAAATTGTCACACTAATCAGTGCATCATTGAACCTATTGAGTTTATGAGCCTCAATAATTCATCATGCTCTACTAAATGTTTCTAAAAAACCAACTCATGTGCCTCTAGTGTTAGTCCATGCATCGATTTACCTAGCCAATGCCACAACCATATAAACAACACTCCAACACCCTGAGTTATACGGTTAACACTAGCCTTCTCTTTTTGAGAACACTAGGTCTCACTTATTCATATGCTTCTTCATCTTCTTCAACTAATTAAAAACATGTAAAGCTTCAATTTTATTTGTACCTCATTCCTTTGCATGGATTTTTTTCTTCATCTTAGCTAATAACATGTGGTTAGTAAGATACCACATCAACATCCCTTTTATTTGTTGCTAAAAACCATAACAAGGTCATGTCTTGTCTTCACCTCCTCTGAATGAGTCCAGCTTGCTCCTCAAGTTCTAGAGTTTCTTCTCCGTCAATAAGAACACTGTGTAGGTTGTTTACTTATTTGGCAAAGCTTTTTAATCTTTCTCCTCCACTCATTTATGGGATTCTCATTAGCAACAAGAATAAAAGAGTATCTTCATGAAAATATCCTCCACCTTGCTTCATAGAGAGTTACATATCAAAAAATAAGACCTCTTTTTTTCTTTAATCTCCACTTGGTCTCTCCTCCTGTCATGGAATATTCAACTTGCACAAAATAGCCAACAACAAAAAATATTCACATAGAATTTTTCACCATGGCTCTGATACCAGATGTTAGGAATAAATCCCTAATACTACATATTAGATCAATTATTTATATATTATAGTACAAGTAAATAATGTGAAAAAAAAGCTACAAAAGCATAGACAAGAAAGAGGATGCATTACACAAGAGATTACATGTAAACCTTACAATATGCAAGGAAAAACCATGAACAAAATGGTATCTTCTAAACTTCATTAACATAAAATCAGTTGTCTTTTACAATATCTCCTCCATATAAAATCTATCAGTGCTTACAAACAAATCACTCAATACTTCCATCTAAAGCATTTAGGTTATGAATCATGCTAAACTAGCCTATAGGATCCAACCTCCAAGCATGCAAATCCAAGGCTTGCATGGATCCACTAATTGGATGAATTATAAATAGAGATTTATGCTTATTAATATCATTTGCAAAATGAGAGAGAGAGAGAGAGAGAGAAAGAGAGGAGAGATAATGAATAATGGCATCAACAAATTCACCACATTTTATGTAGGGTGAACAATGATCATCAAAAGTTGTTTGCCTTTATGTGCAAAGGTCAAAAAAGTGGTCCATATAATTTAGACAAGACCTAAGACACTTTCATGTGGATCCAAACATTGTCTACCACTCCATAAGTGAGGACAAACAACAATAATAAACAACTTATCTTTTTATTTTATGTGGACACCAAATTCCAAAAGGTGTTGCAATCACTTTTCAACTTTCTTCACACATATGAACCATGGGGTCCCTTATAAATTTGACCCACACTAATATTTTTTGTCTTTTTCATAATGTGACAACACCCATATGACTACCAAAGAAAAATCCATGTGTCTTGGTGGAGTGTTACACTTCACTTCCATCACATCAACCTGATCACTCGTGGGATACCCTCCATGGGCCCCTACCACATCACAAATTAGTTACATCACCTACAAGCCACATCACTAACCATCCACATTACTAGTAGGCCACATCATCATGAATAAAGACCATGAATAGTGATTCATGAATAATGACTTCACATCCTAATAGTAACAACAATAAGGGAATCATTAAAGATTTGAAGATTTAAAACTCCTTTTTTAGATGACATCATTAAAATCAATTTTAATGCCATAAGCTTAGCATAATTATTCATGCCTCTACCCAAGCTATATTTGAGTCTAATACAATGTATATCATAAAAAAATAAAACACCATCATGTCCATATAATGATGGACTCCCTTGACATACTCCATTAAAAAAAGCCAAAGCATCACTTCTATCTTTATGTTTCACTATAATCTATCTTGGTGGTTTAGTATATTAGAAATATGATTGTCATTGATATTAAAAGGGACATTATTAACATGTTATTAATGTTCATGGATGAATATGGTGATCATGGTGATCTTATCAGAGGTCAAGGATGATTATAATGCTTGTCTGCATGAATGGAATTCATCCAATTCTTCATGATAATCATCTAGACATTTTGGGTCTAGACAGGAAAAGATAAGTAGGCACTTTTATAATTTCATATCTTGCACATAAGAAGGTTTCAAGACCAAATGGACATATGAAATGAATCTCCTATGAAACAGGAACAAATGTATCAATTTTTAGGTCATGTAACTAAATGCAATAAGAGTTATACAGGTGCAAAGTTAGCCTTCTAGGAAAAATGAAATGGTCTCTATACTTAGACAAAATTTACACAAGGTCATGTAAAAGTTGTCATGATTTTAAAAATATCATCTATGGACATTTGTAAAAGAAATAGATAGTAGATCTATTATGGGTTTTTCATGAGCATCTTGAATATATGGACTGCAGGTTCAATTGAGAAGGAATAAAATTTAAATTGAATTATCTTTGCTCTCAGACTAGAGAGGGTTTCTTAGTAAAACCCTAAGGGTTCATGTCATTGTGTCAAATAGACACTTTCTATTTTGATGGTGATTGGCTATAGTCCGGACCCATTAGTTTAAGTTATAACTTAAGCCTTTATCATCATTGCAAAACTAGCCCCTCGACCTAATAATTACTGACTCAAGCGATGTTCAAAGGACTTAATATTTCCTAAGTCTTAGACTTTATATTATTTTTGAGCTTGATCAATGGCTAAAGCTTCATCATATGCAGACGATCTAATAAAGTAAAGCAAATTCAAATTATCAAAGGCTCCTCTGAGTAAACATTCTAGTGATAAGTGTCATATTCATGAAGCTTATCAGATAAAAACCCAATGAGCATAGGCTTGTTAGAGTTAATGTTTGAGCTAGTTAGAAGATCAATGGTTAGTGCTTAATTGGACATTGGAGATCCAATGGAGTGAAATGAAGTCAAATTGTTAACAGGTTCTCTGAGTTAATGTGTAAGTGACAAGTGTCATAATCATGAAACTTGAACTGTTAATTTATGATACGGTTTAAAGTCAAAAGGTCAATAAGCAATGTGAGGATGTCAAATGTGTTAATAGTAGGAACTGAAATCTATGTATAGAAGGCACGTACTTATGCCAAGTGTCATATCCTTGAGGGTTGGATAGATATAAATATTGAGCTTGTCAGGAGATCTGATGGTTAGCAAGTGATCATGCAAAGGAGATCCAATGGAGTGAATGGACTCAAATACTATAAAGTGATCAATGTTTATCAACACAGTGGTAAGTTAAATATTGAGTCAGTTTGAGAAGATTGATGGAGGAAAATTGATCTAAGGATACAATAAGCATCGAGATGAGGTCAAAGTATCAAAGTTTAATGACCAAGTCAAGGTAAAGTTCATACAAGTTCAAAGATATAATGACACATAGGAGATAAGATTTGGAGATCAACAGATGCATTTTAAAGAGTGGAACATTAAATTTTAGTAATGTATAGAGATCTGATGGAGAAAGAGAGCTTGGGGATGGCATGAAGAAAGATATCAAAGGTTAATATTTAAAGTGTTTAAATTCCAATGGTCAAGTAGAAAAACATGCAAGGACATGTAGGAAATTGAATATAAGTTTTATATCTTGACACAGACAATGAGATTGATCAATCTAACTGATCAAATCTACATTAAAGAGCCTATGCATCAAAACTTGAGTCTAAAAAATTATATAGATAGTAAAGAGACCTATAATTATGGTGTGATGCATGGAATTGAGATGCAAAAAAATTACAGTTCAAGTAATATTAAACTAAAGTCCAGAATTGGCATGATGTGTTACAATCTGAGTGTGAACACAGAGAAGAAGCAAACCCTAGATCAAATGCATATATACAACATTTAGGATACAGTTATGTTGATTATAATTGTGTCAAACAAAAATATATAGACACAGAGGTAGAAGAGCAAAGAAAATGAGTTATTTTTGAAGAGTGTCAAACATATATATATATAAACATAGAGACAGAGTGATAGATAGAGATGAGGTGTGTCAAATAGATACATATATAAACATAAAGAGAGGGGTATAGAGGAAGAAAGGCACACAGTGATAATGTGCATAGAATGAGTAGTTATAGATTAGACTTGTAATAGAGAGAATAGAGTTAGATTCATTTATGAATTTATTTTATATACTAGAGTTGTAACTCCATAATCTAATTGGTTGGTACCATCAGATAAGTTGAGTTGATATTTAGTTAGGGGATTGGTGTCTCCTAAGGGTTGGTGCCCTTAAATATTGTAACCAATGAGGTTAAGCTGAGTTGGTGCTCAATTAAGGATTTGGTACTTCTTTAGAGTTGGTGCTCTTAAACTAAGGGATTGGTGTCTCTTTAGGGTTGATGCCCATAAATGTGTAACCAGTGAGGTTTGTTAGTGAGGCTTTGAAATATGAGGTTAGATTAGAACAATAAATTCTATTATTTATTCTCATTGTGATTTGTTTCCTTTGAGTTTTTCACGTATAAATCTAGTGTCATGTGTATTTCTATGTGTATGTGATCTCTAAATTTATCTTTTAATCTGTATATGATTTTGAATTTGATTTAAAAGGATTAAAATAAAATTTTTAGTTGATCTACTAATTCACCCCCCCTCTCAGTAGATAGTTATATTCTAATAGTTGGTATCAGGCCCTAGGGTTCCTTGAAAGAAGCCTAATCAGCTTAGATAGATCTTGGAATAGTGAACACAATAGCTAGTCAAGAAGGATCTTCATCAAACAAAGCACCTCTCTTTCAAGGATCTAACTATGCATTCTAGAGCATAAAATGGAAGCATACTTATCTTCATTAAGGTTTGATGTATGGATGTCTATAGTAAATAGATATACATCCCCTACTACAACTCCTACTAATCAGGTTGCCAAAAAGGCATATGAGAGCAATGTCAAGGCAAAGAATGTTATTCTCTATGGATTTTCTAAATCAAATTTTGTCAAAGTGATGCATTGTCAAAATACAAAAGATATCTAGAACAAGTTAAAGAACATCTATGAAGGTGATGATAAGGTAAAGCAGGCCAATCTACAAACATATCGAGGAATGTTTGATAGTCTTAAAATGATTGAAGAAGAGAAGATTGCAAACTACCTTCTTAGGGTAGATGAAATAGTCAATGCAATCAGAGGCCTTGGAGAAGAAATAAAATAATAAATCATTGTCAAAAAGGTCTTAAGATTTTTTCTATCAAGGTATGATTCTAAAATATCTGCAATAGAGGAGGTAAAAGATCTAAATAATCTCAATGTAGATGAGTTACATGGAACCTTCACTGCTTATGAAATGATAATGGAAGAAGCAGATACTCCTAAGAGAGAAGTTTCATTTAAACCATCTAGGAAAGCAAAATCAGAAGTATCTACATCTGTATCTGAGGATGCTAATGAAGAAGAATCAACCTTTATCAAAAATTTGAAAAGAGGATTTGGAAAATACAAAGGTAATTTACCCTTTAAATGCTTTAACTATGGTAAGGTAGGACATTTTTCTACTAAATTCCCTTATGAGAAAAAGGATAAGTCTGATCAAGAAGAGGATAGCAAAAGCATGAAGCCCCACTATTCCAAAAGGAGGAACCTCTTTAAAAATAAAAAAGACCTATATATATTAAAATATATTGGCTCATTAGATGATAGTGATAGCTCAGATGATGACCATGACTGTGCCTTTGTGGCTGAGGGAAATGAATCCCTGTTCATGGCATTAGAATGAACTTCTATATATCTAGATCAAAAAGAAGTTGAAGACTCTGATGAAGAAGAAGAAGGAGAAGTGGACCTTGAGTGTGAACTCATTTGTGCTCTAAATGAGATTGATAAGCTAAGAGAAGAGAAATCAAGGCAAAAGAAGCTTAGACAAAAATAAATTGAAAAATTATCCAAAAGTCTTGAAAGATATAATTAGATGATAGTAATCCTTAAGACTCAAGTTGAAAAGGCTACAAAAATAGAATATGTAGTCAAAATTGAACTACAATTCAAATCTGATGAGTGTATGAGGCTAGAAGCAGAGATAGTGGCTTTGAGAAAAGAGCTTGAAAATACTAAAGAATAAATAATCAAAGGTTTGTAGCTGACAGGAGGATCAGACATTCTTAATGAATTAATCAACTCTTAAAAGCCATCAAAAGGGAAATCTGGTCTTGGTTATGAAAAGGGTAAAAGTCCCATAACTAGTACATCTACTAAGTTATATGATAATTTCAAAGCAGAAGGATCAGGAGCAAACAAAGAGAAAGATTTCAAGGATACAAAGACAAACACAAGTAATGTTGATGTGAAGAAGGCTAAAGGTAAAAATAAGCGTGAGAAAAGGAAAAATAACAATGAGTCCATCTCTACAAACTCAAGGAAGATGCAGAAGAAAAAGCTAGCTGATACAGATGGTTACACAAGGGCAAGCAACTTGAAGAAGCAAGAGTTGAAAAGAACTCTCCATCTTGCATAAAGAAAAGTTATGACTAGGTATTCCTCATTTTTCTATGGTTATTGTTATAACTATAATTATTTTGGTCATAAAGTTAGTAATTTTAGAGTTGTACCTACAAGGAGAACCAATTTTGTAATCAAAAAATTATTTGTACCCTTGTTAGATACAATTTTTAATGTACTATAATTGCAATAATTTTGGTCACATAGCTAAACATTATAGAACCAGGTTTCTAAGATCAAAATTATATAGTAAGAAGAAAGGTATACCCCCTAGTGTGAACATAGGTTCACAAGTCTCTGATAAAGAGAAACTTAGGACATATAAAAAACCCAAGCATGTATGGAAAATTAAAGATCAAGCCAATGTTATAGAGGTTGGAGAATGTCAAGAGTTTTCAATGTTTTCTCATGTTGAGAATGAGAAGACCAAGCTCAAGGAGACAACCAAGGTACTGGTTGAGACTAGTTTTGAAGTGAGTATAGATTCAAGTGAACATCCTACTATTGCTAAGAAACCTTCATGCATAGAATATCAATCTTATGTGCCTAGTCATGAGAATATAAACTACAAGGAAGATACTTTAGATGAAAACATGTGCCATATGTTGTCTCCATGTATTATCAATCCAATCATAGAATAAAAGTAGAACATCGTAGTGGATGAGCATGTTACTTCTCTTAAGCCTAAGAAGAAGAATAACATAAAGCATAAGATGACTAATGAGGAGAAGGAATATGAGGATTTATGGGTAACTCCTGGTTTCACATTTTTCTAGGACATTGTGAACTAAGGTATCTCTATCTATGCTTCTTAAGAGACTCCATTATTTAAAGAAGTAGTGTTCTTCAGAAGATTTTGAAGGCAATAAATGAGTGCTCCTAGTAAAATTTGGTATGCCAAGATGAGAGAAGTGTTATGTATGCAATGTCTACTGCGACAAAATGAGTGCTTCAATATGACATAATGACATTAAAGTACATCTCATTTATATGTCTTTAGGTTCATTTTGCATAAAGATTATTATGCAAGAAACCCTTGATATGGTGTGCTTAGGTAGTCCCTTGGTGCAAAGATGGAGCATGGAGTTAGGGGGATCTAACTTAGATAGCTTAAATGGCTTAAGGATCTATACATGATGTGAAAAAGAGCATACGTGAGATGATTCAATCATGATTGAAAGATAAGGTGTTGTCTGCTATAGATGTTAACTCAATCAGGTTGAGATGATAACTTGAGCAAACCAAATCAGGTGCTTAGATAGTGTATTAAATCCCACTGCATAAATAAAGTGGGAGCTTTGTAATTGGTCAGGTCCTAGGATCAGAGGACTATGTATAGAGACCTGAAGATGCTAAAGTGATGCAATGAGACAAAATTTGGGATTGATAGCTCCTACATCACATCACTATATACTAGTGATGGAGCATAAGTCTATAATAAGGATCATAAAAGCCTTGTTGATCCCTAGAAGAAGAGAAAAGGCAACTCAGGTATGTATATTTTTCAAATTTATAATGAGTTGATGGTTGTAGGTTCTTTTAAAAACTCCTTTATCTGATAAAGGGGGAGAACACTTTGGACAAATAGGTAGAAAGAGTCCCTTTTCCATTGATGTCAAATGGGGAGAAAAAGGGAAAATGCTCTTTGTAAAAGTTTGGAGAAAAAGTGCCAATGCTCTATGTAAAATTTTGGAAGAGCAAAGCAAGTGTCCAAGATGATTTTGGGTAAATATGTCATTGCCTAAGGGGAAGCAAGTTTGGTATGAACAACTTCATTTCATACTCATCAGAAGCTAATGCAAGAAATGTCAGAGAGGGAGATAAATAATAGAAGATCAGAGCATTTAGTTTTTCATCAATGACAAAAGGGGAGATTTTCGTAAATATGATTGTCATTAATGTCAAAAGGGACATTATGAGCATGCCATTCATGCTCAGGAATGAATATGGTGATCATGGTGATCCTATCAGAGGTCAAGGATGATTGGAATGCTTGTATGCATGATTAGAATTCATTTGGTTCTTTATAATGATCATCTAGACATTTGGGTCTAGACAAGAAAAGATAAGTAAGAACTTTTATAAAGTCATACCTTACACATAGGAAGGTTTCATGACCAAATGGATATATGGATGGAATCTCCTATGAAAGAGGAACAAATACATCAATTGATATGTCATGAAACTAAGTGTAACAATAGTTATGCAGGTGCAAAGTTAGCCTTCCAGGAAAAATGAAATGGTCTCCATACTTAGACAAAATCTGCACAAGGTCATCCAAAGTTGTCATGCTTTTACAAAGATCATCTATGGACATTTGCAAAAGAAATAGATAGTATATCTGTTATGGGTTTTTTTATGAGCATCTTGAATATATGGACTGTAGGTTCAATTGAGAAGGAATGATCTCAAAATTGAATTATCTTTGTTGTCAAACTGGAGAGGTTTTCTCAGTAAAAACCTAAGGGTTCATGTTATGGCATCAAAAAAATAGTTTCTATTTTGAAGGTGACTGGCTATAGTCAGGACTTAGTAGCTTAAGTTATAACTTAAGCCTTTGTCATCATTTCAAAACCAACCCCTCAACTTAAAAACTACCATCACAAGTGATGTTTAAAAGACTTAATATTTCTTAAGTCTTAGACTTTATATTATGTTCAAGCTTTATGAACAGCTATCACTTCATTATAAACATACAATCCAATAAAGCAAAGCAAAGTCAAATTGCCAAAGGCTCCTCTGAGTATACATGCTAGTGACAAGTGTCACATTCATGGAGCATGTAAGTCAAAGACCCAATGAGTGTAAGCTTGTGAGAGTTAATGTTTGAGCTACTTGGAAAATCAATGGTTAGTGCTTAATCAAACATTAGAGATCCAATTGAGCATGATGAAGTCAAATTATCAAAAAAAACTCCAAGTTAATAAAAGTGACAAGTGTCACAACCATAGAGCTTGGACAGTTAATTTATGGTGAGGTTTAAAGTCAAAAGATCAACAAGCAATGTGAGGATGCCAAATGTCTCAATAGAATGAACTGATAGATATGTATAGAAGGCATGCGCTTATGCCAATTATCATATCCTTAAGGGTTGGATAAATATAAATATTATTCTTTTCAGAATATTTGATGGTTAACAAGTGATCGTGCAAAGGATATCCAATGGAGCAAACGGAATCAAATGTTATAAAGTGATTGATGTTTATCGACACAGTGGTAAGTTAAAGACCAAGCAGGTTCAAGAAGATTGACGGAGCAAAAATGATCCAAAGATGTAGGAAGCAGTAAGATGAGGTCAAAATGTCAAAGTTTAATGACCAAGACAAGGTAAAGTTCATGTAAGTTCTAAGATCTAACGACACATGAGAGATAGGATCTAGACATCAATAGATGCATTTTAAAGAGTGAAACATTAAATTTTAGCAGTGTATAGAGATCCGATAGAGCAAGAGAGATGAAAGATGGCATGAACAAAGAGATCAAAGTCTAGTATTTAAAGTGTTTAAATTATAATGGTCAAGTGGAGAAACATGTAAGAACTTGCATATAAGTTCTATATCTCAACACATATAATGAGATTGATTGATCTAACTAATCAAATCTAAATTAAAGAGCATGTGCATCAAAACTTGAGTCTAATAGATGATATAGATAGTAAAGAGACCTATAATTATAGCATGATGCATGGAATTGAGATGCAAAAAACTTACAGTCCAAGTAATACTAAACTAAAGTCTAGAATTGGCATGATGTGTTACAGTTCATGTGTGAACATATAGAAGAAGCAAACCCTATATCAAATGCATATATATACAACATATAGGATACAGTTACATTGATTGGAATTGTGTCAAATTAAAATATATAGATACAGAGGCATAAGTGCAAAGAAAATGAGTTGTTATTGAAGAGTGTCAAACATAGATTTATAGACACAGATATAGAGTGATAGAGAGATGAAGTGTGTCAAATAGATACATACATAGACATAGAGAGAGAGGGGTAGAGAGAAAGAAAGGCACATAGAGATAATGTGCTTAGAATGAGAAAATATAGATTAGACTTGTAATAGAGAGAATAGAGTTGGATCCATTTATGTATCTGTTTTGTATATTGGAGTTCTAGCTCCATAGATCTAATTGGTTGGTGCCATCAAATAAGCTGAGTTAGTTCTCAATTAGGGGATTGGTGTCTCTGTAGGGTTGGTGCCCTTAAACATTATAACCAATGAGGTTAAGCTGAGTTGGTGCTCAATGAGTTAGTTAGTGCTTCCTTAGAGTTGGTGTTCTTAAACTAGGGGATTGGTGTCTCCTTAGGGTCAGATCTTTTAAATGTGTAACCAGTGAGGTTTGCCAATGAGACTTTGAACTGTGAGGCTAGATTAGAATAGTAGATTGTAGCAACTATTCTCACTATGGTTTTTTTCCTTTGGATTTTCCATGTATAAATATGATGTCATGTGTCTTTGTGTGTGTATGTGATCATTGCATTATATTTTGATCTACATATGTTTTTGAATTTGCTTTAAAAGGATTAAAGGACTAGTTTTAGTTGATCTACTGATTCACCCCCCCCCCCTCTCAGTATATAGTTGTGTTCCAACATAGTCTTTCGCATTTGATCAAAATCTTCAAAAATGGACAAACTCTGAATAACACATTAAATAAGAGGTAAGATCTATTTTCAAAAATTTGAGTATTTCGTGTAAGCCACACTTCCCAAGTTGCAATTAAAGGTATAGATTTATATTATTTTAAACCTATATTATTACTCCACATTTTTTAGACTTATTTGATAGTATTTCCACTCCAAATCAACCTAGTACCCAAACACACTTTCGTTTCCTTCCAAACATGACCAGTAAAAGGACAAAACAAAAGCAAATGTGTAATAGATTCCTTCTAGTCTTTGAAAAGTATATATTATCCAAGTCCTTATTTACCTCTTTTTTGTAAGATGTCCTAGATGAGAAATTTATTTTTAAGAACAAACCACATAAAGATGTGGGCTTTCAAAGGACATTTAAACTTCCAAATGATCTTCCACCACCAGACACGATCCTCAACTCCTACGCTAACAATTAAAGTTTGATAACTAGATTGTTGAGTATAATGCCCTCTTGTTGAATTTTTCCTCCAAATAAGTTTATCCTCCTCATCCTTTATCCTCACATGGCTAGTATTTAAAATAGTAGTAAACATATCCCATTTAATGGCATCTCTACCTTCTAAACTAATCATCACTGCCAATTTCCAATCAATCTAAATGTTACTATGTGGGAAGCACTCTCAATTCCATAACAAAGAGATTTGTTGTGAGAGGCTTTGAGTCATTTCTATCAAACAAATGAACAAACAAAGAGTACATCAGTTATTCCCACAAGTTATTTCTATCCAAATGAAGGAGAAACAAGTAAGACCAGCAAGCCACCTCCTTTCTACATTTCTCTAATCATTGGTAAGCATCTTATTCATAATTGTATGATAGATTTTAAAGCTAGTAGTTTAGTTATGCCCAAAAAAATTATTGATTTTTTATGCATAGAATACACACCAATCACCAAGGGGGTTGTCCATCTATATGTTACCTTTGTTAATAAAATAGGAGTCATTAGGAATCTAAGCCTTACCCTTCATGAATGCCCAAGTCTTTCCATATTACAATACATTTTAGTTATTGATCTCCCACCCTATTTTACCATATGTATTTCTAGAGACTTTACTGCAAAATTGGGGATATTTGTCTTCAGATTGATCACATATGCTTATTATAACTAGATATGGGAAAAGGGTAACCATAAAAGTTGAACCCATATCTAAAGATCATATTGAGCCATATATGCCTAGTTTTGTTAACATGAATTGTACCATGCACGACCAAGAGGAATATAATGTCGATCATGAGGGTACCACACCCATGGAAGAGGTTCTAGATATTTAGCTTGATAATTTGAGAAATGAACACTACTAGTTTGAATCATATGATTATGTAAAATAAATGGGGTTGGGTAATTATTACATACATGAAGAAGATTCTATTATACCCAACCTCGTGAAGCCACAAGAACTTATAGGGGTATGGAAGCTTTACTTTGATGGCTCTGTTAGGAATACATAACATTCCTACATGTGCAAGTAATATAAAATTATGGAATAACAAGTTATAAAACATAAACATAAACAAGAGAGAATAAATCACTACACAAGATATACGTGGAAAACCCTTGCATAACTACCAAGGTAAAAAACCATGGGGAAAAGGCAACATCTAGACTTAATATTTCTTCATTAACACTCTTTCTTACAAAACTCTTCTTAGCAACTCTTTTCAGTGCTAACACCAACCATTCAGGTGAGCAAAGCTTAAACATAATATTTCCATTCTCTAACCAATAGGATGCAAAATGCATCTCTACAATGCTAATATCCATAGTATATGAGGGATCTCCAACAACATCTACATGTATCTCCATGAGCTAAGCTATCAAGCCTCCAAGATTCATCCTTGAGAATCCACTCCATGCACCTAGGTGAACCAAGCACAACAGCCTTCAAAGGCTCTAATATTCAACCTACATGTGATGCTTAGAACCCAAGCATCTAGGTGAGTTAGGCTTACAAGCCTTACAAACTCTAACCTCCTATCATGAAAGCACAAACTTGTAACGATCCTCACATGATCCAGTAAATAGACAACCATTACAAAGGAGTACATAATGCTTTAATAGCATTTTACATTAAAGAGAAAGAGAGAGAGGGAGAAATTCAACTAATTTGAGTGGGGAGCACTATTGATGAATAGGAAACCATGTTCCCCACTTTACCTAGTCAAGCCTTTGAATGGCATCTCATGATGCCCACTTGACCACTCACATGTGCACTCCAAAGTGTTACATCCCACTTAGTGGGGTGAATAGTGACCAAATAGTAAAATATGTTTGTTTCTATGTGCAAAGTCAATAAAGTAGCTCCACTACTTGGACAAGATTCCAAGCCACCCATGTGACTCCAACAAATGCATCCCACACACATGTGAGAATAAATCATCAATGGGTATCATCTTGTCTCCTTCTTATGTGCTCAAAAGGGAATCTAAACTCCTTTTGACTTTCCACACATCTGACTAATGGGACTGCCAAACATGGCATCCCACAACATGACCTTGCACTCATAACCTCCAATACAAGCTCATGTGACACACCAAGGACAAGGCCCATGTCCTCAAGTAGAGTGTTACACCTCATACTTATCACACCCTCATGATCACACTTGGCACCCACCATGCACCCCACTACCATATCACCATCCTACCACATCATTTGCATGTCATGTCACCTATGTTGGGTGAATATTTTGTCATCAACTAACTGATGACAAAATGGGTATATCATCCACAACACAGGGAGCTTTATGCCACAAAAAGTGTAGGTTTACCAGATCTAGATGAGGTAAATCTCTCCTCTCATCAAGGAGAGATTCCCTTTGAATATTTATGTGCTATATGTATATATAAATAAGCAAAAAATAATACTTGGGGTGGTATAACAGCATCCACCTCTTTTTTTTCAGAGGTGATGTCCAAAGAATAAGAGAAAGAAATCCTGGTCGTTGGCTAAGGACATTCCTTTTCTTCTAGGAATGGTATTCAGCCAAGAGTAGAAAATCTTCTGAAGTGTAACAAAGTTCACAAGGAAACTTGCATAAGCACAAAGTCTTCCATAGCCTCTTTCATCGATTCAGAACAAACGTCACCGTAGAGTGAAATGAAGTGCAAAGTCTTCGCGTGGAACTACAAAGGATAAAAGGATCACAAAGATAAAAGTAGCTCAAAGTCTCTCTTCTATCTTTTAGAAACATCCTCAGATAATGTCAACACACACACTTTGCTTATTAAATCAAACAAATAAGAGATTATCAAGAAAGAAGCCATAAGAATTATTTCTTAAATAACA
This sequence comes from Torreya grandis, assembly GCA_037957365.1. NCBI lineage: Eukaryota > Viridiplantae > Streptophyta > Pinopsida > Cupressales > Taxaceae > Torreya > Torreya grandis. Next base: position 4,233,828 of record JARHVA010000011.1, read on the forward strand.
CAGATAACTTCAACACAAAGTCTGAAATAAACCTGCTTCTCATTCATTCAACAAAATATGATTTACAAATTCAGCACAAAGTCTCAAGAAGTGTTTCAATTTCGGTAGAGTTTTTGCTCTCAATTATCAGAGATCTATTTACAAAAGAGGTCTCCACTATATATAGAGAAAAACTTTCAAAATTTAGAAAATATTAAAATATAAAAATATCTTAGTCAAAGATGGCTCATCTTTGACTTTTGAGATATTTTTCTAGATTTTTTACATGTAATTACACATTACAAAATTACATGCACTTTTACATGACAAAAGTGTGTGAGAAGAGGAAGAAGAGAGAAGGAATGTATGGGCGGCAAAAATTGCCGCCCTTGTATATTGGAGAAGTCCTTGTGCATAGGCGGCAAAAATTGCCGCCTGTGCACGTCAGGGAAAAAGTGTGTCGGTGGAAAAAATTGCCACCGATGCATGTTGAAGAAGAGCGTGTAAGGGTAGAAAAAATCACTGCTCTTACACCTGAATGAGAGGAAACGGGGATGCATGGGTAGCAAAAATTGCCGCTCCTGCATAGAAGAGACCAAAAGATGCAAGGGCGGCAAAAAATGCCGCTCTTGTATGTTGGGTGCAAACACTTGTCACGTTCTGCTATCTTTTTTCATTAGGCACTTTTTTGCAGGCTTTTCTCTTCAGTCGGGCTTTTCCTTTGCTTTCTACGTTTGTCTTGGCCTTGAAATCTGTTGTTTCCAAAATCAGCTGTGCTAATTTTTAGAACTCTCCTCGAACTTGTCTGTTTCATCTTTTCGTCTCCCTCAGTTCATTCTTCGAAATAGTTTTCGAATTCACTCTCATCTTGGCCTCGGAACGAGAAGTGGTTACCATCTCGTTTCGGCCAATTTTTCCCTCCCCTGGACTCCTTTCAGAGTTGGTCTTTTCTTCCATTTCCCCTATGCAAGGGCGGCAAATTTTGCAGCCTCTACGTTTTTTTTTGTTTTTGTGCAAGGGCAGCAAAATTTGTTGCCCCTGCATTTTTGCCTGCAAGGGCAAAAAATTTTGCCGCCCTTACCTGTGTTCTGCGTCCCTTTTTCACCGCCTATGCAGTGGACGGTAAATTTACCACCGACTGCCGTGGGCTGTTTGAGCCAATCCTGTCGACGTCGATCGATATGTCTGTCATGGTCGGTAGTTTTACCGACGTCGTCTATTTTCTTCTGTCATGGTCGGCAGGATTGCCGACGTCGATCGTGTTCGCCGTCTCCGTTCTCTTGCCCATGTAGGGGCGGCAATTTTTGCCGCCCTTGCATTTGGAACTCACATTTCTCCAGCTCTAGAGAAATCTTCATTCTTTTCATTTTCCACACCCGCTCCCCTTTTTTTTCTCTTTTCGACCTGCTCGCGTCTCATCCCTTTCAAACGTATCTCCCTGATCGTGACCAGTGAGCGTGCAGTTCTCCCAGATCACTACTTTCTTCCTCTAATTGCACAATCATGGTTCCTGCTACAGTTTTTGTGAAGGGTCCCTCTTCGTCGGTGTCTTTTCAGCAGAAGTTCTTCCAAGTCACTGAAGTTTCTCTGAAGCAGTCCAAGACCAAGGAGAAGACTAAAAATAAAGATTGATAGTTTGGAGAAAGATCTCGGCAAATGAAAAGAAATGAAAGATCCCAAGAAGAGCACTCTGATGTCTGTTGGTGCCATCTCCAGTAAGGACTCTTATGTTGAGATCAAGGAGTCACTGATCTTCAAAATCCAAAAGAAATGATCCAAAATTTCAAAGGAATGATCCGAAAAAATTTTGAAGAAGCATCTTTCTCAATGACTTCAGTGGACAGCATTCTGGATGCTCAGTTAACTTTAGAGAATTTAAAATCCAGGTTAACTGGCCACTCTAAAGCCATCACAACATTGAAAGATGCACTGATCAGAGCGAGAGTCATCTTCAAAAATGCAGTTGCGCCAGACAGCATAAGAATTCAAGCATCGATCGCCATGTACAATGCTCATCTGAAGAAGTCCGGCAGCAAGAATTGACACTCTCTCTCCCCCTTCTCTCTTCTTCTATCCTTATGCATTTTTGTTTTGTGCAGAATGCATGCAATTTTGTAATATGTAATTACTTGTAAATTTTTTGGAAAAATATCTAAAAGTCAAAGATGAGTCATCTTTGACCAAGATATTTTATATATTTTATTATTTTTTGTTTTTGAGAATTTTTCTCCCTATATATAGTGGAGACCTCATTTGTAAATGATCTTGGAAAATTTAATAGAAAACACTCTGCTAAAATTGAAGCAACTTTTGAGACTTTGTGCTCAAATTTGTAAATCATATTCTGTTGAATGAATGAGAAGCAGGTTATTTCAGACTTTGTGTTGAGATTGTCTGTGTTATTTAGGAAATAGTTCTTATGTATTTTTCCTGGTAACATCTTGTTTATCTAATTTAATAAGCAAGTAGGTGTGTTATTATTATTTGAGGGCACTTTTTGAGGGTAGAAAATAGACTTTGTGCTACTTTTACCTTTGAGATTCTTTTATCTTTTGTAGTTTCAGGTGAAGACTTTGTGCTTCACTTTACTCTACGGTTGTACTTATTCTGGATCTGTGAAGAAGCTACGGAAGACTTTGTGCTTGCGTGAGCGTTCTTGTGATTTTGTTACTTCAGGTAATCTCTTGCTCTTTGTTTGATACCATTCCTGAAAGAAGAGGAGTGTTGTTAGCTTCAGACCAAGGATTTTTCTCTTTTGTCCTTCATACATTACCTCTGAAAAAAGAGGGGTAGATGCTGTTATACCACCTTCATGTGTTATTTTCTGCTTAATTATATATTCGGCACATAAATATTGATAGGGAACCTCCCCTTGATGAGAGGAGAGATTTACCTCGTTTAGATCTGGTAAAGCCACACTCCTCGTGGTGTAAATCTCCTTTATGTTGTGGCTGATATCCCCATTTTGCCATCAGTTAGTTGACGACAAAATATTCACCCAACAATTTTTGGTGACTCCGCTGGAGAACAGATGTGCAGTCTGAAACCTCAAGTTTCAGATTGAATCAGTCCTTACCCTTCTCCATTGCATAGTCTGGCGACTCTGTTCTATATCTTACCCATTATCATTATAAGCCTTACCATCTCCAGCTACCTCCATTATATTATCTGGTTTGCAAAACCAGAGCTACTAGGAAGAACACGTATTTTGAAGCCTCAAGCTTCAACTTGAAATAGTTTCGGTCCCTTTTCCTTTTTGAAAATCTAGCAACCCCACACTACACAAGAAGTCAGAGATCTAAGGGTGTTGTCGACACTGTGTTTGAATTGGCATAACAGAGTAATTTTGATCTGTTTTCTCCACCAGCTTCTCTTCAATGGTCTAGGAGTTTTTCCTTCTAGCCTTGTCAGGTCACCAACACAAGGTAGAACTCATTTTCCTGTTGTTAATCGCCGCCTACCTATAAACACTCCACCAAGGTTTGTTATCCCACTTTTTCATCCTCTTATCATAATGGCTCAAGGCCTGTGGGGTAATTTCTTCGGCCCTCTTAATTTAACCCCACCTCTGCATGAACTACCTCGTAGTTCTAGGAAAAAAAATTCTAAGTTTTTTGGTGATGGAAAGGTTCATCCCGACGAGCATATTACTGCTTTCTCTATAGCATGTGGCATAATTGGTGTCGAATTTGAAGATGTAGCGGTGAGACTTTTTGTGGAGACTTTGCAAGGTGCTGCTGCGGACTGGTTCTATCACTTGCAGGTCGGGTCGGTGACTTACTGGAATACACCAAAGTCCATATTTGAAGCTAGATTTAAAACTGCTGAAGATGCACATGCTTTGTTAGCTCAGCTAACACAGATGAAAAAATAATCCCAGGAACCCATGAGGGATTTTATAGCTAAATTCAACAAATTAAGGAATCGAATTTCAACCGTGGCTCAGCCCACGCCTGAAAATCTCAAGTGTTTTTTCATCAACTCGCAGCTTCCTGAAGTAAGTTTCCTGTTAAGGCGAGCTGGCCCTATGGATCTAGCATTGGCTCAAAATTTGGCTACTGAGATTGAGGATGATCTTATCTTGGCAGGTAAGATCAGAAAAGACCCAAGTAAAAATAAATTCCCTTCATCTACTGAAAGCCCTTCTACAGCTACTACAGATCCTATGGTACAAAAGTTAGCAAATAAAATGCTAGCTCTCAGAAGATAGATGGCCCAAGTTATGTCTACTTCTCCTAATCAGGATATGCCAAGGAGGACATTTCAGAATCAAGCGTACCAAGGCAATGCTGATAGGAATCAAGGGCAGCCAAATCATCTTCCTCCCCCACAGAGGAACCTCACCCTTGAAGCCCCTCCAACCAACACAGTGATTAGATATCTGGAAACAGAATGCGCTCCCCCTTTCCAACCTGAGTTGGACCAACAATATGATACTAATCTCTTTGGAGAGCAAAAAGAAGAATTAGCTAGTGACTCTGTCATTGGCTACCTGAATTATCAAGAGGAACCCAGAAGTGAGGGAAATGCAACTGAAGGATCATATGCCGTATTCACCCGGTCCCAGAAACAATCAGCCCGACAAGCTGATAAAGAGAAGATAGAGGAGCAACTTCGGCCAACAGTTTCAATTGCCAAGCGGGAAACTGCTCTGCCCTTCCAACCAAAGGACCCGTTGACTATTGAAAAGGTACGTACCCCAAGCACCTATGCCCCCTTTACTTCAACTTCGCAAACCAGCCCTTCCCATCCCAAAAACCAAAAGAATGAACTCCCATCCTCTGTGCCTAGTCTAATACCGATATTTGATATAATTGAGCATGTCAAAAAGACTAAAATTCAAATGTCTAAATTTAAATTTTTACAAGCCCATCTTGAAAAGTTGGACAGATTGGCGAAATGTGTGAAAGGTACAGCCGTCCCTGTAGGACAAAAAATTTTGAGGGTAACTCATGATCCCCCAAAAGATATATCCACCCAGAACAATCTTGTCGTGACTCCTCCAGTTGCTCCTAAAAAAATAGAGAAAATAAAACCTTTCTATGTTTCTCTGTTAATAAACAGTCGCAAGCTGAGCAACTGCATCATCGATTCTGGTGCATCTGACAATGTTATGCCTGCTAGAGTGGCAGAATCTATTGGTCTCACATTGACTAAAACTTTTGGGAGATGTTTTTCTGTGGAGAACAAATAAGTACCACTATTTGGGCAAATCAAAGATGCCCAATTTGCATTTGCAGCGTTCCCTGACAAGAGGATTAAGATGACAGTGCTGGTAGCTGACGTCCCAGCCTCATATGGCATTCTTCTTGGGTGGAACTTTTGCAAGGATGTCGGAGGAGAATTGAGCATGGACTTATCCCAGGCAAAGATTCCTGTGAAAGGCGTGATGCAAAAGTTGCTCTCTAAGAGAGAGGCAAAGTACATGGTCACCCAAACGTCATCTCATGCGGCTCAGATTTTGTTTGAGTCCTCTGGCAGGGGTATTTATCTTCTGACCACAGAAGACGTTCATAAAGAACCTATTAAAGCCCTTGAGAATGCCAACCAAAAAAATAGTTCAACTGAAATAATGACAAGTGGACCTGATAGTGCCAATCGGTGGCGGGTGTCAAATGAGGACAATCAAATTAGGTGCTGTATAGAACTAGAAGAGCAACCAATTATGGTATCTAACCATGCTGTTGCGCATCATGATCAGGGAAAAGAACTCTTCATCCAAAAAATAAAGATTCATGGTTTTCGGGTCAAAAGACAAATCTTGTTGTGGGGCAAGAGGAGAAAACTAAAGGGATGGCACAGGAAGTTGGTTTTTTGGTAGAAGTTTCCATTTACACATCGTCAATTCTGGAGAAAAATGGCTTCTTGCTGGTTTATCAAGATAGAGCGTCATCGCCACTGCCTCTAAAGGGGCAGCATCTGAGGTGCTTCATTTCTTGAAGTGCCAAATAAATTCACCTGTATATTTGTATAGTCTTTAGCTTTGTTTTATTCATTTTGTTTTCATTTTTGGAGCCTTTCTTTTTGAGTGGCTTGACTCCGTGACCCAATGACACACTTCTAAGGCACTGGAGATTCTGAATTCTACTCCCTTCAATTATTTTTTGTAATAGAAGGCAGTTCTCCAATAGGAGCCAGCTATTATTTCTAAAATCAGCTGTGCTTATTTTTAGAACTCTCTTCGAACTTGTCCGTTTCATCTTTTCATCTCGCTCAGTTCGTTCTTCGAAATAGTTTTCAAATTCGCTCTCATCTTGGCCTCAGAACGAGAAGTGGTTACCATCTCGTTCTGGCCAATTTTTCCCTCCCCTGGACTCCTTTCGGAGTTGGTCTTTTCTTCCATTTTCCCTGTACAAGGGCGGCAAATTTTGCTGCCTCTGCATTTTTCTTTGTTTTTGTGCAAGGGCGGCAAAATTTGCCGCCCCTGCACTTTTGCCTGTAAGGGCAGCAAATTTTGCCGCCCTTACCTATGTTCTGCATCCCTTTTTCGTCGCCTATGCAGTGGGCGGTAAATTTACCATCGACTGCCGTGGGCTGTTTGAGTCAATCCTGCCGACGTCGGCCGATATGTTTGCCGTGGTCGGCAGTTTTGCCGATGTCGGCTATTTTCTTCTACCGTGGTCGACAAGATTGCCGACGTCGGTGGTGTTTTCTACCGACATCAGTCGTGTTTGCCATCTCCGTTCTCTCGCCCATGCAGGGGCGGCAATTTTTTCCGCTCTTGCATCTGGAACTCACATTTCTCCAGCTCTGAAGAAATCTTCATTCTTTTCATTTTCCGCACCCGCTCCCTTTTTTCTTCCTCTTTTCAACCTGCTCGCATCTCATCCCTTTCAAACACATCTCCCTGATTGTGACCATCGAGCGTGCAGTTCTCCCAGATCACTACTTTCTTCCTCTAATTGCACAATCATGGTTCCTGCTACAATTTCTGTGAAGGGTCCCTCTTCATCGACGTATTTTCAAAAGAAGTTCTTCCAGGTCACTGAAGTTTCCCTGAAGCAGTACAAGACCAAGGAGAAGACTAAAAATAAAGATTGATAGTTTGGAGAAAGATGTCGACAAATGAAAAGAAATAAAAGATCCCAAGAAGAGCACTCTGATGTCTGTTGGTGCCATCTCCAGTAAAGACTCCTATGTTGAGATCAAGGAGTCACTGATCTTCAAAATCCAAAAAAAATGATCCAAAATTTCAAAGGGATGATCTGGAAAGATTTTGAAGAAGCATATTTCTCAATGACTTTGGTGGACAGCATTCTGGATGCTCAGTTAACTTTGGAGAATTTGAAATCTAGGTTAATTGGCCACTCTAAAGCCATCACAGCATTGAAAGACGCACTGATCAGAGCGAGAGTCATCTTCAAAAATGCAGTTGCACCAAATAGCATAAGAATTCAAGCATCGATCGCCATGTACGATGCTCATCTGAAGAAGTTTGGCAGCAAGAATTGACACTCTCTCTCCCCCTTCTCTCTTCTTCTATCCTTATGCATTTCTATTTTGTGCAGAATGCATGTAATTTTATAATATGTAATTACTTGTAAAATTTTTGAAAAAATATGTAAAAGTCAAAGATGAGTCATCTTTGACCAAGATATTTTATTATTTTTTGTTTTTGAAAATTTTTCTCCCTATATATAGTGGAGACCTCATTTGTAAATGATCTTGGAAAATTTAATAGCAAACACTCTGCTGAAATTGAAGCAACTTTTGAGACTTTGTGCTCAAATTTGTAAATCATATTCTGTTGAATGAATGAGAAGCAGATTATTTTAGACTTTGTGTTGAGATTATCTGTGTTATTTAGGAAATAGTTCTTATATCTTTTTCCTGGTAACATCTTGTTTATCTGATTTAATAAGCAAGTAGGTTTGTTATTATTATCTGAGGGCACTTCTTGAGGGTAGAAAATAGACTTTGTGCTACTTTTACCTTTGAGATTCTTTTATCTTTTGTAGTTTCAGGTGAAGACTTTGTGCTTTACTTTACTCTACGGTTGTACTTGTTCCAGATCTGTGGAGAAGCTACGGAAGACTTTGTGCTTGCGTGAGCGTTCTTGTGATTTTGTTACTTCAGGTAATCTATTGCTCTTCGTTTGATACCATTCCTGAAAGAAGAGGAGTGTTGTTAGCTTCAGACCAAAGATTTTTCTCTTTTGTCCTTCATACATTACCTCTAAAAAAAGAGGGGTAGATGCTGTTATACCACCCTCATGTGTTATTTTCTGCTTAATTATATATCCGGCACGTAAATATTGATAGAGAACCTCCCCTTGATGAGAGGAGAGATTTACCTCATTTAGATCTGGTAAATCCACACTCCTCATGGTGTAAATCTCCCTTATGCTATGGCTGATATCCCCATTTTGTCATCAGTTAGTTGACGACAAAATATTCACCCAACAAAATCTATGAATGTACTCTGGTCTGTATGCTCAAAGGATCAACGACTAGTTCACTGTGTTGAATTTGATGTTTTTCAAGCACATCATTCCTTTTGCATTGAACAGCCCCTTTGAACTTTGGTGATGAACCATTCCGTTGAACCAAGACATTGAACCAAAAGATGTTGAAACAAAGGGAATGAACCACCCAAGTGAAATAAAGCATTGAATCGCTTGGTTGAATCGAGCCATTGAACCATGAACCCGTTGAACCTGCTACTGGTGTTTGCCGATGGAGATCTCTGTTTGAACCAAGGCACTGAAATAGTCTTAAAAAATGAATAAGTGTTGAAAAACTGATTCTTTTGATTGAAACCACCTGCAGAAGCCTTTGACCCTGAATGCTTAGAACAATTTTTGAAAGGAGAGAGGATTTTGATCTGTAAGTTGTCCCAAAAATGAGTAGTCATTTTTCAAGGACAACAGCTAGCTCCAGTTGGGGAACTTTCTTCTATTGAAAAAATTGATTAAAGGGAGTAGAATCTAGAATCTCCAGTGCCTTAGAAGCGTGTCATTGGGCTATGGAGTCATGCTACCCAAAAAGAAAGGCTCCACAAATGAAAATAAAAAGCACAAAATAAAACTAAAGACTATACAAATATACATATATATAGATGATCTTATCTGATGCCTCAAGATTTGAAGCGCTTCAGATGCCGCCCTCTGTGAGATAGTGAAGATGGTGTGCCATCCTGATAAACCAGTAGAAAACTATTTTGTCCCCAGAATCAGTGACGGGCGAACGAAACTCTCCACCAGGAATTGAGTCTCATGTGTCTTCCTCTTGGTTCTCTTCTCTTATTGCCCCTTGGCAAGACTTGCTTTCTAGTCTGAGAACCATGAATCTTGGTTCTCCTGCGGAGTCCCTTTTTTTGATTCTGATGGGCAGTAGCCCAGTCTATTACCATAATTTATTATTCAGATAGTTTAGTCTAGCACATGTCTTGATTGTCCCCTTCAGATGCCTGGCAAACCACCGGCTCGACATCTCCTTTGTCTCGAGTAGCTCCCCATTCAAGTAACAGAGATTCATACTTGGCAGTGTTGTTGGTGTTGTTAAATCGTAACTCATGTAAAGAAGGAAGAATATCCCCCTTAGGAGATATCAACACCAACTTGGTCCCAGCACCTGTAGAGGAATCACTGCCATCTATTTTCCAGATCCAAACATCACTAAAAATAGATTTTCTATCAGATTTCTCTTTATTTGAGATGGAAGACCCTTTTTCATTTGTACTTCACCTTACCAATTCTTTTGATGTCTAGTTTGAATCAATTCCTAGATCATCACCTACCAGACTTTTGTCTCCAGGAACATGGACGTCCTCTGTGGTCAAGAAGTAATCACCCCTACTTGAAAACTCAAACAAAATTTGAGCTTCAAGGGCTGACATTTGGGTCTTGACATCTTGTATCAACTTGTCCAACTGATTGGGGTTGGACTGCAAGACTTCAAATTTAGTCATTTGAATTTTGGTCTTTTTGACATAATTAGTTATGTCAAATGACTGAATTAGACTAGGCACAAAGGATGGGAGTTCATCCCTTTAGTTTTTGGGAGGGGCAGGAGGACTGGACTACGAAATTAAAGTAGAAGTTGCAAAACTGTTTGGGATACTCATTTCTTTAGCAACCACTGGGTCCTTTGGCTAGAAAGACAAAGTGGTTCCACATTCAACAATCAAAATTATAGGCTGAAGTTGCTCCTCTATTTCTCTTTTATCAGCTTGTTGAGCTGACCGATTCTGGGACTACATGCTCATAGCATATGATCCTTTGGATGCTCCACCTTTACTTTTGGGTTCATCTTGGTAATCCAGGAAACCAATGTGAGAGCCACCGGCTATTTCTTCTTGATATTTCATGAAGAGACTAGCATCATTTTCTTACTCGAACTCAAGGTGGAAATAGGAAACATGTTCTATTTCTAAATATCCCACTGCTGAGTTGGTTGGAGGTGCTTCAAGGGCAAGGTTCCTTTGTGGGGGACGAAGACAATTTTGTTGTCCCTGATTCTTGGCAGTGTTGCCTTGATATTGTTGATTCTAGAACATTCTCCTGGGCATATCTCAATAGGTGGGAGTAGACGTACCTTGAGTTATTTGTCTCTTCAAAGCTATCAGTTCATTTGTTAATTTCTATACCATAGGATCTGTAGTGCCTATAGAAGAGCTCTCAAAAGATGAAGAGAATCTATTTTTACTAGGGTCTTTTCTGATCTTACCTGCCAGGATAAGATCATCCTCAATCTCAGTAGCCAAATTTTGAGCCAACACGAGACTCATAAGGCCAGCTCGCCTCAACAGAAAATTTACTTCGAGAAGCTGCGAGTTGATAAAAAAGCATTTAAGATTCTTTGGCGTGGGTTGAGCGACAGTTGAAATTTGGTTCTTCAATTTGTTGAACTTGGCTATGAAATCCCTCATGGGTTCTTAGAATTCTTTTTTCATCTGTGTTAGCTGAGCTAACAAAGTGTGTGCATCTTCAGCAGGTTTAAATCTAACTTCAAATATGGACTTTAGCGTATTCCAATCAGTTATAGTTTGAGTTTGAAGGTGGTAAAACCAATCCACGGTGGCACTTTGTAAAGTTTTTATAAAAAGTCTCACTGCTACATCCTCAAATTCTACACCGATTACACCACATGCTATGGAGAAAGCGGCAATATGCTCATCAAGATGAACCTTTCTATCACCAAAAAATTTCCTAGAACTACGAAGTAGTTCATGCAAGGGTGGGGTCAAATTAAGAGGACCAAAGGAATTTCCCCATGAGCCTTGAGCCATTATGATAGGATGATTAAATGGCAAGACAATAAATTTGGGTGGAGTGTTAATAGGCAGAGCACTATTAACAGTAAGAAAAGAATCTCTACTTTGTGTTGGTGACCTGATAAGGTCAGGAGGAAGACTTCTAGATCGTTGGAAGAAAGGCGGTGGAAGGAACAGATCAAAGTTGCTCTATTGCGCCAACTCAAACATAGAGTCAAAAACACTTTTAGATCTTTGACTTCTTGTGTAGCGTGGAGTTACCAAATTTTAAATGAAAAAAGGATCGAAACTGCTTCAAGTTGAAGCTTGAGGCTTCAAAATGCACGTTTGTAGTCTCCAGCAGAGTCGCCAAAAAGTTGTTGGGTGAATATTTTGTCGTCAACTAACTGATGACAAAATGGGTATATCATCCACAGCACAGAGAGATTTATGCCACGAAAAGTGTGAGTTTACCAGATCTGGATGAGGTAAATCTCTCCTCTCATCAAGGAGAGATTCCATATAAATATTTATGCGCTATATGTATATATAATTAAGCAGAAAATAATATTTTGGGTGGTATAACAGCATCCACCTCTCTTTTTTCAGAGGTGATGTCCAAAAAACAAGAGAAAGAAATCTTGGTCTTTGGCTAAGAACATTCCTCTTCTTTCAGGAATGGTATTCAGCCAAGAGTAAAAAATCTCTTGAAGTGTAAAAAAGTTCACAAGGAAACTTGCGTAAGCACAAAGTCTTTCGTAGCCTCCTTCACCGATTCGGAACAAGCGTCACCGTAGAGTGAAACGAAGCGCAAAGTCTTTGCCTAAAACTACAAAGGATAAAAGGATCACAAAGATAAAAATAGTTCAAAGTCTCTCTTCTATCTTTTAAAAACATCCTCAGATAATGTCAACACACACACTTTACTTATTAAATCAAACAAATAAGAGATTATCAGAAAAGATGACATAAGAACTATTTCTTAAATAACACAGATAACTTAAACACAAAGTCAAAAATAAACCTGCTTCTCATTCATTCAACAAAATATGATTTACAAATTGAGCACAAAGTCTCAAAAAGTGTTTTAATTTTGGTAGAGTTTTTGCTCTCAATTATCAGAGATCTATTTACAAAAGAGGTCTCCACTATATATAGGGAAAAACTTTCAAAATTTAGAAAATATTAAAATATAAAAATATCTTAGTCAAAGATGGCTCATCTTTGACTTTTGAGATATTTTTTTAGATTTTTTACATGTAATTACACATTACAAAATTGCATGCACTTTTACATGACAAAAGTATGTGAGAAGAGGAAGAAGAGAGAAGGAATGTATGGGCGGCAAAAATTGCCACCTGTGCATGTCAGGGAAAAAGTGTCGGTGGCAAAAATTGTCACCGACGCATGTTGAAGAAGAACGTGCAAGGGCGGCAAAAATCACTGCTCTTACACCTGGATGAGAGGAAACAGGGATGCATGGATGGTAAAAATTGTCGCTCTTGCATAAAAGAGACCAAAAGATGCAAGGGCGGCAAAAAATGCTGCTCTTGCATGTTGGGTCAAACACTTGTCACGTTCTGCTGTCTTTTTCCATTGGGTGCTTTTCTGCGGGCTTTTCTCTTCATTCAGGCTTTTTCTTTGCTTTTTGCTTTTATCTTGGCCTTAAAATCTGTGAATGTACTCTAGTCTGTATGCTCAAAGGATCAACAACTAGTTCACTGTGTTGAATTTGATGTTTTCGGGCGCGTCATTCCTTTTGCATTGAACCGCCCCTTTGAACTTTGGTGATGAACCATTCTATTGAACCAAGACATTGAACCAAAAGATGCTGAAATAAAGGGAATGAATTTGTTTGAACCAAGGCACTGAAACAGTCCAAAAAAATGACTAAGTGTTGAAAAACTTATTCTTTTGACTGAAACCACCTACAAAAGCCTTTGACCCTGAATGCTCAGAACAATTTTTGAAAGGGGAAGAGAAGATTTTGATCTGTAGATTGTCCCAAAATTGAGTAGTCATTTTTCGGGGACAACAACCTACATGCCACATCACTACACACCCACATTCCACATCACCCACATGCCATGTCACCATAAATAGTGACCCATGAATAGTGCCCATGAATAGTAATCATAAATAGTACATTGTGAATAGTGACCTATTAATGGGCCCCTATTTAGATTAAGTATGGATCCATGTTAGCACTATAGACACCTCAGTGTGATGTGATTACTTAAAATGATTGCTATTTTGGTATCTTTTACACCAATTGGAGGAATTGATGCACACCTTGTGCTAGTTGATAGGCAGCTAACCAATTCAATGATTTTTTGGGCATCTTCAAGAAGTGGTTACACGTGGTGACTGCAGCATGAAAGGCATATGGTAATGGAGCTGGTGAAATGATTTTTAAAGCTTCAGCTTGACACATGATGTACGTAGCTCCACCCTAGTATAAGTTTCTACTATAGCTTATAAAACCAAGTTTGAACTAGTGAGGTAGAAATGTGATTTTGATACAGTGAAGCTCTAGAGAAACTGAGTATGAAAGCAATGGCCACCATTAGTACTAGGAATAGCTTAAACACCATTAATGCTCTAATTTTAGATGCCCAAGCTTACCTATGAGCCTCTTGGCAGTTGAATAACTTTAGTGAAGTAGATGCTCTATTTTATATATGTATGAACTATGTTCTGTTAAATCGTGATTAATAAAACTGGTGGTTATTCTAAATGGTATTCTATCTAAATTATGTTTCATTTGAACTACTAGTGACACATGAAAAGGTTATAATTTTTTAATTTGAATATAAGTATGTTAAACACTTTGTTTTTAAGCTTCTAGTTTAGAGTGTTAATGGCATCCATGTGTTAGTGAATGATGTCATCATACTCTATTAAAATAGCTTAAGTGTAAAGAGATTCATGCACCCAAGCTTTGGTATCCTTACTCGAAAGCGCCTAGCCTAAGCATGAACACTTGATCTAAAGCATCCCTTTGACTCATCTAGCACCTATATGATGCTAGACTTAGATTTTTAAAGCCTTATGCCCTTATGATAAGAACTAATTATCCAAGTAGGTTTGCACTAGTAGACCATCAAACTTTGCCCAAAAAAGGCTTGCACAAATGAATCTGCCAAAATATTATGTTGAAAGGACCAAGTCCTATAAGTAAAATCTTGTGCCATGACACAACTAGCCCAACATTGGCCCTAGTTCTTTATTTGTTATGCTTTGGGTGAGCGTATAAGGCTTACACCTTATGTGAATTGATGTTAGTATAATAGAGTGATAAATGTTGAGCACTATGGGAATATAATACATTTGCACTTCGTTATAATCAGTGTAGAACAGACTCAGATAATTGAATGAGTGCCTGACTTGATGAATTGATGGATTGACCTCCTTTTATACATATTTTGGTTCTTTTGTCATGACCCATGTTGAATTTTTTTGTTTAAATGGTACAATAGAATAATGCTCTGACTCTCCCTTGATAACATCGAGCACTAGTTACAAAAAGTGGAAGATTGCTTTGTGTTGAAGCATCTACCCTATAGAGGATAAAATCTGACAAAGTGGGTCCAGAACAACCTGTCTGATTCTCTGTATGAGGTGTATGATTCTCTGTATGAGGTCTTTTATATAAAATTCTAGATCATACGTACTGATGGTTGCTTGCCTATGTGACCCATAAAAAATGAATCCATGGATAATGGCTTGAGTGGATGAAAGAGTGCTTAGAGAGACTTGAGACTCTAGATGCCACTTAGATGAGAGTAGTAGACAAATGGTGGCAAGGAGCATTGAATAGTTATGAGCTTGAGTTCATTGTTTCCACATACTCCTACCCTGAGGAAGTAGAGTATCAATTTTTGCATGAATCTAGAGGCACATTTGTGAAAGAGTTTAGCACATAACTCAAGAAACTAATGGTGTATTACAGCTTTGAAACCTTGGGAATGGAAGGCTAAAGTCCTTTTGTGTGTGAGCAATGCAAAAGGGGAGAAGGGGATTTGTAGGTGAAGCATAATGGAAAGGGATGAGTAGATTGACACCTGATAACTCAGGGGATAGACTTATAATAAGAGAAGGCACATGTTGATGGAAAATTTGGAACTTGAAAGTGCCGAGAGAACCTATAGCGAGTAAGAAGGGCATGAGAAAGGATCTCTTGAAGTAAATTAGTGTGAGGAAGAAATAAATAATGAAGTGATAAATCAAGTTCAATAGTTAACAGGTGTGGAATGTGCTAGGTTCTTATAGAATTTGATAACTAAAGATGCACCTACCTCCTTTGAACCTACAACGTAAGCTCATGCACTAGATCTCCCACATGAAGAAAAAAAAATGATAATTGACCCTATTGTCAATATATACTTTGGACATTTTAAAAATTTGGAGTATAATTTTATGATTGAACAAGTTATTCCTTACAAGGAGTTGAGCAAGAATACCTCTAGACTAGTGGGCACTAGCTCACCAAAATAGAACATGAGTGTAAGCACACCAGCTCAACCAATTTCAGCTATGTAGAGTGAAAAATAACCCATAGGAAGTGGCATAGTACCACAAGTTAGTAGTATAACACCATCATCACCTTTAGCAACAGTAGTAACAATAGGGCCAATGCCTAACCTAGTGGCTAGAGGTATTGGAGAGCTGTCACCCACATAGATGCCAATTGTACCCCCATATCAAATATACTACCAAATATCCATGTACCTGCCAGATTATCATGATGTGGAAAATGTCATAGAGCATGTGATGAAATGTGAACTATAATGGTGAGCTCGGGGCATTACCCAATCAGAGCACAAGGCAACCTAGTTTGTGACAACTCTATTAGATCGTGCCCATGCCTGGTATAGGAAATTCAATCTTAACTAAGATATGGTTGATTATGACACCTTGAAGGAAGCATTCTTGAAGGAATTTGACATACCAAAGTTTCAAAATTTTAGTAGCATCCTGCTTAAGGAGATTAACCAAGGACTCTTAGAGAGCGCGCACCTATATGATGTAAGGTTCAAGACACTCCTTTCCAAGATTCCTTATGACATTCACCCCTCCTAACATTCATAATGGTTTGTTAGAGGGTTTCTAGTGTTTTTTAGAAGATCTCTCTGCATGAAGACTTTCACAGACACTCGTGAAGCACTTAAAGCCATGTTCAAAGATAAGGCAGTTGGAAGTGTCGATATTGGGACCAACACATTCATAGAGTCACAAATTGCATTCATGACCTCCCAAATCCAATAGCTTACCATTAATTCATCATAATATTCTTGAAGTGTGTTATGGTGCATTGACTATGAAATGGAAGGCCATAATAGGAATAACTACCCTTAGAGGAATGTGCACACATTGTTTCTAAGCTATGAGGTTTATCATGAAGCATATGATGTTCACAACTACCCTTTGTTGCAATATGCTAGTCAAGTCAACACAACTATCTATTAATAGTTACGTGATGCCTACACTCATACCATAGTTGATTACCGAGTAATTGATGAGATGCATGAAAACATAGAAATAGGTGCACAACAGGCACATATAGTTGTCAGAGAGCAAGTTAATCAAGGTAATGATGGCTATGGTTAACAAAATCCAAGATATATAATTAAATGAGGCACTAGAGGGTGAGGTGGAGGATTTGGGGATGGAAGGTTCCCACCTCATTCATGTTATAAGTGTGGTTCCATAGAACACTATCAGTGCAACTGCCCTACACATCCCATGTGTGGTTATTATCAAGGAACCCATAAAGTTGAGGAATGCCCCGACTTGTATAAAAAGTTAACCCAAGGTAGGCCTGGGAAAGACAAGGGCACAAGGATGATCAGCCATGAGCCAAAAGTGGAGAAGTGGATTCCAAAGGTACAACTGACCCATA
This sequence comes from Torreya grandis, assembly GCA_037957365.1. Classification (NCBI taxonomy): domain Eukaryota; kingdom Viridiplantae; phylum Streptophyta; class Pinopsida; order Cupressales; family Taxaceae; genus Torreya; species Torreya grandis. Next base: position 4,250,902 of record JARHVA010000011.1, read on the forward strand.
TAAAGACAATCAAGGTATAGGTGACTACTTGTAATGGATTCACCACTAAGCTGCCAATTACACCCATGATCGAGTTATGCCTAGAATATGGGGAATAGAGTCATAATGAGTGCATCATGTTCCTTGAACCCAAAGTTATGCCTTACCTAGACCCTATATGCCAAAAATATCTATTGCAGTAGGTTATGAGTGTTATCTAGAACCTACAAGAAGAGCTCCAACAGGTGCAAGACCTAGAAACGTAGGCTACTACCTCCCGCAAGAAGTAAGATAGCTAGGAGGCTAAGATACAAGAGCTAACAAAGATCTTATGCCTCCTACAAATAGAAGGAATCCTTCTCTTGTTGAAAAACTTACTCTTGGAGCATGCAAGGCAAAATCTAGTTTGAAGTCATTGTTCCACACATGGAGAGGGCACAAGAAGTGAGTCTGAGGGGGTTTCCCCAATACTCATAGCCATAGTATAGAGATAAATATATAATTTATTTTTTACATGCCTCATGGTTCATTAAAAATACATAGAATTCAAAGTACAATCAAGAACTCCTTGTGAATGCCACCATTGATGGATGGTCTATATGTGAGGTCCTTGTGGACATAGACATCGAGGTCAATATCTTGACCAAGAATGAATGGGAGAAGAAAGGTAGGCCATCCTTGAGGCCTTCCCCTCATGTGCTTTTATGGCCAACAAGACCTAAGTACAACCAATTGTAATTCTAAATATTTCCATTATAGTATCATCAGCACTGATTTCTGTGATGAATTCAAGGTGATCGAGTTAAGAGAATAAGATAATTATCTATTACTCTTGGGAAGGCCATGGTGATCTGTGAATAACATAGATATGTGCTTCAAGAGGTATATATGACCTTTGAAAATGGAAAGGAGAGGGTTGTGATTCCCCTCTCAAGTAACTAAAGAGCCCTCCTATGTAGAGAGTGTTGATATTGAGGATGAGATCAAACATATATATAACATCATAGTGCAAAGCACTAAGACTCTTAACCCCGATGATCAAGGAATGCTTTTGTGGGAAGATGGACAATCAGCCTTGGATACCACCAACATTTTTTGCGACCGATGGGTCAAAAAAGCTTATGAAACCATTGGTTAGAGGTGTTTCTTAGTGTGCACAAAGGCACCAAAACTTATGAGGATTGGTTGGGTCTACATTGATCCCACTTTGAAAATATGGGTCCCTTGTGATAGGAAGAAGGGAAAGAGAGTGTTTCACCTAAGCAAAGGTAAACTTACGATGATCCCAAGATATGAGGGGATTAATCCGGTGGAAAATTATATCCACAACCTTAAATCATGCATCCCAAAGGAGGTAGATAAAATGGGCGTACAAGTGTATACTTTGAGGAGAATTGTTGCTCATTGATGGACAGCGTAAACACCTAGCTTGCCAATTTGGAAAAATGTAAAAGTAACCATCTATATTAGATTCATGAAAAATAATGAGGACTTAGACAACTCTGCTTACTCTGATGACTCTGACCCTGTAGTGTATGTACTCTTGTGTGAATAAACTTGGACCGTTTATGGTGAGAATGCCCCAAATAACCTATGGGTACACACCTTTTATAAAACCTTGAAGATGTGGGCATGAGCATAGTACATCATCAATGAGACGTGCTACAAGATGGCCAACTAGGATGCAACTAAGGAGTGGTTCATGCACACCTTCTCCTTTTCTTCACAGAACCTAGAATTAATCAAGCCACTACAAATAGTTTGTAAGGCCATGTTTGAGGACACTACAATCCTAGAGGAGTGCCTCAAAGACATATTTAGTGAAAAGGGGTTGGAACTCCCAACTTTATTTGAATAATAATCACTCAATAGTAACTCAAGTGAAGAGGATGATGAAACATGGAAAGCACATAACTCGACAAACCTGACAAGCAAAAGGAAGCTTGTGTGTCAAGTGGATGATAGCACCCCTGAAGAGGAAGACTCTACTCATCTTCACATAAAAATATTTGAGGGAAGTAGGTAAGTTGAGGATTCATATCAGGAAAGGAATGAACCCTATTATATGCCAATAAAAACTACCAATATAGACATCAGCTCATAAGGGGAACCCAAGATGGCTAATCTAGGTGTATATTGGTTTGATGTAGAGATAACATGAATTGTGGATCTCTTGAAAGAGTTACAAGACTTGTTCCCTCATAATTATTGAGACATGAAGGGAACCCACCCATCCCTTGGTAAAATGAGTATAAATCCATTTAATGGTGTAAGACCTATCAAGAAGCATCCTTACAGAATGAACCCCAATCTCCATGCCAAGGTTAAAATGAAGATTGATGGAATGTTAGTTGCATGCATCATATACCCTATGCAAAAATTTGAATTGGTGATCCCCATGGTTATTATCATTAATAAGGATGGGTGCATCCATATTTATGTCAATTATATACTTTTAAATGCCACTTACATCACTAACCCCTTCTCGACTATGTTTATCAATGAAGTCTTGAATGGCATCATAGGTTACAAAATATATACTTTCACTGATGAGTTCTCAAGATACCATCAAGTCTAGATTTAAGAGTAGTACAAGCATAAAATAACCTTTGTGATAGAGTGGGGTTATTTTGCATATAATTTGATGCCCTTTGGACTTAGGAATGCATAAGTCGTGTTCTCTAGAGTGGTGATCACCATATTTAAGGATTTCATTCACAAGTTCTTTCAAGTGTATTTAGATGAATAGACTATGTATAGACTAGTGAAGGACCATTACGACAACTTGCACCTCATGTTTGAGAGGTGTAGATAGTTACATATATCTTTGAACCTCAATAAGTGCATCTTTGTGACACCATTTGGTAACTTTCTTGAACATGTCATCTACAAAGATGGTATACTTATCGATCCCACGAAGATTGTAATTATCCTATAGCTCTAGACCCATTCAACACAAAAATACATTTGTGCCTTTCTTTGATGTTACATCTACTATATAAAATTCATAAAGATCTATGCAAATATTGTAGCACCATTAGAGGATCTCTTGCACAAGGATGGCCCGTTCTATTAGGGTGTAGTGGAAGAGGATGACTTTGAAACTTAGAAGCTCAAATTGGCTAGCATACCTATTTGACAATTTATTGACTAGATGACTCCATTCCACATCCATATCAATGCATCTAGATCTACAATTAGCACTATTCTATCATAACCTGATGAAGGCAAAATGGATCATCCCATCTCCTTCACAAGCAAGAAACTTACCCAAGTAGAGCAGAACTATACAACAATCAAGTGCAAGGCACTTTCCATGGTCTATGCCTTATATAAATTCAAGCAATACTTATTGGTGATCCCATTCATCTTCTTCACTAATCATGAGGTGTTTAAGTACCTCGTGAATACACCTATTTTTCATGGGTGCATTTGTAGATAGATAGTTCTGTTTCAAGAATTCTATTTTTTAGTTGTAGTGAAGACTGGTAAATAGAACTTAGGCCAAGACCATTTATCTTGAATCGATGTATCAGTGTTTATAGAGAATGATATGTTGGATGCATAACTCTACAGGGTCCAGCACAACCCCAAAGACTTGGCAGAGATCATTGCTTTTCTAATATTTGGGTATGTACCCCAGACTATGACAACCAAAGAGAAGAAATAACTCATAGTTCATGCTGCCCCATTTCATCTCATTAGCAGGGAATTGTACAAATTGAGTTGGGATGAAGTCCTACACTGATGTGTCTTAGAAGATGAAAGAGACTCTATATTATGAGAAACACATAAGGGGATAGCAAGAGGCTATTATGTTATAGATGCAATGGTGTGTAAAGTGATGCAATTTTGCTTATGGTAGTAAAGTTTGTTTTAGGATGCAAAATATTATGCCAAGGCATGTGATATCTTCCAATGCATAGGAAAGCCCAACCATCAAGATGAGATGCCTCTCATTCTCAATCTTTCCCAGGCACCATTCAAAAAATGGGCCATTGACTTTATTAGGTTGATCACTCCCACAGTTAGGTGTACAAGTGCAAGATACATTCTAACAGCAATAAATTATTTCACCAAGTGGGTCGAGGCAATGCCAATAAAATATTACACAACTTCCACTATAGTAAGATTCATCTAAGATAACATTATTAGTCATTATGGCTACCCACTTAGTCTGACTAGCGATAGAGGCATGCACTTCATCAACAAAACCATGCACATCATGTTGAAGAATGCATGGTGATACACCATAAGATAATGCCTTGTCAACCCCAAGTGAATGGCACAATTGAGGCATTCAATAATATATTAAGGATTCACCTCATAAATATATGTGACATGGGTCATAAAGATTGGGATGATCATGTGTCAGTAGTACTATGGGCATATCGTATAACTTATAAATAACTGAACAAGGATACACCATTCTAACTAGTGTTTGGTATAGAGGCCATTTTATCAATGGAGTTCATAGTGCCCTCATTACACATTGCATGTATTAGTTATTTGGATGACCAATAATCCTTGAGTGCATGACTATAAGACTTAGAGCACTTGGACAAGATGCATGCCCAAATAAGATGGAACCAATAGATAAAGAATTTGCATCAAAATTTGTGGCATGATGGGCATATTAAGCACAAGGTACTTACTAAAGGAGTATTGGTCTTGCTCTATGACTCCAATTACCTTAAATACCTTGGGAAGTTACAGATCAGGTGGATGGGCACTTATGTCATCCATAGCATATTGGAGACTAATGCTTGTCAACTGCATAAATTGTCATGTGAAATGCTTCGTGGGATGGAAAAAAACTTAATCCTTATAATCAATAAGATGGTGCTTGCACTATCATAACACTGAATTCCCAATCACAATTTAGTTGTGTTGTGTTGACCAAAATAAATTTTGGCACAAGCCAAACATTTCCTTATGTTTTATGTTGTTGTCGTATGGGGTGAATAAGCAAGGCACCTTCAGGCCCAAAAGAGAACTTCATGGTGCTTACACACATAACTACAGCTGGGTGAGTCTATCATGGGTGATTTCTAAGTGCCTTAGGCTATACACTTAAGTATTTGGGCACGTAGAGTTTACCAGACTGAACAATATGAGTACCAAGTGAAAAAGAGAAATGCATAGGATACTAGTGCACAAGAGATAAAAAATAGGTTTACAAAATACTTGTGTGCCAAAGATCAAAATAAGAGAATAAATCACTAAAATATTAGCATAAGAATTTTTATGGGGTAGGATAGGCCAAGGCAAGAGATGAAAAGCATAAAAAATCAACCAAGGAATGGAAGTGTATTGGAAAGGAAGCACAACAGGAAAAGGAGATGGAACCAAGGACGTTGAATCGTGTGCATATGAAGCATTGCACCCAAGTTTCCATACTAAGGACAAAGGTTGTGCCAAAGTAAATGAACTACAGGAGGAATATCATTAAGACAAGATGGCATCCACCCAACTGTAGGTAGGAAGTGATCATTTGAATCACCTGGCACTTCACCGAAAATACCATTAAGAGAAGTTAATGCAGTGATGGTAGAGGCACAAAGATATATAATAAATATGAATGTGGCAATGGATTTTCATGGATTTATGTGGATTCTAAGAGACCAAAAATGCAATAAATCAACCAAGGAATGGAAGCATGTTGGAAAAGAAGCATAGTAGGAAAAGGAGATGGAACGAAGAAGGATAAATCACACACAAGTGAAGTGTTGCACCTAGGTTATCATAATAAGGGTGAAGGTCATGCCAAGGTGAATGAACCACAAGAAGAATATTGTCAAGACAAGTTGGTGTCTACCCAATGGTAGGTGGGAAGTGACCATTTGAATCACCTTTCACTTCACCAAAAATACCATTAAAAGAAGTTAATGTGGTGACAACGAAGGCATAAAGGACCTTAATAAATACCAATGTGGTAGAAGATTTTTGTGGATTTGATATGTTTAAGCAGATTTCAAAAAATCCATGCGTCACCATGCCATTACTCACCTATAGTAAAGATGATAGTTGAAGTTTAGGTATAAAAAGGCCGATGGTGCATTGGTTTAGGTTACAAACCTTAAGTGAATTTGAACCCAAAACATAGATTTAACCAAAGCCAAACAAAATTTGAAGTGATAAAACACTACCAAAGTGAAACCCTAATCATCCATAATCACCAAATGAGAATGAGTGAATAGGGAATGAGATTACATTTTATTTGAGATTAAAATAGAGGTATGTGGAGATAAAATTACCAAAAAACTAGGCAAAAGAAAGTTTGAGTGACGTTGAGGTTTCCATTAATGGTGAACAAAGCTCGAGATTCAAAGTCATGCTTGTACACCCCCAAACTATGAGGAAGCACCAAGAAACATTACAGGGTTTGGCAAGACTAATAGATTGTGATTTAACAATGTCTAGTTCATAATAGGAAAGAAATGAATGAGTTCTAGTCCACCGTAACTGAAAAAATATCTCAAGATGGTATGAATGATAGAAGAGATAGACATTATGAAGAAGAAGACGTAGCTAGTTGAGGGAGTTAGCATCATTGAGGTTGACACTAAGGTGCTCACCAAGATGTCATACAAAGAAATGTAGTTTCCTCTTAAGGTCTTAGTAGGGAGACTTAGGTGTCTTTCATGCAGACCTATAGGCTAAAATAATACAACCACCACACATCGAGCAATGTGCATGAGCTCAACCAAGACTAGGTGGTTGACATGGGAGCAAAGATGGAGGCAAGCATGATGTTGTTTGATGTCTCCATCCAAGACAAGTTTATGACTATTGGTGCAACCCAGCTATATGAGTTGTCATCTTTTGCAAAGCTAGAGTAACTCATGTAGTTCCTACTCTTGTACATCCATGGAGATAACTTCTACTTCACAGGGAGGTGCATGAGGATATCAGAGTGCCTCATCAACAGAAACATCAAGCTCCTAGACTCAGGCACATACATCCACCTAATGATGGAGAATGATGCAGAAGTAGAGAGGGTTATGAAACTCCTTGGTTATTACAAGGGAGGATTCATATTCCCAATAAAGAACATAAAGGACCCCAGCATGAGGGTCATTTTTTGTCTCATGAACTCCAAGTTACACCCCAACAGATGGTGCATGGACATCAACAAGGCCTACTTATGCATCACCCATCACATGGTGCAAGGGGTCAAGTTTAACATTGAAAAATCATTGTGGAGGAGATGGTAAAGAATGTGTTGGAATGTCATAAGGCATGAGAGACCTTTAGGTGAGGTTTGATACTTATATTAATTGTGATGGAGGAGATCAGTGTGCCTAATGGTGATAAAGACAATATTTGGATCTTTTTGGCGCATAAAGACTTCCTAACACTGAAGTACCAGGACTTCACCTATCCACCCTCTTTATCCTAAAAATACAAGAGATGAGTGATAGGGTGGTGTGCTCAATACATTGAGGCATTATGGATAGAATGGTGCATCCCACAAGAGCTCTCCCAGCACATGTTTGGGATGGAAAACTTTGTTGTCATGCAAAAAAATTATGTAGTGCACTTGGTGCTCACAGATGGCAACCTATTTGACTGGCTCAAACTCCCTTACATGTTTTCCACAAAATATTTTAGGGATTCACTAAGGAGGATTCCCAATGCATAGCAGTTCACCATCCTGATGAAGATCGTGGATCTGAAAAGGAGTAGGTTAAGGTGCCAATATGTGCACCCAGGAGGGAAAGCCATAAAAGATGAGGAGGTTGACTCTATAGAATGGAGCTCCATCCCATCTAAATATAAATCATCACATGGTGAATATTCAATTTATATTATGAAATGAAGCCATAAAATTATGGTATAAACCCTAGGAAAGATGATGATCTCCCCCTCCAGATCAGTGATGATGGGAAGCTAGTGCCAATAATGCATCAAAAGTCTCCCTAGAAAAAGTGGGGAAAAATACATGAAGAAATTTAGGATCACATCGGGTTGAGGGTTGCCTTAGGCAAAGAAGTAACTCCTTTAACTCTAAATAAGAAGCACATGAACTTCATTCTAGAGACTGCTTACTCCAGTAAGAAGCAAAAAAAAGAAGTCCAAGGGACCCATTGCGCTCCTGACAATAACCCTGGTAGAAATGGAAGTGGAAGAGGCCCATGCACATGGAATGGAGGAAGAGATGGAGGAAGAATCCAAAGAAGAGGGAATAAAAGTCTACATTATAAAAGAAAAAGTGGGAAAGGAACCCAGCACCGAGGATGTTCATAAGGCCTTCCAAGGTGGTACTACCATCATGCTTGAAGAGATAAAGAAGTTGGCTAGTGCCTCATCTAAAGATCTTTACACATAACCTCCACAAATTAAGGAAGAAAAGAGAAACTTTTGGAATAAAATGGGACACAATGAGGAAGAAATTCAGATGGTGTTGGCATTGGAAAAGAAGAGGAAGGCTATGAAGGAAGCTGGTATGACTCAAGCAGATATTGAGAAAGTTGAGGTTGAAGAGGAGAAGGCCGAGGAATAGAAGGCCAAGAATAAAAAAGGTGTCCAAATAAGAGAAAGCCAAGAAAGAGAAGAAAAAAAATAAGGTTCCTGCAAATACAAAACCAACAGTGGAATTAGTAGATGAAGAGTCTAGCACCCCCACTAGCAAAGTAGATAAAGATGCACAACATGCATGCCCAAGTAGTGAAAGGGCATCTGAAGAAAGGGAAGCGATGTTGGCACCTTGGAAAAATAACAAATAGATAGCACTGAGGAACCCCATCAAAAACAAGAAGGCGAAGCTGAAACCAAAGGAATGCACCTAGAGATTAGTACTAAGAAACCCAAGAAGATGAAGCAGACAAAGGGAATAAGTATGAAGAAGAACCCCTCTAAGAATAAGACACCTCTAAGGAAAGCATCGAAGAAAGCGGTAGTGCTATTGAGGAAGAATAAGAGTAAATCGAGTTGGTCACTATCAAAGAAGAAGGCACAAATTTGAGTATAAGGGAAAAAGTGTAGAAGTGGTGGGCAGAGGATGGTTTCTATATGTTTAAATATATGTACCCCAAATCTTCCATAGACAGGATGCATAGATAGTTTACATTTGTGTTTGATAGCTAAATGGATGAGCCTCACTTTTTGGCACCTCAAAAGGCCATATTAAGCATAGATAAACCTGAGGAAGGGCATGACTTCCTTATCATAAATCCTTACACCATGAACCCAGTCAGCTCTAAGAATGTGTGTATCTAGATGGCTATTGAATTTTCATGAAATAGCATCATCAATGATGACACAGTAAAGAAATTAAAGAAACTTTGTAATGATGTCGAAGATGAAGCATAGGCTATGAATCCCAAACTATAGTAGCTATGCAAGCGTATAGAAATAGTTGAACCATCCCTTTTGGTTGACATTGATACATCAAACCTCTTGAAAGTTGATAAAGTATGTGTGTTAGTGGATCAAATGCCCTCAAAGTTGAAACAAGAGCTAGCATAGTAAAAATAAGAAGAATACCCATGCATTGTGTTGAAGAAATAATAACTGTCAAGCTCTAAGAGGTAGAGAACCTCTTTTCAAAGCTACAAGAAGGTGCAGATGCAGTCGATGCCATCTTCATAAAATTGTCCAAGTAAGCATCATTGATAGATGTGTGCCTCAAGTACGCAAAGGGAGAGGAGGATATGATGGCATAGGTGTACTTTGTAAGTAGGGTAGAGTGTGTACAGATAATGGGCAGGGTCAATGCACTAAGCACATAGATAAAGGACCAAGAGTAGAACCTAGAAGCTCTCTTTTATGCCTTACAAATTAAGGCCTATGAACAAGGAGCAATCCTTGATGGAGGAGTGATAAAAGTAAATACAAATCTTGAGGACTTTAGAAAAGAGTCAGAGAAGATAGATGTGCTCATGCTTAGCACCTCCTCCATATAAATAGACAACACCACTGAAGAGATCAAGCTCGCTATCAATGGCTTTAATGAATTCATCACTGAACTTAAGGAGAATGCGAACACATTATGTGTGTTGAAGGCTTTGAAATTATAGTCCAAGGATAGACTAGCAATTTTGTATGGGGTAATGTTGGTCCCCTATTTTGATTAAGTATGGATCCATGCCAGCATTGTAGACACCTTGACATAAGGTGATCATTTGAAAATATTATTTTTTTAACTTTTTCACTACTTGGAGGAATCAACACACCTTGCACCAGCTGGTAAGTAGCTAACCAATTCAATGATTTCTTGGTCATCTTTAGGAAGTGGCTACATGTGGTGAGTGCAGCATGAAGGGGCATAAGGTAATGGAGTTTTCATAATGATTGCTAAAGCTCCAACTCAGCACTAGGCATGCGTAGCTCCACCCTAGTAGAATTTGCTCCTATAGCCTATAAAAGCAAGCTCAAACTAGTGAAGTAGAGATGTGATTTTGATATAATGAAGGTTTGGAGAAATTGAGTCTAAAAGTAATGGCCACCATTAGTACCAAGAATAGCCTAAACACCATTAAGGCACAGATTATAGATGCCCAAGCTCGCATGTGAGCCTCTGGATAGTTGAATAGCTTTAGATAAGTAGATGCTCTGTTTTATATGTGTATGAACTATGTTTTGTTAAACCTTGATTAATAGAAATGGTGGCTATTTTAAATGGTATTCTATCTAAATTATGTTTCATTTGAAATTCTAGTGACATGCAAAAGGGTTATAATGTTATAATTTTAATATAAGTATGCTACACACTTCATTTTCAAGATTCTGATTTGGAGTGTTAATGGCATCCCTATGGTAGTCGATGACATCAACATACTCTATTGAAATATCCTAAATGTAAATATAGTCATGCGCTCAAGCTTTGGTATCATTTCTAGGAAGCGCCTAGCCTAAGCATGAACACTTGATCTAAATCATCCCCTTGACTTGTCTAGCACCTATATGATGCTAGATTTGGTTTAATAAAGGCTTGTGCCCTTATGACCAAAACTAATTCCCCAAGTAGGCTTACACCAATAGACCATCAAACTTCACCTAGAAAAGGCTTGTTTCAATGAATCTACCAAAAACCTATTCTGAAAGGACCAAGTCCTATAAGTGAAATCTTGCACCATGGCACAACTAGCCCAACATGGGCCCCAATTCTTTATTTTTTGTGATTCAGGTGAGTGCATAAGGCTTGTACCTTATATGAATTTATGCCAATGCATTAGAGTGATAAATGTTTAGCACTATGGGAATATACTACGTTTCCACCTAGTTGTAATGAGTCTATAACTAACTCGGACAACTGAATGAGCACCTAAATTGATAAATTGATGGATTGACCCCCTTTTCTACAACACCTATGAATAGTAGATTCATACCCAATAGGATCAAGATTCAAAAATGATGCAGGTACTGGTGTAATGATGCTCTCTCCTCAAAAAGAGAGAATATTTTGCTCGTAGGCTTCAATTCATTTGTACAAATAATGCAATTGAATATGAAGCATTGATCCAGGGTCTCCAACTAGCACACAAGAAAGGAATCAAAGCGCTATAATTTCTTTGAGATAGTGAACTCATCATACATCAGGTTAGATCTCAAAGTGTATCCAAGAAAAACTTGCTAAAAACTTACAAACATAGAGTATGGAACCTAGTTGAAAATTTTGATGCCTTCAACATCTAGGCAGCCCCAAAGGATCAAAATAGAGATGTTGATAGACTTATATAAGTTGGCTCACGATATGATATTCCTAATGACATCATGAAAGATGAGGGCTGGCATTTCAAGCCTGTGGTAAGGCTAGTAGTTTTAGACAATGAAACCAGTTGGAAAGTGTTTGATAGTGACAAGCAGATTATCAATTTTCTTCAAGAAGTAGAATTTTTTGTTAAAAATTAGTCTAAGTTGTAAGAATGTTATGGAGATTAGATCATCTAGATAAATAAAAACAAATTACCAAAGGGTTTGGTCACCTTAAATATCATTTTTAATTTTGATGATCAGCCCAAGGGTGAAAATATGAACATTATTATCAAAGAAGAAGATTTTGAACAAGAATTTATCTCAAATGACAAATTATTGAAAGTTGAAAATGTATGTGCAATTCTGAAAGACAAGATTTTATTGAACTTTGTAGAGATTATGATGATGTATTTGCATATAGATATGAAGATCTTAGAGGTTTTAACCCAAGTTTATTCCAACATACCATTGAGTTAGATCCTAATGCTAAACCCATTAGACAAAAATAAAGGCCAATAAATCCTAAGATTGAACCCTTGATGAAAAACAAATTAGCCAAGCTCGTAGGAGTAAACATTATTTTCTTAATCAAACATTTCTCATGTGGCTAATCTAGTTCCATTTAGTAAGAAGAATGGGGAAATCAAATCATGTGTAGACTTTAGAGACCTGAATAGATCACCCCTCAAAGACCATTATCCCCTCCCCTCCATGAAGCAAATACTTCAAATGGTCATTGGATTTGAAATTTTATCTCTTGGATGGCCATTCAAGGTACAATTAAATATTTTTTCAAGAATTAGACCAGATTAAAATAACCTTTACTACCAAATGGGGAACATATGCTTATAAGAAGATGACTTTTGGGTTGACCAATATTGATGCAAATTTTCAAAGGGAAATGGATATGGCCTTTAAGGGTCTCATTAATGACATAGTTTTGGTTTATTTGGAAGACATAACTATTTCTTCAAAGCATGCAAGTGAACATTTGAATCATCTAAGCAAAGTCTTCAATAGGTGTAGGCAATTTGGCTTTTCATTAAATCCAAAGAAATGTGTATTTGTTGTTTATCAAGGCAAATTATTGGGACACATGGTCTCAAAAAATGGTTTTTTCATTCATCTAGAGAGATTGGATGCCACTTTGTCTCTTTCTCTCCTAAGCCATAATAAAGGCCTTCAAAGCTTCTTAGGAAGAATCAACTTTATGTGGATATTCATATTAAACTTTTCCACCTTGGTCAAGCCTCTTACCTCCATGCTCAAATATAATATTGTTTTCAATTGGTGAAAGGAAGGTAAGGATAATTTTGAAAGTATCAAGCAAGCCATTTGACAAGATCCTACTCTTTTGAATCCTAACTATGACAAAGAGTTCATTTTTTATGCCTTTGGAGGAAGTGAGAGTATTTTAGCTATCCTAACTCAACAAAGTAGTAATCAAATGGAATAGCCAATAGCCTTTTCTAGTGAAACACTAAAGGATTATGAACTAAGGTATAGTTTTATTGAGAAACAAATATTTATTGTTGTAAGATCTCTTAATAAATTCATACACATGTTTTATAATAATGGAATTCAACTAGTGGTGCCTCATCCAAGTGTGAAAGAGTTCCCTTTGAATACATATGTCAATGAGAAGAGAGTCGGATGGATTACCAAATTTATAGAGTATGATGTTTATATCAATATCACTAAGATTATGAGGGGTAAATATTATGTCATCAACTTGAAACAAACTTGGAAGTTGTTAAGAAGAACATCTATATATCACAATAATACCAATCAACTTCTCTTCATCCTCCAAATAGCTGGACTTGAGATATGATTGATTTCTTACAAACAGATGAGTGTCCTCAAGGCCTTGACAAGGCAAAGAGGAGGTATTTTAGGTTGTAATATATTCCCTTTATTCTTATTGATGGAGTTTTATTTAGAAAGGACATGAATGGAGTTTTATTAAGATGTATTGAGCAAAACCAGGTTGTTAGAGTGCTTGAAGAGTTCCATGATGGCCTATCAGGAGGTCATTTATCACCAAGGAATATTGTTGTTAAAATCATGAGAGCTAGTTATTAATAACCTCAATTATTCATAGACACACACAAATGGTTGAGAAATTACAATAAGTATGCCTACATTATAGGATAGCAAAGGTTTATTGACCTTCCTCATTACCCTATTCAAACAAATCAGTTATTTTCTCAATGAGATTTAGACTTTGTTGGTATGATAAATCCACCATCTAGTGTTGGTCATAAATGGGTTCTGACAATCATGGATTACTTCACTAGATGGGCTGAAGTAGTTGTATTGAAGGAAGATATTAAAGCTTCCCTACTAAATTTCCTTGAAGGGATAGTTACAAGGATTGGTGTTCCATTTACTAATATTTATGATGATGTTAAAACCTTTGTAGGAATTCAAATTAGTGAATAGGTAATTAAGCATGAATCTATCTTAAAAATTCTTAAAAATTTTACCCTCAAGGCAATGGTTTCAATGAGTCTACACACAAAAACCTCATAAGGATTAAAAGGACAATGGAGGATAATCTAAGAGCTTTGCATACCAAACTCAAGACAACCCTTTGGGCTAATAGAATCACATCCAAGAGAGCTATTTGTAACTCTCTCTTCATGCTAGTGTATGTGAGAGAGGCAAAACTTCCATTGTCATTGGAGTTACCTTCTCTTGAGCTTATAAAATAGCTAAAAATACTAGTTAATTATGCAATGATAGTAAGATTGATTGAGTTAAATAAGTTGGAAGAGGTAAGAAACCAAACAATGTATACTCTTGAGGCTCATCAAGCCTAAGTGAAGAGAACTTTTGATAAGAAAGTTGTTGTTAGAACCTTCACGGAAATGGATTTGGTTTTGATGTGGGATGAAGACATCTAAAACTCAAAAACATAAAATATTTCATGTCATTTGGAGTGGTTCATATATTATCATTAGTTACAAGTAAGCAAACGCTTTCCAAATCTTAAGGCTAAATGGAGAAACACTACTTATCCCAGTCAATGTGATACACCTCAAACCCTGCCTTTGAGATCACTTTCAAACATTGTACATAATAATATTTTTTTTTTCATTTTTGTAAGCGTTGTTTGCACATTGTTTTCTATTTTTTATTTCTTGTTGTGTGTTGTGAGCCTTATTCAATTTGTATATATGCTAGTCAAACATGTTTCAATCATGGTTTCACTTTCATATTGAGTTATTTTCAAGTCTTTTAGTGACTCCTATGCCCAATAAACTTACATAAGGCTATAGGATCCTTTCTAAACAAGCAATCAGCCCATGGAGGTCACCAAAATGATGAATTTTCAAGTCTCCTTGATCTCTGCATCACCTCACATGCTATAAATTGGACTTTAGGCCAAGACCAACAGAGCCAGAGCTAGTAATACTTTCATGTGAACCACCTTAGACCAAAACTAGGTATTTCATGAATGAGTCAAGGTTTCCCATACATTTTCATGTTTCATTAAGGCTTAATAAGAATTTTTAGGTCATGAGGTCATATTAGCCCTTGTCAAGGCCTATTTGATAACTAAAGGCATTTAAAGGTGTTTTTCAATATAAAAACATATCAAAAAGGTCCTAGATCATTTCATTAGGTCATGAAATAAGGGTAAAACAATCCAAAGGGGCATAAAGCTCATCTAAGAGGTGTGAAACTCCTTCACAAATCCTCTAAGCCCATACATCTTGCTCAAAAAGTATCATTGACTTTATTTTCCCTATTCTTTATGCCTCCTAATTTATTTTCTTAGGTTTATAATGTGAAAAACTCAGTCCAGGCCATGATCAACCCATTGCACCTTTCCAAGCTCTCATTCAAGAAAATCTAAGCAACTTTTATTTTTTTCAAGGTGTTTCAATGTAGATTTAGGGAAGGTTTCTCAATATTTTACCTTTTTTTGCATCTAAAAGTGCCATATTAAGCTTCATATAGGTCTCCAAGCATGGATATGATTCCATTAATCTACAAAAGAAGGTAAATTGATTGTTCTTGACTAATTAAGCTTCCATGCAAAAGTTGAAAGAAAGTTTCCAAATCATACATCATGATGACGAGTAGTGGTTTTATTATGAGATCTTAAACATGAAATATGGTTGAAAAATATTTTATAAATTTCAATCAAGGTTAGATTACATAGTTTCAAGCATGTTTCGAAGGTTCCCATGGTCTTGTAAATAATAAAACGGAGTTCTTGGGAGATAAAAACTAGTTTGCAGGTCTATAAATGGTTTGCAAGGTCATGACAAAGATATTGATCATGAAACATGGTTTTAAAAAGTTCAAAAAAGGTCATAAATATCATCATAAGGTTACAGTTCTTCAAGGAAAGAAGATAAAGTTTGCAAGGTCCTACAAGCTAAAAACTAGATCTATAGGTCTTTAGGAGGTCTATAGGGTCCTGTCAAAGGTCTAGAATCATTAGGTTTTAGGTTTTAGTTCTTCAAGGAAGAAACATGAGGTTTATAAACATAAACATTATGGTGCAATGGTTTACAACTAAAACCAATCGATGTCCTATCATTTTTCTCTTCATGTGTGGTATGTAGAAAGTTTTGGAGGGGTCTTGGTAAGCCTTGACACATATCTTGGTGGTCTTTAGACTTCACAAGAGGGTATAAATCATGTGGATCCACTTCAAAACCTTTCATGCTCTAAATTCAATCTAGAAGGCCATTAAAACCTTAAACTCGTGATGATATGTCTTGATAGTTTTTAAGGCTAGGAAGGGCATGAAACAAGGTTGTCTTGATAGTTTTTAAGGCTTGGAAGGGCATGAAACAAGGTTTCAGACCTCCTCAAGTATAAAAAAAAGTCTTTAAGTAAGTTTGTAGGTCCATATAAAAAATTTAAAACAAGAATCATGAATGTTATAGGTCTGTAAGGTAAAAATAGAGGTTTCAAGAATGATCCAAGAACATCAAAAAGTTTATGAAAAAGTTACAAGGATGAAATATGGTGTGATATTATACTAATTAATGCATGTTGTGTGTTATTGGAAAGGCCATGGTAATTTGATATAAAAGTAGTTCATAATGGAGCAAAGAACACAGTTTCTAGAAAGGTGGTACGAAGGTAGTTTTGTTACTTAGTAAAGAAGAAGGGTAGGCTGAAAGCATGCTGATTGCAAAAAAAATTATCAAAAACATGAAGATGATAGGTTGTTTTTATGCATTAGTATCAAATAAAGAAGAAACAAAAGTGGTGCAAGTACCGACAAAAGTAGTAGTGTTGAAAGAATATGTCGATGTAATACCAATGAGTTACTAGATGATTTACCACTAAAAAGATATATTCAACATTATATTGATTTGATTATAGGATCATCTCTACCTAATCAAATAGCTTATAGGATGAGTCTAAAAAAACATGCAAAATTTAATAAGCAGGTTCATGAATAAGTGAGAAAGGGTGTAGTAAGGAAGAGCATGAGTTCTTGTGTAACACCAGCATTGTTAACTCCAAATAAAGATGAAGGGTGGAGGATGTTTGTAGATAGTAGAGCAATCAATAAAATTACAATCAAGTATAGATTTCCTATACCTCATTTAGATAATATGATGGATGTTTTAGTAGGAGTAAAATATTTTACCAAGATTGATCTAAGGAGTGGATACTATTAGATTCGGATTCGTGAAAGAGATAAATGGAAAACAACATTCAAGACTAGATATGGTTTATATGAGTGGATGGTGATGCCATTCAAAATATCTAATGCACCTAGCACATTTATGAGGGTGAAGAACATAGTGTTACGAGAATACAATGGTAAGTTTATGGTAATTTATTTTGATTATATTTTAATATTTACTAAGACTAAAGAAGAGCACTTACAACATTTGAAAATGGTATTAGAATTGTTAAGAAAAGAGAAAATCTATGCCAATTTGAATAAGTACAGATTTATGCAAAATAATTTAGTATTTTTGGGATATTTAGTTTCAACAGATGGTGTAAGAATAGATGAAAAATTAAATGAGAGGATCCTTTCTAAACAAGTTAACAGAAAATTGCAAATACATAAAATAAACTATGAAAATTAGCAATATATTAACTCAAATAAGCATAACTGAATTACAATGATTGAATTACAGAATCGTTGGCCTCTTTGAGGGGACAACCTCCTTTGATTAAACTCAATATAATAAATTTGTGGATGCCTTCATTGGCCTCAACACTTACTTATAAACTAATTCTACTATAAGCAACTACTACTTCCCATGAATGTGAGATAAAACAAAATGCTCATGGGATGACTTATAAAGCATATGTGTCCATAAAAACTATTACACTAACAAAATAAATTGAAGGGGTAACATGGATTCCTAACATCTCCTCCCTCTTAGAAAAAGCTTTGTCCTCAAATCTTCAGGTGTGAGAATTGGTGTTGAATCTGAAATAGTGGTTCCCATGTGGCATCCTCTGGTTGCATTCTGTTCCACCAAACTAAAACCTTTGTAATGGAGCAGGAGTGAAGTTAGCATGCGCACTTATCCAAGATTGCCTCTATCTCAAGAAGGATTGATCCTTCATTATCAATTTATGGTAAAATAGTCTACGCTTTGATGTTGGTGCCAATAACTTTCATCAGACAAGAGACATGAAATACTAGGTGAACTTAAGAAGAAAGTGGGAGCTCCAACTTATAACCAATCGACCCAATCTTTTGGAGAACCTTATAGGGCCCATAGAACTTGGGAGCCAGATTATGATGCCCTTTGAGTTTTAGGTAAGATTGTTTGTATGGCTACAGGTGAAGAAAAACCATGTCACCTACTTGAAAAGTGTGTTCAAAACGGTGCTAATTACCTTGTTGTTTCATTCGATTTTATGTCATATGAAGATTGTCCCACAAGATGTTGAGAATCTAATCCCAAGTTTAGAGAATTATGTCGATCGCTTGAACTGATGAGCTATTGGGGTGTACAGAAGGATCACTGGTGGTGCTTGACCATAGACTATTTTATATTGAGTCATTTTTGTTGAAGTCTGGTAGGAGGTATTGTACCACCATTCGGCAAGGGGATACCAGTTTGCTCACCGATGTTATTTTGAGGTGAAGCAACGAACAAAAATTTTCAAGCATTTGTTGACAATTTTAATTTTTCCATCCATTTGAGGATGATACCCAAAACTCATCTTTAGTTAGGTGTCAGTGTGGTGAAATATTTTTATCTAAAAATGACTAGTGAAGGTTGCATCACGCTCTGAGACAATGGACAAAGAATGCCATGAAGATGAAAAATATGGTCTAAGAAAATATGTGCAACTGTGGAGGTAGTATAAGGATGGTTGAGGGCAAAAAATGACTATATTTGGAGAGGTGATCAACCACAACCAAGATCACTATTTTTCCTCTAGATTTAGGAAGCCCCTGAATGAAATCCATATATATATCAGTCCAAATTCTGGTAGGGATGGGCAAGGGCTTGAGAAACCCAGGGATAAGTGTTGTTTCACCCTTATCATGTTGTCAAGTATCACATT
The DNA here is from genome assembly GCA_037957365.1 of Torreya grandis. Lineage (NCBI taxonomy): Eukaryota > Viridiplantae > Streptophyta > Pinopsida > Cupressales > Taxaceae > Torreya > Torreya grandis. Next base: position 4,270,099 of record JARHVA010000011.1, read on the forward strand.
TAGCCACCATCTATTAAATTAACTTTTTCATTCCCTTCCAAAGGAATTTACATCGAGCTCGCTCATAAGTTTTGAGAAACCTTGAGTGTTCTGCAGATGGAGAAGCATGGAGTTCATAGAATATATCTTACTAAAGGTTTGTGCCCTAGGGAAGCACCAAATGACCCTTGTATCATAGATAAGCACCATACCAAGAATGATGTTGTACAGTAGAGGGGTTAGTGGCCAACTATTGAATGATTTGAGATAATAAGGAATCATTGGCATACCCATATTATATAGCATCCAACCAATTTAGAATAGCCATATAAATAGTTGAAATGGAAGCTTGGTCTACAAATATGTGAGATAGAACAACCACAATATTGTCATTACCCTTCTATTAAGTGATATCATAGTCATAACCCATGAGTTTACTAACCCATATATGTTGTGAGCGGGTGGAGACCCACTGTTCTAGAAAATATTTTAGACTTTGGTGATCAGTTTTGATGTAAAAATGATTCTCCAGTACGTATGGATGCCACTTCTATACTACATGCAAAATGGCCATCATTTCTTCCTCATAAGTAGAGACTACTAAATTCATACAAAAAAGGGATTTGTTGGTGAATACAATGGGGAATCCTTCTTAGAGGAGAATAGCACCAAGTCCATTACCACAAGTATCACTCTTGATAGTGAAGGTCTTAGCAAAATTTGGCATAACTAGAACATGTGTAGTACATATAGCTTGTTTCAATTCTTCAAATGCACACTTAGTAGCTTGTGTCCATGTAAAAGCATATTTTTTCAACATAGTCATCAACAAAGCTACAATATTTTTGTAATCTTTAACAAACATGCAATAGTATCCTATCAACCCCAAAAAACCATTGAGGCTCTTTAGTGTTTAAGGATGAGGCCAATTTATCATGGTAGAAATATGTTTAGGATCCACCCAAACCCCTTGGGCTAAAACAATATGCCCAAGATACTCTACTTTGTCCTAGCCAAAATCACAAAGATGATGTTCAAAGAGAAGTAAAGTGTGAGCTCCAGATGTTGGAGATGCTCAGACCATGTTTTACTATAGATGAGGATATCATCGAAGAGGACCAGAATGAATTTTTACAGGTATGGCCAGAATATTTTATTCATCAATGCTTGAAATGTTGAAGGAGCATTATTGAAGCTAAAAGGCATGACCAGAAACTCATAGCGACCATCATGCATGCGAAAAGCTATCTTAAGGATGTCATCCTCATGAAGTCAAATCTGGTGATATCTAGAGCAAAGATCCAACTTGGAGAAAAAATGAGCACCTTGAAGCTCATCAATAATAGGGATTGGAAACTTATTCTTGAATGTGATGTGATTAAGTATGCATCAGTCAATGCAGAGATGCCATGACCCATATTTTTTATGAACAAGGAGGAATGGGGAAGAATATGGGTTAGTACTAGCGTGAATAATTTCTTTCTGTAGTAAGTATTGAATAAACATCTCAATCGCAGTATTTTGCTAAAATGGGTAGCGGTAGGGCCTAATGTTGGGAGGAATGATTCTAGGAAGGAGTTGAATATGGTGGTCATCTAGCTATGAAGGTGGTAATCCCACTGGTTCAACAAAGACATGTGTATACCTATGCAAAATAATTTGTAGATCATAAGGAAGAGTGTTGTTAAAATGGGTAGTGGTAGGGCCTAATGTTGGGAGGAATGATTCTAGGAAGGAGTTGAAAATGGTGGTCCTCTAGCTGTGAAGGTGTTAATCCCACTGGTTCAGCAAAGACATGTGTATACGTATGCAAAACAGTATGTAGATCAGAAGGAAGAGTGGAGACCATTGATATTTGCATTTGAATGGAATGGAGCTGGGTAATGATGTTGTGTGAATTCTTCTTAAGAAGATTTTCCATGTGATGTGAACAGATGATGTTGAGTGACCCTAGTTTTAAGCCTTTCAATGTGTGTTTTTGCCCATTATCTAAAAACTACATCCAAAGTTAAACAAAATCTCATAAGATGGATCCAAGTGTGTGTTACCATTAGGCTCTCAAAACAACATCACATCTACCTAAGGGCAAGGCAAACATGTCAAAGCATTAGTTATAATCTCCAATAAAGATATGTACATTGCGACACTTCCCTTTGCAAGGCAACGTGCCCCCATTGGCAATCATGACTTCAAATTTGGAGCAAGGATAGACAAAACAATTAGCCTATTTGGCAATCTAAGGGTCAATGAAGTTATGAGAACTACCAAAATCAATGAATATTATGAGAGGAAACTTCTTAAAGTAACCCTTAACTTGTATGGTTTGTGGGAGTGATTCCTGCTAAGGCATGGAGAGAGATCTCTGGTTGGTCTTCATGAGAAGCAGGTTCCACAATCGGTAGAGTTTCTTCTAGATCCTCTATTGTATCTTGAGCATCTTCCCAATCTTCAATTTTGAGCGAAGAGTCCATATCCAATAGGTAGAGCTTTTGCTTGACACATCGATGTCCATGAGTGAATTTGTCATCATAATTATAACATAGTCATTTTTTATATAGGCTCACATCTCTGCTTCAATCAAATGCTTGATAGGAGTGGTTTTAGGGGCTGGCTTTGTTTAAAATCATTGTGGAGCTATATTTTTAAATGAAGCAAAATTAGATTTGAATCATTGTTGAGCTGTGATTTTATCCTATGCCAACTTAGTCAAACCTAAAGCTTCCATCATCGCGTTGGGCCAAAACATTTTAAACTCAGATCGAATTTCACCCTTCAATCCACTGACAAAACAACTCTTAAAGAATTCATTGGATAATCTCTATGTGTGATTGGCCAGTTTTTTAAATTTTGTTTGATATTCTCTCACAGTTCCTATTTGGTGAAGTTTAATGAGTGCTCCAGTGAAATCATCAAAAGCACTATAGCCAAACTGTTATAAAATGAGGGTGCAAAAATTGATCCATATGGGCTCGTTATGAGACTTGATATATCAATGAAACCATTAAAGGGCTTCATGTTCTAAGTGAAAGGATGCAAGCAAGACCTTGTTGGCATCAAAATTATTATGGAGACTAAAATATTATTCTACGTGATAGATCCATTTAGTCAAATTTGCACCATTGAATCAAAGAAAATTAAGCTTCGACCCATGAAAATTACTAGGAGAAGAAAACCCAGTGTCTAAAAAGGACTTTGTATGTCATTTGTTGTTCATGGTGGTATGTTGAAGACTGAGGCTAAATTTTTTTTCATCAAGATCTTTGATGTGGGTCTTCAGGGTGGTAATTTCATCATCCATATTTTTTGCTCATGTTTAGGTTACTACCATGACCAGAATAAGATATATTTTTTTTTTTACAATGGGTAGGAAAACTAGAGTTAAAACACATTTAATAAGGGAATTTTTTAATTTGAATAAAACTGAAATGGACAAAGGTAATTTTACTAATATTTTTGCATAGTGGGAGTATGATTGACGAAGACGAGGGCAATTTCAAGAGTGAAAATGAAAAATCTAAAAAATTTATCAAAGAGAGACAAATGAGAAAAAAAAAGATGAACACTATAGAAAATTTTTGAGATAAATGAACAAAAATAGAAGTTATGGAAAAACCTAAAAAAAATTAAAATTAAGATTTGTGGGAATTAAAAGTGGAATCAGGATATGGGATATCAAGGAAAAAAATGTGAAGAATGGAAGTTTAGATGTTTGGATAAAGTTTGAGGTTCAACGAGGCTACAGATGGAGAGATATGATGAAAAATTAAAAAAACTTACTCTAATTTCTATTTTATGTCAAATGTTTGGTCGTAGGTCCTCTAAGAGTTTGTTGATACTCTACTCATAGTTTTTTGAGATTGATAGGATGAAGATTTTTTGGTTTTTAGGTTTTGTCAATTGTCTAAATATAAGTCCTCTGAGTGTCTTTAGATACTCTATCAATTGATGTTTTGAGAGTGCTAGGAATATTTTGAAATTGATATAATGGGCCCTAAGTTTTAATGGTTTCCTAAATTTTTACAAATCTCTCTAGCCACCAATATCATCTAAGCGATTATCACTCTCTAAAAAAAATTTAGCCATGGGTTTACCTCTAAGCAATAGCTCTTGGTTTTCTTCATGGGTGGGAACTACTCAATCGAGGAGTCATTTTCCATTTCACTGATAGGTCATCTCAATGGGCCAGCTAATTTGAAGTTCCTGTGGTACTCTTCACAATGAGTTTTAGGACTTTCACCCAAGCACTTCTCACAGTTATGCCGATAGGTTTTTTTACCCTAATTTGAAATAGATTATTGTGATGCAAAATAGAGTTATGCAATAAAATAGAGTCAAGACTTTCTGAAAAAAATACTTAAAGAAGTTGTGCAATAGAATAGAGTTTAGACTTTCTAAAAAATAATTGACCCTAGAAGCGCTCTGATACCAGATGAGAGGATCCTTCCTAAACAAATTAATATATAATTGAAAATACATGAAATAAACTATGATAATTAACAATATATTAACTTGAATAAGCAGAACTGAATTACAATGGCTAAATTGTAGAATCATTGGTCTTTTTGAGGGGACAACTTCCTTTGAGCAAGCTCAATATAATAAATTTATGGTCATCATTGATCTCAACACTTACCTATATACTAAGTCTAATCTAAGCAATTATTACTTCCCATGAATGTGGATAAAACAAAATACTCACGGGATGACTTAAAAAATATATGCATCCATAACAACTATTACACTAACAAAATAAATTGAAGAGGTAGCATGGGTTCCTAACAGTAAAGGCAATTGTTGAGTGGCTTATCCCAAAGAGTATCACAGAGGTAAGAAGTTTACATGGTTTAACAACTTTTTATAGAAAGTTTATTAATAATTTTAGTAGTCTTGTTGCACCAATAACAAATCATATGAGAGGAAAAGAATTTACATGGACAAGGCCAACAACAGAAAGCTTTGATTTATTGAATAAAAAAATTATAAAAAACCCATTTTAGCATTACTAGATTTTAGCAAAGTATTTGAGGTTGATTGTGATATTTCGTTTGTAGGAATTGGTGTTGTGTTGAGTCAAGAAGGGAAGCCACTAGCATATTTCAGTGAAAAATTAAATGAGATAAGAACAAAATATTATACGTATGATGTTGAATTTTATGTCATTGTACAAGCATTAAGACATTGGAGGCATTACCTAGTGCCTAAAGAGTTTATCTTATTTACTGATCATGAAGCTTTAAAGTATGTGAACACTCAAAAGAAGTTAAATAGTAGGCATGCAAAGTGGGTGTCTTTATTGTAGGGTTATGTATTGAAGCACAAATTAGGAAAATAAAATAAAGTAGTTGATGCTTTGAGCAAGCGAGAGGGGTTAATAACTACTATGGTGAGTGAAGTAGTTGGATTTGAGTTTATTAAAGAAGTATATGATACCAATCCGAATTTTGCAAGATAGTTGAGCAATGCAGGAATCCATTGGTAAGTGATACAAGTAATGTTTATGAAGAGTATATTATGTAGGATGGATATCTCTTCAAAGAGAAATAATTATGTATTCCAATTGGATCTCTAAGAGATAATATAATAAAATAATTACATAGTGGTGGTTTGGCTAGACATTTTGGTAAGACAAAGACTAGCTTTGGTGGAAGAGAAGTATTTTTTTCCAAAGATGAAGAAAGATGTGACAAGATATGTTGCAAGGTGCAGGATATATCAAGTGGAAAAAGGACATGCATAAAATATAGGGTTGAACATGCCATAATTGCTTCTAAGATGACCATGGACAAATTTGAGCATGGATTTTGTGTTGTGATTACCAAACACACAAAGAAGTAATGATTCAATTTTTATTGTTATAAAAAGGTTTTCTAAGATGATTCATTTTATTACATGTAATAAAACCAGTGATACCACTAGAGTTGTAGAACTATTTTTTAAGGATATAGTGAGATTACATGGTGTTCCAAAAACCATTACATCAGATAGAGACACAAAAATTTTAAGTCATTTTTGGAAGACTTTATGGAGGAAGATGGGGAATAATCTACAATTCAGTTGTGCATACCATCCCCAAAGAGATGGATAGACAGAAGTTGTGAACATGAGCTTGAAAATTTTGTTGAGATGCATAGTTGGAGAGAAGTCCAAGCAATGGGACTTGGTTTTATTGCAAGATGAGTTTACATATAATAGTTCAGTGAATAGATCAATAGGAAAATCAATATTTTAAATTTTTTATAGAATAAATCCTATGAGTGTTTTAGATTTGGTACAGTTACCAATTGTAGAACGAGTTAGTGATGATATAGAAGCATTTGCAAAACGTATACAATAGTTACAAGAAGGAGAAAGTTGAAACAAAGTAATGAAAAGTATAAAGTAGCAGCAGATGTCAGAAGAAGGCCAAAAATATTTGAAGAAGGAGATTTAAAGAGATATTTTTGAAAATCACATATAATAAGTTGAAGCACAAGAACATTGGATCATGCAAAATTTTAAAAAAAATCAATGACAATGCTTATAAGGTAAGTTTACCACAAAATTTTGATATCTCTCCAGTATTTAATGCTTCATATTTAAATTATTTTTATGGATAAGATAGTGAAGGTGAATAAGATGAAGAAGTAGATTGTTGGCAATAGGTATTAAATTAAAAAAAAAAAAAAGATAGTGTAGGTTTTAGATAAGAAGACGGTAAACACAAGGCAAAGAAGTTATGATAGGTATTTAGTACAGTGGAAAGGATTAGAATAGGAAGACAACACTTGGATTACAAGATGGGAGATGAAAAAAATCGATAAGAACAAATGGCAATAGTACAATCAGAGCAACTCGTAGGAGCTGAATTATTTTCAACCAAAAGAAAAGGAAGTAGAAAAAGAGGCTAAACTTATGGAGGCCATAAATTTTGATCCGTAACTCTGTTTGAGCCCATATTCGCACCAAAACATTTGTCTCAAAAATTTTAATGCAACCATAACCTGCACTTCTGGTTATAAGATTTTTTTGATATTTTTTAGAGGCCATACGTGACCATCTGAGGGTTTAAAATTGCAGTTTAATTTTATTTTTGGGTTTCTTCTAAATTTATTTAAAAACCCAAAAATAAAATTAAACTACAATTTTGAACCCTCAGATGGTCATGTATGGCCTCCTAAAAATATCGAAAACATCCCATAATCGAAAGGTAGATTATGGTTGCATTAAAATTTTTGAGATTGCCATTTTGACATGAAGATGGGTTCAAATAGAGCTATAGATCAAAAGTTTTGGCCTCTAAAAATTTGACTTCTTTTTCTGCATCAGGGTTGTAAGCATGTTTCCAAGGTTCCATATGGTCTATAAGTTTTGTGAGCAAAATCTTAAGTAAGAAACATGAAGATTTCAAAGCTGTAAGATGAAAAGTAGAGATTTTAAAATCATTTAGGAATATCAACAGGTTTGTAATAGAATATACAAGTTTCCATCTCTTGTAATGTCAAAATAGGGTTTTAGATCTCATATAGACATATCCAACAAAGGAAGTTTATGTCCTTCCTGAGACATACCTGTGAGAGCCTCATTGGCCTTCTAAGGAGGAGCTTAATAGGCCTTATAAGGTTCAAATAAATAGTGATCAAATGATTAACAATAGTGTAACTGCTTCAAGCATTTTCTCAAGCCTGCACATAGAGTAAGGGACATATTGTTGGATCTCTTACCAAATAATTAAGAAACCTGTCTTCTATAATCCTTGTTTGAGATGTTAAAATAGAAAATGTAGGGTATGAGGCAAGGGAGCAGAATGGAATGCAGATTATTGAAGAAGTTGCTCATATAAAACATGTTCCCAACCTACTCTTGACCAATACAACTACTGGAAACACCCTCTTAGTGTTAGAAGCTAAGCATTCAAGGCCTCCAACTAAGCAATTCAATTTTTTTGAACCTCCTCAAGCATTTACAATGCACAAAAAATAACCTAAACAAGTTTTCAAGGACTAAGACAAGATCTCTTCAGACTAATGAATGATTCAAGTTGCTTGAGAAGGTAAATAAAACATGGAAACCAGTTGGAAACATGCTCCTAAAGAAGTGAAATCTCATCAAGGTGATTGACATTCATGAGAAACATGTGTAAAGGCTCTAAATGGGCGAGTTATGTTAGTTTGAGACCTATTTTGGTGCAAGAGACTTAACAAGGAATCTAAGCAATGAGAACAAGTCAAGATTAACTACCTTCTCTCCAACCATCACATGTTCAAGAGAAAGGTGGAGAGTTCATATCTTTTCTATGAGTTTCTCAAGCAAGACGACTAAGTCATCAGCCAAGGAGCATCAAAGGTAACTGATCCAAGAGACATTTGGAGTGAAGATAGGTTAATTTATCCTCCATGATGCCTAAGCAACCAACCAAGTCTACATGGAACAAATGCAAGGCATTGAAGGAGTTAATGTATTCAACTTCTTAGTCTCATTTTATTACACATGTCTGGATTGATGGAGGTAGTTAATGAAGTTATTATATCTTCTTCTCTCACTCACTTGTACTCGCTATATATGACTGTAAAATGATTTGAAAAGAACCTTCTACTTTGTTGTAGAAAAAAATTGTTTTCTTGAAGATTGTACACATTTTCTTGGCCTTGAAATCAATAAAGAACTAATATTGCATTTTCATTTGTTGTTATATTGTGTGTACCTCTAATTTTATGGTGTGTATTGTGGATTACCAGTCTCTTTTGGCCTGTTTCAAGGTTTATTGTAGACATTTCATCCATTTTACAGTTGTAATCTCTTTCATTTTACCTTTATGCAGTGTTTATTTGTAAGTTGTGAGTTTTTATCTTTTCTAAGGGTTTCTTATGTTTTTCAAGCAAGTTGATGAGTTCTATAAACATTGGTGCATGACCACTTTGCATTTTTCAATTTACTTCTATCCCTTTTCCTTGATGAAATACTTAGTTAAGGTTGTGAATAGTCCCTGTTAAGTAGTGTTTTAGGCTTGCAAACTGATTATACATTATCTGTACTCAGTTTCGGTAGGAACTGGCCTTTTCCAAAAGTTCATCCGAAGCAGCCAATGTCCAACACCTTGGGGATGTTCCCATTGTTGCATTGGATCAACTTAATGATCAAACAGGTGTAAGATCCATGTGGCAACTATCTTCAAGGGATTTTTTAGAGGCAAAATTAGAGTGGCCTAATATTAAAACAATATGCTTGTTTGAATCATTCAACTTGTGTCTTGTTGCATAGAGAACTAATGTGTGACATCTTCATAAAACCATTGATAAATGCCACGTTTGTAAATTTAAAATTTATCTTTCAATAAATAAATCATCACCACTTGTGTGTAATCTCTAACGACATCTTTTTTGTGCTCATCAACTTGGTTTGAAGGAAAACATTAATGTTGTACTAATCTTGGTGCCACTTGGGCACCTTTGTTGGGCAAGATGTGACCTCACAACATCCTACCTTTGGGTTTATTGTGGTTACTATTTTTAAGAGTAACCCAACACTTTGCGTGTGTCTAATTATTCTCGCATTACCATGTTTGTATGTTTTGGTGATTAATTAAAATTATTGAATGATTAAAACATTGAAATTTGGTACCCACTTATATTATGTATGTCATTTATAGGCATTATTATGTGAGGCTTATTTTTTATCCTCAGATGATATTCTTCTAAATTCATTGAATTTTGAAGCATATCATAACGCCGATAAGAGTTTCATAGGATGGAAAACACGAAAATTGAAGAAATAGTTATGAAAAGTTTTAAATTGTGACAACTACCATGTTTATATAACTACAATATAATTTATTTTATTTTTAAATTACTTGTAATCCATTGGGATGACCAAAGAATAAGGCTTGGAGTTCTACAAATGGGGAGATGAAAAGTCTTCTTCCATTAATGAAGCTCCAAGCTCCTCACTTGATCACCTTTGTCTTCTTCGCCACCATGGTCCTGATTTATTTCTATGTTTTCCTTACTCAATCTTGGTCCTTAGCCCTTGTTAATACCCCTTGGATGTGTGTGTTTGGTTCTCTTACTTTCTATTTGACTATTATCTTTCCTTTTTATTTTGTGCTTTGTTGGTTGTCTTATTTTATCTGCTTAGCTAGGTCATTTTAGTGTTTGAGAGTTTGGGTTAACATCTCTCTCTCCCCCCTCCCTGTTTTAAGGAGGTCAAAGCTGACAACGCTCAGGCTCGTGTAAACATTGGGAAGGATTTGAAAAAGGGAGAGTGCATTAATGAAGTTTGTAAAGACAAGGATTCAAATAAGAATTATCCTCACGAAGGCTCTCATTCAAGTTTGGAAATTCCAAAAAGTCATGAGCAAGGAGAGGGTAGGAAATTGTTCATTGAGATTCTTCAAGTGGAAGAAAACCCTAAGCAATCAAAGGGAGTGACATTCAATTTCAATGGATTCAACTCAGAGGGGTGTAGAGCAGATGATCAGAACAGTGAACAAATTAGTAAGTCCACTAACCTTCTAAAAACCCTAACATTGTCTCCTAATGAAGCCACAGAAAAGGATTTATAGTTGGAGGAAATTAGGATTAAAAATGTTGGTATTTTGTTTGTTTGTTTGAATAGATATTTTCTACCATCTATGACTTTCTTTGACAACTGGTTGAATTCCTTATGGGGGGAAAGATGGGTATGTATGTCATCTTCTTTAGAATGATTCAAAGAGGAGTTTTCATGGTTTTGTTCCAAAAATATAATATGCAAAGGAGAGTTATTAGCAAACCTATGTAGAATGTTGGCCAAAATATTTTTAGGGCAATTCATTGGAACCCTAATCTTGAATGCAAGGATATTATTTTTAAGACTTCCCCTAGACAGATTGATATAAAGAATGTCTCGATTCAAATTTTGAACTTTCTCCCTTAAGCTCTCAAATCATTGGGGGAAGTGTTAAGGATAGAAGATACTAGAAGATCTCTGGCTCACATACATGCATGATCTGTAATCGCAAACAAACAAGTGTTGTAGTAGAAAAAACACGCTTGTAATGGATCGAAACCTTAATAGAATGATTTAATAAAAATTGGCATTTTAAATGATTACAGAATTAAAATTGGCTTTAAAATGTCCAAAATACACTAAATTTAAGAGTGCAATAAATAAAGAGACCAGTTTGATAGAAATACCACACTCGATTTGATAACGAAGTTCGGCTATAAAGCCTACGCCTCTAAATCCGCTCCAATGGGGGGATCGCTCCCATTATAATATTGTAAAATATCTTTACAAATATTTTAGAGTTATCAAAATCAACTATTCAGGCTTATTCTTGTCTAAGAGATACTCTCGAAAACAAAACTATGTTGTTCGATCCTTTTAAAATTCTCTAAGTCCCTTCACCACTCTCATACATGCCTTGGAATCACTATTCACATCCAAAACCTTGCCTTTAAATACAAACTCCACCCCTTTATATAATGCTTCCACCAACATCCCAATCGGTTGGGAGCTTATCTTTTTATCATAAATAACAAGGTTCAAATCCCTTCTCAACGGTTTCGGTGGTCAATGTTATCCTTTATCCCACATTGGGAAGGTGGAAGGTTCTTTGGATATTGATATACCACATAACTCGTGGTTTATAATGCCAAGTAATTGGCATTACCACTTATTGCGTGGGAATTTGTGGTGGCATATGGAAAGTGTGGGTTAGAATATGGATGTTGGGATATGGAATGTGACATGGAATATATGGTCATGTGGCAGGGATGTGGAAACTATGAGGTGTCACGTGAAAGTGATAGATTATATGGTTTGTTTGGAATATTCAATGATAATTAATTACAATATAGTTAAATTGGACCATAGTAAATGGTGGCAAGCCACGTGGTGGCTTGAGGACCCACCACGTGGACCAATCTCCACTCACCGCTTATCATCCACTCACCAATTGTTGATGTCCAACTAGATGTTCCACCAAACTAATTTTTTTAATTTACTCGGTTCAATCTTCAACATGCAATATCTTGCGCATACGGGCTCTGTTTTACGAACCATGAAATGCACTAGAAACCTCTTGACGAACTCTTCGTCACGTCAATGATCAACATGCAATTTGATGACTTCACTTTTAGAGCAAAATATAGATTCTCCTAAATCAATCCTCCCCACTAGGAGCTTTTGGACCTCCAAAAGTTGATTAATTGGTAAAGAGGTGAGGGTATTTCTCCCTCACTTTTTTGACTCCCATCCATTTGACCTTGTTTGGGTGCATCCCTTTGAGACCAAAACGAAGATATTCAACATCTCCCTTTCATGAAGTCCGCACCTTCCTGTCAATAATTATATCTTCCTGCAATGTTGTTAGATATTATGGAGCAAAATCATCAACAAAAGGAATCGAACACTCTCATCATGATCTACAATTCGAAGGCTCATACAATTTCAAATTTTCCACATTTACAACTAAATAAATTTGCATATAAGATGGCAAATCTAATCAAAAAGCATTTTTACCAATCTTTTCTGTAATCTGGAAAGGACCAACCGGATTGGTTTCAATTTTTTACCTTCACCTGTCAGCCTTTCCTTACTGATGTGAAGCCATACCAAATCACCTAAAATAAATTGGTGATCAACACGATGTTTGTCATGTCTTTGATTTATACTTTGCTTGACTTTTCACCAACTGATCTCAGATAGTTTGGTGTACCTATTGTATCTTTTCAATGAACTTCTTGGCTCTAACAACATCATTACGTTCATCATCATTTGAATCATATTTGTAACAAACATCTAGAGGAGATTTAGGCAAATATCCATAACAAACTTCAAAAGGAGATTTCTTAGTAGAAGAATGAAGTGCATGGTTGTAAGCATGTTGAATATAGCATAAATGTTCATCCCACAACTTGGGATGTTTACTGCAATAACCCCTAAGCAAATGTGCCACTGTGCGGTTCACAACCTCTGTCTGACCATCGATCTGTGAATGAAATTTAGTGCTCGTATTCAACTTAGTGTCCATCAATTACCACAATGTTGACCAAAATTCCCCAAGAAATTGAGAATCCTGATCTGAAACAATAGAAGTGGGCAAACCAAAATGAACCCATACATGCTAAAAGAACAAGTGTGACATACCTTCCCCTGTAATCTGCTTAATGCAAGGAATCAAAACACACATCTTGCTAAATCTATCCACTACCACATACAAGTAATCGTGTTTCCTCCATGACATAGGCAAACCTCCTAAAAAGTCCATGGAAATATTTTCCCAGGGATGGGTAGGAACGGGTAAGAGAGTGTAAAGTCCCAATTTCTTGTTACTAGGTTTTATTGTAGGATAAAGAACACACCCTTTGATATATTTGGAAACATTTTCCTACATACGGCGCCAATAATAATACATTCTCAAATGTGCAACTGTTTTACCTACTCCAAAATGATCAGAAATAAGAGAAGTATGTGCTTCCCTAATCATGTACACCCTTTCATTTTGAGGAATGCAAAGTTTACGTAAATGATACAAAAGTTCATTATGCACGTGATAGTCTGATTCTTCTACCAGTTTTCCACTCATCTAGTCTTTATACACATCCTTAAATTCATCATCATCAACATATTATTATTTATAACTTTCATGAGTTAAAGAACCATGCTCTAAAATAATAGATGCAACTACCATAGGAGGCCTAGAAATCATGTCAAGAACTTTAATCTGAATACCTTTCTTATACTTGATCACATGATGAAACTGTTGTAGGAAACCCATCCAATGAAAATGACTAGACTGTTGTAGCTTGGCCTGTGATAGGAGATACTGAAGGGGCTGATGATATGAATGTATCACTGTCTCATTTCCCATCAAGTAATGTTTCCACTTCTTAACACTTTGAACCAATGCATACAATTCCTTATCATAAGTCGGAAAGTTTCTTACCACAGGTGTGAAGGTCTCAGAATGATAGCATATTGGCTTCTTTCCTTGCATCAAAACAACTCCCATAGCATAATCACTTGCATCTGTCTCGATCTCAAATGGCTAATGCAAATCAGGAAGTGCCAAGACAGGAGCAGTACTAATATTTGTCTTCAAAGTGTCGAAAGCCCTTTGTTGCTTGCCTCCCCACTGAAAGACATGTTTAGTAATAGTCAAATAATGCAAAGGTGATGCAATAAGTGAGAAATTAGCAATGAATTTTCTCCAATATTGTACTGCACCAAGAAAACTTCTAACCTCAGTTACATTATTGGGTTTAGGCCATTTAACCATAACCTAAACTTTTGCAGGATCAATTTTCAACTCACCATGTCCTACAATATAACCCAAGTAAACCAAAGAGGTCTTGCCAAATTCATATTTAGACAATTTCAAATAAAGTTTCTCCCTTCTCAATGCATCAATGGCTTTCCTAATATGAATCAGATGATCTTCCCATGACTGACTGAAGATCAAAATATCATCTAAGTAGACTATAACAAAATTATCAAGGAATGCCCTGAAAACATCATTCATCAAATGCATGAATGTAGCTGGTGCATTGCATAACCCAAAAGGCATGACAAGCCATTCAAACAATCCATGTTTTGTCTTAAAAGCGGTTTTCCAAATATCACCATCATTAATCCTAACCTGATGATAACCACTTTTCAAGTCTAACTTAGTGAAATAGATAACATTTCTTAACTGATCAAGCATATCATCAATACGAGGAAGAGGGTAGTGATTCTTAATAGTAATTTTGTTCAAAGCATGGAAATCAACACACATTTGTCATGTGCCATCTTTCTTTGGTACCAAAATAATAGGCGAACCAATAGGAGATGAACTTGGACGAATAACACCTTTTTTCAAAAGTTCCATTACCTGCTTCTTGATTTCCTCATTTTCCACCACTGATAATCTGTACATGCCAATGTTAGGGAGAGGATAATCATTTACAACTAAATTTCATGTTAAACTCCCCTTTCAAGGGGCAACCCTTTAGGATCCTGAAATACATCATCATAACTAGAAATGATTTCAATAAATTCTTTCTTATCTCTAGGATCACAATTTTTCATAGCCTAGGAATATTCTTTTTCCTTAGACTTAATCAATATGAGACAAAAATTCATGCTTGAATTGACTAGTCTTTTCATTTGCCCTGTTGTAACTAAGGAAAGACTCGTCTTAACATGATGTGCTCTGACTATATATTTAATGCCATCCTTAACAAGCAAATGCTTATTCTCCTCCTTATAGAAGATTGTTTTTATATCATAAAGATAAGGGCTTCCTAAAACAATCCCACATATGTCTAGAGAGACTACATCCAAATCAACTTCATCCACAAATTTATATGTGATGACAAATTTCAATATGCAAGTTTTGGTTACTTGTAGTTTTGCATCATCACACACCCAACCAAGTGGATTGTGTTTCAGATGGGGATTTGTTTGTAGGCCTAGCTTTTTAACAATCTCTTTAGAAATCAAGTTTGCATGTGATCTACTATCAAATAGAGTGTCAATCTTAGTATGTTTTGCAACAACCCTAATGTGGAACAACTCATTTCTTTTCTTATCATCATGCACAGTTTTCTATTTTGAAGAGGAAGCAACATTAGATGACTTAGTGCTAGAAACAGAAAGAGAAGAATAATTCTACATACTCATAGATGTGATCTTAGTTTCATCCCCTAAGTCTAAACCCAGATCCTGAACTACAGTATTAATTTTTTTATCTTTTTTAACCTATTAAAAGGACTTAACTCGGGATGTAATTTCCAACACTTAGACTCATCATGATTTTTCTTGCAATGATTGCAAATTGGCTTACCCTCTTCTTCGATGAACAATAAAAGTGGATTTTTGTTTACCCTTTCCAGAACTTTGCCATTTAGAATGCTTAACATCAGATTGCTTACCTTTAACTTTAAGAAATTATTATTTTGTCTATTTTCCTCTAGCCTCTAAATGAATGGCTTTAACACATGTTTCATCTAAACTAGTGGGATTGAGAACCAGAATCATGTGTTTCAAGTAACTATGCAACCCACCTATATACTTAAGCAATGTTCCCTATGTATAAAGAGGAATATTCAAAACTAAAGCCTTTTTCCTAGATTCCTGTTTATAATCTTGAACACTTTGGCCTTTAGTTTGTCTGAAAGATTGACAATCCATCATGGCTTGTTGCATATAGCTTAAAGGATAAAATTGTTTTCTGAGTGCATCAACAAATTCACTCTAAGTGAAAATCAAGTTACTTATATTAATCTCGCTTTCCTTCAACTTACTCTCCCACCACATGAGAGTTGTCCCTCCTATTTGAAGAGTAGCTACGTGAATTTTAGCCTCATCCTCTGTAATCTTCTAGACCCTACAATATACTTCCATTTACTTTATCCAGTTATCTAGCTTCTCTACATTAACCTCCCCATTAAACATCAACAATTCAAAACTTAATATCTAGTTTTAGTGAAAGAAGAGATTCAACAGCATTTTTATCTTTACCGTCATTCGAAGAGGAGGAAGGTTTCTCAAAAAATTTACCACCTTCATCATGATCCATTCTCTTTTGTCTTTCATGGTAAAGCTCATCGACCATATCCTTCATTTCTAAGAAGGCCTGCCGAAAAGCTCATTGATGATGATTCACCTTCTTACAAAATAAAACTCTGATCCACAAATGCTGCAACAGCTCTACCAGCTGAGCTAAGACGGCTCTAATGATGAACACAGCTCTCTTACCAAATTATGCGCTCACCTTCTGCACAAGGCTCTGGGGACTCAATTCTCCAACCTGCAAAGAGCCAAGCATCAATAATACAAAGACCAAATTAGAAACATGACTCTGCACTTCACTCTGTGCTTCGTATATTCAAGCCTACAGAGTCCATAGATTCAAGCCTGAAGAGTCCGTAGATTCAAGTCTGCAGAGTCTGTAGATTCAAGCCTGCTGAGTCAACCATGAATTTAAAAACACTTCTGGATACCCATTAAGCCCTTATTTAACATACTGGAGAATCTCATGAGGTTGCTTTGTACGGAATTGTACTTTCTTCTTTAAGCCCTGCTCTAATTAGCCCTCCAAACAGGAAAATCTTCAAATCTGAAAATATACATTGAGTGTTAAAGAAAACCAATCACAATTTTAGACACCCTTTAACTTACTTATGCTTATCCCAAAGTTTCAAGTCTCCACCATCACTGGAAATACCATTTCCTTCAACCCACCTAACCTCTTCTTGTTTGCCCTTAAGTTCAACTTCTTGGTTTATGAGACAAATCCGTACTGTACGGATGGTACCACTTCCAAAACACTTGAATCATTCATGGTTTCACAAAACAAGCATGTTCACCAAGTTTCAACTTCTTACAAGGGTTAGAACTCCATTTTTAGCATTTTCTCCAAAATGAACTAACTTTTGCACAGTCCTAGACAAGCCTGGAAAGGAAAAATTACATATTTTGAGCATAACAGGCTTTAAAAACATCATTCCAACTTCAAAAGTTCTATTTTTTTATTCTCAAATGTTTATCTTTAGGCACCTAAGGTTAATCATGTATGGATTTTCTCATATTACAAAATTTTCTCAAAACTGAATTCTCAGGACAACAAACAGGGTGTTTGCAAATAATTTTATAACTTGAACACATTTGCCCTTCAAGCCTGCAATTTACTTTTACAACTCTATAATAACATCCCTCAACTTTTATCTTTTTAAACTAATGCTGATAATTTGTGGTTTGTTCCCAGCTATAACCTATGCATGATCTCTAGTGCATAGAACCTTGTTTTAGCAAGCTTCAACCAAAGAAAACATTATCAAGTCTGAGTCTTAAGTGTCACAAGGACTAAAACAGTTCCAAATCACCTTTTCCTTATGTCTATGAACCTTATCAATATTCACAAACTAATCAAACACCCATTAACATCATCCCATGAGGCTATTCTAGCTCAAACACTTAAATTTGCACCAAGAACATGTATTAAAAGATCAATACATACCATTCACACTCAGGGACTCCAGATGGACAATTCAGTAGCTTTGTCCTTTCTTTTATTGCTTTCAAACATCTATTACAAACCCATATGCATTCCAATTCACACCTCTATGTACAAGGACCTAAAAAGGTCTATAATACACCCGAACTTCAAACAATGAACTTGATTGTTCTTGAATCTCACTTCAATACCTTTAAATGACTCCTAAAGCCTCTATAATTTAGATTTAGGCCTCCTAAACTTACTGATTCGAACTCCTCATCAATAGAAACAAACTCTCTTTGTTTAGAATGGTCTTAAAACTGCCCATGATCTTCTCCTTTGACAACTCAATTTTTAACAACTTGCCAACTTGCTTCTTTATCTTGACAAATTAGACTTTTCTCCCCCTTCCAACGTGGGGATTAGGTAATGAGCTGTTGTTACTAAGGTAGAAACACATTTACAAGTTGTTTTTACTTTCATAAACCCCTTATGTGAGGTTTAGCGCTTACTTGCCTTTTTTTTAGAATTTGATTTTTTTTCAAATCAATGTTTTTGGAGGGAAATTCTATGATTTGAATTCTCTTGCCCCTATGGACCTTTTAACACGTATAAAAATTTCGAAACACCTAATAGAGACTATTCAAACTATCTAAGACCTCATAAGGTCTTTACAATGCATTACATGCTTTTTAAGACCTCTAGGCCTTTACAAACAACTTCTTGTTTCCCTAAACCTATTTACATGTTTGAGTGATGCACCTGCATCACTCGTTCAGACTCGAAGTCATCTCCCATTTTTGCAGTTAATCTTGATCCAACATTTGGATTGTACTCAGCCAATTCTCCTTCACCCCACCTAGATCTCAACTTTGTCAACATACACTAGCAATCCACACAGTTACATATGAATTCCACTCTTATACTAAATTATGATCCATAATCGCAAACAAATAAGTGTCGTAGTAGCGAAAACACACTTGCAATGGATCGAAACCTTAATATAACGATTTAATAAAAATCAACATTTTAAATGATTACAGAATTATAATCGACTTTAAAATGTCCAAAATACACTAAATTTTAAGAGTGCAATAAATAAAGAGACCAGTTCAATAGAAATACCACACTCGATTTGATAACGAAGTTTAGCTATAAAGCCTACGCCTCCAAATCCGCTCCAATGGGGGGATCGCTCCTATTATAATATTGTAAAATATCTTTACAAATATTTTGGAGTTACCAAAATCAACTATTCGGGCTTATTCTTGTCTAAGAGATACTCTCGAAAACAAAACTATGTTGTTCGATCCTTTTAAAATTCTCTAAGTCCCTTCACCACTCTCATACATGCCTTGGAATCACTATTCACGTCCAAAACCTTGCCTTTAAATATAATCTCGACCCCTTTATATAATGCTTCCACCAACGTCCCAATCGGTTGGGAGCTTATTTTTTTATCACAAATAACAAGGTTCGAATCCCTTCTCAATGGTTTTGGTGGTCAATGTTATCCTTTATCTCACATTGGGAAGGTGGGAGGTTCTTTGGATATTGATATACCACGGAACCCGTGGTTTATAATGCCAAGTAATTAGCATTACTACATATTGCGTGGGAATTTGTGGCGGCATGTGGAAAGTGTAGGTTAGAACGTGGATGTTGGGATATGGAATGTGACATGGAATATATGGTCACGTGGCAGGTATGTGGAAACTATGAGGTGTCACGTGAAAGTGATAGATTATATGGTTTGTTTGGCATATTCAATGATAATTAATTACAATGTAGTTAAATTAGACCACAGTAAATGGTGGCAAGCCACGTGGTGGCTTGAGGACCCACCACGAGGACCAATCTTACCTCGCCACTTATCGTCCACTCGCCAGTTGTCGACGTCCAACTGGATGTTCCACCAAACCATTTTTTTTATTTGCCCGGTTCGATCTTCAACGTGTGATATCTTGCTTATATGAGCTCTGTTTTGCGAACCATTAAATGCATCGAAAAGCTCTCGACGAGCTCTTTGTCGTGTCAATGATCAACTTGCAATTTGATGACTTCATTTTTAGAGCGAAATATAGATCCCCCTGGATCAATGCAAGAGTTTTAATGTCCTTGGAACTGTTTGAAGTGTTCCCTGAAACACTAATTTTCAAAATTAAAAGCTAGTCATTTTCCTACCCAATTAATGGTTTGGGAGGCCTCAATGCTTTTTTTTTTGTAAAAAAGATTGTTATCAAAAAAACAATTGCCCTTTGCTAAACATGACGGTCAACAAAATCCAAGATGAGGGGAAAGGTCCTCCACAAAATACAGAGGTCAAGTCTGGTGGTTGTTTGAATTTGACTAAAATAGATATTGTGATGAGGGACAACCCATCGTATGAATCCGAGAAAGAGAATAAACCACCTTCCTCAAATAAAGCCCTTGTTCCTCCTTTTGCGCTCCCTCCTCCCTTCCCCCCCCCCACTCCTTGCCCCACCTACTCCATTGTACTCCCCTCATGTTGTCCCTCTCTAGATGGAGAGAGACTTGTCAGTACTAGGGAGATGTATACATACCGTATACAGGGGGTTCTAGTTTGAGTATGTCGGCCAATCATCTCCCATCTAAAATAGAGATATAGGGCCCATTGGCCAAACCCAATCTTGACTATCGGTAGTATTGAATAAAACCCAATCGTATATAAGAGAGATCAATCGAGTGCCATATTGAGTTGAGTAAGAGAAGTCTCACTTTTCTACGTTCTCTTAATGTTTTTGAAGCTCTTGTTGATGAAGATGCACTTCCCTCACCTTCCTTCAAACCCACAGTTACATCTTGGGGAGAAAGTCAAAAAGATGTTCTTGAGATTGATAATCTACCACCTCCAGAGAGATCTTTTGATGAGTATGTTGCCATTCTACTTGCACCACCGTGCACTAAGATCTTTACCCCCGACTCCTCATCTATACCCCTAAAGTTGGGCTTCTTAATAGAATCATTGATTCCATAGATATCTCACCACTACCAGATGTGGCTAAGGGAAAAGAGTTGCCCTTAACAAAGAAATATCCCCTTACCATGTTGGATATAATTGGCTAGAAACCTCAAATAAAAGTTAAAGTTAGGGTTAAGAGTCTTAAAACTCAGATCTCTTGCTTTTCTCTATAGGGTTCTGCAAATAGCGATGATGGCAAAAAAATTAAAAGAGCTTCTCAAAGTATTCTTGAAGACTCTAAAAAGAAACCCAAAGATAAAGAAAATAAGGTTCCCTAGTGTTTCAATAGGCTTTACCAAAATAAAGAGAGGTCCAATCCCCCAGGGCATGTCAAATAAACCCCTTTCCGCCTTCCATGAAGGTTGTTAGTCGGAATGTTAGAATCCTTGAATCACTTGATAGAATGCTCATTGTCAAGCAATTCAGACATTCAAGAGATCAAATTGACTTCCTATTTTTAATGGAAGTCATGGAAGTTGGACCTACATTGGATATGGTTTTGAATTTTGTGTGGTCGAAGTGTGTACACTTCTTGACTGACCACTCTAGGGCTAAAGGTGGTGCCTTTATACTCATTAATCCTGAGTGGTCAGATGTCATTATATAACATGTCTTCTCACCTTGTTAAAGAGTTGTTTGGGTTATTTGCTCTCAACATAATAAGATCTTTGGGATTTGTAATTTGTATGCCCCTAATGACTATAGAGAGAGAAGTGAGCTTTGGCACTAGCTTGCATCCAATCTAAAAAATCTCTCGTTGATTGTGGGAGGAGACTTCAATATGGTCAACGACAGAGAAGACAAGGGTGTTGAGCCCCTCTCTCAGAAAGGCAATGAGCTCTTCTTTTGGTTAACATTGAAGCACATCCATAAGCTAGAGGACCCATTGGCAAGAGTAAATCCTATAGCAAAGGGATTTGGTTCGCTTGGTGTAATAATCATACCAAGAACAAGAATCTACTCTAGACTAGATAGATTCTACCTCCACAAGGACTCCTTCAATATCCAGCATGTTTTTAAGGGCAACCTAGTCAAGGTTCTCCCGTCTGCTATTTCTGATCACCACCCCATTGAAATCATTGTCCCTTAAAATTGATGATGCTAATAAGAAAGATGATTGGAAAGGTCTGTATAAGCTCAATGTTTCTCACCTACAAGATAGAGAATGTACAGAGTGAATTCAAGCTTCATGGAACATTGCCAAAATGATAAGTGAGTCTTCTAGCATTGATACTTAGAATAATTGTATGAATTTAAGCAAGCAATTTATGAGAATTCAGAAGCAAGTCAAGGCTAAAAGAAAGAAAAAAATTCAGAGATTCCAAAGAAAAACTTACTATGGTTGAAAATGCTATTTAGGGTGATCCTTCCAATGGTGATATTTTGTGTAATTTGGTGGCCCTCAAGTATAATATCAGAATGACATAGCAATACATGGCTAGAGGGCTAAATCAAAGCCAAGCTTAATTGGTTAAAACTAGTGGATAAGAGCACTAAGTACTTCTGCAAACAACTCAAAGCAAAACATAATAAATAAATAAAATCAACAAATTGATATTGGAGGAGTGCTTACTAAATAAAGAAGTGAAATTAAAAATGCTTTATTTGCAGTCTACCCCAGCTTGTTCTCGGATGGCTCTAACCAGCGGATTGAGATGAATACAAATATCTATTCTAATAGCATTCCAAAAAAAAATCTCTTTAAAGCAAGTTGCCTCCCTTGACAGTTATTTCTCTTTTGATGAAGTC
Organism: Torreya grandis; assembly: GCA_037957365.1. NCBI lineage: Eukaryota > Viridiplantae > Streptophyta > Pinopsida > Cupressales > Taxaceae > Torreya > Torreya grandis. Next base: position 4,292,751 of record JARHVA010000011.1, read on the forward strand.
TTGTTTGCCATTGATTCCCTTAAGAATGACAAGGCTCCTAGCATTGATGCTTTTCCATTTGATTTTTATAAGGTGAATAGAGATTGGATTGCCTAGGAATGCCTTAAATTTTATAGAGAAGCGCTAGAGGTTGGTTCTCTTGGCCTTAACATCAATAGGGGAGTAGTTAAGCTCATCCTTAAAGAGGGTGATCAAACTCAAGGCAAAAATTGGAGACCGATGACCCTATCGAATGTCTCATACAAAACCCTTACAAAGATGCTTGCTAGGAGAATATCCTCCCTACTTCCCCACATCATTTCTAACACCCAAATCGGTTTTGTTGAGGGGAGATACATTCTTGATAGCCTTTTGTCTAGCTAGGAAGGCATGCAATGGGCTCATGATTCTAATCAAGAGGTGGGGATGATACTCCTAGATTTTGAAAGGGCTTGTGACAAAATTGAGCAGCCCTTCATTGATACTACGCTCCATGCTTTTGGATTTCATGACATATTCTACATAATGGTCAATGTTTCATTTGAATATGCCTCATTTGTGATTGAAGTTAATGGGACACTTATTGAATCTCTTAACCTTCAACATTCCATTAGACAACGACACCCCCTGGGCCCCTCTCGTTTTGTAATTACAGTAGATTCTCTCTACTACACATTAAGAGATGCCCCCTTGAGTCCCCTTGTGAAAGAGCTCTCCTTACCTAACGAAATTGAACTCTTGAATGTGTGTTTTGCAGATGATACTACTATTGTCTTCGAAAAAGACAATTTTCAACAAATCATATATATATATATATATATATATATATATATATATATATATATATATATATATATATTGATTTGCTTCAAGCTCTTGCTAGTTGCTTACCACAAGTCTTGTATTATTCGATGGGATGAAAACCCTTCTGATTGGCTTGTAAACTTTGGATGGGTGTGGAAAGGTCCTAAACACTTGGTTAGATATCTAGGCATCCCATTTTCACTCTCTCCTTTTCCTTCAAAGAAATGTGGGAATGGTTGCTAGTGAAAGTTAATAAGAAGATTGGCAAATGGTATGGCCATCTTCTCTCTTTGCTTGGTAGAATTCAAGTTTGTCATAAAATCCTCTTTTCTTATAGCATCTACTACTCCTTGTATTGTTTGTGTAAGAAGACTCGATTTAACAAACTCCATAAGATCATTAGGGATTTCTTGTGGTCTGATGGGAAGGGGAACATGAAACGACATGCTATTAACTAGGATATTTGTTGCAAGCCCAAAGTGTTAGGTGGGTCGGCCCTAAAGAATTTAAGAATCCAAGGTATCACCCTAGTGGTCAAGTGGATCATTAGAGCCTTTAACGGTCATGAGCCCTGGAAAATTCTAGTTAGAAATAATATGATGAGAGGGTTCTCTAAAGGTAAGCAACAGTGGCACAAGGTGCAAAATTTAGATATTCTAGTTGGATCTTTCTATGTTAAGGGTGTTGGCTCCTCCATATTCCAATCAAATATGGAAAGCTTGGGAAAGTGTCAAACATCAGGGAGTGGTGAATTTTATAATCAATGGGTTGGGGTCATGGTGTCAAGGATAGAGATCTTTGTGGTGGAACCTCCAGGTCAACAATTGTCCATTGGACTTAATTTGAAGCTACTCTATTCTTGTTTGGTTCTCAAAGGGTCTAAAAACCTTCAATGATCTCTTCTCTCAAGGAGGATGGGCCTCTTGAGTTGAGATTGAACACAAATTTCATATTCCTTCCTCTCAAAGAAGAACATATACACTACTTATCTCAGTGTCCATTGTGGAGGATGACGAGTTGTGGGAAAGTATCAATTAGGGCATTTATTACTACAATGTTATACCATAAGCTCTCATTCGCTAAAAGTATTTACCTTCCACTGAATAGAAGTGGGTTGCATGTGATCCCTTTTATAATTGGATGTTTAGATTAAAAATCATTTGGTCCACGTCTTGAGCCTAAGAAGTCATGTCTTAGGTGGCTACTTATTCACAATAAACTTGTTGTCGATGAGGTCTTGTCTGGATCTAGTTTTGGCAATCTTTGTTTTACTTTGTGTGGTGAGGTGGAAAATATTGAACATCTTTTTTTACTTGCCCATTTGTAGTTTGTGTTTGGAAAAATTGTTTGAATTTTTGGCCAAATGTTTTCCCTTGTGGCATTACTTGGTTCAAAGTTGTTTTGGTTATGGTTGTGCTAAAAAGAAAATTCATATATTTCTTCAAAAATTGTAGCTAGTTTTCTCAAAAGAGATTTTGTGGTATCTGTGGAAGCAAATGAACTTATAAGATTTTTCAGTTTAAGGGTAGGGTACTTGCTAACATCTCGATATAAGTTAATCATGGGACTAGTTGCCTTCCAGATTTATCTTCGATTAAAGGTGCCACAATCTGAGATGGAAATTTTCGGGGTTTAGAATGATGAATATAACATCCAACTACTTGTTGGATATACGCAGATTTCTTAGATTAAGCCCTCCCCCAAATTGGAGAACTCTTCAAGGAAGTGCAGCAGATGTTAACTTTTCTGAGTATGAGTGGGACTTTCTAAAGGATGCTTACTTCGAGCAGGGATCTAACCCTTACCCCTTGCTAACAAGTTATTCTCTTTCAAAGCAAGATGGTAAGGAAGAAGTGGCTCAAAATAATGATAGATTGCTTTCTATTTTGCAATCCTCTCAACACTTTTAGCACACACGGAACTTAATTGATGCCAAGGTTGAGAAGTTGGTTGACTTGGGAGATGATGGAAAAGATAAGAATTTCCTTGTGTGTCGGTAGCTCCTCCCAGTCTTCAGAGTTTGTTGGGGAGCTCCTTGTTGGTGGATATTGGGGTGTGCTTTAGAGCAATATTGAACAATTAATTAATGGTAATGTGAATAACTTTTTAGTAAAGCTTCAAAACTTCGTTGATAATGAGAGCAGCGCTGATAGGGATATTTCGTTGCCCCAAATTCAAGAATTCAGAATGAGTCACATGTTTTCTCAGGGGAAGGTTGATAGTCAATGGGCTTGTGGTGGGGATAGTAATGCTAATCAACTAGTACCTGAGATTTTTGCAGAGGGCCTTGAGCTACCTGCCAAGGGCCCTGTTGAAGTTGACGAAGATCATGGTATGAATGTTGATGTTGGTAATACTCCACTGAGACCTGGTGGTGATAGATGCTCTAGGACCTAGTTTTACGACTATGTTTGGTGATTTGGGCTTGTGTTTATTTTGTTGTTATTGGTTGCTCTCTTTTTTTATGTTGTACGCACAATTTCATCCTAGTTACTTTTATACTCTTGTCGGGCACATGGTGACCCTCCATTGTTAGGTGTTTTTTGTGTTTCTTTTTGTGCATCCTTTGGACGTATGGGCTTTTCTTGATGCTCTTGCAATATATATATATATATATATATATATATATACAATTTTAAGAAAAAACAGAAAATATATGTACCTAGCAATATTGATTCATTGTGAGCAAAGCGACCTAGCCTTTATGCAAAGCATAGCCCATTTCAGGGTACCAAAACCTGCCCTATTTTGCACTATAAAGACCAAATTTTACCATATGAGGATTCAAACAATTCATTATTACCAGTTGGTCATGGATAGTGTGTTTCCATACATTTACATCTCTACCTTGAGACATGACTTTTTTTCAATTTTATTACAAGCTAATTATTGCTAACTTTTATCTTCTTGTCAAATATACAACTGATTATATTGGTGGAAAAAACATATCCAACCACATTACAAGGGACCAGTCCATTGCAATCTAACGCCAAAAGAAATGATAGAGATTTTCATTGAATAACCCATATCGCATCCAACATTAAAGCATACGATGAGATGACAATATCCTTGACAATTAGAACTCTGATGATATTAGAAAAGAAATGAAACCGACTTACCAACCTAAATAAGTATCTTAAGAAGCAATTCCCTTGGTGGAACTATGGGTTCCAAAAGAAGATAAAAATACATGGATGTGAGCTTTGAACTTCTTGCGCCACGGTTTTATTTAAAAATTAATACTACAAATGCTACCCGGATAAACTCCGTCTTATAAACCACCTTTAGAATTTAATGCAGTACTTGTACAAAGAATCTAATCGTGCTTCATTAAACCTGTCAACAAATTCAAAGTAGTATATTAGAACGTGCCCAAAAACATATGCAAATTTATCAAAATATCAATAAATATACTGCTTTATGGAAGAGCATATAAAACTATGATACCCCTATTATAATAAGGCTTTTGGCAATGCCTTTCAACTTCCAAGTTATTAAAAAAAAGGACCAACAGAGCTAATGAAGTAATAAGACGAATTCCAAAGGCAGAGAATTCCAACCCAGAAAAGTGTGAAGAGATGATCCCAACAGAAGATTAGAAATCAAGTGACAGGGTAGGAGAAAAGAAAATGAAAAAAGATGCATTAATGAAATACTTTAAAACGCCTTCAAGGAAAAGGATTCTCATGTCAATTCTTCCAACATTTGAGTAACCAATGCTTGAGCTTCAATTTTCCTCTATTTCTACGTATCTATTTGCAGATTTTGTGCCAAATTATCCAACAAAAATGTTTGATTGAAATTTCAAACACTATATTTTTATTGACTTTGACCTAATAAGAAGACGAGACAAACGAAAGATAGGATAAGCATGAATATCAAACCTAACCAGCTAACAAGGCCCCATTTCCTTGAGATATTCTCTTACACACACGTTCATACCAACTATTTGCATGATGATAGCTCCAATAAGGCAATCATTCAATTCACTGTAGGCTTTTATTACTCATATAATAGTTTCGTTCGCGAACAAATTATGGATATTACAGATTAATATCTTCTAATTGCATATAATAGATTACCAAATTCTCAATTGCATACATTTGTGTTTTTATTAATTTTTCTGTACATCAAATCATAACTAAAATTATAAATTAAGTACTCAGATTTATCACAAATTTATATATAATATACACCTGTGGTGCATTTCCCACGTTAGGAAATGCATCCAAACCATTAGATACAACTTTAATGCATTTCCTATTATGGGATACACACCAGATCCATTTCTCCCAACCCAGATTCAGCTGCAGGCTGTATCATGTATGAATCCTTGATACCATCCACCCAATATAAATCAGATATTTGTTCAGGGGGATCGAGGGCCAGATCCAATCAATACTGATTCAAGCGTAATGTTTTTACTATCAACACAGGAACCAAAAATACTATTTTTAAGATGATTGAGAGTAATTCCATATGATGTTACCGAAATAAAACAGCATTAGATATATAAGAATACTATAAATTAGCCATAAATTCTACAAATACTCTAAACAGAAGCAACTTTTTCGTTCGTGCAGCTCAAGTAGGATTGAATGATGCGGAATGAAATGATAGAATCTTGAAATTACAATGTGTACGACAGATCCACGATGAGACCTAGATGAACTGATTTTGCCAAGGTCTGAATTATGCTCAACTGGACTAAATCAAAGAGACGATGACAATATTTGAAGTGGCTTAAAAGGCCATGCATTATGAACAACTTCTTCAAAATCCCTATGTCCTTAAGGGAAACAGAAGAACAAATTATAAGATATATAAATCAACATGAGATTAGCTTTAACCCTTTCCCTTAATTGATGGACCCATAAACAATCAGAACATAAAGGCAACTAAGAAATGATTTTGAAGAAATGTTTAACACATTTGAATGCAGACAAAGGGCGGGCTTAAAGATCAACTTAAATGGAAAAATCACTAAAAATATACATGGAGCACCAACTTTTGCACATGCGATCAACAGGCCTTGAAAAAATTTAAAGGTTAAACATTATTACTACAAGCACCAGATCTGCATCCAAACTGTAAAGATTGATAGAAGTAGTCAATGGAGCAAGCATGCAAAGCTTGAACATCTAACTTGAATTTTCCCTGTTAGTAGCTTGAGGTAACTAAAGGATTTAATCAATAAATCACATATCTGTTTTCTTACAAAGTGTTATCAATCGAGTCTGGATAGAAAGGAGACCATAATGTATATCTCTGTGGGTAAAATTCTAGAAAATAAAATGTAATAATTAGACTGTATTTTCAGACATCTGATTGATTTCAGATTTGACCCTCACCTTTTCTTGTCCAGTGGACTTGTTTCATAAGTAGTTACAGCCCTAGAAACAGGTAGTATTATGCACCAGAATACAACAAATGTATTTGACAGACTTATTTACCTGTAATATGATCGGACAAATGTAGCCAAACTATATTTACAAGACAGTAGCTGTAGAGGACAGATGCCTCTTTCTCTCTATTTTCTGTTGTTAGCCAGTGGGACGTCTCTATCACCCATGGAGGCTGATGAGCCATTTCAGTTTGAAGATTTAACTAACCACAGTGCATCATTTATCGGTGTCAGCTTCTATTAAAAAAATAAGAGAATTTAAGCAGAACACGTGGACCATTAAACTACCATGGTGGAAGCACAAGGTAAAAAATTTAGATGCCTTATTTAAGTTTAATTGATTCAAAAGCAAGTTACAAACTTCTTTGACCCCAAGATTTTGGCAAAATGTGTATTCCGAGTAAACAATACCTAGATGCCATAGGAGAAGCAAATAACCATTCTAGACCGTAAATTGAAATTAGATGGCCTCACAGTCATGTTACCAGGAAAATAAACAGTCTGTCCATGATGAAAGCAATCCAAGATTAATCTAAAGGATCCCAAGGCCTATCTTTCTTTATTGGATTTCAGCATGTAAATTAAGATACTTCAGGAATATTTGAAAACTATTTGTAGCCCATGAGACAGTGTCATATGTGCGAAATATGTGGAATTCAAATCAAGATTTTGTTAATATAAAATGATTTCATTTCCAACTACACAGAGAGGAACAGCTGTAGATTGGTACATGTCGCAAGATTATAAAATTTTGTATATTTGTAGGTAAATTTTTCAGACGCCTTATTTAGGTTTAATTGATTCAAAAGCAGGTTACAAACTTCTTTGCCACCCAAGATAGTGGAAAAATGTATATTCCAAGTAAACAATATCTAGATGCCACAGGAAAAGCAAATTACCATTCTAGACTGTAAATTGAAATTAGATGGCTTCACAGTCATGTTACAAGGAAAATAAACAATCTTGTCTATGATGAAAGAAATCCAAGATTAATCCAAAGGATTCCAAGGCCGGTTTTTATTTATTGGATTTCAGCATGCAAGTTAAGATGGCTCAGGAATATTTGAAAATTATTTGTAGCCTATGAGACACTGTCATATGTGTGAAATATGTGGAATTTGAATCAAGATTTGGATAATATAAAATGATTTCATTTCCAACTACAGAGGAACAGCTTTAGATTGGTACATGTCACAAGATCATAAAAATTTGAATACGTGTAATGCATTCAGAAAACCATTCAATACAGAATTAAAAGCATTAATAACTGATCAGGAAATTTATGAAAAAATATGTAGAACAAGACAATGGACCAATGCAGCAGCGAGAGTGCAAAAAGATCCTTGGGGCAGATACAGGTGCTAAATAATGAACAAATGAAGTAAATGAAATTGGCATGATTCGCAGCTGTATTATTTCCATGATATAGATACAAAATAAGATTGGTTCAACAGATACTTATGAAGAAGCAGTACACTGCACGTTGAATTTAGAGACAGAAGAGACAAAACTTAGTCTAAGAAGAATAAAGATCATAAATCTCACCCCAACAAAGTGGAGTGATGAAAACCTTTGTACAGAAGGAAATAATGAAATTTTATTAGGATAAAACAATTCAAAATGAAAACCAAATAGGAGAAAGGGGCATGGTTTTTAAAATGTTCAACTCAGCACTCTTAAGGATGAATGTCCTCTAGCATATTGCTATGCTTGTGATGTAAATTCTCACAATAATGCAATGTCCATTTAATACAAATAAAAAGAAAGTAGCCAAACGTGGATTTGTAGAACTTAAACAAGTTTATGCAGTGCAAGCCAGCCAGTGGTAGCTACAATAAACCACCAAACAACTAACAGAGGACAGAGGTAAGATTAATCACACCCAATACACAAAATATGATAAGGAAGAACAACCTACAGTTTGATATAGATTATGCAATATGTGGGGACACTTTGCCATAGACTCTTTGTTGTGTATTTTTTATTGTAAAGTCTGTAGGCTGGGTGATCACAACGAATATCATTCCATTGATCTAAATTGAATAATGAAAGTATGTTGCAATTTAGTTTGGTTGAGATAATCAGATTTACTTTATAGTTTGTAGCATAGTAGCAGAACGTACAATTTAATCGCAATTAATAACTGTACTTGACCCAAAACACTTTTCTCAACCCAGTTTTTTTACTCTTTTTTCAGCAAGTCAATCCGCAAAGTCACATATGATGCAGCGATTTAAAATATAGTCTACAGTCTTAAAAAAACTTATATACACCCAAAACTTAAAAAAACCTAAACCTAACCCTAACCCTCCTCTGTGGTAGGTGTTATATTTGACGTTCATTTGAATATATTTAATATATCTAGCCGTGAAAAATGGTGGGAATATTTCTCATAATAACTCCTTAATAATCTACCCTTGGATCAGTACCTCGTGGGCCAAACACAAGCTAAGGAAACATTCATGTCTTCTTTAACCCTCACACTACACATGGAACACAAACCATGCTAGAGAGTACAGGTTGGAAAAATACTATTCACGAGCAAGGAAAAAAGGAAATTTACAGCTTTTGGTACTACTCTAGCTTGTTTAATATGGTCAAATCTCTATACTTGCAAAGTATGGTGGATGCAATTGCAGTTGCAAGTTTTGGGTTCACTGCTCCATCATATAAAACTTTGTAAACTAATTTGTTGAAAGATGTTGTATAGGATGTGAGCAATGTTCTTGCAAAACATCGCAAGGAATGACGAAAATCAAGATGCACTATCATGTCATATGGATGGAGAGATGGAGTCGCACACTCATCAACTCCCTTGTGTCATGTGACATTAGCATGGTGTTTCTTAAAAGTGTCGATGCATCTAAGATGATAAAATCGAACGAGACACTCTTTCATCTATTTGATAAGGTTGTGATTGAGGTGGGGCCACAAAATGTGGTCCAATTCATTGAAGATAATGTTGTTGCTTGCGTGGCCGTTGGGAGGCTTTTTGTGGACAAATATGAAACTATGTTTTGGACTCCATCTGTGGCACATTGTCTGGATTTGACCTTGGATGACGGAAAATTACATAGGTGAAAGAGGTTTTGCAAAAGGCCTACACAATCACCAAGTTCATATACAATCACAAAAAGGTGCTCAGTATAATACACACATTTATAAATGGCAAGGAACTTCTTCCACCAGGGGTGACAAAGTTTACAACCCACTTCCTTATTGCAAACTCTTTGCCAACAACAAATGAATTTAATATGAATGTTCATTTCAACTGAGTGGGTGGAATCTTCCTTTTTGAAACATATAGAGAGAAAAATGGTGGTTGATTTTGTTTTCTCACCATCTTTTTGGGAAGAGACAGAGACAATTGTGTTATTCTCTGAACCTCTAGTTCGAGTTTTAAGACTCGTCGATGGGGATAAATTCCCCATGTGTTATCTATGTGAGGCAATTGATAGGGCCAAAGACGCTATTAGGAGCAGATTGGAGAATAACAAGGCCAAGCACATCATTATGAGAGAGAATATTAGATCGACAAATGCATTCTCCCCTCCATGTAGCTAGATATTTTTTGAATCCAGCGTTGTTTTTTAGTGACTCATATCGAGATAATGCAAAGGTCACAGAGGGCCTATATAAGTGCATAGAGAGAATGTTTCCTAGAGATCTTTAAAGGCAATTGTATGAGAGTTTTCGATGTACAAGCAGGGAAAGGGTTTCTTCTCTAGTAAGGAAGTCATCACAGGAAAGAAGACCTTCAAACCAAGTAGACAATTTTTCTATATACGTACGGTGAAATTGTTAAATCTTGACTGAATTGTACATGTTACAATGTTGACAAAATCTGTTCTTGGAACATGATGGTGGGATTTCTTTAGCAAAAAAACCAAACCCCTTTGATGGATGGCAATGCGCATTTTGAGCCACCCTGCAATTCATCCGCTTGCAAACGTAGTTGAAGTGTGTTAGAGCATATACATTCCAAAAAATACAATCGACTCACTCAAGAACGAATGAATGATTTAGTGTTTGTTCGCCACAATCTACCCCCGAAGATGAAGAAAGCTCAAAGTTAAGAAATGTTGCATTTCTAATTCTCAACTCATATGGAAAGTTGATTTGTATTCTTGTCAATAATTATTCGCCAATCACTAACATATGCATTCTATTTGATGATGTTAGGTACCATTAAGGAAGATTAGCAAATTGATCTTGATGAAATCGATCCAGAATCTGAATGCCTCGAAAATAATAATGAGCCTATTTATAACGAAATTGACTTCAACTTGTTGGAGAACATTGGGTAAGACACCGAGGTCATCTCTTAAAACAAGAGAGGCTCTAACCTTAGCGATTCAACATTTAGATCTGTTGACCCCTTAGTCTACCTCGTTGCCATTGGCTCCCTCACCTTTTTGTTCCTTTGTAAACGGTAATAATATGCATTTTGAAATACAAATGTAATTAGATTTGAATAGTATGAAAATTAATGAAAGAAAATAGTTGGCCTGATTTTGATAGCATACAATCTCATTAATCTTCCTCTCATAACCTGCATCTATTCTCTATGCAATTGAAATGCTTAATATGTATCTCTATGCAATGAAAATGCTTTTAAATTTTAAAAGAACAGTTTTTTCTCTTTTTTCCACATTTTTTTGGCGGTTTTATGTTTTTCTAATTTTTTCTCAATTTTTTTCTGATTAATCACATTTTTTTTTTAAAAACACTTACAATTTTGAAAAAACTATTTTTTCCCCAAACAATCTATGTTACTATGGATTGTAGGACAACTGAAGTGTTTCAAGACATTTTCTCACTCACTACATGATGCAGAATTGAGCAAACAGAAACTGTAGAGGATGGTCAGAAGAAATACAAGTACAGAATATGGCAACAACTTTGGCACCACCGAAGTTGTCCAATTTCAGCAGAGAATATACATGCAACTTCCCAATAAAAGACAAAATATGGACTGCTTATCGCCCAAAACAGGAGTTGAATCGTTTCATCTTCCGTCTCTTTCTGGTAATTGGTGTTTGGAGTCTTCTAAGGCATTCAATTGCTCATCTGATTGTATGAATATACCCCTTGGGGTCATATACTTCTCATTCTAGAATTGTACGATGTATAAACAGCTGAGTGTAGAAGTGAAACAAGTTGTTTGAGCAGGTTTGCTGACGAAGACAAGCTTGTAGATCATTGTAAAGTGCTGAAGAAGTCGCATCATGTTTTTGAAGACTCGATATTGCATAGTTGTCTTGTAATTCTTGCATGAGATAGTGGAGATGAGGCACAACCCCACTCTAAGGAGCTTTCCCACATTGCATTTGTCAAGGGTAAATTTTGATGTTGATTCTCTCTTTCATGTTTGTTTTAGTCACATAATTGCTTAACTTTCATTCCACACAACAATCTAATTCAATCATATCAGAATTCTATGATGTTAAGATTGATGTTGATGAATTAGGAATGTAATATGTATCCTAATAACAAATCAGACTGTTATTAGAGTAGTTTTTTAATCATTGGTTTGTGTGATTGTTGTAGTATGATCAGTTAGGAATGTTATTAGGAATGTAATATGTATCCTAATAACAAATCAGACTGGTATTAGAGCAGTTTTTTATCATTGGTTTGTGTGATTGTTGTAGTATGATCAGTTTGGCAGATATATGCTCATGACTAGAAAGGTGATTTTATTCTCTTGCAGCAAGAGATATCCACGAGGAGGTGGAATCAAGAAGTGAAAAGTAGTATGACCCATGAAGGAGGAATACCTCAAGAGTATTGAGCAATCTCAAGATGATAGATTCTTGAGGTTGAAAGCCGATGTTGCAAGCATTTCTCAATCAATGGGGAAGCTTAACAAGATAGAAAATCCCAATGGCATCCAAAATTCCCCAATTCAAACACCATTCAAAGCAGAGGTGGAAGTGGAAATTCAGCCCTATGAAGGAGAATTGGAAGCAGAAAAACTTGATCAATGGGTCGCACAACTTGAGGTATATTTCAGCTTGCATTATATTAGTGAAGGGCAGAAAAATTATTTTACACATCTGAAATGTTCTAGTCATGCACTCACTTGGTAGGAAAGTTATGTTCATTCTTTAGCTTTGAAAATATTGCCACCCATCCTCAATGAGATGAATTTAACAGAGGCGACAGTGGAAATTCAGCCCTATGAAGGAGAGGTGGATGCAGAAAAACTTCATCAATGGGTTGCAGCTTGATATATATTTCAGCTTGCATTATATTATAAAGGGCAGCAATTTATTTTACACATCTGAAACGTTCTAGTCATGCACTCACTTGGTAGGAATGTTATGTTCATTCTTTAGCTTTGAAAATATTGCCACCCATCATCAATGAGATGAATTTAAGAAGCGAATAATTGTTATCACTAAAAATAATCCATAAAAATATTGCCATCTAATGAGGAATGTCTTCTTAGCCAAGTCCAAGACCATTAAAGAGGCATTTGCACAATCATAGTATCTTGATATGGACAAGAAGAAGAGTCCATCAACCTCTTCATAAGCTTCAAATCAGCAAGTTACTTCCAAGCCAAAGGGTAAAGATAAATAGAAAGGTTAGTGTAATAATAGCCTTGCAAAGATGGATACTAAAAATCACCATGGACATTGTAATGTAGATGTTTACACTGAAGATAAATGTTGGAAGCTTCATCCATAATTGCATCCATAGAACCGCAATAAGACAATGCCATCTTCATACATGTATGTGAAAAATGCTATCTTCATGAGAAGACAATAAATATTGCTTGGTCAAGGATGGAGAAAGTTACACCATCAATGCATATTAATGTAAATCAAAAAATTCCTTGGTATGTGCCAATCAAGCCAAAAAAATAACTTAGTGGGAAGGTTGCCTTACATCTTTTAGTAGATAAGATAGTAAGGTTTTTTAATATAAGGCTTCATCCAAGAGCCCAAAAGGCATGCCACCCAAAAGAGCCATAGAGCATGAGATCCAATTGCTACTAGATTTGCATGTTCCTAACATTGTTCTCTATGGCACATAAGGAGGCAAATGAGCGAAAGAAACAACTTCAACCTTTGTTAGATAAATGTGCAATCCATCATGGTGCTTCTCCATGTGTTTCTCTTATTGTTACAATGCTTTAAAAATTATCCATGGAGAAGTTTATTGATTATAGTGTCTTGAATAAGATAACCACCAATAAAAAGTACCCACTTCCACTGAGTGAGAATAGAGGAGGATGTATGGAAAACGTTCAAGGCATGGCAAAATTTGTATGAATGCCTTGTGCTTCCCTTTGATTTGTGTAATGCCCCTGCTACTTTCATGAGATTAATGAACAAAATGTTGAGATGATGGATAGACTCTTTTGTCATTGTATCTTTGGATGACATAATAATGTTTAGAAAAATTTATAATGAGCATCCAATGCATTTGGAATAAGTTTTGCAAGTTTCAAAGGAGAACAAGTTGTTGCTGAGTGAGAAGTACAAAGTTGCAAAAAATTCACTAGTATACTTGGGACGTGGTTGGAGGAGAGTTGAGAATTGATGCTACAAAAGAGAAGGTTATTGTCAAATGGCCTAAGCCTTCCAATGTGACTGAAATGAGGAGCTCTGTAGGGGTTTTCCAATAATTGAAGTTCATAGAATCGATTTCCACAATAACAACACCTTTCCATTAAATAATCACAAAGGGTAGGTCCTTTACTTTGGGTAAAAATCGGCTGCATGCATTTGAAGAATTGAAACATAAAATCAGTAATGCCCCAGTTTTGGAACTACCTAGCTTGCAACTACCATTTGAGATCGAAATAGATGCAATTTATCATGTTATGAGTGTCATTTTATCTCAAGGAGGTGAGCCAATATGCTATCATTAAGAACTTTTTCATAAAGCAGTTTTCAAATATTGCACGTATGATAAAGAGTATTTGTTCAACAAGTTACAAAATGAAAGCACCATCTAATGGGGAAAGAATCCATTGTTCACATGGATCACCAACCACTCCAATATTTACAAGCACAAAAATAATTACAGCAAACAAGCCATTACAAATAAATGGGTTTCTTCGAACAATTTCATTTGGTTATCAAATATAAAAGAGGGATGACTAACAAGTTGGCTGGCAATTGTCTAGATCACCTTTGATTTAAGCTTTTGGGCCATTGAATCAAAGTGAACCATTTATCCATGAAACATATGATGAGGAATGTGAATATGATGCATATTTTGGTGTAATATTAACTCTTTTTATGGGCAAAATACTCTAGATTATGAGCACAAAGAAAAATATCATCTCCAAGATGGTTTGCTCTATAAGTTAAGAAAGCTTTGTGTCCCAAAGGATGGAAGAATTCAGCTAATGAAAGAGGCTCATACTTCAAAAGTTTCTGGTCACTTTGGTGTAGCAAAAGACTTTTGACACATTTGCAAAAGGATGGAAGAATTCAGCTTATGAAAGAGACTCATACTTCAAAAGTTTCTGGTCAATTTGATGTAGCAAAGGCAATTGGCACATTTGCAAAGGTATGTGTTTTGACCAAAAATGCAAGATGATGTTGATAAATTCACAAGGGTACGTGTGTTTTGTGAAGTGCAAATACACCAACCAATACAAAGTTGGGGTTATATATGCCATTACCGATTTCATCTAGACCATGGGAAAGCATTTATTTTTTTGGGTGTTTGCCCATGTCAAAGAAATTACATGATAATTTTTTGTCATTGTGAACCAATTTAGCAAAATTTAAATACTCAGTCCATGCAAGAAAACTCGTGAGGCCCATATAGCTGCTGATTTATCTTTGACTAATGTTTGGGTTCGCTTTGGCTTGCCTTATTACATTATTTAAGATTTAGATGTCAGGTTTATGGGCATAATTTGGACCATTTTGTGGGAAAGAATGAACACCAGGCTAAAGAGGTCAATGGCTTTTCATCCATAAACAGACGGCCAAACCAAATTAGTCTACAGTGGTATAGCTCTTAAGGGGGATTTAATAGAAAGCTTCATGAGACTAGGGACAAAATTTTGAGATGTATTTAGCATTCAATTAATAGTGCAGTTCATACTTCAACAAATAAGTCTTCTTTTGAAACAATGTTTCGGCTACTTGCCTCCTAGATTATTTGAATTTTTGTGATGGGTCAGCCAAACAAAAAGCAAGAAGAATTTGATTCAAAATTATAGAAGGCTGAAAAGCATAGACAGACTAAATAAAATTCATCTTTTAAGTATAAGAGAAGTTAAAGGACTTTCGAGATAATTATAAAGCCAGACATGATCATCATAGTACTGAGCACAACTTCCAGGTTGGCGACAAGATATGGATTCACTTAAGCAGAGAAAGACTCCATGACCAAGATAAGAAGCTTAAACCACTTAGGTGTGGTCTATTTCAGATTCTCAAGCAAGTGGACACCAGTGCCTTCAGATTAGAACTGCCTCCTTACATAAGGATACATTCAATTGTGAATGTTGAAAACTTACATATTTTTTAGCCTTCTATGCTAGATGATGAAAAAGGTCAATTGTTACCTTTTGAAGACATTGCACCAAATGCTCAAGAAGAGTAGGACAAAGATGTTTTGCACAAGAATAGTAGGACAAGGAGGGGAGAGCAAGAAAATTGGCAATTTGGATTGAAAGGCCCGTTGAAAAGCAAGGCTAAGTGGCATTCCAAAGATAAAGTGCTTAAAAATAGTTTCCTCGTCTTATGAGTTCTTAAACTTTCAGGGACCAAAAGCCTCCCGATCGGAAAGGTGCAATCCAAAACATATCATGAAAGTTTGTTGTAATTTAGTTTGGTTTGTGGTAATCAGATTTACTCCATAATTTGTAGGTCTATTCATGTGTTTCAAGTCATGAATCTACTCACCCCATGATGAAGAATTAAGGAAATAAAAAGTGAATAGGTTGATCATATGCAAAACAAGTATAGAAAGGCTTAAGGGTGACTCACTCCATGATGAAGAATTAAGGAAACAAAAAGTGCATAGGTTGCAAAACAAGTATAGAAGGGATTAAGGGTGATCTAGATGCCTTGGGGCCTACATTAGTTGAGAAAACATGATATGTCAACGACTTTGGGGCCACCAAAGTTGTCTTGTGTCAGCTGAACATATATAGTGACATTGGCACCAATGGAATCGCTCGAAAATCCCACAATTTGATTTTGGATGTTCGCTAGAATTCCATACATGGTTGAGCAAAGCTCAAATTGGTTTTTAGGGTCCAAAGGATTTGAAAACAAGAAGATAAATGTTTCCTTGCAGCATTTAAATGGTGCTGCCCATACATGGGGGAAAAGGTGGGTGTTTAAATATTTTTGAGGAATTTGGATATTTGCATATGCATTGACTGAAAGAGAAGATCATTATTGGAATGAGTCGTATGATACTCCATTTATGCACTTGTTCTAGAAAGATAAGTATATGGAGTACATGAATAAATTTCAAATTATGCAGTTCAAGGCCAAGCTTATCTCAAATATGCTATGGATGACATATATTTCCAACCTGCGAGCTGAGATATGGACAAAGTTTAGGTTATTCGAACCAGATTCTTTGGATCGAGCTATTATCATAGCTAGTAGGGTAGAATAGCATATTGATACCCTGGGAACCACTAAGAAATCATTTACATTTGATATAAAGATTAAGAAATGGGGAGATCTTGAGTCTCTATTTAAAGTTCCTAGTCATCAAACAATCACAAACCCTAATTTCCAAATTGAAAACCCTTGTCATACGTAATCACAAGCTTGGAAAGGCCATGTTTGTAATCCTCCCCCCGCAAAGTAGGTAGCCGAGGACGAGGGCCTCGTCTACCTAACCATCCTAACCAAAGCAATGCTCTTATTCACGTAATTCAATCACAACACATATATATAGCTCTTATCCTAGAGAATTGTATGGGCCTACTAGCCCACAGCGCTCGAGATTTTCCGGTCTTTCTTTTCGATGATGACCACGAGGGGTGGCTTGAGATTAGATTTGCTTCGTATCTACATGATTTAAGATGTGTCCATCTAAGTCTAAACGTAACCCAAGTAATTAAGACAACAATGATAAACCCAAGGCTGAATGCGAACAAAATTCCAAACCACAAATGGTGTAGAGACATGCAATTGCAAACCGTCATCCTTTCTTGCTGCAATCATTGGGTTAGTTTGTATTTACACCTTCAACCTTTTTTCCCATATCAAAAAGACTCAAGTTTTGGCTACAGTAGACCCAATACCACAGTTAACATTTTGGACAAGAAACAAGTCCATAGATTGGGTCTCGATCATGACACATTTAAGAGCTTCCCCATAAGTCCCAAGGCACTGCAATATTGAGTGTTTAGTAGTATTGCATAATGTGGAACTTACACTAGCTGATTACACACACAGGGACACTTTTTATGTAGTGGTTATTGGAGGGATGAATATTTTGGGTGTCCAATGGTACTTACTAGGCACTTACTCCACCAATCATTGGGGAAGGTTTCTCTCATTTAAGCAAGGGGGTCATGACTCTAATTAGATGGCTACAATTTTAAAGGAAGGGCATCTTGGTTTTATGGCCTATTTGTACTACATGGATGCCAAATCCTTGTATCAATAGTCTCAAATTCTAGGTATTTCACAGTTGCTTTATAAACATAAGGCAGTCTTCCAAGAGCTGCCAAAGAGTCTTCCTCTAGATAGGGGATTGGAGCATATCATTAAGACTGACTCTACAAAAGGTTCTATAGTAGTTCTACCTTACAAGTACGAGCACTTTCAAGAATCAGAAATTGAGAGAATAGTGGAAGAATTGTTGGAGACAAGAATGATTGATCCTAGCTAGAGACCTTATGTCGCACACATCGTCTTGGCCAACAAGAAACATAGGTCCTATCGCCTCTTACAAAGCTCTAAATCAGATCACAATCAAAAGTGAATTCCCAATGCCTAGGATTAATGATCTGTTGGATGTTGTATGCGGGGCTAAGTAGTTTCCAAAATTGATCTCAGGTTAGGGTACTACCAAATCCCAATTCGATTCCACAACCAATAGAAGCCAGCCTTTCGAACTCATCAAGGGCACTATCAAATCAAGGTCATGCCTTTTGGATAATCAAACACTCCTGCAACTTTCCAAGCATTGATGAATAAGGTATTTAGTAAGTACCTTTTCAAGCCTGTCCTTGTTTTCTTTGATGATATTATTTTACAGCAAAACAATATCAAAACACCTAGGGCACTTCAATATTGTACTTTCAATTAAATCCAATGAAAGATTGTATGCAAAGGAATCCAAATGTGAAATTCATCAAGCAATCCCTTGAATACCTAGGACACATTGTTTCCTCATAAGGTGCTTGAACAGATGCAAAAGTAAAAACCATGTGATTGGCATATGCCCAAAACTCTTTAAAAGCTTCATGTTTCTTAGGACTGGCAAGTTTCTACTAAAGGTTTGTAAGGAATTTCTTTAGAACATCTCACGCTTGGACAGACCTCACCAAAAAAGGGCTCTTTGTTGGCCCACTAAAGCACATGAAGCCTTTGAAGGTCTCAAACAAGGCCTTGTTTCTGCTCCATTATTAGCCACCCTTTATTATTCCAAGCCATTTATAATAGTGTGAGCTTTTGGAACCAGAATTGCTGCAATGCTTTCTCAAGTTGATCATCCAATTTCCTTTGAAAAAATAATAATAATAATAATAATAGGGAAAGACAGATGTTCACATACAACAAAGAGATGTTAGCCCTCTTTCACGTAGTGGCTGAGTGGCATCAATTCCTCCTAGGGAGTAATTTCTTCATTAAGACTGACCACCTAAGCATGAAACATCTTTTGATTCTGAGGGCACTTACAAAGGAAAAATAGAAATGGATAGATCGACTGCAAAACTATGACATTGTAATCATAATAAAAGGGAAAGAAAATGTTGTGGCTGATGGTCTGGTCTCATTAGTATAAGCCACATTTCCTTCATGTGAACTCCATTAGCCAACCTTCCTAGGTAGAGGTTCTCAAAAAATACACTGCTAACCCCGCTACACTACAACTCAAACTAAACGTCACATATAGAAGGAAGGGGGATGCTTGGACAGTCAAATATAAAGTTATCTTCCTCTGGGATCATATCTACTTTATAAATGACTCCCAACTCATTCACAAGGCATTTGAGTATGGCCGTCTATCCCATTCTGCATAGCATGTAGGGTTTCAGAAAAGCTACAAAGGCTTAAGGATCATTTTCCGCTAGTAGAACATAAATGTAAATATGCTGAAGTTTGTGGCTGAGTGTGAAACCTGTCAAAAGAGCAACGTGGAGAGTGTCCCTTTTTCAAGACTTTGTCAACACAAAGCCATAGCTTATTAGAGTGAGAAGTGGTGTCCATGGGCTTCATCTCATGGTCACATATATAATGGATGATGCTTGACCCCCCCCATCCCATAACTCAACTCGCCATACTAGGACCATACCAGGGTCAAGGTCAGGGTCAGTATATAAATAGAATAGAGCAGGCTAAAGTGATATATATTGTATTAGTAGGGTGAAGTGAAGTGAAGTAGAATCTTCCATCCATCTCTATCGCCTACTATTATGAGATATCTTGGAGTTATGAGGAGTGAGCTCTAGACTCTACTTCAATGTCACAATTGAGCCCGGCCCTAAAGGGAGAAATCAATGACAACAAACAAATGACTCATCAGGATCTAGAATTTAATAAACCATAATTGGATCTGAGGTCAAATATTTGTTTATGGTGGATCAGTTAACTAAGTACGCTCATTTTATTCCTATGAAAAAGATTGAATTTAAGGCTCCTAAAACTGCCAAAATATACTTCCAAAACATCTTTACGCTGCACAAGATCCCTCAACACATCATTTGTGATATGGACTACATTTTTCGAAGTCTTTTCTGGCAAAAACTATTCAATCCAGTAGAGAGAACATTTAACATGAGCACAACCTACCAACCTCAAAGTAATGGTCATATTGAGGTAGTGAACAAATGCCTAAAAGGCTACCTAAGAATGTACACAAATGAAATACAATGTAAATGGGTGGAATGGTTGTATCTAGCAGAGTATTGTTATAATACTATATACCACTCAGCTATCATGATGGCACATGTTAAGGCATTGTTTGGGTGTGAACCCCAATCATCCGTGAACTAGGAAATCCATAGGGATAAAGTTACAAGAGTGGAAAAACTGCAAAAGATGCAAAACATTCTAGTCCTGTTCAGGGTGAGGCAGCACGCAGACCAACACAAAATTGAAAGGAAAATCAAAGTTGGGGATAAAGTCGTTGTCTGACTACAACCATACAAACAACAAGTCTTGAAGGAGAAGGGATATTATGGGCCTTACAGAGTGTGAGCAAAGGTAGGACATGCAACATATGTGATGGGCATTCCATACAAACGGAAGATACAGTGTGTGTTTCATGTGTCCTGCCTGAAGAAGAAGGTAGGGGTGCACATAGCACTGCAAAGAGAGCTGCTTATTATAGAGGAGGATGGCAAGCTTGTGTTAAAGCCCAAAGGAATTTTGTACGAGGTGAATATGGTACTAATTATGACACTGACTTTCAAAGTTAAGTGAACGGGTTTGTTGGAAGTGGCTGCAAGGTTGGTGCTCTTGTGGGTTGGTACTCACAAATCTTTGCAAGGGGTTGGTGCTCCTGTGCGTTGGTGCTCACAAATAGTTGTTGTGTTGGTGCTCAGCAAAGGGGTTGGTGCTCCTACAAGTTGGTGCTTGCGAATTTTGTAATTTGAGTTGGTGCTTATTCATATACTTGAGATTGTTCTCCATGGTTTTTCCCACTTTGCGTTTCCACGCAAAAATATGGTCTCTCTCTCTCTCTCTCTCTCTCTCTCTCTCTCTCGTGGTGCATGTTATTGTTTCAGTTTTATTGCATATCTTGAATGTGTGATTAAGTGGTTAAAGAAAAGAAATCAGATTAAGTAAAAAGATATATAATATACTGATTCACCCCCCCCTCTCAATATATTTCATGCTTAACAATATTTCAAGTACAGCAATGAATGGTTTGAGAATAAGATTTATTCTTCAAAGGAAGCCGCCGAAGGAAAAAACCAACTAAAACAAAGTGTCATGGCAGCCACCTTGCAATTGCTTGAGAACAAGCAATTTTGAGAAAGAAGCATTGTAACGTCCCCTTTCTCGAATTAATGAAAGAAAAGGACCCATAGCCTATATTTATTTTCTGTAGGCTAAAGAGGGGGTTTTAAAACGGAAATAATCTAATAATAGTTTATTAAATTGTTCTAAAAGGTATTTTAAGTTATAACTTTAAAAAATGCCACGTAATTTATTATTATTTAATAGGGCCAAAAGTAAATAATGGATACATGACCAAAAAGTAATTAATATTCATAAGTTGGAAAAAAGGGAATATTTAATTAAAAGAAATATTAATTTATTTTAGGGTTGGAATGGAAAAGTGAATGATAAAATAATTGGATGAAAAAAGAACTCGTTATTCAAACACCCAAACAAAAATAACACCATTTTTCCAAAGGAAAAGCTTGCGGTTTCTACAATTCATCAGAGGACGAAAACCCTTAGGTTTATAGGTAAGAGGACAAAATCCCTCAAACTTAGTTGTAGATTCCACTAGGGAATCACATATATGTTACTCATTTCAAAATTAAACAGATTTGAAGGCCCATTCTACTAGGGTGTCATACTTCCGGGCTAGGCGTGAGGGTTTCTAGACAGCTGGGCACTACACAAAGGTTATCCAAGGCTGGGTGACCTCTCTAAGGACCCATTCACAACCGTAAAGTCAGGGCATCACACATTCAAGGGTTGACGTGGCCTTTCAAGGGCAGATCACAGCACTTAGGAACAATTTCCAGCCCCGGACACACATCCAACTGCCTTGTGTCATAATTGCAGGCCTACTGTACCAGCAAAAGCACTCCAACGCAGCAAATAAAGGATAATAAGTGGTATTTATTATTTAAAATAATTGTTATTTGTGTACTTTCAGTAGGGTTTGATCCAATTAATTGTAATCAATAATTATAAAAAAATATCAGAATTCGGTATTTTATCCAAAAAGGGTTATTTCACCCCGCATTTATTCCTCCATTATCTTAGGACATGTATCTTATGGAGAAACGCTTATTATATTATTTCATACATTGAAAAAATATAAGCATAAATAAGCCATGAAGAAGCAGTGAAGAAGTCATGAAGAAACAGTGAAGAAGCCATGAAAAACTAGTGAAAAAATACTAAAAAGGCCATAAAGAAATACGTTGAAACAACATAAGCATAAAGAAGAAGCGAAGAAATCTTGAACAACTCCAAGAAGCCACGAAGAAAGTAAAAAAATACATGGAGAAGCTATGAATAAGTAGAAGAAATAGAAGTGAAGAAATCTCGAACACCTCCAAGAAGCCATGAAGAAAGTGAAGAAATATATGGAGAAGTCGTGAAGAAGCAGAAGAAATAGAAGCAGCAGAGGAAATATAAGAAGTGAATAAATCTTGAACAACTCCGAGAAGCCGTAAAGAAGTGAAGAAAAACATGGAGAAGCCATAAATAGTTCTAAAAGCTCATTCGAGAGCACAAGATTAATCCAAGAGCTTTCAACACAAGAAAATATGCATGCATCCATATCTTCAAGAAGCTCCAAGATCTCTACTATGGCATCCCATTTCAAAAATTACAAATAATTTCAATTGGTTTTCAAAGGGTTTTTTTGTCCTTTATTACCCCAAAAGATTGCTTCAGAATTACAATGCCATACTTCATGAAGACAATATTTTATTGATATTTTCTTCACCTTTTGCATGGAGATTGTTTTAAACATTTCAGTAGTTTTTATTAATACATGAAAGATTAACAATTTGCAAAGACAAGCGGGTTTCAAGATGATCAAGAAAGAACATATGTGAAGTTAAAGATCAAGAACAAGGAAGTGGTTTGGTCTCCTCCAAGGTAATTTTCAAGCTTTCCATGCAAAAAGATTAATCATTTTAAATAGCAAGAAGTTGTTTAGTGAATACTCTTGGCTGTTTTTCAAGCTTCAATAGCTCATTCAACACTACATAACCATCCCAGAAGCTTCAAGATCAGAAAATAATGCATGTATCATTGTTTTTAAAAAGCCTCAAATTACCAAGTATGGCGTCCCACTTCAAGAGCTCCAAGTAAATATTAAATTTCTTGAAGTTACATATTTTTTTATAATTTTAAAGAACCTTCAAAATTCCAATGTAGTATTCAAGAACTCCAAGACAATTTTCAAGAACTCCAAGATAATCTTCAAGAAAATAATTATTTTCAAGAAACAACTAGTTCAATGTTTTTCGAGAAGATTTTAAAATAATTTCTGAAGAAGTATTTTTCAAGAAATATGTGTTAACTCATAGTTGCAAGAAGAGATTCAACACATTTCTTGAATTCTAAAGCAATTTTAATGGAATGTGTTAACTCAGTGTTGCTCAGTTCCAGATAATTTTAGCTATATTGATTCGAGGTAGACCATGCGAGACGTGTTTAGAGGATTTTTGAATGAAGGATAGCTCGTGCAGCTACTTATATGGATGCACAAGCAACTCATGAGCCAAGAAATGACGTTGCCAGCAACTTAGGGGCCAACTCATTAACCTAAACTTCATTGGTTTGAAGCCACACAATTAAACATTGCCATTGATCTCCGACAGTTTGCTTCGAATATCAGAACGAGCCATGCTCAATTTTCAAGAGTTGCAGCTGAATTAAACGATGAAGAAGATTGTGCTTCTATTGCTCAACTAATTGTTGAAATTGCTACAATAAGATAGATAAGAAGTTCTCAACTTTCTCATGCATCCCAACAGTAAAACTTTCATATGACAATTTATGCAAGCATGGCACTTGTTCTCCAATCATGTCTCGAGTGAAATCAAGCTACTTAAGAATATCATACTGACCTTGCATAAAGAGCCACAACACTCGCCGCTCAAAGAGCACAACCAAGAAAATCATCCCCAAAGCAACTCAACATTGTGCTAACATTTAGACAAGCATGGACAACAAACAAGAAAAATTCATGGGCTCTGATCACAATCAAGCCTCACTGTCATCTCCTCAAATTCTCTTAGAATCTCTCAGTAAGCAGGACCTGCTTAGCTTGTACCAGTTGCAGTTAAATCTCCTTCTCCAGTTCAAACCCAAATTGAAGTTCATTCAGCAATCCAGAGTGATCCTCCTGCAATCTACATGTCAAGTGGTCCAATGTTGTCAACTTCTGAAGACATATGCTCAAGAATGCGAAAGTGAAACTTGATAGCGTTAAAGAGAGGCAACGAAATCCTATCCAACATCCAGGAGTTCATTGAAGAAATCCCTTGCGATTTATTTCATGATGAGAATCAAGTCAATTCCACAATGCGATTCAGAGAACTGTTGGAATTGGTCAAAACCGAATCCTCTGCATCTTCAAGTTTCAATGTTTCCTCTATCACTCAATTCGACAAACTCCAAATCCTATTTGAAGAAACCAAAAAGAAGCCAACTAAATACCATCCCATTCTTGAGCTCATTTCCGAAGTGCAGATGGTGTCTAAAGTTTGTTTTATAACCCAAGAATTCTCGAGAGCCGAAGACATCAAGAAGGCACTCAAGTGTTTCAAGAAAGTCCAAGCCTCAAGGAACGAACACACAAAGATGTGATCTGGCCCGGTAGCACATGTTCATACCCATACGACTAGGATAAGGGAACTGATTGTCAATTGGCCAGATCAAATTGGATAGAACGTCGGTTGTTAGCAAAGCCTAGAGCCTACTCTTGTTCTACAAGTAAATGGATCATGCAAGCAAAATTGCAAGTTTGAAAGGGTCCCACTTCGTCCAACCATGGGTCATTTAATAAAGTTGATTTTATTTAATAAGGTCACTTTATTTTATAATGTTTTATTTTATCAATAAAAGTGATGATATAATAAATGAACTTTTCTATTTTTCATAGTCACTTTCTAGGTCCTATTTTCTTGTAAAACCCTAACTTTTATAACTACCTTGAGAAATTATAAAAAAGAGCTATTGGGTCATATTAACAGGTCTTTGCAATTTTTGACAGGAGAAAAAAATTTGGCAAGATAGAAGAAAAGAGTTTGTATGTACAGCCCCACGAAGGATAAATATGGAAATGATTTACAAGACTTTGTGCCAAGAATTTTTTGGGATGGGTGATGTGCATGAGTATGTCATTCCATTTTGATTCTACTTCTTTCAATTTGCTAAAATACTATTGTTAGATAGTCAATGAATGCAAAGATTTTAGTGTAGAAGTTATTTTGACTCTACATTAGGAACTTTTGCCATTGTGAAACCTTGGTGAGATTGAAAATGGAATTTTTGTCTACTTTTATTGGGAAATACAAAGTTGTTGGATGTTTTTATTTATATTGTTATTCAATCTCCTTGGTGTATGTATCTTGTTCGTATATTCAGAATATGTCATTCACGTCTCATTTTCATGATAAAAGTTTCTTATGTTAAAATCTCCTCTAGTGATTATTTGTGTTTAGCCACCTAGAGTTATCATTTTTCTTCCATAAAATTATTATCATACGAGGTTTATGTGTTCAACAGGGTAGAATTTTCCCATTCTCCCTTCTTTTCCTCTTTTCCATTATCCCCTTTCATTTCTCATTCCTGTCACCTTTCTGTACTTTTTGGTTAAAAGTACGACCCCCATAGAAAACATTTTAGTTGTAAATAGTTTTATTTTACACATTCCTTTTGCTTTCAATAAAAGTAGCTCCATCTGCTAATAGGAGAGAGACTTTGTCCTAACACTATTCACTGAAAGTCCACATTTTGTCACCCTGAAAAAAATTCAGCCAAAAAAATCATAGCTCAAATTTTTGTACTATGAAGCGAGACAATCCCGCAAGGTTACCCATCCTAGTACAACACTCAGTGGAGTGCACTTAACTCTAGAGTTCTTTCTAGCTTTGGGGACAAACCTCTATAAGCAGGAGGGCATGTTAAGTACCTAGGCACAACATTATGAGTATGTCATGCCCTATTTTTCCTATGGCCCGCACTCCACGTATTAGTTTAGTGGGAATGTTATGTTTATATTAGTGAGGAATTATGTCAATGTAATTAGGGTTTCCATCCTACTTGAGTATAAATTGAGGGAAAACTCTAAGCAATGCATCTTTTTAGTGGGAATGTTATGTTTATATTAGTAAAGAATCATGTCAATGTTATTAGGGTTTCCATCCCACTTGAGTATAAATTGAGGGAAAACTCTAAGCAATGCATCTTTTTTCATTTTGTTGTCATATAATACAAAGCCTCCACAGGATGTATTTTGTGTTTTCAGTTGGATTTGGGAATGTTATGTTTATATTAGTGAGGAATTATGTCAATGTAATTAGGGTTTCCATCCCACTTGAGTATAAATTGAGGGAAAACTCTAAGCAATGCATCTTTTTAGTGGGAATGCTATGTTTATATTAGTGAGGAATCATGTCAATGTAATTAGGGTTTCCATCCCACTTGAGTATAAGTTGAGGGAAAACTCTAAGCAATGCATCTTTTTTCATTTTGTTGTCATATAATACAAAGCCTCCACAGGATGTATTTTGTTTTTTTAGTTGGATTTTCAGGTGTAAATCCATCTTGGGTGCACAGATGCCCTTGTTTTTACTTTGCATTTTTGAAACAGTTTACATTTTTGCAGATCAGTCTTTGCTTTTCTTAGAAAGTAGGGGGGTTATTTGTAAAAAATATTGTTTCCTAATGAAGAGTAAAACATATACGTGTCAACAAACATGTGACAAAATGACTTAACCAAGTGCCATAGGGTGAATGTATGTGCCAATTGTGTAAGAACCCCTACATGTTCTTGTCCATGATTTGCATCATAAGCCTCACAAACATAGCATTGGCATTCCCACAAACACTTAATAGGGTCTAGGACTGAGATATTTAGCCATTTACTAATTCTGATCCCAACTCCAATACAAACGCAAGAGTATTGTTCTTGCAATCAATTAAACACTCGACTGACCATTATTTCAGAATTAAACATTGAAACCTCAGAGACATTATGTCAAAGACTTATCAGACTTCCTTATGCAGCAAAGCACTAAAAACTTCATCACAAATTATCAATCTCTATGTTCAGACATTTGATCAAACAGTAGACATTCATTGAAACTTCCGAGCAATTTAACAAACAATTGTGTGTTCTAGTCATTCTAAAATCATCAAATGTATTGCAGCGACATAACATCAAACATTTGGTATGAAAAATTTTATCAGCAAGGAAATCACAGTTCGATATTTATATTCACCCTTTTGGAATTATGTTGGTATTACAGTAGTTCCTCCATGGACATTATGACGAACACATGACATACTTCCTAATGGATTTCAACTTGTCATATTTAGGAATTTTAGCCCATACACCAAAAGATTGATTCACACAGTTCATAAAATATAATGATGATGACTGCTACCTCATTCCCAATCTACTTCCTCAATAAGATATCTTCAGCATAATGGAAAACATAGAGAAACATTGCATCGTGTTTACACCAGACAATGGTATTGTTTGCACCTGGAAATGCTAATCCTCTTATATTCTCAAAAAGTTAAAGTTGTCTTCTAGAAGGCCGATTATGACCAAGATGAGGACAACAACCTCTAAACTGAAACCAACTACTGTAGCCGAGTTACTGTTCACGACCACTGTAGCTGCGACACTGATCACGACTACTATAGCTATGACACTATTCATGATTACTGTTCATGACACCTTCAATCTACAACACAACTTCTTATTCGAACCAAAACTTCCATTATTAAGCTCAATAGAAAACTCTGAAGATGAGTTCACCTCTCATGGAAAGTTGGGGTTTCGTCCAAACTTCAAATTCTAAGGGGTTTCATCCTTGGAAAACCAGTCACTGAATCTCAACAACAATAGAGAAATAACTTCAATATTATAATCACATAACATATCCCCCAAATGAGAGTACAACTTCGTTTATAAAGCCTCTTTAGGCGATAGAAACACCTCCGTTAAGCAATGTGGGATAAAAAGTCACTTTCACTTTATAAAGTCACTTAATTTTATAATGTTATTTTATAACATAAAGTAGCTTTAGCTTCATAAACCCATTAAATAATATTTTATTTCCTCCATTTCTCCACAAATAAAGTCGTGACTGGAAATGCATCCCTTTTAATAAATTATTAGCCTATCGGAATGAGAAAATAGGCTAAACAAGCTCCTGAGGATTTACTGAGAAGAGGGGGACATTACGGTCCTCCCTTCCCAAGATTGCTTGCCCCCAAGCAATCGCAATGCATATTGAGACCAAACGCCTGCATCGCAAATCCTTACACCCTCATCCCAAATGAAGATGTGAAGGTAGAGGCTCCTCCTCTGCCGATGCTGCCAACCATGCTTGAACTTCCAAGGGTGTGAAAGAAAAACCTCTTGATGAAGAAATCATACAAATCACACCATCCTATGCTGCTGAAATAAATCAGAACAACGTCTATCAGGGTGAGAATCTCTTTCCAAATGATGCAACTAGTACCTCCAATGATAGGGGATGATGGGAACTCATCAATATGCCAACCTCCAACAAAGAAAGGATGATAGGAACCTCTCCTACTCCTCCAATCAGCTGCTATCCTCAAAAGACAATTTCAAATCCCTATGATCAGCAGTGCAGAACAGCTGTCTAACGCCAATGTTTGGACTACAACCCAATTAATTAGGGTTGGAATGCTCCTCCTTGTGCGTAAATCATTGTGTCGTGTACCCAAGCCCAACTGAAACTCATCTATTTTAATTAAATGCCACTCAAAAGGGAGAACAATGATCATGCATACATCACACCCTGAGAATGGACCACTCCATACTCTTCCAATGCACCATGAGGGTGTAGCACTATCGTGCCGATGCAGTCAGTGGCTCCTCCAAGAGTAACCAATCCCTCAAACCAAACTGAATCGGCAATGCCCTTACCTACATATATTTCATCATAGGTTGGTACAGAAAAGGTGAACTCTACAAGCTCTGTCATAACTGTTATTTGAGCCTTTAATGGGCTCTCTAAGAGAAGTGACTCGTGATCCACTTGATGCGATTCCATTGTACAAACTGACTTTCCTGAATGCATGCATTCCTCCTTAACAAGTTTGTTTTGAGCCTTGACATGGCTCACCAAGTGAGGTGACTCAACAAGCTCATGACCAAAACCACTTGCATACCTCTCAACCAAGGTCTGCAAATCTGAATGGTTCTTGGTTTTGATCATCAAAATAGGCTCATCCCTCATGTGTTCTATCTCCATAGCTTCTTCCCTTGGAAGAAATAAGGATCTAAAGTAAGTTTCCCTCTGTTGTCTTGTTTTCTCCATGAGATTGCAGCGATCCCTGACTTCTTGCAAGTGTTGCTTTTCATGGGCAGCAAGTGCTTTAGCCTTCATTGCTCTTTGTCTCCACTTATTGCACATGACCTGTGTCTTTTCCACATCATCCATGCTAGAATACAAAAAATCAGATCTTATGTGGCTTATATCCACACCAATGGAAGATCTTATGCTGCTGTCACCAATATGTGTTATGGCTGCCATCTCATGATTTAATGAGGGTATACTGCTGTCCACCAACAGAAAATCAGAAGTACCGTCATACCTTCCCATCTTATCTTTATGGAGATCATCATGTGCTTTTGTCCCAAGGTGAGTGCCATGCTGAAATTCCCTCTCATGAGCCGTAGTAGCTCCAATCACACTGCGATCTCTGTCCTCCATATGCTCAATCTCCTCACTAACCAAAATGATTTGATCCTCACATGGGATCACTGAGTGTAGTGTCTCAGCCGTCTCATGATCATTAATGTGTGAAGGACAAGAAGCAACATGCTTGTGTGTGAAGTCCTCATAGATCTTTATCCTCTCTTCCCTTATAGGTGGAAGGTCATCAACTAAATGTGTTCCCAACTGAAGAGTATAGGCATCATGGCTGCGAGTTAACTTCTCTTTCATGATCCTTGATGCAAGTGCGAAGAGGTGATCTCTGTCTGCAAGAAGGTGCACATAGTTGTTTTTCATCTTGATCAAAGCTTCTTGCAACACTTCACAATCCTGGGGCCTATTTTCCCCCCACAAATCTGCCACCATCTCATAAATGTGATCAAAATGGGATAAGGTTGCCATTATCATATCCTCCTTCACCTTCAGCTGATTCATCAAGGGACGTGAATGATAGGACTTGCCTTCCTCACGTAAGATCTCAGCTGTACCATCAACATCCTCAAACAAGGGATTATCATGATAAGAGTGAAATGGTATCATATCAATAGACTTATGCCTCTCTACATCTGTTGATATAGGATATTGGCAAAATGAATTTCCTATCACATTTTCATCTTCCCACTTAGCATGACTAGGATCATTATCTCCACAATCTTCATTGGATTCAAACTCACACGAGGACGCTACACTGCTGTTCAAACCCAGAAAATCTGAATGCTGATCATACCTTTCCAAAGTGCCTTGGTTGTCTTCTCCTACTTCTCTCTTCCTAGTGGGTGACTCCTCAAGAAGTGCCGGTCTAGGAGGAGCAGCAAGCTGAACATAATATGTCTCCTTAGCTGGTTTAGGTGTCCCAAACCTGCGAGATGCTTCCATCTCTATAGCGGCTCTGTTTTTATATTCCCACCAACTCCATAGTGTAAGGTTCATGACGAACCACACATTGCCAAAGTGGAGTATCTTCCCATTTGGCGACCTCCTAGTCTCTATGAACAGCTCTTCAATGCAATGAATCTCAAACATCCTCATCAAATGCGCTTCTATTGTAAACATGTGTGTAAAATTACGGGAGCCAAGGTTATTATAGGCTGCCATACCATGTACAACGCTGGGAATTATGATCTCTCCTTCATGTTTCTTGACAATCAGGGATCCACAAGTTGTTCCATCATTATCAACCAATGGATGTGATGTCAAGGTACATAGAGACTCCTCAAGCGGCTGATCTTCGTGCTCAACATGAAAACCATGTGATTCTTCTTCCTCCAAGCTATGGTCTTCACATGATGACTGAATTTTGCTCTTCTTATCCTCACAGGTAGGTTCAAACACATCTTTATTCCCTTCTTCCACCATAGGGCTGTCATAAGCTGACTGATTTTTGTTTTCCTTAGGATGCAAATCAAACGGTAACACATCTTCTTGCCTTTCTTTTGCATACCCTGCAAGTGGCTGATCCATTATGGTGTCTTCTTCAACTTCATGGTCCTTATAGATGCCAATACCTTCATCCATCGTAGGGCTTCCACATGACTGAATTTTGTCTTTATCATGAACATGGATAGGCTGAAACAAATCTTCTTTCTTTTCTTGTTTTTGCACATTTAACTCTTCACCTTTCCCAATGCTTTCTTTACTTTCCTTTGATATTTTGTTCTTTTTCCGCTGCTGATATGGACTTGAAAAATTAAAGTCATCTTCATCCTCATTCGGTATACCCAAAAATTGTGTAAAGGAAAGGATGTCTTGTATCTTTTTAGGAAGGGAGCGATACTTATGGTAGCTGCTCATAATTACATCATGTGTTGCCATGGAATGAAGTCTCCTACTTGTACTCGTAGCTAGAGAATCAACCTTGGAGTGCCCACTTTTCCTTGAAAGTGAATCATCTAAATGCTGCCATTTATGTTTGATCTGTTGTGTTTGTTCAAGGTCTTTCATTATTTTCTCCAGACTAGGTGCCTTTTCCTTCTTTGGTAGAGCAGGAAGGAAGGTAGGTAACAATCTTCCATCCTTAACTCTAACCATGAAACTAACTCACTGTCCAAACTGAAAAGCAATCCAAACTATAGTGTACCCAACTGATTTCACACAATAGGCTGGCAAGATTGTGGCTCTGATACCACTGTAAGAACCCCTACATGTTCTTGTCCATGATTTGCATCATAAGCCTCACAAACATAGCATTGGCATTCCCACAAACACTTAATAGGGTCTAGGACTGAGATATTTAGCCATTTACTAATTCTGATCCCAACTCCAATACAAACGCAAGAGTACTGTTCTTGCAATCAATTAAACACTTGACTGATCATTATTTCAGAATTAAACATTGAAACCTCAGAGGCATTATGTCAAATACTTATCAGGCTTCCTTGTGCAGCAAAGAACTGAAAACTTCATCACAAATTATCAATCTCTATGTTCAGACATTTGATCAAACAGTAGACATTCATTGAAACTTCCAAGCAATTTAACAAACGATTGTGTGTTCTAGTCATTCTAAAATCATCAAATGTATTGCAGAGACATAACATCAAACATTTGGTATGAAGAATTTTATCAACAAGGAAATCACAGTTCAATATTTATATTCAGCCTTATGGAATTATGTTGGTATCACAGCAGTTCCTCCATGTACATTATGACGAACACGTGACATACTTTCTAATGGATTTCAACTTGCTGTCATATTTAGGAATTTTAGCCCATACACCAAAGATTGATTCACACAGTGCATAAAATATAATGATGACTGCTACCTCATTCCCAATCTACTTCCTCAATAAGATATCTTCAACGTAATGGAAAACATAATAAAGAAACATTGCATCGTGTTTACACCAGACAATGGTATTGTTTGCACCTAGAAATGCTGATCATTTTATATTCTCAAAAAGTTGTCTTCTAGAAGGCCGATTATGACCAAGATGAGGGCAACAACCTCTAAATTGAAACCAAATACTGTAGCCGAGTTACTGTTCACGACCACTATAGCTGAGACATTGTTCACGACTATTGTAGCTATGACACTATTCACGATTATTGTTCATGACACATTCAATCTGTAACACAGCTTCTTAATCGAACCAAAACTTCCATCATTAAGCTCAATAGAAAACTTTGAAGATGAGTTCACCTCTCATGAAAAGTTGGGGTTTCGTCCAACCTTCAAATTCCAAGGGGTTTTGTCCTTGGAAAACCAGTCACTGAATCTCAGCAACAATGGAGAAATAACTTCAATATTATAATCACATAACATATCCCCCAAATGAGAGTACAACTTCGTTTATAAAGCCTCTTTAAGCGGTAGAAACACCTTCGTTAAGCAATGTGGGATAAAAAGTCACTTTCACTTTATGAAGTCAATTTTATAATGTTATTTTATAACATTAAGTAACTTTAGCTTTATAAACCCATTAAATAATATGTTATTTCCTCCGTTTCTCCACAAATAAAGTCGTGATTAGAAATGCATCCCTTTTAATAAATTATTAGCCTATCGAGATGAGAAAATAGGCTAAACAAGCTCCTGAGGATTTACTGAGAAGAAGGGGACATTACAAATTGTCACAGAACATGAAATGAGAACATAAGAGTGTACATTTGGTAGCACATTTTTGTGCTGACAAAGAGAATATTCCTAGATTAAATGACGCACGTGGACAGAAAAATTGGACAAGTTCAGAAAAAATATCAAAAACTGCAATTGCGATACCTTCGGGTTGTTAGATTAAAAATCGTCTTCGAATTGTTAGATAAAAAATCGATTCCTAAAGAGAATATACAACTAGATACTCAAACCCAAGAATTAATGGTGGTAGACCGCGAGGAGAATCAAGAGTGGATGTTGAGATCATGAATGTCACACTAATGAATGTCATCATCAATGGAGAGTTTTCCATAAACATAATGAAGGAAGAAACATGGGTGCAATTGAATAAACTAAAATTATGCTCATTGAGTTTCTCTTCCATTTTGGTCACATAAACACTAATTAAACTTCTGGGAATTTTAATGGTACAACAAATCCATATAGCTGTCGAACCATTTCTAGTTGGCTTTGTTGTACTAGAAATACATGTAACAACTTTGTTAGGGTATTATTTGACTATCCGTGGATATTTATAGTTGACACATCTGATTTGGTTATATTTTGACTAAGCTTTGAAATATATGTTATTATGGAATAGTAGAATATTACTTAGGTTACATGATCACACTACTATACGTTAGCTATAAGTATATGTTTACTTTATGATCATGTTGATTTGTCATTTCAGCGATATTTTATGATGAATGTATATCATAACTATTATGGTCTAACTACCTGTTTTGTTGTGAGGTTAATGTAGAAGAACCCATCCCTCGGAGTGTGCCAGAGAGAGAGCATTATCGGAGAGGGTGACATAGATGGAGACGAAAAACGATAGAAAACTAGCGAGAACCTTGCACACACTACAGTATTTAGCACATGTTAGAATGCATTAAAAATGGTTTGCACATGGTGTATTTATTTCTACTTGCTTTGGGAAGTCGATTGCTATGGTTTACCAGTATGATATGAATAACGTAATGAATTCATTTTGCGTATTTGATACGCTTTATCATTAAAGCTAGTGAAAACATTATTACCATGTTTTGTGACAATTAGTAGGACTTTATGTATGTGTGCATACAACCTTGGAAGTGTAACGAATGCTAAGATAGAATATTATTTTGTTCCGTGAGAACTGTGATTTGTTTTGTTATATCTAGTTGCTTGTATAGAAGCTTATGGTTTTCATGGACATATGACTACTTTATTTGACTGATTGTGAAAAATTAGTGGTTATGTTTTTAGAACACTAGACTATGATAATTTGGATTATTATAGTGTATTATGCTGAAAACTAATTACGGCAGTTAGAATCTGCAGTTAAATGTGTATTTTACTTGGACGGTATAAATTGTAGTCATTATTTCTAGTATGGGATAGAAATAATGTAAGATTCATACGTTTGACAGAATTAATGTATGCTTTGGTTATTCTTATGTTTAGCATGTTATATGAAGTGTTTGCTAGTAGGATGTAAATTATATGAATCTTGTGCTTGAATTGTATTTGACCAATCTGCATTGATGATACAGAGTAAGGAGTGAGACAGACTTCATTGGCTTACTAGCATCACAATTCCAGATTAAAGCAATCTGATCAAGTGGTGTGTATGAATTTGATTGATCTATAGATCATTATTATTTATTTTTCGTAAAACTTTGAGCCAAAGTATGTTTAGTAAGACATTATCATTTCATGAGTATGATTTACATGTTCGTGCGATATTTTGCAATAGAATGGTTTTCTATGATACACTGCATGTTTAGTTTTAGAAATCATACAACACATGAGTACTTGCTTGTCTCTTTGGATCCCCGCGCTGTCACTATCTACTCATCCGTGAAGGGAGGGCCATTTTCTAATGGGATTAGTGCGGAGGATCGTTGGTCTGTGGTTGGTGTAGAAAAGCGCTCGGATGATGCTCTCACTCCCCACAACAATACCACTTATCAAGACGACACTTAATATTGCCACAGATACTTGAGTTCGGGAACTATGCTCCGGGGAGTCATGTATCTTAATTATGTACATTGTATTATATTGTATTTATTTTGGAAACATTATCATGAAGAGTTGTAATTAACTATTTACTGAGGATTGATAGCGTTGACTATGTATTGAACCAGCAGTGGTTGGCTAATTGTAATTACTTTTTATAATTGTATCATGATGTGTTTTCTTATGTGGATAGTGATCCGAGGTGTATGACCCGGTATACTTCTTTTACAATATCTCTCTTAGAGTATGTTGTGTGATCACTACTTAGATCCTCGTGGTGTAATCTATTTATAGTATATATGTGTTAATTAACAAAAAAAAAAATCACGTATTTCCTAGTGACCCTAGCAGGGTTGTTACACATGACTTGGATGCTATGATGTTTTGATTATGAAACTATGGTGGAATATATCAAGTGTACTTCATAATTGGACTGAGCAAACCATATAACTCAATGTTTGAAAGTGGTAGACACGGAGTGATAATTGACTAAATAATCCATACTATAATGATAAAATTTGAAGCTCCAGCCAGTCTTTAGATTGGAAGATAAATTTTTACCTTAACAGCCAAACATGGAAGGTGTGCTGCAATTAGACAATTGCACAGAAGATGAAATATCATTATATAGAGTATTATCTGATTCGCAGATGGACGATTATAAACTATTATCTACCTATTATGAAATTGAAATATAACTGAAAATAAGTTCCAAAAAATGAGAAAGAGGGTCACTAAAAAACATAGCTACCGTGTTCAAAATGTTCATTCGTTCGGAAGGGCAAAAAAATTCGGTTTGGTTTTAAAAATATCTTGATATTAAAATTAAAAATATATACAATTATTAAAATATTAATTATAAACTTAAATATATTATGCTTCTCATCTTTTTAAATTACTAATATATATTTTTTTACTATTAATATATAATATTAATAAACATTAATATTTAATATAATTATAAATATATTATATTAATATTTTGAAAAGTATATATATTAATAATTTATAAATTATAAAATATAATTATGAGTATTTTATATTATATTAAAAAGTTGTAAACTATAAAATATAATTATAAATATATTATATTTTATTGTGATATTGAATGGGTATGTGGGAAAAATCAAAAATCATAATAAATCTCAAAATATTAAGAAAGCAATATAATACGAAAACACACGCACATTATTGTACAACAACCCCAGGAAAATTTACCAGCGGTACAAATTTGCATGGCAAGTCTACCTGGCAGACAAGGGCAGTTTCATGGATGGCATTTAAATCACCGCCAAGTTTAGCAATTATCTTTCACAACCAGAAGCGAAAAAAATGATTATATTGGCAAGGGCAGCGGCCTTCTTCACACAGTATGCATTTTCATATTTCTTACTACTCAAAAACTACAGGCACCCAGAATGCTCTGAGGTCGCAAGCTGCAAAATATCAATGGTGCATAGTCCTATGGTAACAGCTCTCGCCACTTATGACACCGCGTTTTCAAACTGGCAGCTGGATGCGGTCAAGTTTCAATACAGCGCTGGAGAATGCCATGATCAAGTACCCTTGCCATTATTTGCTCAATTGGCAGCTTCCTTCCCTGCCAAGGCCCCGAGCCGAACCGGACAAGTTTGACCAGCCAAAAAAGTTTGATCCGAACCGAACCTAGTCCAGGTTTGGCCGAACTTGGTAACTATGCTAAAAAAGGAACATGAGGATTAATCCACCATAGTTTAGATATGGAGATCGACACAAGAAGACATTTTTAAGAACGAGATTACAACTATCCCAAAATTTTCAATTTGGACCTAGAAGAAGAGATTATATATTCTAGGAGTATATGCCTTTGCCTAGACATATAAGAAATAAGCATGCATCATATCGAACAGTTACAGAACAAATAATGCCAAACAAAATGAACCCTATCCATGCATTAGGGGTATATGTTAAGATTGATAGAATCAATCATTTTCAGAGTCAAAAGCACTGGGAATCAGCAGTTGTAACTATACCTGTTAAAGAACAACCAGGTTGAGATTATGTTACTATGTTGTGATTAAGGAACTCTAAATTCATCGTAATAAAGGATCTATTCACTATACCTCTACTGATTTTGTACTTAAGAAGTTAGCACGATGATTTTGTACTTAAGAAGTTAGCACGAAGAAAATTCTATCCATTTTTAGATGGATTCTTAAACTACATTTAGATCAGTATCACAAACAAGGATAAACTAAAAACTAAATTTGCATTAGAAAGTGATGTATATGATCTTCATCGAACGTCAAACGGAATACACAATACTTTGGGTAAGTCTCGAAGGGCAATTTTATTGTGTTTTCAGAAATGT
This sequence comes from Torreya grandis, assembly GCA_037957365.1. Taxonomy (NCBI): domain Eukaryota; kingdom Viridiplantae; phylum Streptophyta; class Pinopsida; order Cupressales; family Taxaceae; genus Torreya; species Torreya grandis. The sequence goes on from JARHVA010000011.1 coordinate 4,330,693, forward strand.
CTACCAAAGGAACTTAACCCATTCTTGGACAAGCACATGGACTTAACAGCGAAAATTGCAGTTCATTAGAGTAATGTATGAGGAAGTCAATTAGTTTGAGTCAATTAATACAAGGATTTGTAGGTATGTCCAGCAAAAGTTGATAGAAAACCTGTAGAAAGAACAAATCTCCCTTTGTATTATTTTAAATGTACCCAACAAGGAGAATTGCCATTGGATGTGACTAATAAGTTAATTTATCTGTGTAATAGAAGAATTCCCTTCATGGGTTAAATCATACTGCAATAATATTGGAGGTGCCTTTTACATATTCAGACTGTCTATGATTATACAAGAAATCCGTCAACAATCTAATTCTCTTGTTTATCACAACTTAAGGATAGAATCATTGGTCATTTGCTGTGTCTTTCATGATACTTTATAAATCTTTTTGAGATTATTTCTTCAACTATAAGTATCACAGGTTATTGGAACACTGGTAGAAGTTATATAGGACCACCATAATATGCATAAATCATTTCTTTTTGCTAAAAATCGTCTTTAAATTTTAGATGATCTCTTTGATATTGACTCTTGAATCCAATCTACTGTGATTGCAATCCTAAAATAAAAAATAAAAACATCAAAATTAGATAACATTAAACAAAACAAAGGAGATACGAGCAGTATAATTAAACAATTTATAACGTACAATATTTTCAAAATTTTGGGTAAAACCATATACTGAAACGTAAAGAGAAGACTGAACCCTAACATTAAAATTTGATCCACAATGAAATCCGCACACAAAAAAATAAGGAATAGAAAGATTCTTACCCACATGGTTGGTGAAAGTTCCGGAACCCCAACATAAAAGGTCAACATCCAACTACGAAATGCTCTAAAAAAAACATAAAATGCAAGATCCATTATCTTAAAAAAAGATGTGATGGATTCAAGAAACTACATTCCTAAACCAAAAAATTAAAAAAATTGAGATCGTTTGTGCTAAAAATACAAGAATATCTTGATCGGATCATTGTTGAACAATGGGATTTACATAGATATAAGAAGCATTTCATTAATACAATGTAAGATCAATAAAACAACTAGTTACAAGAAAAAATAAAGTAAAATTCACTTATTATCAGGCCTTTATCCAGAAAAAGAAAATGAGAAGAAGACACTAACTGCACTAAAATGTTAAAAGTTGTTCCAAATTACAACATATGTTAATAGAAAAATGCAACTACCTTCCACATTATTCCACTCACATTTATTTGGCAATAAAACCTCCCATCTTATCAACTATCAAAAGACTTTAAATGAAATGACAGGTATGTTGTGCGAATGGATAAAAACGGATATATTACATCCTCTATGCCACCATCAATGTTGGCCTAGATTAGGCCTATCCTTTACAAAGGCACCATCAATTGCATCTTAAAGATAATCCAGAACAGTCTGCAATCAAGTATGAGACGTGGCATATAAACCAGGGAGGGAATGGAGGGCATAAAGAGAATATGATGGCATCATCAACCAACTTATGGCCTCATCATCTGATCACTACAAGGTACAGAGCAAGGAAAGGTTTTTCTGTTTTGATAGTATGAGAAACATTAACTATTTTTTTGGACAATTATGGGGTTATTTAAGGCCTCCAGCCGAGATAAAAAGTTTACAAGATATAGCCACAAAAGGCACGAACCAGAAAACAGCACAGACCACAACAAAGCGGAAACGAAACTAACAGGAAGAACCCCATAACATACACGGGGATTACAACAACCAAGTCCGAAGAGATAACATCCAAAAAACAACTACCAGCCAAGAGACAACTAGAACCAAAAAAACGAAAAACATCAAAACATTAGAGAACAATTAAAGATTTACGCAGGCTTGTATCTCATCGTCAACGTCCTCAATAAATATGAGTTCCTTGCCCCTGAAACATTGTCTTCGACTTCCCCGAGAACCTCACATGTGGCGCTTCCGCTGGCCTTTGCTATCTACTTTAGGAGCCTTTGGATTGAGGGTAGCAGATTTGTCATGAGAAGCCTTCGATTTTTGCGAACTACTGAACCACTATGGAGCTGTGACCCGACCTCGAGCGACCATTTTCAATAAATTCTTGACTGCTTCAACCCTCGTCGTATTGTGGCAACTAGCCCACCACTGCAAAATCTCAGGAATCTGACTTTGTAGCTGTGACATAGGTGGAAAGGTTAGGAATTGCCCTTCCAAAGGATCAGACAAAACTACCTTTTTCTGCACGTCCTCCGCAAAGCCCATAAGAATCATGAAGCAGGTTTCCAAGGTGCGAAAGGCAAAAACTGGGACCAGTCCCAAACCGTCCAAGCCCGTGAACAACAAATTGGGTAGGGGGCTAGGTCATGCAAGCCAATCTTTTCCACCAATCCAATGCGGTGCTCTGGTTTCACACAGAAAGAAACGATATTTGCCACCACCTCAAAATCTGAAACCAAAGCCATTAAATTTGATGCGAAAAATGTCACCACCTCGGAGTTTACCCAGTAGTGAACCCCTTGTTCTATAAATTCCGACCCCAAAACAAGCGATATAAGCTAAAGAAATTTTTCTTACGGAATCCAAAATATGTTTTTCAGGCGTGCCCTCGAGATTGAGCCCTCAAAAGCCATTTCACGCACAGTTCTTCCGCCATAAACATAGGGGGTGGTGAGAGCAATTTCAGTTATCCCATCCATGCCTAGACCAGCCATTCCTACTGACAGCGCACAACCAACCAGGAAGAGAGTGAAGTGAAACGCCAACAGATAACCAACAATCACCATTCGACTCGCAATAAGAATGAGCAAGAGGGAAACAGGTGATCATGAAACAGAATGGAAAACTCTCGACTCCCTCATGTCACGAACAAACCATCACTTAAACCAATCAAACTGCGTCCTTTGCATTAATGACTGCCACCACTACGCGATGATCATTAAGAAGCGAGATAATGATGGACGATTTTGCCAAAGATTTGTTCCACCCGCTAGATCCACCACCAAAGTTGCTATAGCTCCGCCAGAAAAGCAATCGATAAAGCCTCCACTTTTTGAAATTGCTTTTATACTTAAAATAATACAAAAAGGAAATGAAAATAGAAAATCACCCCAGATCAATAAGAGAAAGGGATGGGAAGTCCTCCTAGGCCTCCCGCACATTGTCGACGCAAATTGCTTCCGCTTGATCAATGCCACAATTTGCTAAAAAATTTGCAGCCAAATTCGCTTCACGGTAACAGTGATAAGACTCAATCGAAGTAAAGCAGGCCAATCTATCCCAGGTACCTAACAAAATGTTTTCTAATTGCTAGGAAGTGGCAGCGTTGTTTTGGAATGCAAATATGATAATCTGCGAATCACCTTCAACAATTAGCTTGGCAATATCACATTGGACTGCTAATTCTATCCCACTAACAAGAGCTTGCACCTCCGCTTCATTGTTGGTGCCATCCTGGAGTTTTCTAGACATTGTTTGGATTAAAGATCTGTTGCAATCCCGTATAATACATCCAGCCCCTGAAGCTCCAGGATTACCTCGAGATGTCCCATCAAAATTAAGTTTAAACCATCCTACAGGTGATGGATTCCAGCACATTTACCAATTATCTCTTTTCTCCCAAGGGCTACAGTTGACCCATTAACGAGGGGGAGAGAGATAAGTTTCCATTTTGCGCTCATTCTCATATCCCAGCTTGAAAGAAAACCATTTCTCCTTTTGACCTGAGAGGAAATAACTTCCGAAATTGAAACCTCAATTTCTTTTAAAATCATTGGAAGTGACTTTTCTTTGCCTTCGAAAATGCGATGATTTCTCTCCTACCATAGAGTCCAAACTAATATTGTAGGGTTGACCCGCCACAGACCAAAAAGAGAGTTTTTGCAGTCGCCTATTAGCCACGAAGAGCATGCTACGATCAATGATGGTGGCCAAGCCCATGACCAATCCAGCCTGCAACATAGCCAGATCCAGCACCACATTGCAAAGGGGCAGGCAAATAATAAATGATTTGTCATTTCTTCATTGTTTTTACATAAACAACACCAAGATGGGCCAGCGAAGCCAATCTTAATGAGTCTATCTTGAGTTAAGATGCGATCCTAAAAAACAAGCCAAGTGAAAGCACCAACTTTCTGGAGCCCAATTTTATCCCAGTAAAGATGGTGTGCCCAAGACATCAAATCATCAGTGGCATCAACCATTTGATATCCAAGATTGACTTTGTAAATTCCTGATTTGGCCCCAATCCAATGCAGGGTATCTTCCTTGACATTTAGGAAGATTTTCCTATTTTTAAGGCAATCCGAAAACCTTGCCATCTAATCCACCAGAATGTTCATACCTTCCATACTTTTCCACCCCCAATTTGGCAAGCCATTGGTGAACTGCAGTTCAACATAGTTGGCAACTGAGGTGCCCCATGCAGTAGATAGAATTCCTCGAACCACAGCGAAGTGAGGAATCTTTGCAATAGGCTTATGGCCATTCCACAAGTCATCCCAAAAATTCACAGTCCTTCCATTGTTTATTGTCCATGAAACATACTTTGCAATAATAGGCCTGCATTTTAAGAGAAAAATTCCAAAAGTGTGAACGTTTTGGGGAATTAGCAACAAAAATTATGCTCCATGGTTATCTAGAATTAATTATTTGCTTCTTAACAACTTGGATCACAATGCATCGGGTTTGGAAATCAAACCCCAAACCAATTTTGGCCCAAGAGCCCTGTTCTTAAGATTCAAATCCTTGACTCCGGCTCCTCCCATTTTCTTGATTTTACAAACCCCTTCCCATTTCAAGAGTGGGATTTTTCTTTGATTTCGTGTTCCTTGCCATAAGAAATCCTTCATGATCTTGTTGAGTTGTTTGACAATATGGCTAGGAGGCTGTAAAACCGAGAAGCAATAAACCAAAAGGGAGCTCAAGACCGACTTAATGAGAGTGATTCGGCCAGCCAAAGTTAACCATCAGCCTTGCCACGAAGCCAAACGAGCTTTAAAGGATTGAACTAGGCCATCCCAAAGAACCGTTCGTGGAAGACCAGAGAAGAGAGGAACCCCCAGGTATTTAGAAGGGAGTTTGCCAATATTGAAACCCAACACTAAAGAGATCGCTTGTTGTTCTTGCTCTGAGCAGTTTAGGAAGAAGATTTCGGATTTCCTAATATTCACCATTTGGCCTGAAGCCGCTTCATAGCTATTTGGAATATCTTTGAATTTTTGGGCTTCCCTAGCCAACGCTTGACCAAAAAGGAAAGTATCATCAGCGAATTGTTGATGAGTAAGATTGCCAATACCATCAGTAACTTGAATTCCACGGAGCGACGAGTATTCTTTGGCGAATTTCACCGCCCTCCCTAAAGCTTCAGCGAACATGATGAACAAAAAAGGCAAGAGAGGGTCACCTTGTCTGATGCCTCTCGATGCTTGAAAAAATCCCGTTGGGCTGCCATTCACCAGGATAAGAGTATTTAGGACTAGAAATGTCATTGAAAACCCAATTACACCATTGCTTGTTTAACCCAAATTTTTCTAGGATCTTTAACAAAAAATGCCAGTTTACCCTGTCATATGCTTTGTTGATACCAAGTTTCAACATCATTCCTTTTCGATAAGTGGCAGAGAGAGTGGATAATTTCATTTGCAATAATCACCCCTTCCTGAATATTTTTCCTGAGGACAAAACCTGCCTGCTCCTCCAAAATCAAAAGTTCCAAAATCTGCCTAAGTCTCATCGCCATTGTTTTTAAGATAATTTTATAGACCGTGTTACACAGAGATATAGGCCTGAAGTCACTGAAGGATTCTTGTGTTTCGCCCTTAGGAATGAGTAAGATAAAGGTTACATTTAAATCCGCGAAAACTTTGTTTCTCTTTCTTGATTCTTCCACCATTTGTAGCACATCCTCTCTCACCAAATCCCAAAAGGTCTGAAAGAAATTGGCTGGAAAACCATCTAGACCAAAGGCCTTATCCTTTTCCATGGCAAAAACTACATTTCTGACTTCCTGTAGAGTAAAAGGGGCCATTAGCCTTTCATTTTGTTCTGGAAAGACCAGCTCAGGTATAAAACTTAAGTTGTGGTTATGGGCTTCAAGATCCGAAAGAAAATCACTGTTAAGGAGATCAAAGAAGAATTTGACTGCCTCATTCTTGATGTCATGCTGATTGCTCAAAATATTACCTGCAGACGATCTAATCTGTGAGATGTGATTGAAGTTCATTCTGATCTTGACCGAATTATGGAAAAAAACCAAATTCATGTCCCCTGCTTTTAACCACTCAGTTTTGGATTTTTGTTTCCAGAATATTTCTTCACGCTGGAGCAACTCTTCATATTCAGCAAGAAGAGATTTTTCTTTCCCATACAAAGCCTGGTCCATGCTGAATTTAAAGATAGCTCGATTCAAGTTTTCTAAATCAGCTTCAACTCTGACTTTTTCCTGGAAAATATTTTTAAAACAAACAATATTCCACTACCTGAGACGACCTTTAATAAACTGAAGCTTTTTAGCCATGCGAAACATGGGAGAGTGGGATTAGATACGAAAATTCTTCCACCATTTTTCAATGAGCCCAGCCAAGGATCAATCTCTGAGCCACATTTTTTCAAATTTGAAAGGGCAGTGTGGGGGCATCTGATCAATATTGATAAACAAAACAATAGGCAAATGATCTGAACCAGCAAACGATAAAATGAAAGACTCCGACGTCCACTTTTGAGACAGCGAGGAGTTTGAAACTAGAAATCTATCTAGTCGTTCCAAAATGTTTTGATCCCCACATCTTTTGTTACTCCAGGTGAAACTACCCACTTTGCGAGGTAGGTCTAGGAGCTCATTACTAGCAATGAACTGAGAGAATTCTATATTACCTGGGGTTCTGAGAAACGTTAACTATTATTAATGTTCTTCAACCAGAAATAAATGTTGTTGACTGAAATATGAGTTAATGCATTGCTCTTCGACTGCTTTAACTGCTCACTACAGCAGATTTACATTTGTTTCAAAGATGAGGTCCATACAACGGGAAAAGTAAGTATTCAAAGATGTTCATGCAAGAATGAATTTATTGAATGAACCAGCACTATCAATCCTTGGTGTAATCCAAATGTTTAATGTTTGTTTGTTATAGTTAATGTACAGGGCATGCATCTCCTAGTGAGACAATCCCTATTAATAGATAGTGTTAGTAAATTAATGTTTAGCATTAATTATCTCGTGTTAGAAAACTATATGGGTGTAGTTAGTTATTTGGTTATTGGACCGTTAGGTCCTGTGTGAAAACCATATACCGAAAGCTTCTTTAAGCTTATCGGTGAAAAAATAAAATATAGGTGTGTGCAACAAAGTTTGAGTAAACTTTATTTTATAGATAAAATTTCTAATCGTTTTACTTGTATTTGAATAGCGAACATTGGTATCCAAGGCATCCATGAAGCCAGGCCTCTGAGGAAGCCACGGAAGACCCCTAAAGCATGAAGCTATGAAGGAAATAAGCACAAGCTCTTTGTTCTAAGAGTAAACTTATTTTATAAGTTTTTTATATATTTGCCAAAGAGGCATTTTATATTCTTCCCTGAGAAGATTTTTATCTTATCCAAGCCTGGAGGCATTGAAATCTGCTGCAAATCTGCTTGGAGGCATTGAAATCTGCTGCAAATCTGCCTGGGAGTTTGCTGAGGGTGTTAAAGCGTGATGGAAGGTGGAAGGGTGTTGAAATACTTGTTTGAGGGCATTAGAAATCTTGTCTGAGTGTGGAAGTCAGCCTGAAAAGCACCAAAACTACCGTAAAATCATTGAACTTTGTCTGGAGCGTGTCAACTACCTGTTAGGCACAAATTTATGTTGCTAGAACATTTCAATTTCTGCTGGAGTGCCATATCTTTGTGCTGGGGTGCTATGTTATTTCCTCGAATCTTTCAAACTCATGTTGTGGCATTAAAAACACCTGCTAGGGCGTTGGACTGTTGATTGGAGGTGTTTCCTTTTGTTGGATTGCTGGAACCTGCATAAGGCATTGAAAAGTCACAAAGGCACTCTCTGAGAAGGATGTTGATTTATTTATGAAAGGTGTTAAATCATTCTGAGTAATATCTACCATCTTGAGTGTCAAATGCTTGCTTGCTGAAGCGCCATATTATGTTTTTATTTAATCTTTCACTGATGCAAAACTCAATCTTGGAGTGCCATACCTTCACAAAGTGGGCCCAGAATTCGGAAAAGCTGCCAAGTAAAAACAAACAAAAATTTTTACTGCCACTGCATATTTAAATTGTCGGGTATTATTTTTTTATTTTGCATATACAGTCCAAACACAACTTAGATATCAATTTTGAGATTTTATGTTATAGTTGAGTGCATAGAAAAGTTGGTTATTTTACTAAGTGAAGACATTCATTGAGGAGAGGTTAAGAGTTCATGTCTCGTAGCATTCTCTTTGCGTCCAATTTCAATAATTATAGTGCAAATTATGAGTCATGTATTAGTGTTGGAAAGTCTGCTAAGTGTAAAAGTAGATGAAGTAGCGTAGAAAGTGTAAAAAGACATTTTGTCCACCTACAGGTCTCAGAATCAAAACCAAGACGTGGTCATTATGTTTTAGTTTTGCATTTTCAGTAATAAAGAGATTTTTGGAGAAATACACACTGTATCAAGGATCTACTAGAAGGTAAAGGCCAAACCCCAGTTGTATTCTCATTTCTTTGCGGTTTATTTTCATTTTGTGTCAACATGGCCAGAATAGTGAGCCTCATCTCAGAAGCAGGGAAATTGATATTCGTTTTATATTTTAAATGGTTCATATGCTACATAATGAATTGATTATTCAAGTTATAGAAGTATTTTGACTCTAACGAGTAGTTTCATGGTGCATGAACATCTTTTACATATTGGTGCACTAAATTTAATCATCAGTTTGTATTTTGTACCTGTGAAGCATGTCTATACCGTACCATGCCTCTAAGACAGATTAGAGGTCGATGATTATCAGCATGTGATTTTCAACACTGAGCATAAAATATATAAAAAGAAAGAAATTATGTTGTAATTGGAAAAATGAATTTCATGAAAAATGTTGTAAGCATAAAGAAAGAAAAGGCAACTTGAACGTAACTGTTTAATGGCAGCTAGAGGGAGCATTGGGTTTGTGAACATTTTGTTTATGGAAGTTAATACTCTTTTTCTTTTCTGAATTTGACATGACAAGTAGAAAAAAAAAGTACAAGAATAAAAACACTAGACTGACAACCCATTCAATTGTAACTCTTGAAGTGGTTAACATATTCAAAAGAGACTGGGTGTACTCACTCATTGAAGACTATGAACTGGCTTCCAACGAGGGCACCACTGCACTTGAAAGTTCAAGATGAGATACGCGCACAGCACCAATCAAGCGTTCAGGTAGCTCCTCCAAGTTGTTTCCCTGTGTTCAAAAATTTGGTCCCGCCAAGGTGATTATTAATTTGCATTTAGGAAATATTAAAGAGAGCTCTAACATGAACCAGTTTACATTATTTGAAATTTCACAAATTTGCTTGAGAAAATATAAACATTTATCACACAATTAAAGGATCCTACATTAATAATGATTTCTTAGAAAACTTTCTTTCACAGACTTGAATAGGAGGAGACCACCTAACCTGCAAGTATTTTGTTAACTTGACATTTGAAATGGGATTTTCAGCAAAAAAGGCGATTAGCAATGTAACAAGTCTACTAATCAGCAAAGTACAATAAACTTATGATAGGTTCACGTCACAATAAACTATCAAAAGAAGTAAACATTGCTGGTAACCAAACAGTCTTATGCATTTTCAAATACAAAACAAAATCGAACAAAAATCTAATCAACTAAGTTTTCTGAGAAACCAAATGTGTAGACTCTAGGATTGCGTCATGTTTGACTTACAACAGTCATATTCTAGATCTTCAATGTGAGCACCTCTTGTAAACATTATGAAAAGAACATGCTCTACAACCATAATATCATGCAGTAGGTTTTGAATTTCTAGATAGTGCAACAGAACAGACTTCTCTTAAATTAGTCAGAGGTTTTACAGGCAGGACATGGCTGGTCTCTTATAGTTTACCTTGGCCTAGGTCCTTTGGACTCCTTCCTATTGTTTACTTAGTTCATTTTAACAATCTTCGTCATCTTGACCAATTAATTACCACTTTATTTTGCTAAATAAGCACGCACATTTGCAACAAAATAAAGGAATATTAGTGATGTTACAATCCGCTAAAAAGTTTTGGAAAACTGTTTTCAGAGACTAGCCAACTCAAGAAAACTATTTTCCTTGAATCCATTACTATTCCCTTTTTGAGTTCTATGTTTATCAAGCATTCCACCTCCTCACTGAAAAGTCACACTTTAGCAAAAGGACAGTTCCCAAATGTAATTCGAGGATATTTTTCAATTCTGTTGTAGATAAAAATATAAGCTAAAAATATCTATTGGTCATTCTTATTAGATTAGTTGGGGCATTTATGAGACTAAACAACATCATGAAAACTCATAATGACCCTGACCAATGGTTGAGGAAAGTTTCCATATGTAGGTTGACGACATTTTCCAATTCCATTGTAGACGATAATATAATCTAAAAACAGCTATTCGTAATTCCTATTAGATTAGCTAAGCCATTTATAAGATGTAATCTAAAAATGACCATTGGTCATTCTTATTAGATTAGTGAGCCATTTATAAGACTAAACAACATCATGAAAACTCATAATGACCCTGACTAATTGTAAAATTTAATTATAGAATAGCCTTATCTAACTTATAACCTGATGATATCGATTACTTAAATCTATCTTAGAAAATATTGCGACCATTTTTAAGCTATTCAAAAGATCAACCATTCAAGGCACAGATACATGCCTCTGATTATAACTATATTCAAGACCGGTAGTGCATTATCATTCTTAACATACCATCCTTTCTCTTTACCAACAGGACTGGAGTTCCAAATGGTGACTTTGAATGTAGAATTAATTCTTCTTTTATTGGTTCCTCTACACGTTTTACCTCTTTTAAGTTTTATGTATACAGTTCAGACAATAAGGCATTTAGTAAGTGGGTTGAGAGCCTTCCTCCAACACCATTTAATAATCCATTTCCTGATGAGACAATAACTTGCAGGTAGAACATTTAGAAATACATCCAAAAATAAATTGAAACTGATTTAAATGTATAATCAATTGTTATGTTCTGGAGTCATCTTAAGTTTTCTTAATAAAAACACAATAACACTTCTCTTAGTCGCCAGTCTGTTCACTTACAGAGTTGACACTAACGTAAAACCCAAATTATATTTTCTCTATATGATGTTAACCCTCTTCTTGTTTTGGAAGGGAAGCACAAGATCTCTAGGACATACAAGAGAACATAATATTGATATGTCCATTTATATCCAAGTACATAAATCCCTAGATTAATTAAATCAAATTTATGCCTTGTACAACCATATATAGGAAAATCTTAAGCATGTATAACCTAATGCTGAGTTTCTTATCCATCTACCAATCCTATAATTTATGAATAAGGGGACTCTTGGATTGAAATTTGAACCTTAAACATACCTTGTCCTAAAAATAAATTATGAGTGCATCCCACATTAACTGATATGTGGGCCTCTACATCACTTATCTAAGATCTGTCTTCTAATAAAGAAGTAAGTTGGCTGGAATTCGTCAAAAGTTGTTGTGCTAATATTCTAAGAAAGGACAATATTAACATTTTTGATTTCTCTCTCACAACCTTCCAGTCATTTCTAGCCGATTACTAGTACCCCAGCTGTTCTGAAGGCCTTGGATATTCTTTTGAACTTGATTACTTCTTGATCATGAACAAATTATAGGGCTTTGAATCTGGGGGCCCTGCCATAACAATGGGCAGTTTCTCCTCATATGTGACCCCCCCACACTTAAACACTTAAATGGCAGTTTCTACTTTCCAAATATGTTTCCTGGAATGTCTGGCGCCTCTAAAGGAGGATTCTGCTTTGAGTTGTGGTTACCATGAGTTTCCTTGGATCTTTGGTCTTCTTGAAAAGGTGATAATTTATTTGGGCCTTCTTAATATTGTATACCTAAATAGTTTTTGGCACAGTTTAGGCCATATAGCAGACACAATATCCCTTGTGTATGATTTCAGTCCATCAACATGGCCGATTGCTTGATATTCTAAAATACAATGAGATAATCTGGCCATTAAAGCTTCCATCTTAGAGTTATACCCTTTGACCATCCTTTGTCGTTTCAATATATCCATCGAAAAAGCTTCTAGTTTGCAATTTTCAAGGAAAACCTATCCTATTAATGTTTTTCTTCCAAAAAGCAATCAAAGTTGAGATTTGGCATCCACACTTGACTACACTATACATAGTTCTTTATATGCCAGCATAAAGACAAGGCCACCATGGGAGTACTTTCTCTTTCATACACCACGTATGCATCAAAAACATAAAAGTAGCCCCTTACCATTTCCAACACACTCTAGGGCATCTTTCTAACAGTTTGCCCCAATTATCAGAGCATTCTCCTTCTCAAGCTGTCTCTTTTTTCCATAATAGGTCCTTACATGTTCTGGTTAACTCTTCACGAGTTGCTCTCAAATTTTGGCATTATTTTGTATTGATCATAATTTTTTCCCATGTGTGTTCCTTTGCATTTTCAAAAATCATGTGATGTAACAATCAAAGTTGTTAGACAGGATAGGTAGAGGTTGTTCCAAGTACACCTCATTTTGTTCAGCTTGTAGGCATCCAAAAGGATTTTTCTAGACATGCTCCACCTTCTTTCAAGGATGTTTGAAAACTGACTCTACCACTAAAACAACCGAGATAGACCCTAGAAAATTAAATTCAAAAATTGCAAATGGGGCTTGTATTGGATTGTATCTTTGCACATATTTACCTATACTTCCTTTGTATAAAATGAAAGAACATGATGTAAAGATCTAGGCAATCAAATCTTATGACAAGCACTTCATAACACCTCAGCTACACTTATATAAGGAAAGAGGCTATGCATTAAAAATTTACATTTAACAACCTTGGTAAAATATAACAACATATACCTGAACAAGGAAAGCCATGTCAACCACCAATGTTGTAACAACACCACATACTATACCCAGTACTCCGTTGGCAACAGTTGAAGAACCTATGTCAACATCTACCTGTGTTTGTAGGTTTTTAATCAGATTGCAATGCAAGCATTATGTACGACTTGCATTTCTATCAAACTGAAAACTATGAAGAAGAATAGCAAAAAAAGGAAGAAACCAAAATGAAAAAGAATCTCATACCTCCAGGTATTTTGGTCCACGGTAATAATTACAATCAACAGCCTTGCCCAGAATACAAGGTGTACTTCCCACACTCTGTCTAACAATCCAAGAACCCTGCTTGTAACATATAATAATAAGACAGTTAAAACAAACCATTGACAACCTAAAACAAGGTCAATTTCACGAATAAATAAAGCTCAGTGTGCTGCCATCTCGTGGGACCAAAAAGACCTTTGGAACAGACGGAATAAGTTTCAGCCTGCTATTCCGAAATTCATCGTCACCATCTACAAAACGCTGCAAAAGTGATCCCTGCGCGAGCTCTTTAACTACAAAATAAAATACCATGCTATAGTGTGTTGATCCTGGTACCTATAACAACCACCACATGTATTAATATTTCTATCACTAAGCACAAAATTCCTGAAACGAGCAATTTCCTTCATAAGTACAGGCTAATAAAATAAAAGACATCTGTTAACATACTTGAAGGTTGATAACAAGAGTGAACAATCCCATTTCTGAAGCAACCTGAAACAGAAAAATCATCAGTAGTGAGTGAAAATCACAAAATAAATCCCAATTCAAGAAAGTGCTTTAGAAGATGCATCATAATGCATATTTCTTACCATAGCATATACAAAATAAATGGCTTTCTTTCAAAAGATAATACTAACTATTAAAAGCAAAATATATCTTATATATCAATCATCAAAAGCGAAATATATTTAGCTTTTTATCAACTAATCTCTAGCTATTGTTGTATCTAACAAATCTTTAAGTATTATTGTATCTAATCAATTAGTAAGGTTAGGTAAGGGTTAAGAATAGAAGGCAGTAATAGTTGGCATCCCTTTCCAGCAATGGAATTTGGATTTCATCACAACCTTCAATCCAAGTGGGTTACTCTTACATCTTGACAGAAATAGATTATTTTACATTGGTAGAGGCTATACCCACCAAGAACTCAACATCTAAAGTCATCATTCTGTTCATGGAGGAGAATATCTTGGCACATATCAGAGATCCAATCGAAATAAGTTGCAGATGATGCCAAATCCTTTTCTTCACTAGCCATCATTCACCTCTGTCAGAGGTATGCCATAATTTTGTCTCCGACATCCAACTACCACCCACAAGAAAATGCATTGGCCAAGTCATCAAATAGAACCCTAAAAAATTGTACCTGACCTTGTGGGCAGATAGAATTAAATTCAAGAAGTCTACTAGCATATCCCCATATACTTTATGGAAAGGAGGCAGCGTTGCCAATCAATTTAGACTTTACTTCCTTGCAGCTGGCAGCCAGAGTATAAGGATTGGAACCAGAAGATTATTTGCCGAAGAGAATTGCTCATTTGGTTGAACTGGAAGTGAAAAGAGATCAAGCCCATGAGCACTTTGTCAGCCATCAGGAATAACAAAAAATATCTTCATTAAATATGTTATAGATCGAGAAATTCAAGTCGGATACCTACTGTTGCCATGGGACAAAAGAAGAAAGGAGACAGGAAACCATAGAAAGCTGGAATATTGTGGCTTAGGCTTTTTAAAGTATTAGCGAAAGCAGCTATAAACTCTTTCCAGCTCTCTACGAAATCTGTTATCTATGCCTTATGATGGAACATCATAAGATTTCAATCAATAGCATGTCATGCATAAAGAACTTGTAAGTTGTCTATATGCCCAGTTTTTTGCTCGTCAGTTTTGGTTTTGTCTTTAGGTGATTAGGATGTTTGAGTTAAATAGTTGCAGTTCATAGTCTAAGACTCTAATCATGTGTTAGATCCTAGGTTCTTTACATACAGCAGGGGCATGCAATTTGCAGACAGATCTACCTGTAATACCTAAACTTTGGCATGCAAAACTTAGACTATTTCTGTTATTTTGTTTTCAATTCATGGAGTCCTGACAAATATTGGAATGATTTTAGGTTGGACGAAAGAAACTAATCCTATTCTGTATTATAGTCACCTGGAAACATGTGGGTAAGCTTACAGATATTAGGAGAGCATTTCAAATCTGGGTACAGGAGTAAATGAATAAGGATACAGGTATAACATATATAAATATATTCAACAACAGATGTGAGTACAGGGACGGGGATGGGGATGTTAGGTAAATAATTAGTACTCACATTATTAGTGTGAAAGAATATATTTGTAATAGTGTGTACGTGAGTAAACATTCACTTTGGATAGCTTGATAAGTGAATAGAGAGAGAATATAGGGCTTTTTGATAGGGATACCCTCCTAGTTTGTAGGAGATCCCCGGTGTATTTATATGTACCACAGTTGATGAACAAATGACGAGAAGGTTATCGTCTTTTAATTGTGTGATCTGTATGAAAATCTTCATTTGGTATTAGAGCATATTTGATCATGCCTGCGATGGAAAATTAGAAGGAAAGTAAGCGGGCAGTCACAATTGTTTTGTTGCCCCAGATGATGACATTCTTTACCTGAAAGATTAATTTCATAGTATTCAAGATAGTATAGCAATTGTTAAGGTTATTTTGTGTTTATACAGGTTTGTTGAGCTTCTTTTTTCTAAGCTCCAACACATTCTTTTTGCTCCATCCAACCGTGGAATCTCTGTGAGATGTTCAAGGCTGATTTTGTGGCTGGGTTGTGCAGCTAAGTCAAATACTTTGGTAATACTTCAGATCCTTTCGCCATAATAAAATCTTCTATATGATCTATTCCATCGTCAATCATAGTGCAAGTTCTTATTTAGCATCAAACTTCAGCGTGTAATATAGCTAGCATCTGGCTTTGGAGCTGAATAGATATTCATGTGGTGCAGGATAAGCTTGATGATCAGTGATGCATTCGATATATATCTGTCAGATTGGCGATCTCTCTGCATGACTATGTTTCTATTCTACCAGGCGTCCCTCATTTTATTACAATCTGTTTTAGTTCATTTGTGCTTTGTTCTGTCCGAATCTATCTGCAAATTCTATTGGTTGATTGTACCACCACCATGCAAGCTGTGTGCATCATTCTTTGTCTGTCTTCATGCAAACCACAGATAACTGTGTATTTTCTGTGCATCTATCAGGCGTATTTGCACTGTCTACGACTCTATGTCCACTTCGATAGACCTCAAAGTATCTTTGTTTGTATCTCCATTCAGATTCTCTGCCAAACTCCATACATTTGTGACCTACCTGTGCGCAGTCCCATCCAATACATGCAGCTGTCAAGCCATCCACGTGCTCCACTCCACATCTAAGTTGCCGATACAGATACGGGTACGAGTATCGGATACGGGGATACGTCAATTTTTTTTTTGGTGGTTTGGATACGGCTGGATACGGCCGTACAAAAATATATATAAAAAATCAAAAATATAAAAATATAGCCATATAAGCAAAATTAACCACATAATATGCATAGAGGAAACAAAATAACTTCAAATAAGTTATATAACTAGAAAATATATACTCATAATTCAATGCCAAATATCATAATATTCAATTGTCGAACTTATATTAGTTTTATAAATTATAACAGGAAGATGGTGCAAATGTTACAATGTATGGACAAAAATAGAGACAAATCAGCGTTCTCATTGTTCACTATATAATATATTTAATATTCTTCTTCCCCTGCAATGTTTTCATGATCATGTGGTTCATTAGAACCACAAGCAGTAGCAGTGCCACTCCCACTAGCTCCACTGTGCAAGTCATGTGAAGCACTGTCTAGCTCCGTGTCAAATAAAGAAAGGTATGTTAGGGAGGCATCTAAATCAGCAGTCTCTGGGTTCACATCCCACAACTTTGTTGGCCCTTCTTTGTATTGAGGTTGTTTATGTGAGAAAAGACATAAGTTGGAATGCACATAAACCAAATCCTCTGTTTTTTTTGCAGCCAACTTATTGCGTTTAACTGAGTGGATAAAGCCATAGCTGCCCCAACTCCGCTCAGCTGAAGATGAGCTTGCAACCTATTGAAGCCACAAAATGAATTAAAATTTATAAAAAATTCAAAGACTAAAAACTTAAAACAAAACATCGAAAAGGTCAAAAGAAGGGTAGCGTAAAAAAATTAAAATCTTACTTGTGATAGAACTTTTATTGCAAGTGGTTGAAAGTGGGTGGATGCTTGCCCATGGAGATACCACCAAAAGTGAGCTTCCATCTTGTACTTGTCACGGATAGCGCCAAGGGAATGACCCACCAAGGATATGAAATGCACAAACTCTTCTCTGACTTGGTCTTCTATCTCTGGATCGGAAAAGATTTTAGAGAATGCTGCCTTATATCCCTCAGCAACCTCAACATCCCTATATGGTGCGACCCTCCTGGGCAAAGAAAGAATCTCTGTACTATAATATTTGGGTGTCAAGGCAAAAGCAAGAAGATGTAATGGGGTGGTCATTTTGTTCCACCTTTCAATGAGATGCGACTGCACTTCCTTGAAGAACCTCTTTGTGGGATCTTGCTCTTTGGCATTTATAATGGATTTAATGTTTTCAATCATTGAGTCAATTCCATCATAAATCTCATCCAAACATGGATGATCCATGTCCACATATCTCAACATGCTGACAATAGGATTAGTAAAACTCAGCAAGTACTCCACATGTTCCCACCAAGCATATCAAGAATCCACCCTTTCACTTTTGTGGCCCTCTCACTGTTTGCCTGCCTCCATACACCCTAAAGGTTGTTGATGACCATGCTACTCAATGCTTCACGCACCTTAACAAATCGTCTCAAGACGATGGTGTGTGAGGCAAATCGAGTCTCAGCAACCTAATACAATTATACAAAATTAAAACAAATAATTAATAAACTTAAAATTGTTCAAAAATAAAAAACACTACAAATTACAAACTTATAAAATTAAATTAAGAGTTACCTTCAACAATTGTAATTTTGAGAAAGTCCTAAAGATGGCTTGGGACATGTGATGGTTAGTTATGAACATTTGGATCTCATTCGCCTCCTCATAGACTTGTTTGATCCAATCAATTTTTGTCCCCAACTTTTGCAACATAAGATTGAGGGAATGAACAGCACAAAGTGTCCAAAACATATGCCCGTACCTTGCCTCAACCAACATGCCTGCAGTCCTGCAATTTTTAGCATTGTCCATTACAACTTGAACAACGTTTTGAGGCCCCACTGCCTCAATGGACTCTATCAAAATGTTAGCAATGAATTGTGCATCCTTCACTTGCCCCTCACAATCAACGGCCTTCAAAAACATTGCCCCTTTAGGGCTCACTGCAATCACATTAATCAATGGCCTATTTGCCGTATCTTTCCATCCATCAGAAATAATGGACAACCCTGTTTCGATCCATGAATCCCTGATGGGCTGCAATGCATCTTCAATGTATTTTCTTTCTTTTGTCAATAAGGTGGTGCGCACATTTTCATACCCTGGAGTGGTAAACCCTTTAGGGGCATCATTGATAGATCTCACCATTTCCTGCCAGTATGGTGATCTAACAATATTAAATGACAACCCACATGCGTAAATACAACGTGCGATGCTCTGCTCTGCTATCTCTCTGGATTCATTTTGGAATGCCCTCTCCAATGGGCCTGTATCTTTTGTTCTCTTGCAACCAAGAGGTGAATCCTCTTCGGCTGCAATGGGTGCAGCAAGAAATGGGTGTGATGGGGTCACCACATTAACACGAGATGGATCAACAGGGGGTGATCCTTTCTTTCTCAAAGGATGTTTTGATCTTTGCCCCATAACGGTATCTGCGTCTTCTTGCTCTTTGATGTATGCAAGAATCTTTGCTTGTGGCAAGCCCTTCCCAGGCTTTCCACCTATGTTTGGCCCACTACAAACTCTGATGCCAGTGCTAGAAATTGCACATAAATTAGCTTTCACTCGACTATACGAGCTCTTGAAATGACCGTTACACTCTGAACAAACCCAATGAAAACACCCTCCACCAGGCAACTGTTCTAATATTTTCACATATTTTCAAAGAGGTGCTCGCAAATCATATTTGGGGCTAATCCCTTGCCCCACTGAACTGGCACTTGCACCCTGAGACATTCTAATTTTTGACAGATCGCTGTAACACAAAAAATCGCTATTAAAATTTAATTATAAATATAAATTTTAAATTTTTAAACTAATTAATATTTAATAATTTAAAATTTAATACTATATATTGAAAAATTTAAACTAATGAATAATTTAAAATTAAATACTAATAAAAATTAAAACGTTAATACATAAAAATTTAATAGTATATATTATAATATATAGTATTAAATTTAAACTAATGAATAATTTAAAATTAAATACTAATAAAAATTAAAATGTTAAACTTAAAATAAATAAATAAAAATTAAAATAATAAACATAAACTGTAGTCTATAACGTTAAACTTAAAAAAAACTTGTAAAATACCTCGGTCCTCAGCCTTCAGGCAGTCGCGCGGGCGAGCAGGCGCGGGGGCGCGGGGGCGCAGAGGGATGAGGGCGCGGAGGCGCGCAGGCTGCAGATCACAGGTCGCAGGGAGGCGTCGAGGTTGCAAGTCGCGGGGACGCGCGGAGAACAGTCGCGGAGTCGCAGAAATAAACAGGTCAAAGCAAAAAAAGCTTAGGGTTTTTACTTTATGTTTTTTTTATAAAGTTAAAAAAATTAAAAAAATAGTATTTTATTCCGCCGATACGCCGGGATACGGCCAGGGTTCGGCGTGTCCCCTGCGGATACGGCCGGATACGTCCATGGATGTATCCAGCCGTATCCGCAGGGGGCACGCCGTACCCTGGCTGTATCCCCCGCAGATCCCCGCGCTCCCGTATCGGACCGCCGTATCCCCGCACTCCCAGGGCCTGCTAGCGGCGAATCCAGTAACGTAGCTCCACATGAATCCACGCTGACTTCAGATAATGGTTCTCTCTCCTCAATCAGGCAAAGTATTTATAAATTGGTTTCAAGTTTATGGGTTTGTTTAAAACAATTTATTATGTCATGTCAACCAAGCTTTCAGTTTAGTCTTTTTAAGTGAAATAATAGGTTTATTTGTGTTCATTAAGAGTTTTTGGATTATACTTTTAATGTTGTTTTTTATAGTTTTTCGTTGTGGTTTGTTATTTAGTTTAATAGTTGTGATTATATAATGTGCTCTATTACGAGTGCTTTTAATAATCTTGACTATGTGTCACTAGTCAATACGTGTTTATAGTGATTATATTGATTAATTTAGTTTTAGCCAAAATTAGAGTCATTTGGATTAATTTGTCAATGTTAAGTTACATGGTCTTGGGCATTATTGTTTTATTAGGTGATCTTAGGATTACTGTTATTTTATTGACTTGTTAGAGTCATCTTGTGAGTGTCGGCAAAGTCAAAAAATAAAAGTCAATTTCTCTCTTGTACAAATACATTTTTGGGAGAACCCGACGTCCTAGAAATATAGTGTCAAAACTGTTGGGGGGAGAAGAATTTCCTCATAAAAGCAATATACAGTTAAGCTTCAATTTCAATCTAGCTGTGTGAGCTAAACACATCGGAGGATGAAGGCATTGGAGGAAGGAGACCCAACAGCACTTCTCGTAAGTTGCTAATGACGGGGCCACACTTTGTAATAGTGGCACAATGAATGTTTGCGCTAAATTGGCTAAAGCCAAGGGCGATCTTCAGTGGCAGTGGAATCAACTTTGTTGTTGTGATCGAGTGACAGCGATCATGTGCAATGGCTACAAACGAGACAATGAGGACCTAGTCCTCAATTTTCTTCATTTTTTGTTTGTGAGTGGTGTGTTATATATTGTATTTTTGAGAAGCCCTATAAATGTACGTGGGTATAAGAGCTTTGATTCCCTTGTTGATGTACTTGATGAAGAACTAGTGTAAGTCTACATCAAATGGAGGGTGAACAGATGTGAGAGTCCCTAATCATATTAAGTTCCCGTTCATGGTTTATGGTTGAATTGTTCCCATATGAATGGTTCATGAGAGGTTGATTGGTTCCCTCTCTACCTTCATTCAACGTGTGTAGCCATATTTTCTAATGTTAGTACTAAAGGCGGGAACGTTAGGAAAATAAATAGTACTCACATTATTTGTGTGATAGAACATATTTGTAATAGTGTGTACATGAGTAAACATTCACTTTGAATAAGTGAATAGAGAGAGAATATAGGGATTTTTGGTAGGGATAGACTCCTAGTTTGTAGAAGATCCCCTGTGTATATATATGTACTGCATTTGATGAATAAATGACAAGAAGTTTATCATCTTTTAATTGTGTAATCTGTACCAAAATCTTCAGGGAACGGTGCCCTCATCCATATACTGTAGTTTCCTGGTGACTCTGCAGATTAACATTTTCCTAAGACTTTTTAAGTCCTATAAATCGGAGGATCAGAGTTTCCATTATTAAAATATGAGAGAAGCCTATGGGTAAAAACTATGAAAATTCCAAAGTTTAAGGATGAGACAAGTCCAAGTCCATTTATTTGGCATTTCAAAATTTAGGGGGTTAAAATGTAAAACACAAATAAAATTGTTTAGGATAGGAAATCCCAAAAAACTCAAAATCTAAATTCATAATTTCGAGAATTTTGAAAGTTTGGCATCTCTAGACAAAGATTCTTAAAATTTAATCATTTCTCCAGACTGTCCACATTTCCCGAAATAAAAGAAATTGGTCATTCCTTGGTATCCTTCCTTCCTCATTCAAGATTTTGGAACTAAAGCCCTCTTTTCAGAATTTTCAAAATATCATCTAAATCTTCTACAACCCTTGACCTTGAAATGCCTTGAATTCTTTCACTCCAGTTTTTACCCCCCTAATTCAGTTGTCATGAGATTATATAAAAAACATGAATTCTCTCAATCTCTTAGAAATGTTCAATACATCATAAACAAGAAAGCTGAGCCAAGTTTCATATAGCATTTTCTTTCACTCACGAATTTGGCGAAGTCACTCGAGAATTTGGTGAAGTGAGTTATATTGATGAAAAACTCTAATAAGCATGAAGTTCTTCAATATCCAAGAAAGATCCGAGCATAAAGTTTCTATAAATTTCTAAGTCTACATTTCCCTCCACTACCAGTCCCAAGGAGGCTCAGTGATGATATTCCAGACATTTTCACTGCTTCAATGACCTTAGGAAGGCCTTTGACTCCATCTTGAGACATCCACGTTTCCAAAAGTTGAGTGAATTGGTGTCTTTAATTCTTTCATTACTAGCATCATGATGCTCTCAGAGATGGATTTTGGCCAATTTCAGACTTCCCATGGTTTCTCTAACTTGTCAGAATTACCACTTGAGTCAAGCAGGGGTGTCCTCTCTCTCTGACTTTCTTTTGTATTTAAATAGATAAGCTTGAGGACATTCTTCATCAACATATTCATGTTGGCAGCGGTTGTATATTACTTCATGTTCTCATTGCTATACTACTTTTTGCTAATGATTTATCCTCCTCGCTCATTCTGCCAACAGTTTACAGAAACAACTTGCCACCCTTGCTCATTTTCACAAGCTTTTGGCTAACCTTAATAAAACTAGGGTCATGGTCTTCAACATCTCCAGAGACGCCCTATCTAGGTTTAAAATTTCCTACAAAGGACCTGTTGAGATAACAACATATTATGCTAACATGGGAGACTAGTTTTTTGGACTATCTTTTAGTCTGAATCTTGCCTCTTATTCACATTTGTGTAAGGGATATGTGTCACTTTCTATCTTAAATTGCTAGTGTTTTAAGGTGCAAATCCAAGATATTCATTAGAAGGCGCACCTCTTAAATGCAATAAATAGGCCCATGGTTTGTTGTGGTTATGACATTTGGGGCCCCAGTTTGGGATCCACTTAAGGGGCTCATATAGAGCAAATCCAAATGCTCATTCTTCAATGTCTAATTCATTGTAAATGGACGGCTCCTCCATGCATTGCCCAAGCCAAGTTTTCCATTGTATTCCTTCGCCTTGAGAGAATCTCAATCTTACTTTCCATATTCAGAGACTCAAATACCCAAGTGAGTCAACCTCAAGCCTGGCCCTTTGTTCTTTTGAGACAATTGCCTCTTTCGGTCCTACAAGTTATCAACATTTTTGGCTGCTTTAAATCAATATATTGGCATCTATATTGATCAACTCCTTCCATTTAGGTACTCCTTAGATGCCCTTTCTCGACTTTTCCCTTGAAGGTCATCAGAATGGTTGTCACATAGAATATATACCAATGGTATATTCAAATCACTTGCACATCTCCTCCACAACCACTGAACCCCAAGTTGGGTTTTTATAGCAAGCATTTCTTAGAGATTGTAGGTGGCATCATCATTCATGATGAAAATTCCCCTTGGCCTGCTAAAGGTGTGCTCCTACCAATTACAAGTTGAGACTAACCACCATATTTTAAGGGGCAGTGGGATATGTCATCTCTAGCCCCTCTAGAAAGTTGGGAGTGAGGAGCACTTTTTTTTCCTTGTATCCTATCTACCATGAAATTCAAGAGAGAAACCATTGGTTTTTTAGAGACTTGGAGGTTCTTTAGTCTCTTTCATTTGGTACCCTGATTAAAAATCTCTTAGCTCTTTTTCTTCGTGAGGATTTCATTCTTTTACGTAGATCCTTATAGAGAACCACTACAGTTGTCATGTTGATTACTTCCTTCTTTCAGCCACTATAGGTATTGGACGCAGTAAACACCCATGGGGACAAATCAATTAGGGAAACATATGTTTATGCATACAATCGTCAGAGAGTCCTAACCCACTAAGATGCATTCTAGATGAAGTTTATCTATATCATTTTGACATTTAGGACCTTCCCCTTACCCATAGCCATGAGGTTCAATCGTTGTGTATGTTAGCAGAGATTCTAGAGGATAGCCTATCATTTTCCATCGACCAGCTAGGACTTGAACCTAGGACCTCCCATTTGTATGTTACAGTACTCTATCACTACGCTACTATCCCTTTTCGCCCTTGAGCCAAACTTCAGTGCTCAAGGCTCATAGTCTGCATCTAATACCATGTTATTTTCTAAGGACCTACTAAAACTTGTACTTAGGACCTCCCATTTGCATGTTGGGGTACTCTACCACTAAGCTACCAACCTTATTATGATTAGGGCATTTTGTTGGGTTCCTTGTTACAATTCGAGTGTGGGTCATTTTCTCCAACACTCGTAATATTATCTATCTTGGCCCCACTCGACATGGACATTCACCTATGAACATTATCAGATCCAGCATTGGCCCTTTCGAAGTGATACATGATGACATCGTCATATTTTTTGGGCCCAAGTTTTGCTACAAAAATGTGACTATCACTAGTCTACTATCATGGTCTCTCACTTTCATCCTCATAATTTCATGCTTCATTCAGGGATCTCCCCCTCATACGGTCATTTGTACTTGTACTTAGCTCTTATGGTTCAGGATTTAATCGCATTGGATTTAACCTCTTTTTTATTACATCTTGTTCATGCTGTGTGTATAATTTACCTTTGTTAACCTAGAGTGTATTTTACCCTACACTTCTTTATTGTAAATGAATGTACTTTTTGAGTTAAATTGACATATGTTAGTCATCTAAGAACATCAATGTAATAATTAATTAATTTCTTTCTTTCTCTCTTTCTTCTACCTACATAATTAGCCACCTACCCAGTTGGGGTGAAATCAACCATGTGAATATCCTCATTTAAGTGAAACATAATCATTTGTCCAACATTCCTGTCGAACCAACTTATTTTTAGGGTCAATATGATGTCTAAGTTGTGGATGTCTAAGCGCAAGATAAAATCTAATAATCCTCCTCTCTCATTCAGGTACAAGCTCAAAACTATAACAAATACAACTATGATGAATGTTAGCCACAAAGATATGGCAAAACAGTTATGGGTGTATGGCTGAAGACCAAAAAAATAATTCAATGTGGCAATCTGGCCTAATTCATGCCGCAGCAATTCCAGAGACCACTCCTTGCCCCAAGTTTGTTACGGGTGTGCAACAGTGCAAGGTTTTACTAGTTGGGGAATACAATAAATAAAATATAAATCCTAACCTGTGATGGAAAAAGCTTTTTGTGATCTGCAGCTAAATGTCTTTTATTTTATTTTCCAATTCCCAAATCAGAGAATGGTAGCACAGGCAGCAGGCAGAACAAAAGTACTACAGCAAACAATAGGGAGACAAAACTATCAAAGAATGGACTGCCAAAATAAAGTTTAGAGTGAAAGATCCACCTTTCCCTAGGATGGAGTACCTGTGGCAGTAAATGGAAGTCATTTTTCTTCTGAACAAAGTTTGCGATGAATGAAATATTTTTGTTCTAAAGCCTTTTATGTTTGTTTTCTTTGATCCCCAATAAAGACTCAATTGTAGAAGAATTATCCGTGATGCCCTCCATCAGGAATTGCAGACTGTGTTGATACATGTGTCCACAAATGACCAAACTAGGTCAACGGGACTCGAGAGTACAACTATTTACAATAGAAAAGTACTAGGGTACAATAAACTCTAGTTTCACAAAATAAAGTATACATTAGAAAAGACAACATGACTAAAGGGGTAAACAAAAGCAGTTAAACTCCAAACCAAAAGATCTGAATACAATTATGAATGATCATGTAAGGAAAGAATCCTCCAATGAAACAAGAAGCTGAGCTGAAGCTGAAGAAGACCAAAAGTGGAGGCCGAGACTGGAAACTCACATTGTCAAATGTCAGTGCTGGTGGACCAACATCATCATCATCAGAGGCCAATGCAGGCTCTAATAATGTCCATCAAAGGATGCTTAGGGCTAAGGAGGCCAGGCTGGAAAACCCTAGGGGGAAGCAAGCTACTACCCCTACAATCTTTCCTAGCACTCAAGGCCAACAAAGCTCTAGAAGGTGCCAATGTTTCTTTTTCTAAGCAGTATTTACATGAGAAACAAAAGAAGGAATCAGATCCTGCACCAGAACTCAGTTACCTTCCTTGCTGATGAGGAAGAATAAAGACAAAATGCCAAAGACATTGGCCAAAGTGAATGAAAAAAAGAGAAGCCCCATTATTACTTCTTCTATTCCTAAGATTGATAAACTTAGGGAAGATGCCATGCCAGATGAACGTGATGTCTCCCAACTTGTTATGTTGGAAGATAATATAGGGGTTAAGGACAGTCATGTCACGTCTGATGCAATGAAAGCATTTCATTCTAAACATTTTGCTAGGACAATAAAGCAGAATGATGCTCTCAAGAAAGAGAATGAGTCTTATCAATATTTCTTCAACCAGATCCTTCTCAAGGTCCACCTCCAACTCCCATCTTCCTTTCTCAATATTTCTTCCACCAAATCCTATTCTGGACCGAGCCTTACTAAAACGTGATAGTGCTGGCTTCCAGTCAAGGTTTCCATCTTTGATCTACATCAGCTACTCGTTTCATATGATTGAGGATTCCTTACCTCACATAAATATTCCTACTTGAACCTGGATAATAAGATTTGGGGCTTCCCCACTTTGGGTTTACCCGCCCTAGTTACTCATGTTTGTTTTGTTTAAATTGTTTTATCGTTCAGTTACTTATCAACACATAGAGTTCCTTTTACCCTCGTACTTTTCAAATGCAGCTGATTGTACTTTCAATCCACATTGACCTACTTTGCCCATTCGTGGACATAAATATGATCTCTTTGTTTTGGTTGAGTACCCAGTTCATTAGAACAAAGAAAAGGTGGAGAAGGTTTTTTCTTGGATACAAGAGATGATTTTTTTTTTGGAAAAAAGCATGGAAGGATATGCCCAGCAAACTTCTAATTATGCAGGTTCAACCTGTAAGGTTTGTTGGATAGAATTTTAGAAATATGATAAACCAATGAAGATATTACTGCTAAAAAGGAAGATGAGTTAGAGACTGTAGAAGAATTCATACAGGATGACTGAAATTGCTGTTATTTCCAAAATTTCAAGATTTAAAAGATGCAGGGATTTATGATAATAACAATTTGCACATGGCAAATCACTTCTATTGTTAGAAAGAGGTGCCTTGAAAGGTTTATGGAAGCTGTCAGTCAGTACCAACAGGAATGTGAAGGTAAATTGAAATTTCTCCATTAATACTTCAAAGACTACCAGCTAATAATAATGAGCAAAAGAAGATGAAAAACTCAGAGATGAGAAACAAGTTTATGCAGAGGCTGAAAAGATGATAAGAGATAAATTCTAATTGCCTGCACGACATTTAACAATCGACAATCTGAGACTTCGCATCATGCAGGTTGATGATGATAGTCAGTCCATTGAAGTGTCCTTAATAATCAAGCTCAGTTAACCAGATTTGGCGGAACTCTTGCTGTGGAACAAACAAAGATGTCAACATTACAGAGTGTGGACCCCTGAGTATCTGGCCCAGTCATCTCCAAGCTAAAGACAATGAAAGCTGCCAGGTGAAAGAAAAACACAGCTTCAAAAAGACTACTCTGCATCATCTTCCAGTCAAATGAAGACAGATATCAAAGAAAGTTACCGAACTAACTAATTGATAACTGTTTTTGGGAGCTGATTTACAAAACCTATATATTGTGCAAAAGTATGTATTGGGACTTTTTGTTGAAGATATGACTCTTGCTATTTTGTATTTAGTATACTGAAGAATCAAGAAAAAAAATTCAAAGTGACTTAGTGCATTCTGAGTAAGAACGTTGTATCTCGCTGTATTTTGTTGAAAACCGAGTAACAAAGCATTTTGCAATGCCATTGCTCTTCATATTCAAGTTGTACCATATGTGTTGTTCAATGGTCTCAATGTGTTCGTTTCCCTTTGGCAAAATGTCATGGTTTTTACTTCATTTCTATGTTTTGCAGTATTGATAGTAAATGTCATTCTGAACCTCTAGTTATTTTCACTTCTGTTTTAGCACTTTTCTCTCCAGCTCTTGAGAAGAATGCAATCCAAAATCTTCAAAACCTAAATTATCCTTTGTCTGAAAGGTATCTCTCTCCCTCAGCCTGATAGACAACTTTTAAATGGTCATTTCACGGATGATTCCTTTTTCACTCTCCAAGAGGAAGAAGAATCTGTTAAGAATGCCATGGAATGTCTACACATATTTTTTTTGGCTTCAAGCTCTTCTATTCAATGGAGGAAGACCCGATGTTACAGTTAGTCATTAGGCCCCAAACCTCCTTGGCTTGAGGAATTTCGATGGCAGTGGATTCTACCAAGAGTTCAATTTAAGTTTTTGGGCATTCCTTTTGCCTTTCGGGCCTCTCCTTCTAACTTATGGTCATATGTGGCACAGAGAGTTGAAAAAAATATTTCCTTTTGGATCACTAAGCCTCTTTCCTTGGCTCGCAAGTTTCAAATTTGCTCTAAAGTTTTGGCAGCTACACATGTTTATTATTCCTCTTATTGGGCCCCTTCTAATTCTGCCTATAGTAAATTAAAAAAGCTTTTAAGGGATTTTCTTTGGGCTAATTCTGAGGGACATAAGGGCTTCCACACAGTTGCCTGGAACATTTGTTGCCGCCCCAAAAAAGTTGGGGGACTAGGTTTCCTAGATATTAAAATCCAAGGACTTGCTCTTGGGGCCAAATGGATAATCAGACACCATTCTAGGGATGAACCCTGGAAGATTCTTCTCCACCATTGTATCTCTTAGGGACTCCCATGTGGCAGGAAAGCTTGGCAAGGCCTAGAGCTTCACTCCTTACTTATCACCCCAGTCTCTGTCAAAATTAAGGGCTCCTTTGTAATTCAAAGTTTATGGAAGGCTTAGGAGAAGCTTAAGCTTCACCTCAGCTAGGTTGGTGAAGGATTCAAAAATGGCCTTTCCATTAACTCTCAGTCCCTTTGGTGGTCGCCTTGCCTAAATTTTCACAATGTTCCATTTGCCTTAGTCCCCTAGGTTAAAGGGCTACGCCTTTTCAAAAAAGGTGTGAAGGTTATTAGCGATCTCTTTGGTAAAGAGAGCAAGGTTTAGCTCACACGGCATCAACTTCAAAATAAATATCATTTAATACATTCAAATGCAGAGACTATCGCAAAAATTCAAGGCCCCATACCTGATGAATATTTGCATAAAATTGGAGTTAATTCTCTTGTTCCTTGGTGGAGGGATTGGCATTGGCCTACAGCGACCTCCTTCACCCGATATTCTCCACAGTTGGGATATCATTTACTTGCTCCTCAGCATATTCCAGTTGATATGCTCAATACCAAATAGAATCTTCAATCCCGTGATGGGATTTGGGCTCAACGTTTCAACATAGTGTGGTCTGCTTGTATTGAGCCCAAAAAAGCTCATTTTTTATGGTGCCTTCTTTACCAGGGCCTGCCTGTGGGCAACCAGCTCAAACATTTGGGTGTGCCTAACCCCATCTGCCCGGCCTATTGGCAACCAGATATTGTTAAGCATCTTTTCTGGTTTTGCCCACATCCTCAGCCTACCTAACACTGGATTCACTCCCTTTTTCAACCTTTTCGTCTTGAATTCTTCACGTGGAAGATGGCTCTCTTGGGAGACTCAGCTTTGTTGCCTGCAAAATATAATCGCTTTTGGAAGATCTTTTGAGCTGACATTTTATTTCAAATATGGAAAGCTAGGAATTATGCTTGCTTTAATCATGAAGAGCTGGAACGTAATTTTTCTGTTTCTAACAAAATTATTATTCTCGCTAATGTCACTCTTCATATTCAAAGCCAAACAGACAAGATCCGTTTGGAGCTCAACCACCTCTAGCGTTTGCTTGATCATTGGGGAAATGCTCCATGTGCAGTCAGCCGGGAACCCCCTGAACCCCCACGACATCCTTCACCCCCCGTGGACAAGGACGTGGGCCAAGACGACAATGGTCCAGACCCAGACGCAGGAGTTACTCTCCACGATGGTCACCACCTCACTAGCCTTCTCATCGTCGTGGTGGCCCAAGTGGTTCCTCCCAATCTGGAGGTGATGGTTGGGGCTGGGGATATCCTCCCCCCTCCCAATATGGTGATAACAGACGTTGAGGTCTGCCTCCCCAAGGCAAATTCCCACACTTGGCTATGGCTATTTCCCATGAAATAAATCAAGATGAGACTTTGGAAGAGCAACGAAACACTTGTTGGGAGCCCTTACCTACTGATGGGGATCCTCCTACCATGGGAGGATGGCGTGATAAGCCTCCGGGTCCGTCGTCTCCTCCGCCTCCCCCGATGTCCATGTTTGTTGTTGCTGCTTAAATATTCTCATTAATGTTATTTGTACCTTGGCTTCTCTACTTTGCTGGCAACTGAAGTGATCTAATTTTTTTGGTATGGTCATTTTATGACCACTTTTCGGACTTTTCACGAGGGGTTTTTTTAACCCTTGGTGTGACTTTGCTCGTGGGATGTGACTTTTCCACCCATTTTTTTATATGATTAGCATTGTACCATATCTTGTTTTCTATTAATATATAGGCGCTTCTTAATCAAAAAAAAAAATTATCCTTTGTTGTATAGAGTACATTTTGTATAAAGTTATATACAATTTGAATTTCTGTTATGGTAAAGTTGTGTGTATAAATAGGTCCAAGGGAGGCTGCCCCTAATATTATATAGGACCAAAAACCCACTGGCATTGACAGATTTCCAGGAGAACAGGTCGGATTCAGAGGCAGTAACTCAAAACAGAACCCCAAAAAATCAAGTATGCCCACAATTAAATCCAATACAAGACTCATCAAAATCAAAGGCACAATGTGCTTATAGCACATAAGTTGCAGAAGCAGTACAAGGATATGACAGATGGGAAACCACACAACCAACAAGCAAGATGACAAAACAAAGCACTCTGAAGGCAAAGCTTTGAAGAGGAGAGACATTTTGTGCCTCAACTACCCAAAATATCTATTCAAATTTCAAAGCACGCGTATGATGGTCTAATAATCTGCAGAACTCGAGAGAAGATCAAGGATATAACAAACAAGACACCACCATGGTCCACCAAGCAAATGGCATAATCCCAAAAACATTCACAGTAAAGCTTTTGTGGAGGTGGACATTGCATGCCCCAAATGACCCAACATATCTATTATTGAATGTAACCAAGTTTTAATGATGTACTTAGTGAATTAGTCATTTAGATTAAGGTTAAGGCATCCAAATTATATTTTCGATCCATGCCCGAGTCTTAAGTGCACTAACCATGATGTTGCTTGCATCATGCATAATGTTGGGAACCCTCACAATTAGTATAACTAGGCTTAATCCACTCTCCCGGATACAAAGTTGAGTTCCTATTTTATTTTGCTATCAAATCTTCTAATTTGGAGAGTGTTTCGTCCATCTTGGTTTGCAGATGCACCCATCTATAGTATTGTGTTGCATGCAACAGCCACAAGTTGGAAAATGCTTGTGCTCTGTTGTGAGATTAATGTAGTCATATTCTCTTATTATTGATAAAATTCCATATTTTCTTGTTATTACTTGCATAGTCAATTTACTTGGACTCAAGAACGACTTGGCAAGACAGAATAAAAGTCAGCTCAGTTTGACTAAATGGAACTCCGACCATATCACTTAGACTAATGAAGAAATGTCAGAATTAGTTTTCACATCATTTTCATAATTATTCTGGGGCACGGAAATTAAGAAGAGTAATGTAACTATTATAACCTCGTGCATAATTTCTATCGTGATTGGAGCCCAACATAACTTCAAAATATAACCCTTTCCAAAATATATCAAATTTTGATAAAAAAAATATGTAAACCTGTTTATTTTAAGGCTACTCAGTAAGCCAAGGTAAAAAAAAATACAATATAATACTCAAATAGATCTTTGCAAAATCAGCCACAAAATAAATATTAGATATTTAAATTTCGTTGACATTACCAATATAAATTTGATGAAGAAACATAATCCATCTAAATTTTTAAAAAATAATACCAAGTCCCTATCTTTTCTAAATTCTTTTCTCCCGTGCCCGAGATGTCCACAATCTTCTGAAAACATCCCCGGGATGACCTGACATCCCTCAACTCAATAGTTGTTTAAAAAACAAATTTGTAAAAATTAATAAACAAAAAAGGGGGGATTTTTAAACAATTAGTTTCATGATCTTTTAGAATATAATAATCAGATATTCTTGTTTAGAATCATGTATTCGTATTACTCTTGTTTCACTCAATTTTCAATGTTCAACATGCAAAGTCATAGATGCTAATGTTATTTGAATTTCAGCTCTTTATAATGTTTAATTATGTTTACAATTAGATTATACAATAGAAAAGCCATAAACTTTTTTTTTTTTCCGTGTTTGTGTGTGTGTGTGTGTGTGTAATTTCAGCTCTTTATAATGTTTAATTATGTTTACAATTTAATTATACAATAGAAAACCCATAAAATTATTTTTTCTAATTTTCTTGTATTTATATATATATATATATATAATTGGCTGTTCCCCGCCCATCCCCAAAATCCAGAAATTTTTTTGCCATTCCAGAAACGCATCCCGAAACTCAGAGAAATATATAATATTACTAAAAATCAAGTTCCATGAAACCTCTTGAACATTTATATATTCCTACAGCACTTAACGTTATTTCCTTGTACGATACCTTTCCATTGAACAAACTGAACATTTCTATATACAAAATGAAAAAACATGATTGAGAACAGACACCTCTAACTTTGATTGCCATATGCTGTGTCAATTGCATAACTTCATAGTAATTCTGAAATTTCTTCCTCTTATTTAGTATCATGGAAGAGATTGAAATCATATCATATCATTTACCTGTACTACACAACCCTTCCGTCTAGAAACATGGTCCATCCGTTTTACATCCTTAAACCAGTCAACTGCAACAAGTTGCATTAAATATTGTCCAGCAGGAACCTGGTTGAACAAATTCAAGGTGTTACAGATTACAGATAGCCAAAGAAAACGTATGACATAAATAATCATTAATACATGGAAATTAAAGATAAAAATCAACCTTAGATTTGTTAAAGGAGAAATGCTTGCTTCGAACTCTAAAATTGTTTGCCTCTGGTATGGTCCAGCAGTCACGGCCCTTATCTCGATCATCTCGCCTCAATGTACCAATGAAACATGTTAAATCAAGAGCATCTGTTGATTCTTCCTGCCAAGTTTTGGTTTCTACAAATGATACACAAGGAATTAGCATGGTATCATTTGCAATATATTTAGGCTCCAAAAACTTGTGACAAATTACCACAATATTAACAAAATAAGTGCATGTGCACGAACTTGAATCTAAACCTGTGCTTTTGCTTTCTTTTTGGAGTTTTCTCGAATCCATCTGCCATATCCAACGGCATATTCCAGAGTCAAAAGTAACGTATATAGTATATATGAACCACTCTGTTTATACAGAAGGCATGAATTTGCTAAAGTGTAATGTGCCGTACCTCTTGATCAGGCAATTGGAAATCCTCATCTTCCTCAGACTCTTCGTCTGGATTTTCAACCTCCATGGGCATTGAATCCAAAGCTAGGCTTGGTTGAATGGGGACTTGTTGTCGTTTCCGGCCCTTCTTTGATGATACCAAGTCTGAGCGCATGTTTGTCATTACTTGGATATGTGGCATTGCAAGACTATTATCTCTCTGAGAAAACCATTCACGCAAACCTGTTTATAAAATGAAGCTCAAAACATTAGAAGTTGTATATTCTATCAAAAAGAAAGCATTGCATTGGTCTACAAGAAATACAACCATGAAGAACAATCAGATAATGTCAATTGTATACAGACGCCAAAACTTCCCTGCAATAAATGTTCAAATACAGCACATATTCTTACAGGTAAGTAAGTAGGCTCCACTTATCCTACATCAGAGGAAATATCAATAAAGGACTCTAAAACCCAATAGAAAATGCACAAAGCAATAATAAAGATCACTCGTTCCAAAACCAAAACATATCAATTTAGAAAAAAGGGAAGAAAAATGTATCACGGATTAACCTTAGAACTTTACAGCTGTCCTACTTTTGTAAACAATGCGCAGCACAGGCCAAACTGGTAAAGAACAATATACCATACAGTCAAGCAAAATGAGTCAGCGTCCTTGGACAGTGGGAGATATAGGATCCAACACTTTTACCGTGCTTGGATTGAAAGTTTAAGAGATGGATTCCAGCATTCGTATTACTAGTTGGCAGTTGTCTTATATTCACAGGCTTTACTACCAATCATTTTGAGCAGTAGATGTCATCTATGCTCCTGACAAAGTGCACAATATAGTTGTATTGCTAATAATGCATAATTGTTGAGCAAGCATAACAATATGATTACCACATCAGCAGTACAAATTCCCGTTTTCTGCCTTCATTTTCTCAGTGATCAATGGAGAGAGTTTGACTTGCAATCATGCATTAATAAGGTCCAATGATCAAAATTTATGTGTTAAGCACAATTTCCTAAGGCCAGCCGCAATATGTGTGATAAATGATGTCATTATTTGCAATTCGCCGGGGAGAGAAATAGGCATGTTTTTGTTAATTGAGATAATTTACAGTGAATGTGATGATGTTATAAAGATTAATGATGCTGTCATGCAATATCCCTAATCGGAATATTATACAAGAATTCGGTTTCCTTGGAATTCCCTTTGAAATAATATTGTATAAATATAAACTTCCACTTAAAATAATATTTTAAATAATAAAATGTAGTTGTATTAATAATAAAATATAAATCCTCAAAGGATTTCGTCTTTGGGTTATTGTGATGACAAGGGTTTCCGTCCTTGAAATCATATTACACAATTAAGGGATTTTGTCCTTAAGAGCAATTGTAAAGCATGATGCTTGTACATGGTTATAAAATTAAATACATGATTGAATGCTCCTTCCATACCAAACGCTGATTATAAATACCTCCATAGCCCTTTGTCAAAAGATAAGTCTCCTCCAAATGTCTTTTCCCAAGGGGTATGTCTTCCCTAGAATGGTTTCCCTTAATACTTCCTTTTGATGAATAGTGTTTTATTAATTAATTAACTATTAATTCCCTTCTAGTGTGGCACTCCTCTCTTTCCAACTATTTCCTTATAGCTGGTGATTTTAATATCAAAGGCTGCAATTTCATTAATTAATGACTGCCGTTTTGTTTTGGCACTTCTCTTATAAGCTGTGATTTCATAGTGCTGTTGGTGATTAAAGATTTGATGGTGGTTGGCATTGGAGTGCTGATTATGGGCAATTTTATTCAAGGATTGAATTGGCAATTGTATTGGGGATATTACAGACCTCCCTTCCTCAAATTGCTTGTCCTCAAGTAATTGCAAATTAGAATGTTCAAGATTGACTGATCCTTTCCATGTAGCATCTTTTGCTGGCAATCTATAAGTAGATGAATCATAAAAACTGAATATGATCAAATACCATATGACAGCATCATTTTCATTGGGAACCACCAAAATGTCATAAGGTTTTGTATACTTTTTCCATGAGCAAATCTAACAAATAATCAACATTTTGTAATCTTTAATTTTCTCATTTTCACTCAACAGCGAAGGTTAGCAATAAAAATATAAATAGCTCGTGATAATTGAGAGATAGATGCCATCGTCCTTTACATGTTCAGCAGTCATGTACTTAGTCTTACTCAAACCCTTTAAGCCATTCCTTATGATAGAGTACCAATTACATGTAGAACTTCCATGGAATGCAAACACATATCCTTCGATGGCCCTACGTTGATCCAAGTTTTTCTCTCTTTCAAAGTTATAGAAAATTGCAAATTCATAAAGACATCTCTACACATTCAACGTATCAATGTTTTTTAGCATACGAAGTGAGGATGTATTTGTAAACAGCACATATGTGAGGATTTTGTATGGAAGTAATATTTTATCTGCAAAATCTTCTTCATATATCTCAGCTTCATTGATACTATCAGATTTATTATCTCTATGTAGCCATGATATACTCAACTTCACAACTAATTCAATTTCGTTGGAATACTATTGCATCTCTGAAATCGGAGGAAATGCATCTATTATCTACTTTAGTAGGTCTAAATCTTTATTAGCCAAAGAGCTCTCTACTTTATTTGATATATAATCCCTTGCGCCTTCCCACGTGGTATCAAGAATAATCTCTGGTACTAGAATCAATTTACCTTCCCCAACAATTGGGGGTAAATTATCAATGAATGTATCTACTCTCTCTGGTAAATATGGTGGACTATGCTTGGAAGATTTAATGGTGAAATAAAATCCCACATGATTATGATAGATTGTAGGAGAACAACAAACAGAATCTCCCAATTGCTTCTTTGTTCTCAGCGCTTTGTAAAATGGCTCATGAACAAGATACCAAAACAAGTTTGCCATAGCATGTGCTCTCATGGAAATTGTATCTAGTTTAAGGATAATCTAAACAGAAGAATTCACATCTGGCTTATTTTTAACATCTTCATCCTTTACTTGTCAAGATCCATGCAGAAGGCCTAGCTTTTGCTAACCTATCAGAATTTGTGCAGGTAATGCAGATACAAATGTATCTTCAAACGAATCTATAATTTTATCAACCTCTGCCTCTGATAGTTTACCATGGAAAAGACCTATGATATTGATGAACCTAAACAGATCTGAGATAAATGTTGTCATGTCTGGAAGAGACAATGAAAGGAGGCAGGAAAACTTGTTATCAATGTCTAGCAGTTCGCTCAAATATTGTGAGTGCATTTTAGATTCCATGCTAGCGTTTTTACAACCCCTTTCCATGTTCTCTGGTACAAAATCAAAACTTTCCTCTATGCCCTAAAATGTTTTGACAAATTTTATGCTAAAAAAGGTAGCTTTCCACTCAAACCATACATCGCAATTTTAAAAATGCATGTTCCAATCACACAAATTCTGCTATTTAACAGAGCCACATCTGCTTGGTATGAAATCTCTCGAAGAACATCCAAGAATAGTGAGGCATACATTTCGCTCAGTACGTTGGACTTTACAGGTGAAAACCCTGATACATTATCACAATTAATGATAAAGTAGGCTTTTGCATTAGGAATATTATTTACTTCGTTATGCCATACTTTGATCAAATGATCATCTACTACACATTTTGTAATTTCAAGGACCTATTCGAAATTCTTCAAGCCAAGTAAGTTTGTTGTACAATAATGCTCTGAAATATAATCATTTTTAAGTGGTAGATGTAAAGTGGAGTCTTTCAACAAAGGCCTTTTCCAATCCTCTAAAATAGAAAATGGAATGTCTTTAATAACGTAAGGGACACCAAACCATGGTTCATGTTGGACATTTGAAGATTCACAGGGCAATGATTTGGTCACTATGTCAACTCTCATATTTTGTGGCTTTAAAAAGATTAAACTCTTTGATATCAAGTTTGGGTCACATGTTTTGAATACAAACTTTCCATGAAGAATGTCCTCTTCCCTATACGCTAACGAAGTTTTAAGAATTTTAGATGCAAAGCCAAGTTCAGACTGTTGAGACTCTTGATACAGTAACCCAGAGAATATGAATTTTAAATTATTGATAACTTCGAACTCCTTAAAAATCCACATTTGAGGACCTGCATCCTCTAACGGTTTGATGTATTGATACACATCACTTATAACTCCATAAATCTTTTGTAATCCTAAATTTGCAAGCTCTATATTTAATATGAATACATCTGGACTTTTTAGCCTAGTCGGTGCATTCTCAAATAACTTGGCATGCCTCTTGATGATAGGTTGAATATCATTATGAGGCATTTCGTTATCTTTAACCTAAGTTACCGATACGGGTACGAGAATCGAATATGGGGATATGGTGATTTTTTTTGGGAGGGTTTGGATACGGCCGTACAAAAATATATATAAAAAATTAAAAAATATAAAAATATAGACATATAAGCAAAATTAATCACATAATACGCATAGAAGAAACATAATAAGTTAAATAACCACAAAACATATTAATAATTCAATGCCAAATATCAT
Organism: Torreya grandis; assembly: GCA_037957365.1. Classification (NCBI taxonomy): domain Eukaryota; kingdom Viridiplantae; phylum Streptophyta; class Pinopsida; order Cupressales; family Taxaceae; genus Torreya; species Torreya grandis. The sequence continues at coordinate 4,368,880 of JARHVA010000011.1, forward strand.
AATATTCAATTGTCTAACTTAGATTAGTCTTATTTATTATTACAAGTACATAATGCAAATGTTACAACTTACCAGTATGGACAAAAATAAAGACAAGAAAATCCCCTCTCTGCAGTTTGGTGAAGATTACAATGAGATGACCTAATGTTAAATCATACTTAAGACTATGACCTGTTCTCTTCTTTGAGCTTATTCACAAGTTGACCTTTTGTATTATCGTTGTACAAATGACCTTACCGTATGTACTGCACAGAAAGAGTCCTGGAGAACCATATTTTTGGGACATAAAGGATAAGCAAAAAAAGACAATTGATTTCAACCTCTCCCTCATCCTGATCATGTTACAGACATTTATTTCCTTTATTTTGGCAAGGCTGAAACGCGATCCAATAACTAGAAGATTTGCTGACTTGTTCTGGCAACCTTGACAGCTGTTGTATACAGCCTTAATAAAGCAGATACAGATGAATCGACTGAGGCTCACGTTTTGAAAATAGTCAAACACAGCCAACCATTGAAACTGCAGAGAGGTTTTCATACTTTGTTTTGCTTTTTGAAGTCCATGTTTGACTTTTTATTAAGCAAAATTGGAAAAAACAGAATTGCAAGAAACACCAAGATACGGCTGAATATGACACCCAAACATATCCGGGTGTATCCAAAGCCCAGGGACACTCTGTGGACATATCCCCACGCTCCCGTATCCGGTGAGCGTTTCCCCACGATCCCAAGGCTTGGAGGGGGGAGGGCGGGGGGGGTGTATCTGATAATGTAGTCTTTAACCCATCGTGATAATGAACCATGTGCACTTGGTCCATTCCACTGCAAGTAGATTGTTTGTTGCTTGTATCCTTGATCACCATCTTTATGTATAAATATTTCAAACAAAGGAATACCTGATCCTACTACAGCCAATTGCCTTGCATTGTAACTCTAGGCCACAAATTTCTTCTTTATGTGATAAGTTAATTTTTCAAGGAGCCCCGAAACACGAACAACTTTCACACCTTTCAAATCTTCTGACCACTCAAAATAAAGTGGTGTTTCACTCCCCATGTTGGACTTATCAGCAGTTGCAGGTCGTACACAAAGCACATTATTTCTAAATATGTGGTACATACAAGATCAAAAAGTATTTTCCTCATTTGGATCCTCAGTACATAACACTTGAGATTTTGTTCCCAGTCTGCCATTAGTGACGATTCTCCCAAATGATAAACCACTATCCATGTATGTATCTTCATAAATTTTAATATTAGAGGCTACACGCATTTCACCTGAATACTTTTCAATTTCCTTTCTAACTATATGTCATTCATCAACATCCTTCAATAGCCCATCATCATAGTGTATCTCTTCTAATACCTCTTGAGCCCCTCCTACAGAAGCAGCAGGTATAGAATCAACTTCTAGTTCATCTTTTGTTGTGGATGGTTGTGTGCAATTTGTCTCTAATTCACAGCCTTCAAGTGCAGCATTTCCAAGATTAACAAATACAGTTTGATTGTCTTTATTGACTTCTGGATTTTTAAAGCATATCTCTAAAAACTCCTTTATAGGGTTTTGGAGTTCATATCTCGACTCTTGCTTCCCTTCATTCGACCACACTTCTTCATAATGCCCTGTTCCATTCTGTGACTCACTCAACTCCATAAGTCTGAAAAAAAGATTTCTTTTCGAATGTCTGCTGAAAGAGTTTTGTATTGATCAAAACTGGCCACAATATCCTTGTGTAGTGACCCCATGGTTCACAGACTAACAAGAAAACAACTTTGATACCATTGTAATATCCCTAATCAAAATATTATATAAGAATTCAATTTCCTTGGAATTCCCTTTGAAATATGATTGTATAAATATAAACTTGCACTTGAAATAATATTTTAAATAATAAAATATATATCCTCAAGCAGTTTTGTCCTTGTTATTATGATGACAAGGGTCTCCGTCCTTGAAATCAAATTACACAATTAAGGAGTTTTGTCCTTAAGAGCGATTGTAAAGCATGATGCTTGTACATGGTTATAAAATTGAATACATGGTTGAATGCTCCTTCCATACCAAAAGCTGATTATAAATACCTCCATAGCCTTTCATCAAAAGATGTCTCTTCCAAATGTCTTTTCCCAAGGTGTATGTCTTCCCAAGGGTGGCGTCCCTTAATATTTCCTTTTGATGAATGGTGTTTTATTAATTAACTATTAATTCCCTTCTAGGGTGGCGCTCCTCTCTTTCCAGCAATTTCCTCATTGCTGCGGATTTTAATTTCAAAGACTGCAATTTCATTAATTAATGACTGCTGTTTTGTTTTGGCGCTTCTCTTATGGGCTGTGATTTCATAGTGCTGCTGGTGATTAACAATTTGATGGTGTTTGGCATTGGAGCGCTGATCATTGGCAATTTTATTCAAGGATTGAATTGGCGATTGTATTGGGGATATTACATGTCATCAACCCTTCCTTGGTCTTGATTTACATTCCTTGCCACATCTCTGTTATCAGGCTATCCCATGGTAGTTTGAATATGCAGTTGATGGCCTCTCTCTGTATTGAAGAATTGTTCAGAGCAGTAACAATGTTCTGGCTGTTGTTTTTCCCAAGATGTAAGTCCATAGTTAAAACTCTTGACCAAGAAGCTAAAGAAATGGTGTCCCATCTTATGTAAGTCCAAAGCTCGGGAGATTGAAGACAGTCAGTTTGTATCTGACTTGAACCCGGTTCCCATCAAGCAAATATTGATGTCGTTATCTCCTAGTGATGATTACCTTGATGAAAGTGTCGATTAGTTAAAAATGCTTACGGATGATAAAACAGGTTAAGCAAACCATGAAGAGATGGTTACATCTGGACAACAAACTACGTTTATCATGAGTAAGATAAACTCTGCATATAGATTCAACAGGGTTCTTGGGTTTGCACTCCATATCCTTCTATGTTATTCCATATGTGGAATGCTTCCACCTTATATACTTATTGACTATGTTAATTCAAGAAGAAACTCCAAGAAGTTTGATATGGCTCAAATAATGGTTAACATTAATTCAAAGGGTCCCAAAAAACTGAAAGAAGTTTGATGGGAATCAAATAATCGATGCCACAATGAAAGCACAGCTGGGTCACATAAAGGTAGTAATCACATCCAATGAAATTGTAACTTATATGTGCTCTCTTGTTCAGCCAAGTGCGTCAATTGTACCAGAATGAGGTCAACCTGAATTTGGGGTAAACAATTTATTATATATCTTTTAAGCATATTTTATCTTCAAACCCTCTTGCATCATTTCATTATATATTTCCCAAATTCTCGGCTCTTAAATCCCAGAAATATCATTTTCTTGTTCCCGTGTTCACAACAATTCATGGTATTGAACACCCCAAGTTCACAGTTCGTTGCAAGTTGATCCAAAATGAATCAGCCGATTAGAGAATTCACCTTGTCAATAGCAAGATTGAGAAGATGGATTGGGCCTAGTTCCCAAACACCTGGAGACCCTATGAGCTATACATGGTAGGAATCAAGACGATGTCAGCATGATGCAGGAACCACAGAAATGGGAAAGAGTCAAGCATGATACGTTACCCTCCAAAAGAGGTGAATCTGTACAAAGAATGTGGTGGGCCATGAAATTGAAATGGGATGGTCTACATCACTTCAGGCTCATGTTACAATTTTGGAATTTTGGAAAAAAAAAGATCATGATGTACCCCCTCCAACAGAGGCAAATCCATCAAGAACTGAATTTTGATATGAAATTTCACGAGCATGTTCATTGAGTTGCCAAGACATTGTGTATCGATCTTCAGGTCAAAACTCAATCATTTGTTATGCAAAAAGCATACTGAAACAGATATTTGTGGGTTCTTTTGACTTCTTTGAATAATTAGAGAAGATATTGGAATTATGCATAGTTAACAAAAGAGAAGGGACATCAATAAAAAGAGGCACAAATGAGACATATTTTTAATAACTCTTAACCAAGATATTATAAACGAAGTATAATCTACCAAATCTAAATGGGCACTATATTTCCAATACCCCCCATAATGTCCAATTAGACGACATCTTTACAAAATATCTTTAAACTGACGGCACATCAAAAAAACCCTTCAATCAAAGAACACACATATCATTATCATCTTCTGCTTCCTTTATGTCTATTCCATTTCCAAAAGTTTCAGTAAAATTGTTTTCCTCATTAGGATAAGGTATCCTACAAAACCTTGCAATATGCCCCATTTTAGCAGAACAATAACATACAAAATGGCAGGAAACGGAAATGGGTCCAAAAGTGGTAATGCGGATTTTCAAAAACCCTTGGTTTGGAAACGTCCGTACCATATACTATAAAAAATATAAATGTATGTAGAAACAATGCATAATGCTCATTTTTAGTCCATAAAAGATAAAACACTTGAAAAATATAGTATTCATGAAAGCTCAAAATATTTAACATGGTTAAAATTTCATATGTTCATGAATCATGTGTCATATCACGTGTTGTAGCCTAGGTTCAAACTTCAAAGTCAAAATGTACATTTAGATGATTATGATCTAGAATAAATCATGTATTTTTATCCTTAAAGCTGCACATTGCTTCTAAATTCCTCTTCAAACCCAAAATGCTATGTTGTGAGCTATGAGTCCACCTTTATGGGGCTTCGTTCTCTAGCTCTATGGACCTTGAATTTCTCATTTGGATAGAATCCTTTCTGATGCAAACTACTTGTTCTTTACAGACTTTTACCCTATAGCATATTTTTTATTCTCGTAATTGTTTTGTTGGATAATGATCTCTAGTTTGGCAAATTTCAAGGTGGTGTACCTCATTTTTCAACCTTGCGAAAACAAGACATTTTTAATTCGCACTCTCAGCCACCATCAATGATCTGCAAATTTAGTGAAGCACTTTTGGCTGGGGATTTCAGCGATCCACGTAACAGCAAATCCCAACAATGTGGAAGGCAAAATCAGCACAACTACCAATAGAATCAAGATACAAACAAGCAATCAAACAAGATTAACAGTGGTTGGCCACAGTTCAGATCAAAATACATATCTTCTAAAGAAATCGAAAGCATTGTTCCCATCCAACTAGCTGCCACACATAGCAATGATCCATGTGTAGATGATTATTATCATCAGGTTGTGCAAGCCAAGAAAGCCTCTACTTTAACATAGTGCATTCTAGAAGATAATGGTATTTTTTATGTTTTAGCTTCCTCTTCTTTTTTTACTTAGTCAATGACTTTTCTACCGGAAACACCCAGAAGCATTTCTGTACCAGAAATGTTTCTAAGAAAAAACGGGGGGGTGCAGCGACATTTCCCTACACCGTAGAGTTTATCATCATTCTCTTTGCTCACATTAGGAAACACCCAGAAGCGTTTCTGTACCAGAAATGTTTCTAAGAAAAAACGGGGGGGTGCAGCGACATTTCCCTACACCGTAGAGTTTATCATCATTCTCTTTGCTCACATTAGGTATTGACTTCTATTGCCATTTGCCCTTAATTTTTGCATGCTACAAGAGCCTTGTCTTCTTCAAACTTTGTTTCTTCTTTGTTCTGCATCCGTTGTTCTTACTGCAATAAATAACCTGAACAATATTCTCAAAAACCTAAGTTGTTGCAGCAAGTGACAAAGTTTCAACCGTTCCTTCACAAGCTTCAAGAAAACTATTTAACGCAATGGATTTGAATTCTTTCTCGTCTATGTTTTCACCTACACCTGTAAGTTTACTTTTAATGTCCTTCAATTTTTGTAAGTGATCACCCATAGATCCACCTTCCTATCACTTCAAAGCAAAAAAAAAGAAAAATCAAATAAGGTATCCTAGTTGCATTTGAGTCAACAAATAGGATAATTGTTTCCATGCAACAATACCATTGTCTACATCAGCAATAGCGGGGACAATATTATCACTAACAGAGATGACAATGTAACATAGGCTTTCAAGGTTGAATTTATCATATTTAGGTTGCACTGCATCCCCATCTATTTTTTATTTATCATTTATTTGTTATAATTATTTTTGTTCAAATTTCTCTTAGTTTTTATTTTAAAATTGTGCATTATTTTGTTTTAGGTGTTAGAGCTTTTGGTTAGAGTTCTACGCTTGGTGAATGGGGAAAAAACCCCAATGGGTTAGTTGTATGAGGCCATAAACGTGGTCAGGGGAGCCATAGAAAATTATTATGTGCAAAATAAAAATAAAAATGAATGAACCCATTTGGCACATAATTGATCGGAGATGAAACAAGCAGCTCCATCAACATATACATGTAGTGGCCTACTACATGAATCCCAAATTTTTCTATTCTAATTTATTTACGGCTAATGAGAAGGTTATGGATGGCCTCAAAACATGCATAGAGAGGACGATTCCTAACAAAGATACTAGAGACGCAATTGTTAATGCGTTGCCAATTTACAAGAGTGCAGAGGGGAGGATCTTTTCTTTGGCTCTATGCATTCGAAGCGGAAACACCCATCAGCGAGGAGAAAACAAAATTAAGTCATTTGTGTTTAGTCTCATTACTCGTAGATACTAGACTTCTTTTATTTATTCAAGCTCAATTGACTTACAAAATTATAAATGTCCTATTTGCAGATTTGTGGTGGGAATATTATGGTGCAAAGACACCAAATCTTCAGAGGCTAGCCATCTTCATTTTGTGTCAACTATGTAACTCTTTTGGGTGTGAACGTAATTGAAGCATGTTTGAAGTTGTTCATACAAAGAACGCAACAGGTTGACAACACAATGCTTTAAAGACTTTGTTTTTGTGTGATACAATCTTTGTCTTTGCTTGAGACAAGTGGAGAGGGAAGAGAGTATGCGGCAATTGACTTAGATGACATCAATTCATATGCCAACTGGAATGCTAATGATGAGCAGCCCATGTTTACCGAGGAGTAGATCACAACTTTGGAGAGGGAAGCAAAGGAAGCAATAGCATTAAGGGTAGTAAAGACATCAGGAGGGGTTGGTGAGCATGCAGATGTTGTTGCAAACAAGGAATCTTTACCTTCCACTTCCAAAGCGCAGTAGACTAGGCGTTGATGACGATAATCATATTATTATATTTTGGTACATTGTTGATATAGTCTATGACTATGAGCATTGTAATTTGTATTTTGTACTCTTTTTTCGGAAAGCATTTGATTTTGTTCCAAGAGAGGCACTTTTCCATAGACTTAGGAATATTGGCATTTTTGACCCTCTTGGTAGCCATTATGAGATTATACAAGAATGTCCTTGGTCGTCTCCGCACAGCTCATGGGATTTCAGACTTTATTGGGGGTACCATTGGGGTCAAGCAGGGATGCCCTTTGTCCCCAACCTTATTTGGGATACACATTGATGAGCTAGAGACCTTTCTTCATGAACATATTCAGGCTAGTGATGGGTGTCCTCTTCACCAGGTTCTGATTTCTATCCTCTTATTTGTGGGCGATGTGGTTCTCCTAGCCTCTTCTCTGGAGGGCTTACAGCAGCAGTTGGATGCTTTGGCTCTCTTTTGTGATCTCAGACAACTGATAATTAATTTGAGGAAAACCAAGGTAATGGTGTTTAATGGCTTGAAGACCTCCCACCTCCATTTCTTTTTCAGAGGAAAGGAGGTTGAGATTACCACTTCCGATACTTATCTGGGAGTGCAATTTTCTAGTCCATGTTTCAGCTTGAGGCAGGAACTCCAACCTAGAATAAACAAAGGGTATGGTTCTTTAGCTCTCCTTGAACAACAATGTTTTTGACATCACTTTCAAGATATCTTATCTAAGAAGTCACTCATGGATACACTTATCAGACCCACAATTCTCTATGGCTCTATAGTTTGGGGGCCCTCTTTACTTGAGAGTGATTGGGTTGTTGTTCAGCGGGTCCAAACACTTCTCCTTCGCTGCATGATTAGATGTAAGCGAACAATTCCCCAACACATTATTCTTGCAGAGTTTGGAGCCCGACCCTTCCGACTGGAGACTATATTTGATCTAATTTATTTCATACACCACATACGGAGGTTTGTTGATTCTACGAGTGGGCGCGATAGATATCCATACTTAGCATACTGTTCTTTAGAGAAACTTGTTCTCTCAGCTCCTTCGACCCGTGAACGTTGTTGGTATACAAGATTTTCTGATCTATTGGAGTCTGTGGGAATCAGGATGGACCGACTTCCTCCATTTATGTACTCCTTGGACGCACCAACTCATCTTCTACCCACTAGACAGGAGTTGAATCGGATTATTAGGGATGATATTTAAAGACAGTTTATCCATACTGCTTGGGTAAACCCTCCTGGGGGGTTATGCCCTAAGATGGCATTTTATGTAGAGCACTTCTTGGAGTTGGGTGACGGGCTTATCATTCATCCACAATATACATACCACCACTGGATGCACTATCTTCGCATCCCATTAGAACAATTTCGAGTGGGGTCCCACAGGCTTACGATTAAAATTTATGACAGACCACCAGATAGATCGAGCAGACAGGACTTGTCAATTATGCAGCATCCAAGTGACGAAGTCCAAGGAGCACTTCTATCTTCCATTGTCCCATTTACTATGAGATCAGAGGGAGATTTTACTGCCTATTTATGACACAGATTCTGTCTGACTTCTTCAGATATGAGGACCAAATATGTTTGGCTTTATATATACAGGAAGCTCTTAAGCTTCGTGATCATTTTATTCAGAGACCCACTAGACCAGTCTCCACTCAGCGGATTACTTCCTTTTTCACGGTGCTACCTTCGAGGAAAGGCACTAAGCGACAGATTGACATCAATACAGCCTCCCATTCCAAATCAGTGAGGCCCAAAGACACTATTCGCAGTTCCCCGAGTTTTCATCAACATATTCACTTCAGACCTGGCATCAGCAAACAGACTAAATCCACCAGATCTACAAAGAGGACTTTTCCTTCTAGGTAGAGGATTGGAGGACAGACCAGGCATCATACCTCCGCTTCTTTGGGTTAGACTTCTATTCGGAGCTTCTTCTTATCGGCCTTGGATGCTAGGAGAGTTGGATCGAACCCTTAATGGGTTCCCTCCTAGTTCTTCTTTCTTAGGGCTCGTCCTCGTGCTCTTGATGTTTACAAATTGTTGGGGATTGCTCATTTCTTTTGCTCCCTTCTTTGGACCTGAGCGTGGTTGGGCCCTTTGGTGTTTTGGCTCTAAGCGTGGTCACTCTTTGCCATGTTTTATACTATTTCTTTCAGCATTGTTTTTCTTGTTTTTGGAGACCTTTTTGGTTTCCCACTTTTTCCTAACACATTTCTATAGTTTGCAATCCCTTTGACCTACTTTTGTGGTCAATAGTTGGACATTAATATATTTATCTTATCTATTTTTTGGTTGAAAATTAATATAAAATATACTTATGCATTATTTATATTAATTTCTCATGTCACTTAACGGTGTTTTACATGTTATTTAAGCTTATTTAATGAATATATATATATATATATATATATATAGAGTAGCGATAAAGCTTGTGAGTAGTTGCCAAATCCAAAGTCCAAGTCAAAATTTTGGGCTGCCGAGTACGAGTTTTTAAACTATGGGCTAGCCATCCACATTTTGTGCCCATATAGCTCTTTTGGGTGTGAACAAAATTGGAGTATGTCTAAGGCCATTCACACAAAGAAGCACAATGGATTGACAACACAACACCTCAATGACTTTGTTTTTGTGCAATTCAATCTTTGTCTTCGCGTGAGACAAGTGGAAGGACAAGAGAGTCATGAAGCAATTGACTCTGATGATATCGATCCATATGGAAACTGGATTGTTGAACCTGAGGGTATGGATTTGCAACCCGTGTTTACCAAAAAGATCGCAAATTTGGAGAGGGAGGCAAAAGAAGCAATAGCGGTAGGGGAAGCGAAGGCATCAAGAGGGGTTGATGAGGAACCTAGATGACATGTTTGCAGATGAATTTGTTCCAGAGAAGGAATATTTACCTTCCACTTCTAAGGCACAACAAACACGGAGACGGAGATGATATTATGGTGCATTGATGACAATAGCCTATGGGCATTCTACTCTTTTTTGGTTGCAAATTGATAGAAAATATACTTACGCATTATCTGCATTTATTTCTCATGTCATTTAACAGTGTTTTACGTGTTATTTAAGTTAATTTTATGAATTTATATATTTTTTGAGTATCAATAAAGTTTACTAGTAATTGTTGAGTCCCAAGTCCGAGTCAAAATTTTGAGCTGACAAGTAATTTCTGAGATTGAGATTTTGAACTAGAGTTTAACTTTTCATATTTTTTGAAGTAGCTAATTAACCTATTTCAGCATGATAGCATTATGAAACATTAAAGTAATAATTTATACTTCTTTCAAATTAAAATTTCTTTTTTATATGCATTATGTATAAAATGTTTTATCTTTTTCTATATTTTTTAGGCAGTCCCCTATGTCTTGACCCATGTCATCCCGTGTCATCCCCTGAAATTCAAGGTCTATGGTTCTTGTTCACCCATCCCCTGATGTCCATGTCTCTGAACCTCAGTATCAGAGTTCATTTATTACAGACATTAAAAGGCAAACTTTACAATGGCTGCTTCTATTAGATTCTAAATTCTTGTTGTGTAAAAACCAGTCAAAATGTGAAAGGTTTACAGGCCAATGTTTGACCTGTCAATGTACCTAGTTTCACCACAAAAACATTCACCGTTGTTATTCATTTATAGCCTGTATAAAAGATATCATGACAAACAAAGACCATTCTATCAATTCCTTCACATGTATGAGGGTTCAATATGTGTAAACTTTAAAGGTATCAAATCCTTTGACATGAATCACAAATACAGTTAAATTAAACATAAGTACGGTCTACCTAGGATGAATCTGAAACATTCCAATAATATACATGGCCCAATGCCATTACCTCTCAAGTCCAAAAACGATCCTTGTTTTGTAAGCTTCCACTTAACAAGGAGAATCTAGAATGGTGAAAATTTTTAGAAAACCAATTCAAAGATATCACAAAAAATGCACCCAAAGGGGATGTACCAAAGGAATTCTATTTACCAGCAACACTATTCAACATTTGAAGTAGGCAGTGCTGCTGAAATCTAGGGAAATAGCCAACACCCCATCCCTTCAAGTCAATTTGCATAAGATGTTGGACACGCGATCGAGGCTCTCCAGTCTTATGAGGTTTCAGTGGAGATATGGTGAACCCACCACCTACAGATATTTCAGCCAGCACTTAAAATAAGAAATGTAATCCACAAAATATACAACCAAAGATATCATACAATTTATTTGGGTTGCAATAAATATTTTTTTAACATTTCTTAGAGAAAATAAGCAAACAATGAATCAATCCAAAAAACCTACTCTCAATGTGAGCTCGTACAAAACCAGGCTGCGCAGGACAGTTTGCATGTTCCCTCGAACGGAATAGGACAACTACATTATAAAACCAGGCAAACTCAGAATAAACAGTTTAGAAGCTATAAGATAAGGATATAGCATAAAACAATTAGACCAAAAAAAACACACCTAAACACATCACTAAACCTTACCATAACTTCCATCATCATTACGCCGCCAATAGCGCACATAGCACAGATCACGTGGCCATACAAACCTACAATCAACAGTATTTGTGAAGATGACCATTGTAGTTGCATATAAACCCAAACTTTCATTGCATAAAATTATAGGAAAACATGAGTACATATATCGGTTTCCTGTTCCCCTATTGCAGTAGGACTGGTTAGGGAGACAAAAGAACAGAGATCATCTCAAGGACAATTTGTCCACAAACACCTAAAGACTATCAAATCTACATTGATTGCATGCATATTTTTTTTAAATGACTTGAACCAACGAAATAGAAACACTTTAGCATGCAACAAGCCTAGTGCCATGGCTCTTCGAAAGTATGGGCCAGTAATGGAGGGTTTTCCTACACCAGTCATCAATAGGAATTGTAAACCAGCAGCCCATATAATGATATAAGATTAAATCCTTTGGCTGACTGATCCATTGCCAGAAAACATTAAGCTCCAAGATACAAACATGATAAAGGAAAATATAGTATGATATACTCAATAGCTTGTATCAGGGCCACAAAATCAGAAAGTTCAAATAGAAGAGGTTAGCCATTTTATAATAAGACTAACCAAAAAATAGAACGTCCAACTGTCCTACCTTTAATGCTAATGCGCTCATATACACCAAAACATATTGCCATATCTTGTAAAACAAAAGAAATAATGGAGGCAAAAATGATTGAATACAACTAATGATGCATGTTAATTGCCAATCCTTTTGTGAAAGATAGAATGTAGAATGTCACCAACCTACACATTTTGGACCCATCATGACATTACCTATACATGATATGCTGGAGTAGCAGCTTGGTACAATTTTTCCATATAAACCAAGCTGATATTTTGTTAGAGAAATAATGAGATAACCATCAGAAGCTACAAACATCTGTTTTCACAAACATGACTACCTATAGATACAGTTGAAGTACAGTTGGGATGCGATGCAGATGACTAACCTAAAAGATTCAACATTGGTTGATCATCTATCCTGACGTCTTTCCAAGGATTGACCCATTTATGTGCCTATCAACATGCTTATGGAGACAAAAGGGGAATAGCCTGTACTCCACAATTCATTATTGTCAATCAAAATACCTCCAAATCTCTACGAAAGCAATGGACCCTCTGAATAGAAATAAAGGGAATGAAGAGTATATTTCACCCCTCTGGGAATTGAACCAAATTTTAAGTCTGAGGGTGTATCAATAGGCAATCCAGGACCTGCATGCACAGGGGTAATCTGTCGAGAGAGCTTGAGGAACATGATCTTTTGATATGACTTTGACCATGTCACAAACAAATAATGTGCCTGAAGCCATTGGAATTAAACTAGGATTACCGGAAGCTTTGGATATAGGCTTCAAGAATGTAATAATGGAAACAGACCCCGAATTACTTCTGTCATTTTTTGCAGACGGAGAGAGAAATCCAGCTGCCAATTGAAGGATCAAGCCATCAGTGATGGGCATCCACTCTGTACAAGTTGCTTTGGAAGGAAGGAGGAGGAGAATCTTAATGTGGAACGAAATTCCATCATATGGATTTGCAACATTGAACAGAATTGACTATATCCATGTGAAAAGAAGCCGAAATAAAGTTTCTGAATCCGTAGTTAAAGGAATATCTTTTTTCCCTCTTGATAAATACAAAAAGCATTTTGCTCGCTAACTTGGATAACAATCTAGGCTTTATCAAAGGGAGTTCTTATAACTCCTTGAAAATGACAGGATTTCTTTAAGAAATGAAAAGGATAATTTAAATTGTCATCCACCTTCAATACTCTTATAATGTCTTGTCAAGTCAATTTCAAAGTGGCGAGTTAGATTTGAAATTGCATGCTTTGAACTATGCCTCTTCATTATCAGTTGGCATTAATGTTCATGATACATGATTTCATCTGGCCTTTGTTTGCCTCTGGTGTTCAATCTGCAGTTTTCATTCATCCCTTTCGATGCATGATCCTATCGGCAATCAAGTCCCAATGATGAATCACAGTGGTAGAACTATGAAGCAAGGAAACAAGCATGTGAAGAGGGTAATATTTAGCAATGCAGCAGTTTCAGTGTTTTTAAAAGGGACTGGTGTAGTCTCATAATGACCGATGGTAGTTTCCAGTCATATCTGTATTTTGCATAGTCGCCTGTTTGAAATTGTGTAATTTTCATCTCTTAAGTTTTCATGCCAGGGCAAGGCATGGGAATCAAAAGAAGGCACCAAGCCATAGTGCTAGGAAAGTAGACAACCAGCAAGGCAATAACCGATGTAGTTTCAGCGATTCCCAGAGTAATTTGCTGGATGAGTGGGAGGCCAGAGGCAAACACAACATGATTCTAAGCTCAATAGTGAGAATTTGAAAAGCATGAATCTAAATTCGACGAACACAAAAGATCCTGGCATACTATGGGACAGAAATTCCCTCTTCACAACTATAGCTTTAGGGATGGGCCATGTTATCTTCAATTTGGCTGACTCTCATTACTTGGAAGCTAAAGCCCCCCTGGAGCGGATGGAGAAAAGTGCTGAAAGACCTGACAGATTCAGCCTAGCAGACAAACAAACGTGGCAATGGTTTGGACTCGACTCGGGTTTTGTCAAAACTGGTCGTGATTTGTGCCTAAGACACTGTGTTGACTGCTACAAAATGACTAGACACTTGCAGTTGCTGGAAACTACAGTTTATAACCTCCATGTATGGGCTCAATATGCCATTCCAGATCTGCAAATGGCTGTCGTCAAGCTGACCAAACAAGTAGTAAATGTGGAAGCAGGCAATGTTAAGCCTACTGTTCTTTATAAGTATGACATCTGGTGCTTAGTTTTGGGTCTAAATTCAATGAAAACAAAGGATCCTGGCATAATAAGGAACAGAATACCCTCTTCACAACTGTTTCAGAGATTAATTCAACTAAGAGTATAGCGTTGGTGATGGGCTATGTTATCTAAAATTTGGCTATGTTATCATCGATTTGGCGGAAACTAGTGTTTATAGCCTCAATGTATGGGCTCAACATGCCATTCCAGATCTGCAAAAGGCTGCTGTCAAGCTGGCCAAGAAAGGAGGCAATGTGGATGCATGCACTTTTAAGCCTACTATTATGTATGGGTCTAAGGTCTATTAAGCCTACTATAGGTATTCCAAACTCTCATGCTCCAACGTATGATTCGCTGCAAAAAGGTAGTTCCTTGGTGCACCGTTCAAGCAGAGTTTGCCGCCCAACCCCTTCGCCTTGAGTGTCTCTTCAAACTCACTTTCTACATCCACAGACTCAAATCCTTTGTTGATTCAGCTTCAGGCCATGAGAAATACCACTACTTTGCATTTTGATCTTCAGAGAGGACTGCCTCATGAGGCCCCACTAGACATCAGCATTGTTGGTATTCCAAAACTAGTCAGTTGCTTCAATCTATTGACATCTCTATTAAATGGCTTCCTTGATGCAAGTATTTCTTAGATGTTCCTCGCCTTCTTCCCTAGAAGGAGATCATCAATCGCGTGGTCAAAGAAGATATTTACTAAAAATACTTTCATACCACTTGGACTCCTCCACAGCTGTTCAGCATCATTCCCTTTGCCAATTAAGGGTGTGCTCCCACCAATTACATGTTGAGGCTGACCACCATATCTCGCAGGTTGATAGAATCTATCGTCTTTTCCCTCTCCAAGAGGTTGAAGCTGACTAGGACTATATTTTTAGGTATCCTGTATACTATGAAATCCAAGGGAGATACCACTGTTTGTTCAAAGACTCAAGCAATTCTTTGTACGCCTTATTTCAGTACCCTAATCAGAAGTGCTTGGCCCTTTTTCTTCAAGTGGTTGTTATTCCCACACAGAGATCACAAGGGACCCCCCCTAGAGCTGTTAGGTAGATTGCTCCCTTTTTCAGCCCACCACAAGCATTGGAGACATTAAGCACACAAAAAATATAGTCGATTCGCTGCCAAAGGGAGAGAGGGCAATGAGACAACGTTCCTCTTTTGTTATTGCTGCCAAAGCACCCCAACTCCCTCAGTCTCATTTTAGGCAAAATGGATCTAGTTTGTTTCGGCATTCCCCTTGTTTGCAGCGCAAGTCACAGAGATAGACTCAGATTACTAGTTTTTTCTCTGCTACCTAAGGTTTATCGGCCTTGTATGTTAGGAGGGGCTCTAGGGGCGTAACTGGCTTCCTCCTAAGATTGTCTACCTAGGGTTTTGTTAACCTAAAATTTATGTTATTACTGATTGTATGTTTGAGTCCCATTGACCTATTTTAATTATTTGTGGACATTAATATAATTTCTTCCTTTCTCTCTTTCTTTCATGTCCCATTATTACCCAAGTTTGAATAGAATCCAGTATTCTGAGAATAACAAATATCATCTAAATTCCTGAAACAATCTTGTTTGTCCTATGCTACAGGATTATGATGAATGCTTGGTTAATTATACTGTTTATTTTGAATTCTATTTGTGATATATGTAGTTCTTTCAGCTGCAGTAGCCTTAGTTTCTCAGTTATCTGTTTATAATTTTATTGTAGTTGTTATGAGAGCCAGTACTGTTATAATTTAAGAGAAATATTGCAGGTGAAAGCTGTATGTTTCATGGGGATTTCTCTAGTGGTTACTCTGAGGGCCAGATTATTTTGTATTATGGAAATCTGGGAATGTGGAAGATGCGAACCCTATGGGGAATATGCAATGGTATACCTGTAAGAATGTTTGCAGAGTTCATTTTGGGGAGAGGATTTGAACCCTTGATTTCTTTGGCAAGGATATTTTTTAACTGTTTTAGTAATATAAGGTGAAGTTTTCCAACGTTATCATAAGGCAAAACACTTCTGGTTAATGGATGCAAGAGAGGCAATAGACCCTAAAATTATATAATTACTAGAATATTCTCCTAAACTTGCAAAAAGTACGCCAATAGGGAATACTTGATATATATGATGATTGGAAGAAGAAATTTGCAAAAAACAAATGAATTTTGATGGATATTTACTCCGAAGTTAACTTGTATGTATGAATATCACTTTAAACATTGAAGAAAGACATATATATGTACATATACATCTACATATGCATATACATATACATATATATATCTATGTATGTACATACATATATATATATATATATATATATAGTGAAGTACAGGTTATCACAGTCATTTTTAATTTGATTTTTAATATATTTCATAAAATAATTGGAGGCTTACATAAACTATATAGTGAAACCACATAGACTCATCTTCCCAAAGACACTTCAGAAAAAAATGTCAAATGAATCAAGTAATACCAAGCATTTTTTAAACTCTTCGAACACTATATTAAGCACAAGTTTGCAATCAATCACATTTCATTACATATAGTATCAATGGTATTCCATTGTGTCTGGTAACTAATAACATAATAATAGTTGCCATAAAACAAATTTGACGTAGTTGTTCTCAACACCGTCCTGTGGCCCTCACCATCACCCACAACTAAAAAAAGGCCCTGGTCAAACCTCCTTTAACTGTCATCCAACACCCATACTCAAAAATCATAGCTACAATCAATCAATCATGTAGAGGACAAAAGTTTTGAAACCATTCCACAGTAAATCTTCCAGTAATACGATAAAAGGATTAAAAAAATTATTAGAAAATTCAACCTACAACTGGATATGTTTATTTTTTTCTGAAATTGAAATTTGTCAGCGTGAAACTTTTCCAAAGCAGCCATTGTTTTGGACCTGAACTTCTCAATCAAACAAATTAAGCCATTGGGAAAGAAAATGAACTCTAAACAATAATAGAAGAAAAACGGGAAAACAAGGCTGAATTTGTTGAACACACTTATCTTAAATAGAATCTAATCAATGACCAACCACCAATGATTAAGATCTTATGAATTGCATAATACAGAGAAATAAAATTGAAGCATGTAGTTGCACATAATACTGCAGGTTTTGGCGAGTAACTAACACCAGTTACCAAAACCCACGGTTAACGAGGATCGACCCAGCAAGTGAAATAACATATCGATAGGGTGATAAAAATACATCACTTTGCTATTTTATGTTGCAAAATTTTTTGCTCTGAACTTTACACCAGAGCTTTTATTATTTCCATTTGATAACATGAAGAATCACAGCCTGCATCCATCATTTTGGTCGCGATTTGGGTTTGCAAATTTAACACCAAGAGTGCCTGCAGGTTTTAATTCAAAGCTTCCATCATGATTTTCTGCAAAATTTAACACAGGTAGGCCTCACTGAAAATTTAGACCTCAAAGTGTGCACTTTCTCTCACTATGGTACCCATAATGGCATATGAATATCATTATTTCCCAGGCCCCAGCCAAACTAAATGATAGCAACATTGAAATTTGAATCCGCCCCTAAAACTCTAATCCTTAATCTCCATATTTGTTTATATTGGCCTCCGCCTCACTTGTAGTCAGACGGTGTCGGCTTTCAGGCGGCTGACACCCCGTACTCATAAGTTGGGATACACTAGCACGTCTCACCGCCTAATAAATTCCTCAAAACAGCAATCCATTCGTTGAACGAGATGAAAATTCTGTATATGTTTGATTTATTAATTTAGCTAGTATGTATTTGACTTATTAATTGAAAAGATTTTTTTATTATATTATTTTATGATATTATATTAATTGAAAAGATTTTTTATGATGAAGGGTTTATTATATTTATTTTAAATTTAGTTTAGCTTTATATATTTGAGTTAATTTTTATTTAAATAGATAAATAACAAAGAAAGCATTTACAAAAAAAATTAATTTAGTTTAAAATTTGAGAAAATTTAATTAAGCTCTTTTTTGCTTCCACAAAATTTAACTTTCATGTGTTTTCATTACTACAGTGTTAGTATTATATTATTTATAGAATTATTAAAAATATATGTGTGTGTGTGTGTGTTTCTTATTTGCAACCTTTTCATGACGGTTTCTAGTCACATTTTCCTTGCAGTTGCGGTTTCACATTTCTCATTTTTGGCAACATAGGTCTATGGTGCATTGATGACTAGAGTCTGTAAAAGTGTTTTACACGTTATTTCAGTTTATTTTATGAATTTATATATTTTTTGAAGTTGCGAGTAATAGTTAAGTCTCGAGTATGAGTCAAAATTTTGGGTTGCCGACTAATTGCCAATTACAAGTTTTTAAACTGTGGTCCAACCCAAACAGTTCACCTTTGCCACTATACTCCCAACCTATGTCAAAATAAGAGCTTTGAAAAAGGTTATGGACATCCATCCAAGAACAATGAGAATACAGTTGCTGTTGGTAAAAATTTAAATTAGAATTATTGTAGCGATGGTCTCACGGTCTCTATGTGTTTAATGTGATTCAAAGTCTTTATTTGTTGAATGTGATCTCTGTAGCAAGGGTATGAGGGATGAGCTGCCTTGCAGCATGCAGCAATCAAGTTGATAAAATGCCATTACAAGTCAATGTACCTTCAAGAATTTTCTTACACGGAAAACTTTATAAAGCTAAAAAACTATGTTACCAGTTCTTCAGTTTTTGTTCGCATTGGGGATTTGGATTCGAACCAGGTGCGGGTACGGGTTTGGTTCGCTGTCCCAACGCCCAGGGTTCATCCCTGGGCACCCGGATACGGCAGGGTTCTTCTACCAGTGGATGGCGAACCCGCAGTATACAACGGTCAGCAGCAATCAAAAACGCTTTTTTTTTCCAATTTTTCACCAAAACCAATGTAAGTAAATAATAAAACACACTTTCCTAAACCCTAAAAGCCAAGTGTAAACATAAAAAAAACACAAATGATAAAAACAAAGTGACAAAAGGAAAACCACTTGCCTCTTATTTTTCCATTTATGTTTAATGATTATCATGACACTTGGCATTCAGTTAGTATTTGCTATTTTCAGTATTTTGTGATTATTTTCATTTTTTGTTTTTGATATCAATATGCATACTATATGGTTAATGACAATGTCACTAATTTCCTATGTAATAGGCTAGAATTTCTATATATTTTTTATTTTTTATATATTCTTTATACAGACAAACCCAAGGAAAAAAAATAGCCGTACTGGTAAAACCAGTTCTTCGAACCCAAACTTGAACCCAAAACGAACCAGTAACTTAGCTAAAAACAAATTGATGGCTTGGATTATGTTAGGATGGAGGGTTTAGATTTATTCAATGGGTTTCTGCAAGATTCGTTTCATAAAAAAGAAACATCTATCAGCATAAAATCTTCAATTAAAAATCTGCAGTTTGATTTACAAATTCTCAGAGATGTGGATCCTAGTCCTCAAAGATTGGATTCAAAAGAACAGGAAGCTGGGACCACCTACAATTAAAATTCTATGCAAGAAGGCATTCATGTATCTTCTGTAGCATAAAAGGATTCTAGAGAATAGAAGGAAAAAAAAAATTGGATGAGGAGCTCTGGTACCATCGAAGGCTTGGGCTTTTTAGAAAAAAACAGAATGTTGGCTTTGACCAAACTGATAAAACCCAAACCACAATTCCAATCCAGAGAAGAAAACCTTTTATTCCTTGTGGAATACTAGGACAAACAAAAAAGAGTTTGGATGAGGAGCTCAGGTACCTTAAAAGTGTTGGGCTTTTGAAAAATAAAAACGGACAGTTGACTTTCACCAAACTAATTAAACCCAAACCATAATTCCAATCTGGAGAAGACTATCTTTTATTCTTAGCGGAATGCTAGGAAAAACCTATCCTTAAGGGCTTGGGGAATACAACATACATAATTGCAGAAATCCTGCTAGTGCTTGTACTAAAGCCGCAAACTCCAATCTTATCCCAACAGACCAAATAAAGTGGCAAGTCTTAAACCCCTTTAAAGATCCAAAATAAAAATGCTGGTATTAGGCAATCAGTTATTGCAACCCCTCTCCTAGAAGAGAGAATAGAGAAGGTACCACAGCCCATTGTAAACACTTCCACTTCTTCGCACCAAACTTTAAATGATCTCTCAATGCATCTTCCTCCAAAATCAGATGCCAAGGTTCCCGACCAATAAGAAACCAGGAAACCCTGCCCCCCACAATCCACCCTGCTCACCGAGTTCAAGAGAAACCCTCAGAAAAGACTTCTTATCAAGGAAAAGACATTGAGATTTAAGAATAACAGGAAGATGTCTCTACAAATAAAGAAAGCAATACCTTGTTCTTTAGGCTTTGGATCATCCTCACCCAAATCCAACCCTAGCTAAAGAAGACACAAGAATGAAAACTAAAGGCAAAGTTACATGCAAAGGGGCAGAAGAATTGTGGGAGGCAGGAGAGAAACCTACTATTTTGAGAAAGTTAGTTTCTGCAACAAAATACTGATGGCAAAGGGTGCTTTCCAAAGCCCCCAAAATCCAATTCAGAGTATCCTTCTTTCATCAAGCCCAAGGGGCCTGGGCTCAACTAAAGAGAAAGGAGCTCTTTAGCAAATACGCACCCTCCTTGAGCAACATTTAATCTTCCTAAAACAGGCTAAAATGGAGGAACTGAATGGAGAATAAGCAATCCTCTGTAACCTACAAAAGCTTAATCTTATATAAGCAGCGAAAGCTTCCACTGAATTAGGGAGGAATTTTTAGGTACTTCACTAACAAGAATTTCTCTCTATAACTAATGTCTACACAGAATTAACTTGATATCTAGAAAGTATTTTTGACAGTCTGTTGCTAATGCCTATACTGTATAGTGACAGGAATCAGCAACATTCTACACAAATGAGAATAAGGGGGGTTCCACTTATTTAGATCCTACAAGAAATTTTCATCAAATACTTACAAAAAATTCTATCTAGATGTCCCCCATAGGGAGGAATCTTCAATCTCTAATGATAGAAAATTGAAAAGAGATATAATCACCAAATGGTTAGATAGAATCCTGGCACGTAGAAAATTCTAGTTAGTGACCAACCAAATATTATTGAAAAATGTTCTCCGACCACTGACAAGTTACTCCAGTTTTCAAACTCCTAAAAAAAGCATCCTTCAAGTTTGCAGCAATGCAGATGAAGACCTCTTAAAGACATTTGATGATTGTTGGAACCCATGTATTCCAACTTATAAAACTGACATCTTCTAATTAAATAGGTGCTCAATCTTTTTTATCAACCCTGTAAATTTTGAGGACCTGTAACTCTGGACTATCTTGGTTTCCGAGAACTTGGAATAGTATATGATCCATAAAATACAGAAAATATGGGACAAAAAAAATAGGAGATGCTCTCTTTAAAAAGAAATGCAAAATCTTTTCCAAATTAGATGAAGTTTACAGACGTCAGTTTTGTGACTTTCAAAGATCAAGAAAATATTTAGACTTAAATATGGAAATGCAAGCATTTCGTTCTTTCACCACCAACATGAACCTTTCATAGGAAACTAATGAATTACGGACCGTATTGCAGCATTTTTCAAATTTTGCTAAAAAATCCTAAAGTGAACAGAGCCCAATCCCAAAGGGATAAATCAAGGAACCTTCCTACTCTCATCAAAAATTGACAGAATGTGGTATTGAGCAAAACAATCCATGTGGAGGAAGCTAAAACAAAAAGCTGTTACAATGAAAAAGAAAAAGGCCCCAAGTTTAGACCAATTCCAAATAGATATTCATCAACACCTTAAGATTTCATTGACAGTAGCCTGGTTACAGTGATGGAAGAGCAAGTACCTCAGGGAAAGCTCCCAGCACCATTAACTCCACCTTCTAGGTCTTGCAAAGAAAAATGCTCTTCTGAATAAATATACGCTATTTTCCTTCAGAAATGCTTCTAACAAAATCACTGTTAAAGCCAGGGACAATGAATAACATATTGATATATTCTTCCGCTGCTCATTTTAAGGGACAGTGATGAACTTCTATTCAAGGCAAACAAATAATTCAGAAAGTGCTGCAAGCCCATAAAGCAATGTGCACAATCACAATCGGCAAGACCTCGATGATGATGATCAAGCTCAAAAGTTTATGATAAATTATCTTATCCTTACATCTACAAGTAAAAACCTATGATTTTAAATGTAAAAGTTACATCGAAGGCTAGATATTTATATCATAATAGTTCATACTAAGGCATACGCACTCTACGAACAATTGTTTCCACATTCCTTCTGGTCTTTAAAGGGATTCTAAAAAAAAAAAAGAAACCAGCTCTTATTTTTTGAAACTAGGAATGGACTCTTAACTGAGATTTGCCATCTCTGGAAATTATAAAGAGGAGATTCCTCCAAAACTTTCTAGTATTTTAGAATTCCCATAAATCCGGAGTTTCATCAGTAATTAAAGAATGGGGCCTTTGATTGGAACTTTTAACATAAGGTTTGACCTGGGAACCCCAAAATGGAAATTCTTAGCCAAGAATTCAGTTGAAAAGCATCACCACAACCATCCATATATTTCAATGGTCTGACTCAGTTACTCCTATTATAGTGTGTTACAAATCACCTCTCTTATAGCCCTATAGTACACATAGAAACAACGAAGTATAATTACATGGTTAGTATGCAAATGCGGACCTACTCAATCACCATGGATAAGTGATAAATAATCAGTACCTAACCCCACAAATAGGATTGCTAGTATGGCCATCAAAAGACATCTTTGTGTAGAATTAAACCCCATAATCAGCACCATTTTACATTCATCACCATTTCTGATCGAGATTCACACAAGTTTGTGGCTCCCAGAAATAGGACATATCTGCTCCCATTTGATAAAACAATAATCATCACCCAGCATTTAAAAAAAAACCCACTTGTAGTAATTCCCAATGAGGATATGCCCCTTCTGATTCCCGTAAATAAATATAAAAGATAAGAATATATGTATATCTCATAAACATAGGGAAAGTAACAGTGATGCCTTAACCATTACCCTAACACTAATGCTAAGTCTTGTAAATGCATATAAAACTGTAATATCTGACGTTATTGATTTATGATATACAGTACCAAATTTTTCCTTCCTATTTCTTCCTTAGAAGCTTAATCATTACCTTAATAAAAAGTACATGTTAGATTGTCAGAAGTCAGGCAATTCCATGAGCATAGCATGCCATAGAATCTGGTAAGAGAAAGAAAAGAGAACAATAATAAATCGCAACAAAAAACATTATCAATTTTGGAATTATAGGGATTATGTGTAAATGCTGAGTGGACATGGTAGATTGTCATACATATTTCTTCCTTTGGTGCTTAATCATTATCTTGATAAAAAAGTACAAGTTAAATTGTCATAAGTCAGGCAATTCCATGAGCATAGCATGCCATAGAATCTGGTAATAGAAAGGAAAGAGAACGATAATAAAGAGTAACAAACAACATTATCAATTTTAGAATTATGTGGGTTATGTGTAAATGCCGAGAGGACATACCATTTCCTCTTTCTACCAAATCATGCAGCATAAGCATGTTTTCTCATATCATTGTGGAGGGTTCTACGGGTTATCAACAGTTATTCTTATCAATCACTAGTTCAGAAGAGTTTCTTATAATTCTGAATTATGGAGAAGATTTCTGATATAATTAATAAAAAAAGATGAAGAAAACAACAAGTTGTCTTCGTGAAGAGTGATATAGAATGTTGAAATGAAAGCCAAGAGTACATCATGTGTGCTTCATCAGTTAGATCATTGAAAGAGGACTCAAGTTGGCCTGCACGTCATTCAAGCACCAATTTACAAGTAATATGTAGGGATGTGTCTACATGGGATCTCTCACGATCCAGTTTGTAACACAGAATAGCTTAGAAATGAATGAAATGTAACAGTCACAACATACTCACAGAAAGATACAACAGACTGTACCTATCTACAAAACAGATGATGGAAATGAAAGCACTCATTATTACTTTTGGAATGTTCTGGAACCCATAATGATTAATTGACACACAAATTAAAAGCACGCTCTTTATTACAATTCTCAACTTTTTGTACTTGTAATATTATTACATCCTAGAAGCATAGGCACAAAATCAAAATATCTCAAATACTTGCGTTGATTGACTTAATGCCTTTAAGTACCAAATCATTTAAGGGGTACCTGTGTGTACATTACTACATACACATGAAGACTAGACATATATATTAAAAAGGACTGGAATTAACATATATAACAGCCAATTCACGGCCCTGACTCCACGTTACAAGCAATTATTTACAATCTTATTCAAAATCCTTTTATAAATCTTCAAACCTTTGAAGTCACATTGATTGGTGACAATCATTGACATAAACTAATAATATTATTTAGTTTTAACTATACACTTCCTAGTCTGCATCTGCCCCCACACATAAAAATGGGCCAGACTCTGAGTGGCATATACACAGTATAACCGTATGTAATTGGAGCTCTTGGTCAACACAAAGTATTTCAGATTCTCATAAGTAATGTTTGTCCCAAGTCCCAATCACAACCACCTTCCTAAAAATTTGGAATTCCATTGGACTTCAAGTTTCACCAATATCATCTTTGACTTTGGGATTAAAATGATCTCTCTTTCTCTCTCTTGATTAAGGTCTTCTCACTTATTATAACTAACCATTACTTTGATAAGTAGAAGCCTTATGAATGTTTGGAAAACTTGGGATTGGTACATAGATAGTATTAAGTTTTATATTTGTCCTATTTGTCTGTTTGTGCAACTCACGGAGATAAGTGAGTGCAGGAGGAAGAATATCAGTCTTAATCCCTAGTTTGTAGGATCGAGCAAATGTATAAAAGGTTCTCTCTCCTATTGAATAAACTGATTGGATTGTTCATTTCAGCTGGTATCAAAGCAAGATGGCTCCAGTCTGACACCACCAATGCATCTAGAACGTCTAAATTGATAGGGGTAACCTTTTATTCGGTTAAAAAACGTGACCCCAAGCTCTAGTTATGAACCTGTGAATCTTTCCATACCAGTACATGTTAGTAATTTAACATCATTTTAGGTATTTTTGATTTGGTTAAGATATTCTTTACATTTTTCATTTATTCGTGGTAGTTCTACCAACGACACCATGCATTTGTAACTCTGCTACACATCGTACCCTTGTGTCTGCTATCAATGCCATTGTATGTCTCCGACAATTCTCTATCAGCATTCCTGTGCACCTACTGCTCCGACAACTTTAACAAGTTCGTGCGCTTCTGCCAACAATGTTGCTTTCCAAGTTCTGTCACTCGTGCATCCACACTTTCATCCAAATCTTCTTTGTCAGTCCTCCACGTGCACTGCCAAACCCATACCCTACCACCGCATACAAGGTCATCCAATGTCAATTTATACAGGTGATATATAGTGTTTTTCAATCTATAGGTAGTTTGTTCAATGTAATCGTGTTATACACTTTATTTAACATTTTCTTTTGTATTAAATGTTTAGAGTCTTCAGACTATGTTGTGTCAAAATTATAGTTTATAGTTTTGTTATTTGTTTTATATAGTAGAGTTATAGGGCTAGGGTCCAGAGTTTAGTGTTTTATTTGTTTGTCCTCTTGTGTCTAGTCATTATCAATAATGTGTCTCAAACATTAAAAATGTCCAAATAGCACAAAATCCTTGTTAATCCAGACTTCTTTTTTGTAAAGGACACATTTTCGGGAGAACACAGCATTCTATGCAACAGTCCAGTCTGGGGGAGAAATTATCATGGAAAGATTAAGTCTAGTCAAGAAACTTGAGGGTACAGATTTTCACATCTGGCAGGCGAAGACCCAATTGTTGCTGATCGAGAAAGACCTATGGGATGTTGTCAAAGGCATTGCGGTGAAACCAACAAATGTTGATGAGGCAACCAAATGGACCAACAAGGACCATCAAGCTATGGCCATCATTGGTCTTGGTTTGTCAAACTCATACCTGCATCATGTAGATTTCATTCAATAAGTCTTCCAAAGAAATTTAGGATTCATTGAATTAACTACGTGGATCTCAAGCCAACAGCACCAAGGTGACATTAAAACAGAGATTGTTTGGTTTAAAGATGGAAAAAGGAAACAAGATGGTAGAGCACATCAGTAAGTTTCGTTCCTTGATGAATCAACCCGTTGGCCTTAAATAAAAAGTAGAAGATAATGATGTCAAGGCCATACTTCTGAATAGCGTGCCAAGTAGTTTCTCAAACATAGTTTTTACTTTTAAGTAAATAGAATCCTAGTTTGGAAGGTTTGATATCTACTTTGCTTGATGAGGAAAATCAAATTAATAGCTTTGATTCAAAAAAGAAAAGGAAAAGGTAATGGTGGTGCAAAACAAGTCCAATACTTCTTTCAAGAAAAAGAAACATGATCCAATCTCCAGAACTTCACAAGACAAATATATTTGTTTCTATTGCAAACAGCAAGGACATATCCTCATTAATTGTAGAAAGAGAGCACAGGATATTATTGATGGAAAACTAAAAGACAATGCTTTGAATGCTCATGATGAAGACAATGAAGAGCAGTGTGGTTTTTTGGCAGAGAAAGATGATTCTCCCATTCACAGTGAGGAGTCTATGTACTACTGTGTTTATGTTTGGTCAGTGATGATGTATTCTCGCTAGGAATAAAATTTTAAACAGCAATGTGTGTCCTTGTTTATGTATATGTAACCAAATCATCACGAATAGCAGTGTGGGTCCTTATTCGTGCATATCTAATAGATGTAGCAAAAACGTGTATGTTCACATATATGTGAAGTATGAACTCCAAGCGTGTCATAGTTTATACTTAAATTGGTGATGTGTTCTCATCCATCAATGTATGTGTCGAACTACAGGTTCGTTTCAATTCGTATGTAGTGTTTCCTTGCCCTTTGACTAGGTTGGACTATTAAGGAAATGTTGAGAAAACTTAGGATTAGTACATACATAGTACTAGGTTTTATATTTGTCATATTTGTGTGTTTGTACAACTCACGGAGATGAGTGAGTGAAGGAGAGAAAATAGGAGAAGATGAATCTCGATCCTTAGTTTTTAGGATCAAACAAATGTATAAAAGGTTCTCGCCACTGTTGAATAAAATGATTGGATTGTTCATTTCAATAAATGTCACTTCAAATATCTTCAAATTTTATTATAACCCAATTAACATAAGGGGTATCATTGGCCATGAATTTTTATAAGGTTTAAAATTTTCATTTTCCCTGTTATCAACATTTCAATAAATATTACCATATTAATATAGGGGGCAAAGCTTTGAGCATGATAGGTTGAAGTGGACACACAAAGTATAATCGTGCCAATTACTTAATATGTTTTTCCTAGCCTTAATTTAGAAAAATCATTTGGTGTAGTGTGACTATCTAAGGAACTTGGTGAGATACATCTAAATCACTTTTATCATCTTAGAGAATATAATTAGTGTAATCTTATTTGGCTTGTCCAACTTGTTCAAGTTTCCTAGGGTCCCATCAAGAGTTAGAAAGGCTATTTAGCAATTGCGGTTTGAATTTATTGTAGTCCACTAGGGATTTTACACTATTATGCATTATCATTTTGAATCATGTTGTCACAAATATCTTTTTTCTTAATTTTACAAGTAGCAACTCTTTTTCCATTCCCATGACAAAGACAATCTCTTATTTTTCTTCCTCGTACTCATTTATAGTTTTTTTAGTTTTAAGTGCTATTTTCTTAGTGATTCAAGTTATAGTTCCAAAATTCATTCATAATGTCCACCCATATGGTGTGTTTGTTTGTCTTTAATGACATGTGCTAAAATTGTCATCTGAAACCCTTTACTATAGGATCTTCGCTTGAAATACAAAGCATAAGCAATAAATGAAAATAATTACATTGCAAGATCCCTGTAAGAAGCTAAGTCACCACTTAAGAAATGAAATTTTATAGAGGAAAAAGCCCCACGGGACCAAAAAAAAACCCTCGTGAATTAGGAATAGTATCAAATCTAACAAAGGTCTCCCTCCACCCACAATAGGAACCTCCAAAGGACTCAAAGAAGGAAGAAAGAAAGAAATTATATTATTGTCCACATATGACCAAAAGCAGGGCAATGGAACTCAAGGATACAACAATTAACAACAGAATTTTCTGGGAAAAGAGAATCCTAGAAGCAAATTAAAGAAATAAAAGTACAAATGACAAAATAAAGCAATGTGCCACTAACATAAGTGGCAATGAAATCAATACAAATAGGAATGAAGGGCGAACAAGAATCCTCAAAAGCTTGTGCCGATGAAGACTGGTAGTAAATCTCATCAAATGTCTTTGTCTATGCCTAAAGTGGAGGAGTCGTCTAAGCCATCATCGATCATTGTGAAAGATCTGATAATGCTCCTCGAGGAGTACCTAGAGTCAACGGAGCCAAGCTGGGAGATCCTAGGAAGAAGCAACACACTTCCTCTAAAATCTCCCCTAACATCCAAAGTCGATGTAACTCCTGTGGTAGAAAAGAAACTCGTAATATCAATCTACCCTTGTGGTCTATAAGAACATTGGTGAGTAGTAGATCCATGTAGCCGAAAAGGGGCTGAGCACGCTAATCGGAGGGAGCAAAACCATGGTGGCAAGGGAGAGCAAGTTGGGGCATCTGCATAACCTAAGTAGTAACGATGCACTGATAAAAGTGCAATCTAATTGATCTATCAGCTTTGATGTGTGAAGTGTCGATGTCCAAAGGGCACTTAGTGCTACTAGCCGCCTGGGTGGGCTAGAAGAAAGAGTTGATCAACATGGGGGCTCTATAGCCTCAAGGCCCCCCCGTAGGGATTTGTGCCAGAGGATGACGACCTCGCGAAGATAAAGAGCCAAGCATCGTTGGCCCAGGTATCTAAATAAAGTAAATAGAGTGTTGCCTGAGTCCCTTTAGAGAAGTGATATCTTCCCAGGATCTCATAGTATATGGGGTATCTAAAAATGAAATGTTCCTCGGTCTCCACCTCCTAGAGGGAGCAAAGATGGTAGATCTGGTCCTAATGGAAAATGTGATGATCAGTTTCAACTTTCAACCCATAACTAGTGAGAACCCACTCTCATCTAGCCAAGGGGAAATCTCAAGCTGTGGAACCAATGGCATCGGAGATAGTGAGGGCGATGAATAATACCATCTAGGGAGTACATGAGGAATTGCATAAAGTATTCATCGATGTTGATTGTTTAAAATAAAATGAGAAAGACAAGAACAAAATAAGTAGAAGCGTAGAGAAAATAAGAAAAGGAAGGGAAGGTGTGGGAATAAAAATATTCTCATATGTCATACTTTTAGAGCCAATATTCCATTAGCATGTGCATAAGTGAAATGAGAGTTACATAATTTCTACCCATATTCCCTTACAAGTGGAGTGGGAACTAGATAACAGCTTGTAACTTGCATTTTCCCTTTTGAGAGGAATATTTCCACGTCACACAAAAGGAAAAAATTAAGACACAGGAAAAAACCTGTATTTACCTTTAATTGGGAAGAATAGTTTCTGACAATAGAACAAACCATATTCACAAACATTTAAAAATACAAAAAACACAAATGCCTACGATTTGAAGAAAAAATAATATCAAACCCCAAGTCTTCAAAATCAAAGCAAATTTTGAAACAAGTTTGGAATTATTACGTTGGAAACCAGTCCAGCTGCAATCTATGGTAAATAATGGCAGTATGCCCATCGACCTCCTCTACTAAGCTTCCAAACTGAAAACTACAATCCCACCTACATCAAAAGAAGAAGAAAACAGTTTCAAAAAACCATAAAACACATTGCAGGAAGAACAGCCAAAATATTATTAATAACCTCCAATGGACTAAATAGTAAGAACAAAACTTACTCATATCGAATTTCATCCATTCCCATTACAAGCTCAAAAATTGCTTCACATGTGGCATCCACAACGCCAACTGCCTTCATCGCTCTACTGCAACTTTGTGGCTGCACACACCATTTACTCTATAACTATTTTTACAAACATAGAAATAATAATATTCTTTCAATTACATTAAAAAGTTGTTATACTTTTTCAATTACATTGAAAAGTAACAAGTAACATACCAAGTAGTCAGCTTCTAGAAGCTCTTCAAAGATCCTAAGTCCTGCATGCAAAAATCTTTGAATATGTCATCCTAAATGAATCCAAATATTGTACTTAACATTTTCACCTAAGAGTAACCTCCTTTTGTTTGTCAATAAGATGCTAACATTGCAGGTCTAATGAACTTGCCATTTTGGCATCGAACCAATCGCCAATGCTTTCTTGAGAATCCCTGATCCTCATTATTTTGATGGGATGAACTTGACTCAAGTTCACGAGTCCAATCAAGCACCGAATCAGGAGGACCTGTCCATACAACTCATAACCATATCCATCTGGCAATCAATTAATCCCAAACTTAAAATCAACCTGACAAAACCAACTTTGAAACCCAACCTTTCAAATACAATATGCCAAGGGCATGTAATGTTATGAAGAGAAGAGAAATTTAGATTTGAATTGGATATATATCGAAACTGTCAAGTAGCATACCATTTCCTATTGTCGTTCTTCGGTCAAGGCTTCGACTGTTCTGACATTCATATTCTTGTGCACTTAACCTGTTATTACAATGTACACGTTGAATTAATACTGTGTCTGTAATCCTGATAAAATGCCATACTAGATCTAAATTTGTAAGCTTGAAAACCAAGGCATCAATGCAAGGTGAAGTTGCTTTGTTTATGTAGAGTTCAAGCATTCAAATCACACATTATAAGAACAAAAACCAAAGAGTATTTTTGAACTTAACTGCGATGATAGATGCAACAACACACACACCGTATCTAACCTCAGAGTATACAAGCTTTTTTGTCTTAAAAATTCAAACTAAAAAAAAAATCTAGTCTGAAGGGTTTTCAGGAAATCAGGCTTTTTGTGATCAGTTGGATTTCTCAATAATCAGTAGGATTTCTGAAATCCTGTGCTTTCCCTTTAAAATTCTATGTCCAGACCATTGATGGAAATTGTGAGTCAGCTGGTTAAAGTTCACCAATGGCTGACAACAAGGCATTACGTTGAGGTACATGTCCCCGTTACAATTGACCACAGAAGTTTTCAAATTCAATTTCAAGCTTTTCCGTTCTCGCTCTTCCTATATGACAGGCGAGGAAATTCGAAAAAACGGAGGGAAAAAATATTCCCACTTTGCATACATGACCATGAGATCTTGATAATCACTAGGTTAGCTGCGAAGATGACCATGAGATCTTGAGAAGAACAAAGGGAGATTGACAATTCAGCAAGTCAAGGAATACAATGCTTTCATCATAGATGGAACTATTGAAGACGATAATTATGACCTGGAGACCCTACATAGAGAAGTGACATATTAGATCCCTCCTCTTCGAGAGATAGATTGGCAAATTGGGGAGAATACCTCTATTAAGAACAAAACAAAGCAAGTGCTCAATAGAACAGCTGTGTGGATAAAAACAAAGATTATGAAACCCTTCTAGAAGCAGCACATCATGATCAGGGAGAGCTCGTTCAACTATCCCTGATCAGGCTCAAGGGAAAGCTGCTCAAGCCAGATTGGCATGAAAATATATTAGGAAATCAGGGAAAGGAAATGGTGATGAAGTTGATAAAGATATGCCCAAGAATACAATGTAGTTAGACCATTCTTGTGAGGGACCCATTCAGAAGAAACCTAGGGTCAAGACAACTCCCCTCAAGAGCCTAGTGAGCATGATAGCAAATAAGCTGAGAGAGCTGCTAGATCACTTGTGGTGGATTCTTCTGATGGGTTAGTCTTGAGCAGATCTCAATTAAGCAATTTTTGCAGGATTGCTCAAATGAGCTGATCGCAAACACTACAGAAGGTTTTCTGTCTTTTCATGGTTCAAGCGCGCCTGATCCTTTGCAGGGAGTGTTATGTCAAATAAGCAGAGAGAGCTGCTAGATAGCTTGTGGTGGATTCTTCTGATGGGTTAGTCTTGAGCAGATCTCAATTAAGCAATTTTTGCAGGATCGCTCAAACAAGTTGATTGCAAACACTACACAGGGTTTTCTGTCTTTTCACGGTTCAAGCGTGCCCGATCCTTTGCAGGGATTGCAGACTGCATATGCCAGCCCAGGCATGATGGAGCATCAGATTGCAATGTCCACTCAGAGTACAATTCTTTTGTGGGCAATACCCAATATGCTGGATGCTCAGACTCTGGGTCAAGTCCCCATCTTGTAGGTAACATCTATTGCACGTCAAATTAAAAAAGAAACAAAAGACACTGGAGAAAGCACTGTTTCCTTGTCAAACCCCACAGCAGAATCCTGGTCAGTCAAGCTTTGAAAATAATAATGTTTGTCATCAACTCTGGCATGGCTAACATTGATGAAATCAGTTCCATTATTAACAAGCCGGTGTAAAATAAAAGAACCTTGGTTCTATGCTAAGGATAGATGAACTAAATTAAATCGAATTTCATGTTGCTTTGCCGACTAGTCAGAAGAATAGAAAGAAACAAACAAACAAATGACCATGTCGCCAGAGAGGGGCAGAGCCACGCCGATGGATCAGAGCAAGGCCACGATGCTGAGAGATAGCAAGCTTGGAGATCTGAGTAGTCTGAGCAGTAATGACACGTTGAGAGAAGCGTTGCCTAACTAATCTATCAGATCTGATGTGTGATGTACCAGTGTCCAAAGGACGCTTAGTGCTGCCAGTCACCTGAGTAGGCTGAAAGAAAGAGGTGATCAATATGGGAGATCTAGAGCCTCTAGGCTCCTCCTGTAGGGATCTATGCCAGAAAGTGACAGCCTCACAATGATAAAGAGCCAAACACCGTTGATCAGTATAACTGAAGAAAGTAGCTAGAGTATTGTCTCTAAGTCTCTGTAAGGCAGTGATATCTTCCTCGGATCTCATTATAAATTGGGCATCTGAAAATGAAGTGGTCCTCGGTCTCCACCTCCTGGAGGGAGCAAAGACGACAAATCTAGTCCTGACGGCATAGTTACCATATTCGTCTGAATATGGTATATAAATGGATAGGACCGAATATTATGCAAAAAATGAATTTGTTCGGACAAATTCGTATAGATTTGAATATGTTTTTTTTAAATTAAAAAATAAATATAAAAAGGAAAATCGCAGCAAACCCAAAAAAATATCAAAAATCCTAAAAACAAATTCCAAACCACCAGTCAAAAACGCGGCGAACCCCAAAATAAATATCAAAAACCCTAAAAAAAATTCTGAACTACAAGTTAAAAAAGCGGCGAACAATCTACAGTTGGTTTCTACCCTTACGCTATAAAATACGGCGGAAGGAGCTCTAAAAGTTAAAATGCAGGGATCGTTTCATTGTTTCGGTCCTCGGGGAAGCACTAGATTGACAGGTTGCTTAGCAAATGCCAAACACCAAAGCGTCTGTCGTCAATCACCTGTGTTTGGCGTGGAGGTGATATCTTAGGTGACATACTCGAACTTGCTTTTGCTTGCAGCCATACATAGCATCCATCATCGACTGTTGAGCGAGTCCGAGAAGAACAGGGTTAGCTACGGTAAGTAACTAGTTTTAGGTTTTTATGTTTTTGTTTTTTAAAGCTTTGATTTTTTCATTTTAGTTTATTATTTTTTTTTTTTTAATTTTTAATAATTTAAATTTAAATTTTAGTAATAGTATCAAAGATTAGTTAAAATTTTAGTAATTGTAATTTAAAATTAAATAGTAAATATTATATAATTATTATGGTATTTATATATTTTTTATTTTAAATTATTTATTTGTATTACTATTTAAAAGTTAGTTAAAATTTTCTTTTTATGTTAATTTAAAAACATAAAATTATGTATTTAATAAATTAGTTTTTTTTTTATTAGTTTATAATTAATTTACATTAAACTTTATATTAAAAACTTATAATTTATAAAATATATTGTTTTTAATATTTATAATTAATAATTTAATAATTATTTAAAATTGTATTGAACATAAAAATGATAGCATTTTGCAGGTTAAAGCTTCTTTGGAGAGTTACTAAATTTCAAATCAAAAAGGTTGAGCGGTGCTAGTGGGTATTGGGTAGGGGAGGAACAGTTTTATATTACATAAGATTGAGCAGTGGGCATTTGAGCAGTGAGGTCAAGAATTTCTTCTTACCAACAGCAAAAAGCAAATTTTGAGTGCATCTAAAAACTTCAACATGTCAAGCCGCCCATTAGAGATGAAATACATTGTCCAGAGAGATAATAAAGATTAAAAAAAATGAGATGCACCTTGTGCAATAGGAATATCACAGGGAGTATAACCATAGTTCGCTACCATTACCTTGGAGGATCTTCAGATGTGAAAGTTTGTGAGGTAGCAAATGAAAATTCAACAGAACCAAATTATGTAGAATTCATAAATCGAGTGAAAGCTAAATTTAATGTGAGTCACGATGGATCATTAGCTTCAGAATCAAAGAAGGCTAAAATTCAACATTCAATCTCACAAATGGGCTCCTTCAATGGTTCAAGTTGCTCTCCATCGCCATTTGCCCAAAGAAGTGGAAGTGAAAGTGGCGTTCAAAAGTCACAAGCTTCATTGAAGTCAATGTGGAGGCCACAACAAAAGCATCATGTGGATAGGTTGGCAACTAGATGGTTTTATGCAAAGGCCATTCCTTTCAATGTTATCCATTCTCCACATTTCCAAACCTTCCTAGATGCAGCTATTGATTTTAGGAAGAGTTACAAATTGCCTAGCTATGAAAGAGTATGAACTACTATTCTTGATGAGAAAGTGGCAGCCATATCTACTGAGCTAGATGGAATAAAAAAAATTGGAAAAGAACAGGATAAACAATAGTAAGTGATGGATGGTCCGATTCAAGAAGAAGACCTCTTGTAAATATTATGGCAATATCCCCTAATGGTGCTATGTTTATAAAATCAATTGATACAAGTAAAAAACAAAAAACTTCTCTTTTCATTTCTCAATGCATTGAATCAACGATTTTGGAGATAGGAGAAGAGAATGTTGTTCAAATCATTACACATAATGCAGCTAATTGTAAAGGGACAGGTGTACTCATAGATAGATTTCCTCGTCTGTTTTGGACAGCTTGCGCTGCACATGTGTTGGATCTTTTGCTTGAAGATCTATCAAAATTGGAGTGGGTAAGTAATATTGTGATTGAAGGAAAACAAGTTTCTAAGTTTATCCTCAATCACCGCTTGACATTGAACTTGTCTCATGCATTTTCAAAGTGTGAACTTCTATCCCCTACTGAAACAAGATTTGCCACCAACTTTATTACTTTGTAACGGGAGGTAGAGGAGAGGATAGCATTGAAAAAAGTGATGGTTTCTGACGAATGGACAGAGTCAAAGCTTTCCAAGGAAGCCCATTCAAAAGATATTGAAATAATTATCTTAAATGACACATTTTGGGAGGGGGCCAAGAAAATCATAATGGTGTTTGAGCCTCTTGTTAAAATTTTGAGAATGGTTGATGGCAATCAACCTTACATGGGCTTTGTGTACAAAGGAATGGATAGAGCAAAGGAAGAAATTCAAAAGTTACTTGCAGATAATGTTGAAGAAGTCAAACGCATTTGGGAAATTGTGGACAAGCGATGGTCGATGCTACATCATCCTCTACACACGACAACTTGCTATTTAGATCCCAAATTAGTAGAGGTAAATCATGAGGCAGATGAAGAGATAATTAAAGGTGTTTTTGCAACAATAGACAGGTTGTTTATTGATGAAGAAGAAAAGGAAGTAGTGAGACAGCAACTTAGTGTTTTCAAGAACCAACTAAAAATGTTTCGTATCAAGGTAGCAAAGGCAAGCAAGGTGAAGTGGGAACCATCTAAATGGTGGCAGACTTATGGGGCTTCTACTCCACAGTTGCAAAGGCTTGCCATGCAAATCTTCAACGAATGTTCCAGTGCTTCTGCATGTAAAAAAAACTGGAGTACATGACTTAATCCACACTAACAAAAGGAATCGACTAGGGGCTCAAAAACTCTTTGATCTTGTTTGTTCATAGCAATTTACGATTGTTTACTCACTCTCTTGCAAATGAAGATGACAACTCTCGCCTTGGTAAACCATGCTTTGAAGATGAAAAAAATATTGTTGTAGTTGATGAGCCTACTATTGTAGGATTAGATGATGTTGCTAGTGATGACTTTGGTGTAGTTGCAGGGTTTGATGTTGCAGATCTTTAAATTTCATTCCCATTTTTAGTTAATGCTGAAAACTATAATGTTAAACAAAGAATAGTTCACAATCCTCATTGTTATATTTTATATGTATGATGTTGAATAATGAACATTGAAGTTTAACACTATTGGATTTTCTTATCATATATTATCCTTGATCAACTTATTTGTGTTTATGTTTTACAAACATGTATGATATATTTATTTTTTTATGATTTGTAAAAGTTTCCTGACCGAACTACCAAACTTACTGAACCGAACTTTTTTCAAAATTCCAAACTTTTTTCCCCTTCCGAACTTTCCGATCGTTTTGAATATGGTAACTATGCCTGACGAAGAATGTGATGGTTTGTTTCAACCCGTTGTTGGTGGGAACAAACTCTCATCTGGCCAAAGGTAAACCTCAAGCTGTGAGACCAATGGCGTTGGAGATAATGAGGGCGACGAATGATATCGTCCACCACCTATAAGAAATGGTCGGCATAGAAAGCAACCTTGGGACTAAGCAGCTCACGAGGGGAGATCCAAGTGGTCTGGATGTATTGTCTATAGATGTCCTCTCTGGCAGCCTTAATGATGATGTCCTTAGTGGGAAGGAGCTCAAGAGGAGCGTCCAGGGAATACATGAATGGGAGCAACCTGTCAATAGAGATGTCGACAGAAAGGAGCAGCCTAGTCTCAAAGTACCAACAGTGTCGACGTCTAGTGGGGGCTAGCGAATCAATCCTCTCTGAAGAACAAAATGTTAAGTAGGGATATCTCTCACGACCAAAAGTTGAGTACCTTGAGGATCTGACTCTGTGGATGTAGAAAGTAAGCCTACAGATAATCTCAAGGCGTAGCGGGTGGGCAGCAAATTCAGACCGGATGATGCACTGAGGAACTGTCTGTTTGCAATGGATCATGCGTTGTAACATGAGAGTCTGGACCCTCTCCATATGGGCCCAGTTGAAGGCCCTCAATCTAGGACCCCAAACCTCTGAACCATGTAAAACAATAGGCTGGATGATAGAATCAAACAAGCGTAGTTTGGAGGGGATGTCCTGGAAGTGGATCTGGAAACACTAACGTTCCAAAATAAAAAGAGAGACGTACGCCTTGCAAAGGCGTGGTTGAGCGGCAAACTTCATGTTAAAGCATGGACCACAAAATTGGACCCCTAAATAAGTGTAGGATGATGTGATCTCAAGAAGTTCCCCTTTGTAGATAAACTGGAATCTAGAGAGAGCGCTTGGAGATATTGAAGATCATGCCCTTAGTTTTCCTAAGGTTGACCACAAGCTATTGGAGTTCGTAGA
Organism: Torreya grandis; assembly: GCA_037957365.1. Taxonomy (NCBI): domain Eukaryota; kingdom Viridiplantae; phylum Streptophyta; class Pinopsida; order Cupressales; family Taxaceae; genus Torreya; species Torreya grandis. The sequence continues at coordinate 4,406,846 of JARHVA010000011.1, forward strand.
AGCGAGCAAGGGCATCAATTTGTCGTTGCAATCCCTCTACAGAGTATGAGAGGAGGACAACATCGTCGACAAAAAGGAGGATGGCTATAAGCACCTCATGCAGTATTCAACCGTCATCCATATTATTATTTTGTCAAAGGAACCCCTCAAACTCTTCAATGTATATGCTGAAAAGGGTCGGTGAGAGAGGAAAACCTTGTTTGACCCCAATGGTACTCTTCATGAAGTCAAACAAACCGTGAGAGGTACGGAGCTGCCCAATGACTGTCTCATAAAGCCTCCAGGCTGTGGTAATCGTAGAATTCGGGATGCCGAAGTCTCTCAACTTCTGGAAAAGCAGGTGTCTCGAAACCGAGTCGAATGCTTCTTGAAGTCAACAAAACAGCAAAAGACTTTGGAAGCCCTATGACAAGCTTCTTCAATGATAGCCTGGAGTGTAAAGATGTGGTCAATAGTTTGGTAGTCCCTTTTGAAGCCCACCTGCCACTAAGCTCTGATATTATTCCTTTCCAAGTACTCTGACAACTCCATGTCTAACATTGTGGCATAAAGTTTGGCTAATGTATGCCCAATCATAATGGTCCTATAGTTGCTAGGGATAGAGGGATCCCCTGACTTATGAATAGGGTGGATGATGTGCTAGGACCAAGACTGAGGGAAGCCTGAAGACACCACCTAATTAAAAAGTGTGGCAAGGGGAAAAGCAATGGAATCTACACCATATTTGATGAACTCAGCTTTGAGACCTTCACAATCAATTGATTTGTTGGTGCATAATTTCAAAATAGCTCTCTTGACAAAGGAAGTAGAGAAAACAGAGGACGGTGGAGGAGTGGGGGCAATGACCGCAGGATGTGCTGGAACATTATAAAGGGAATTGGCATACGAAATCCAAGCTTCGGGTGTGATGTCAGAAATGGTGGTTTTTCTCAAGAGAAGGGTAAGCCAGAAGGTCTTGGGGAAGTGGTGGAGATCAGCAAGGAGTGAAAGCTATCTAGACGCAAGAAATTTCCATTTCTTATGTCAAAGAAGACAACGGTACTCCCTACGAAGGGTGGGTATGGAGGTAGGGTCATGGGTCAGGGAAAACCGAAGTTTCTGATGAAGAGATTTACACTCATTATCATACCACCGGTTCATGGGGCAAGTTCCGTGACAAACTGCAAGAGCGTGATTTTTCCAGTCAGACTTTCATGATGCACAAGTTAAATATAGGAATCTGGCAGAATTTAAAGGCTGGGGTCTCTCTAACTAGGAAAACAATTAAAAAAAGGATGGCAAATCAAAGGTTGAATTGAAGAACTAGATTAATCAACTAGGCTCACATATTCATAGTTTATTAAGGCCTGTACAAGCCAAGGAAACAGAGTTTGCCCCCAGATCTACAACGGTTACTCATTGATAAGAATTTTGAAGGGTTGTGAAGAGGTTTATTGAGCAATCAATACTGAACGGAATGAAACTCATTGATGATTCAGTCAGATTGTACAAAAGAATGGAAAGTTGTAGGACTACCCTTGATAATCTTGACTTATATTCTAAGGATCTGGAGAAATTGGATAGGTAGGTAGCTAACATCTAAGGAATGTCTGAGACATCTTCCAAGGAATCAGTGGTTGTGTATGTTTTCAAAACTGAAGATGAAGATGAAAGCAGGGAGTGACATTACATATTGATTTCAAGAAATAATTGTTTGAAAAAGCAGTAGCCAAATTAACAGCAACAAATGTGTACGTGCCTTCAATGCTATCGAAAAATTCAGGAATGAGATCAAAGCCCCAGTTTTCATAGATGATGGTATAGGCAGACCTAATAAACAGCTTTAAAAAAGAGATTCAGAAGTATGTTAAAGAAGAGCTGATACTATAATCCACCTTTGATGTAAATGCAATTAAAAGGTCATGGAGGTATCACAAAGATTTGCTGAAATCAGAGCAAGCAACCGAAAAGATTCTAGAGTTGTATATGATTATCAACAGATTGGATTGAAATGGGAGACAATGATCAAATGTGTGGATGCCTTGGACATTGAAAAATTCAGGAAATGATGGATATTTCCAGCACTACACGTTGAAAAGGGAGGCTGCTTTAAAGCAGCCATGCAGAAAATTCCAGCAGGGCCTAGATCCAGGGGTGAAAAGGGATGACGCAGCCTAATTGCTGAGGGAGATTAGTCAATCAGACTTAGTTTCTGATGCAATTTGTTAGGCAACTTTAGTTTAATTTGCTAAAATAAAATGTTGGTTATGGTAGTTAGATAACTAAAAAGAGAAAATTTTAAACTATTTAAGCTTTTTCAGGTAATAAATGGACCTTTGATCAGTTGATTCAATTTCAATGTGAGTGAATTAACAGTTATTTTTTGAATTTCAATGTGAGTGAATTAACAGTTATTTTTTGAATTTCAATGTAAATAAATTTGAGTTGTCATCACCGTTCAGCTTGATTACACTTTAGTTCAAGTCCTCTTACCTTATCATTGATTACCGTATAGTTGAGATAACTGCATGTGCTTATGTTTCAGTATATCTGGCAGGCTGACATTGGACTTGTTTCAGTTCTCTTTATTCTGATTCAAATGCATTTGATACTATGTTGATGCCACCAATGCATCTTTTATGAAACTTTGTAATTGATCCGGGGCCCAGGAAGTACCCGATGAATAGACACACTTAATGGATTAAATGTGCTATGGTAGCAGCATGTATGAAATGATAAAGGACAAAAGATATAATCAGAGTATTATGAGAGAAGGAGAAACATATACAACAATACACACCGTGTTAGAACTCTAAGTTGCAACGTTATATTATGTGGTAGTTTTGTACAAAGATCTAAGAGGTCGGATGTGTTACCAGATGTCTAACTACTACTGTACTTCCTATTCTATGTCTGCTTATTCAAAGAATGGAAGAATACATTAATATACGAGTGTGGAAGACGAAGAGAAGGTTGAACCAACACTAGAATGGCAACTGCTCACTTTGTGACTGATCAGGTTCATCATTTTGTCGTTTTATAGAAATGCAGCTGCACTGCTGTGGAGGACAGTGCTGACACTGTCGGAGCTGTGCGGCATCAACAAACAGGCCTTAGGACTTCGTGGTATGACCATTTATGCTTGGGATGGTCCTAAAGCAGATAGTGAAGACAGAACATGGTGTGCAGTACCACCATTATGGCACAAGACACTCGAAGGCCCAATCTTCCTGGATCAGTAATTTACTTTATGAATGTATGCAATTTGTTTTGTAGATTATTCATTCTGCTGAAAAGAACAAAGCCCACTATGTGAATCAGTGGATCCATTAAACTTTTCGGTTGTATTTATCGTATAGCTTTGCATTTTCAGTTTGTTTTGACTTGTAAATATAGCAAATAAAGGGAGGCCTCCCCTTAGAATAGAGGAGGAACTTAGGTTCTATATACTGGCACTAGGGCATTTATCTTTTGACAAATTCTAGTGCTGACACTAATATGCATTCATACTGAGGTTAGTTACAGGTTGGAGTGGTTCCCCTCCACCTGATTCATATTCTACTAAAGTATAAACTCCTTGCCGAGCAAATCACCATAGGCACATACATTATCACATGCTAAATTGTTCAGGCTTCAGCATACACACATAATCGTCATCATGTTGTTATTTCCCCCCTACCAAAACAGTTTGACCAGAATAAACATAGATCCTTGTTTCTAATCCTTCTCCTTATGGTAATAGTTCCTTGTCAATCCAAAAAACCCATTTTAGAGTATCAATTGGACAAAAAAGTATGGATACTACTTAAAAGTATAGTCACAAAAAGCATCCAGTTACTTACTGACTTTCATGCTCGGATGATGAAGCAGTCCGTTCATTATCTATATTAGATTTGAACTCAACAGCTGCATATGGCTTGCTTCCATTGGCTGTCAGTGCACCATGATACTGCAGAATGACAGGAACAGAAATAAATCAATTGATAACAGGAAGATTGAAGAACAAAACAGTAAAGTCCACAACAAAAACTTATTAAAGTATTACCAGTAGAAAAGGAACAAATATCATAATGATCATATAAATATAAAGGCTAATATCTGAATTTCACAACCAGATTGTTTGAGTGTCAGGGTTAGGAAACTTCTTGGGTCTTGCAGAATGAATTTCCAAATCTCAATTCAATACATGGGTGCGGAAGTGTCTGATTATACAATACAATTTGAACCCATAATCTATTATACAAAAAAGTACAAATTATAATTATTGACCACAAATGTGTCCCAGTGTGCAATCAAAGTAATAAAGACTAATCACCATACATATTTAGCAACCACAATCTAATCTGCCTATGATTATCAGAACTGAGAGGTATAAACAAATTGAATACTAGAAATGAAAACTTGGTAAGATTCTACCTGATCAATCGCAAATTCAATCTTTTCTTTCCACATTAAAGCATCCTGAAGATTAAATGCAGCCATCTGACACAATGTAATGAAAGGTGGTGGAAATGAGAGCATTGAAGAAAAATATAATTGTTCAATAATATCATAGCAAATTACAAAAACATAAGCATATGTGTTTCCCTCCAACTCAAGAAAAACACGAAGATTGCTAGCAAAAATTTGAAAATGCAAAATTGTGCACCGTTATCCGATGTGACTTGTCTTTCTTATTGTAGATCGATAGTACATAGACTGCCTGTAAAGAAAAGAATACAAATCAGAAAAGATGCTATATTCACTTTCAATAAATACGTAAATATACCCAATCAATTACTCTCAAACGATGAATCATAAGGGAAATAAATTAAAATTTTAATCTCTTTTGCTCTAGTCCTAAACTAGTACAAAACTGGGCATTGTCCTAAAGAAATTGTATTGATGTCCACGAATCACCAAATATATTGTCAATGAGACTCAGAAAGTAGAACCAGTAATAAAAGATAAGTATTTGGGTAAAAGAACCCTAGCGTGAATATCCTTAAACCTAACAACAGAATGTCAATACCAAACCATATGAAAAATCCTAAGATATTGATTCATCCAGAATAGCAGAAGAACTCTGCCTGGGGACGTACCCTATCTGGGTATGGGTTCAGTTCCCCTGAGGAACGACCTGGGTTTATCCAGGACGACCTAGGTTCGTCTGCAGAATCTGAGAGCAAAAACACTTTTTTCGACTGCAGAATCTGAGAGCAAACATGTGTTGTTGTTTTTTTCCCTTATTTTTCCTCAAATTTTGACATAAAGAAACGATTATAAATAAATAAAAAGAAACATTGCAAACCCTAAAAGTTAAGTGAAAGACAAAACACAAGATAAAGAAACACAAATGATAAAAGCAAAAACACTTCCCTCTCATTTTCTCATTGCATACTTACCTTCCATTGCTGATATTTATGATTATCATTGCATACTATGAATATTCATTTTGATGTAATTTTATTGATAATTATGATTATCATGACATTTGGCAGTCAATTAGTATTTTGTGGTTATTTTCATATTTTGTTTTTTATATGCATGATATGTGGTTAACGTCACTGATTTCTTATTTATTAGGCTAGAATTTCCATATTTTTTATTTTTTATATGACCAAACCCAAACCGTACCCAAGGCCAAAAAAAATCTGCCATAGCAGTTTTTTCAGTTCTTCAAACCCAAATCCGAACCAAACCTCAATAGGTAATTTAGGAAAAAATTATTACAATAAATAATCCGATTCCTATGTCAACCAATTGTTTGTACAAACCAAAAGAGACCACTTAATAATTATTTTTAATAATATTTTTAAAGTAAAAACTATTACCGGGGGAGATTTTTGGAACCCCTTTGTTTCTTTACATGTATACTCAAGCACATGTTCTGCACTGAACAGCATAAAGTTAGATCTATCCTCATTAAGGAAGACTTGCTACTTCATCTATTTTTTTTCTTCAACAAATTCTTAGGGGCACAATACCTTTTTGGATCAAGCCCATAACCCACTTTCTTCAAAAGCGTTCTATATTAAAGCTGTATATCACATAAAGTACGACTTGCTTTCCCTTCAATATTATATTTTCAGTTGAACTCCTTTAAGAGTAAACAAAAGTGTGTGTCTGCTAAAGTGGTACAATAAACTCTCAAATGCATAGGCTCGTACAGTTGAAAGTAATAAAAAATCCAAGCCATCTCCAATTGTAGATAGTAAGATACAACAATTGAAGCCAAATTTGAAGGAAAAAATATAGACAGTCAAAAAACTTCAGGGTAATGGGTCTTACCGGACAAGATAGTTTCTCCATAACGGACACTACTTTTCTTCGAGAAACTTTAAATCCAGGAAGTTTTAAGTTAGCACATCTTGCAGGCTTTCTGACTAGAAATTTTCCAATATAGAAGAAGATATGTAAATAAGTCAGAAATTAGCCAAGAGACAAAAATGGTGACAATGCATGAAAGAGCAACCTCAAAAAGAGTAGACTTTTTAAGTACACTAAATGACTTTGTGTTCCAGGCCCAAGTCAAGAAGTAATTATTACAATAAGAAGAAGCAAAAAAGATGAAAACAGCAACACAACAAGAACCTGATTCAACGTTTGATGGTTGTTAGTTAAAAGAAAAGAAAAAATATATATTGGTGTCCACAAGTGATCACAGTTGGTCAATGGGACTTGAAAGCACAATCAGTTACAATTGAAAAGCAGCAGATGGGAAAGCTAGAAAGGACTGCATTGAGGCAGAATTTGCATGTGAGTGATATTATGGATGGGCGTGAGCATAAAGGGGGATACTTTGAATGAACATGAGCATGAGGAAGATGTTGTAAATGAACAAGAAGTAGAAGAGAACGTTGAGCGAGTCTTGAGTCCATTGTTTAGTAAAGAGGAAAAGGGCTTACAAGATTATGAGAATCACCCTTTTACTTACATCCTCTTGTAAATATCTACATCATTGTAAGTACACTTGGTCCCACCTCCGAACCATTCAACTGCATCTGTCTGGTCAATGATTGCTTTATAGAGAGATCCCCCAACCTGCATACAGTAGGGTTTCAAACATAGAAATTTTCTGTCCAGCCCTCCTCCCTATTTTGCAATATACATTTGCAGCCTGCTATGCATGGTTTTTATTTTGCAGATGAAATTTTTGGGAGTCTTTGCTAACAGATCTGTTCTTGCTGGTTTGCTGAAGAAATTGTAGATAATAGGACAGAATTTTGTGGGCATCTTTCTGCACTCACTACTACTCTTCTCTCTCCCTCATGTCTCCTGGACTATTGCACAGACTCCTGATGAAATCCATCCAAGGATTCCAACACTAATTTCAGAAAATATTTTTAAACAAATAATTCGGGTATTGCTCCCTTTTGGGTTCACATTTCAGTACTGATTAGCTGTTGAAATACTCTTACTCAGGGACAGATTTGCCTCATATATCCTGATTTCTGGTTTGGTCCATATTTCCTATAGGTTTTGTGTTGTCCTGTCACCTGTGTTTTGGCACAGACACAAGAAAGGGGTATAAAACCCTCCCATTTTACCTAAATTACAAAATCTAAACACAGTACGGGTTACCTACAACTGTATATAGCTCGGAAATATGTACAAACATAAAAGAAGCCTAATCTAAGTTGTGAATGTTGGAAAAAAAAAAGGGAAGGAAAAAGTGAATGTTATTCTTTTTTGGATCTTCTATGGAGATAAAGTCATTGATGATGGAAATTTTAACTCAAAGGAGCATATTTCAAAAAATCAGACTTAGCTATAACTTGGCAGCCCAACATTTTAACTCGAGACTCGCAACTCGGCAAAACTCTGCAAAAACTTAGCAAATTTTAAAAATAAACATAAATAACATGCAAAATACTGTTAAAAAGCATAAAAAAAGAATTTAGAATAGGCATAGGTGTATTTTCTATTAATTTTAGGCCAAACAAAATTCTACTGACTCGCGAGTTTCTGCAGAAACTCGCCATGCAAGTTCACGCAAGTTGCTCATGAGTTCGGCAATTTTGCTACAAATTTTGTAACTATGCAAAGGAGTACAAACGCCTCCGCATAAATGAAATGATTACAGCGAAAGTGACTTTAATCCAAATTTACAATAAACAGTGCAAGAATTAGTGATTTATTACACTTAGTACCTGGATAACCCATGTTCAGACAGAATCAAATCTAACGAACCTAAAAAGTTTTTGAACTATTTATGTAAACAACATTAGTTCAGATACATAAATAGTGTTTAAGCTTATTTAAATCAGACAGAGAAATGAAAGATACAACACGACATTAATATTGTGACAACTCAAATTAATGCTACACCACATACAAACATAACCATTCCAAAGAACAACTCCTTGTGTTAAAGTCTGTATTGCCTTGATGCCTCCTTACAAAGTCTTTTACAAAAAAATTATGAACCCCCATTACAAAGCTACACATTGTTTTGATAGCTCAACAAATCTTCGATACTTTCCCTCCAAAGGGAATATGAAACGATCGGTTGCAAGAGATTGTTCACCTTCTATAAAACAGACACTAGTGCTTTGTTTGACTTTTTGGTGTCTCTAAGAGAAGCTTGCAGACACCTGAAGCCTATTGAGATAGCAATACCAATGAAGCTTATTGAGATAGCACTCAACTCGTGAGCATAGCACATAGTAACTAGCAGAACGGCTTCGTCTTCTTCTTCTTTTGGTACGTCTCAAGTGTATATAGATATAGTTTTTATTAAAGATGCAGTAAGTTTCAAACACTCCGGTGCAATTTTCAAAGAAGTAGAGGGAATACAGAAAATACTAGATGATGTGGGCACTTCTCAAACAGCCATAGACTACTCCAAAGACTTAATTTCCATACAAGATGCAGGGCTACATTGAGCGGCTGCCAAGCCAGAGGTATTCCCATGCATAGACCTCTTCTTTAACTTGTTTACCAGGACTATATATAGAGACAAACATAGTTTTGTCGCTCAATCACAGACATAAAATAGCATTTCTAGAAGGCATGGCCTTTGAGAAGTATTATCTATTGCCAACCCCTGAATTTGTATACAATCAAGCAGTGGATTTGAAATGGCTCAATAACAATAACCTCAGAGAAACTCTTAAGGATTGGGCCAAAAATACATATAACTGGACTAACAGAGAAGACATCGATGCTCTCCCCATTAGGTTGTTCAGACCTAGTGTTAGAATTGGGATGGCACTCATGAACCAGCTATATGGAGCCGCAGACATTGTACATGTCAATAAGGTGCGGGTTCCTCTGTTTTCAATGATTATAAATGACAAAAAGGTCCTTGCCCTAGGTGAAATAGTTTCTTATAACCTAAGACAAGAAGTAATTGAGGTAGGGCAGGGGTAGAATGTTTACATGATGTCGTATATGGTAGATGTTACCTGCACCACAATAAAGTTTGATGTACTCCCAAAATGGTCTCCCTCCTCACAAACCCCTATTCATAAACAGTTTTCAAAACTATATGTGCACAAATACAAGCATTTCATCAAGGAAATATGCAATTTTTTCTACCCATCGGTATGTTGGTCAAGCAATGAGATATAGATGCCTAGACTCTGAGGAGATGAGGAAATTGATTCTGAACATCAGAGCCTACTGGTATTACCCAGATTTTACAGTGATTATAATTGAAGGAATTCTAGTATTGCCTATCAAGCTGACTAACTATGTGTCAGGTAAGCTAGCAAAGCAGGATGTAGCTTATCAATTCATCCATGGAATTGGCGATCGCTGCAAACAAAAGAAACGGTCCCCATGGCCTCCTACACCCCTCAAGATATGGAGAAGCTTGTTGAGAACTTGGCCAGCATTTCAGGCACTGGCAACCAATTGCTCTTCCTTCAATTTGGATGACCGTGACTTAAGACAGTGGGACCCAACAGGAAATGTGAAGAGGCATCTCTATGCATTGAGAGGAAAAGTCACGGTGGTATATAATCATAACCCTCATCCTCGTGATGAAATCTACATGAATGCAGAGAATGATGAAGAAGTTCATGCTAAAAAGAGAATTACAAGCATAGTTTGGCCACCGCCCCAACGAATTCAACCTCAGGAAGAAGAAAGGCCAGATGTTGATATACCCATAAAACAATCACCACGTACAGAAGCTACACTTCAAAATAAGCCTAAGGCTATACAAAGACTTCCTCCTTCTACATCTCCAAAAATAAAAGCAGCCCCTCTGGTATCAAACTCTCCACCTCTTCCCTCTAGTCCTATTGTTGCTAATGATCCTATTATTGTTGATAATCCTATTGTTTCTAGTAGCACTCCAATATCATCCCCAATAAATGTTACTAAGTCTGCAGTTACTTCCATTCCCACTTCCCCACGTTCACCTAGACCATTGATTCCTTTTCACTAAAGCCATGAAACTCCCAAAGTTAAACATGTTTATACCAGGCAAATGCCTCAAGCCACCATAGGAGCTCAAGGCCATAAAACCACTTCTAGGATAATAGTTTAAACTCCCAAAACCCCAGTGTAATCCACTTCAAGTCCAACACAACCAACCACTCTTCCAGAGATTGCTCCGCTTTCTAGTGTTTCATCCACTATTTCTCCTTCTGAGATGACTCAAATTTCATTGGATAGACAAGTCCCTCCCAAAGATGTGAAATCACCATTTCCATCACAGTCCCCTATACCTCAAGATTTATTGCCAATGGTAGAACCTTTGAACATTCTGCCAACTTCTAAGGTCATTGTCATGTCCGAGTTGCCTAGCTTCATTAGTCAGACTATGACAAAGTCAAAAAAGCCAAATGAAAATCGGTTGCTTGGCTCTATCCCATTATTTGTTCCTGAGGAAGCAAGGACCGTTTATATCAAACCAGCTGCTGCTACCACACCTTTGCAAGTTTTTGTGTCTTCACCAACCAGATCTTTCTTTTCCACGGTCTCCATTCCACTTCCCCTTGTTTCCACAACTCCTTCCTCTTCATTTTTTTATGCCATTCCTACCACATTGACTGCCTTGTCCATACCTCCCACCACCTCAACAGTTGCTCTACTAGAAGAAGAAGAGAATTGGATAGAAGATATACAATTGGAAAAATCACAAAGGCCTAAAATGATTATTTTGAGCAAGCAACTGATAAGCTCAAGAGGATTACAACAAGAAAGATTACACAAACTAGGACTCCCACCTAGTGTGAACTAAAAGATCTTTTCTCATTGACAAAGAAAAGGAAAATAAAGATCAGAGGAACAACCAAAGGTGATGCAAGCAGTTAATAAGAAATGGTTGAAGATTCTGAGTCCGTTGTAAGGTCTTCTCACCAGATTACAGAAAAGGTATTCCAAGAAATGAAGCACAAGGTGAGATAATTGGAAGATAAAACTAAGGCCCGTGTCCCTGAAAACATTGTAGAAATTTTTGAAAAAGCTCTTAATTTTTTGTTTGAATCATTGATAAGAATTTATGAGGCCAAAAGCAATTTGCTACATTAAAGAATCCAAGCATATATGGCACAGATCAATAAAATGGATGTGAAATTGACAAATCTTGCCAAAGTGATTAAAAGGAACATGTTTGCAGGTCTTAAAAATGACTTTGTTTGATGTTAGTCTCTACCAAAGTTTTGATTTGCACATGAGAAACTCCTTGGAAGAATGGTCTAGAGATAGGGCGGCTACAATGGCTCCAATAAATGATGGTAACACCAAGATTCTAGACCTATTCACAGAAGCTAATATTCCCTCAATGTTCTCAACGAACAACAAACTCATTGCCTCCATAGAGTTTACCGTGCAATTGGCCATTCTCATGACCAACTTCAAGAGAGAAGTTCGGGAAGCAAACAAGACTAAAGTAAGGAAGTTATTGATTTAATTACTTATGCTACAGAGAAGATACGGAAAGCTACTATAGTTTAGGATGCCCTTTGCTCTCCATTTGAGAATCATGTAGTTCTAGTAACTCGACCAGAAATGTTGTTTAAGACACCTGTCATTAACATTCCACTAATAGATAGGGATTATCAAACATGCGCACCGGCATTGCAAAGACAACAAGTAGTTTCTCTCGGAGTTGGCGCCAAGTCCTAATATTTAGAGATCATAGGCTATTTTTAGCTTTCTTGCTTTCAAAGCATTTTACCTTTTGGCATATAGTAGCTTTATGCTAAATTTAGAAAAGCACTTTTATTCCTTCATGCAAACTTTGTTTTTCTGGATATGGTGGTGCCTATCCTTGGTTATAAAACACTTTGTATCAACCTCTTTGAAAGAAGAGGAATAATTTTGGAGATTTTGCAAGCTTAAGAAATCTTTTGGATGTTCTACGAGTTCGCTTATGTTTCTTGCTTTCTCAAATTCGAATTAATATTGTAGATGTTTTAGTTCAGAGTAACCACTGAATGAGATTTATCTGCTTTATAAGTTTATTGTGAATTGGTTGAATTGAGTGATTAGCTAATTTAACCATTTATGAGGCTGAACGCTAATTTTGTTCAACTAATATGGATGAATGTGCTTTTATGCAATTCACTATAGTTAATTAATCTTTCGAAGTGATGCTATGAGAATTTATGCACAACTGATCAATCCTTAGACCCTTTGTTGTGTTTATTTAAATTTGAGTGCACGCTAAATTTGAAAAATATTGGCTAACCCACAGTTAATCTCACAAAGTATTTTCTTTAGCAAAAATATCTCAATAGGACATTTAAAACTTCTTTTCTGCCCTATCCTTTCCCTCTTTTTATGTTTATTTTATAACAATTGACTCTTGTACATAAGAATCATTGTAAATAACATTTACATTGCTCTAACTGCTATTACCACCGCTTGATTACTTGTAAAATTGCATATCTGCAACTTGTACCCTAGGTTATTCCTGTGACCCTAAAACAAGAGAGTTTTCCCATCAGCCTTCTGTGCGGGTCATAAAATCACATCAACGGTTCTGAAACCCAAAGACTAGGGTAGAATTGCTAAGACTGATATGTGTCTTGTTGATAGGGAGGCTTACAAAAGACATCTCTAGCAAGAAATGGATGTCCTTTGACGTCTCTGAACACCACAATGGATGTCTCTTGCTATGAAAACAAATGAAATGTGAAAACACCTAAAGGAAATAAAACAGCCTATATATTGATAGGGCAAGCAGGTTTATAATCATCCTTATCCCTTATGGAAATAAAGCTAGTCTCAAAAGATTGTGTCAAAGCATAAAAGCTCGTTCTTCATTAAAATTTAAAAATCTTGAGATCAAAAAGTGGAAAGACTCATGTGAATAAAAAATTGCCTTAATGTGCACTCGGTAGTGTTTTTTTCGTGATTGAATCAAACAAAGGAGAATGACAAAAAGGAAAGAGTATGATAGATGAATGATGAAAGCCACGTGCTTTTTTTTTTCTACGTTTGTACCAAGTGGAATATGCTTGGAACTTAATAAGGGAGAGTACCCTATGGGTGGAAAACTAGATGGTTAAATTTGATTTTTTTTAAATTCATGCCACGTTTTTATTTTCCCAGTTTGGTTAGTTAATACCAATTGGAAGTTGACATCTTGCCAACCATAGTTACCAGGAAACTCCAATATAGGGACAAGGACTGCATAGCAGTCCCCGTACCCACATTTTTTGATGACAACATTTAGATACAATTTAGTCATACCCTTATTGATTTACTCGCATACCTTGATTTGAACAGCATCTCCATCCACGTACCAGTACCCATACCCCCACATCTCCTGGTAACTATGTTGCCAACAATTTTTCCAAGTCTAGGGTCCTTTAACCCTAGGTACCTTCCTCAAAAAAAAAAAAGTTGCAAGTTTGCATATCATGACATATCAAGGAAAATAATCGCACACAGAGGAACAGCCACAATTTCATTTATGAAAAATTCAATGTCTATGACAATTCATTTTAAATAAATATTTTTCAAAATTTGTGTGTATATGACAACCCTAATTCTACAAAAGATGGACACGTTCCCATATCTGCCTTCCTACTTATACCCCAACCCACATCTTCTCATGACTATATTGAAATGTCAAAAGTTTATTAAAATAAAAGACACTTAAAATAAAAATTAAAAGCTTTTACAACTTAGAATTTACTAGGAACAAATTTAAGCTTTCATGCTAAGACCCTTGCATTCAATATCTAGGGTTTTGGTCTAGGAAAAGAAAACCTATTTTGGGGAGGAATAAATTTTAAAATGTATACAAACCCTCGACGTCGTCAAGAGACAAGTTGAAGCCAGATCACAAACAACAAAAATGTACAAAGGAAACATTAAAAAATAATTATTTCAAAAGTCTTGTGCAAGTCTTTCATATTCCTAAGGCTCATAGGCCATCCAGTCATCCATACAAACACCTAGATGCCAGCCAACCAGCCATACGACACTCTACAGATTTTGCAAAAGCAGAAACATACAGCCATGTTGGTTGAAGAAATCGACCAACCATATATTTTCACACAAACCAAAGACATCCTGAGTTAATCAGCAGTAATGGAACACTAAAAACGTTTCCACATTTACAAGTTGGTAAAGTTCTAGTCAAAGTTATTCACGAATGTCTGCAATTAGCCAGCTGTTAAGAAGTTGGCACTTTTGAATGTTGATCATAAGATGAGACAAGATATTGTATTGATTTTGTTTAGAATAGGTGACACTCAAGGCACGACCCATGCACAGGCTTTTTCACATCCTTCAAGTTCTACCCTCGACCTCCAAGAGGGTCTATCCCCCCAACATGTGCCACTTTACCAGTCACACCCACTCTGCATGGGATCCCAACAACCCAAGGATTTCACTAACACAAGAAGGAGAGCAACCACTATAACTGCTCTTGCATGTGCCCAGTAAAGCCCAATTTTCGTCAGCTTTGCATACCCAACAAGAGGGTTTGCCCTACCCAACGGAGTGTTGGCTCAAAAGTGGTTAAGTATCCGTCGGGTCCTGGTCCATTCAATAGCCATGGCATGTCCCCTCTCACCTGACAACCCCGAAGGGCCTCTCAATGCAAAAGTAACACCACAACAAGCAACATCACCACATGCATGAAGTTTGCAGCTACCTCCCTATGCAAGCGATTGCCTAGCCAATACTATAGACATCATTCGCTAATCTCCCCACCAAAGAGAAAAGTGGGCAATCCTCTCTCGTCCAAATTCATAGGGGCAACACATCGTACTAGACATCATTGTCAAACAAGAATGGATTATAGCTTAGACAACAAGACCATCTGAAGTATGAAACGTTGTAGCACATTCTTGAAGTACAGCAGCTTGAAAGGCAGCTGATGGAAACATAAAAGAAGCTACCAATCAAGCAGAAGAACGTGAGAAACAGTTGGCTGAACAAAGTAAAGATCGTGACAGAATGATTAAAGAATGGATGTGGAAAAATATGGCATTGGAGTTTTGCTTGGCAAAGCAGCACGCCAACCTTGTGGAATCGAAGTTATGAGGGGGAAATCATAAGTTTATCTATTTTTTTATTCTGGTGGAGCTTTGCATCAAGACCTTACTTTAAACTATCATGTTAATTCTGATCCAAAGCTTTTCTATTTGGACCGGTGGAGCTTGGCATCAAGACCATACTTTAAACTATCATGTTAATTCCAATCCTAAGTTTTTCTATTTATTTATTCCAGTGGATCTTTGCATCAAGACCATTCTTTAAACCATCATGTGAATTTCTATTCTAAATTTTTCTATTTATTTATTCTAGTGAAGCTTTGCATCAAGACCATACTTTAAACCATCATGTTAATTCTGTAAAATATCTGGCAAGTTCCCCTTGGCAAAAATAACAGCCCCACAAAAATAATGCATAAATAAAATATATGACAACTTCTGTTAGGATAGAATTTTAAAAACATTTGCCCCCATCTATCTTTATAGAACAACATGATGTGCTCAAAATACACAGTGAACAAATCTCAAAGCTTACATGCCCATGATGTGTCTCCAACCCTCGGTCCTCCACTCTACAACTCCCATCAATGAGAAGAGACTTGATTGGGACCTACATAGACACAAAAAAAATTAAGACTGCCATTATTTCTGTTCACATTTTAAATATAATAAAGCTAAAAATGAACATACAAGTAATCTCACAAAATTCTACAAGACAAATTACAAAAGGTTCTATGTATATCAGGTGATTTATTACATCATTGAAGTCTCAAAGTTAATAGAATTGCATTGAACTGATCAACTGGAAAATTAATAAATTAAAACAGGACTTACCAAAATTTTACAGTTCAGGTCACTAGCAATGTTTGGGTCGGTCAAGTACCAAATATTTACAGTAAGCCAAACTTCGAATTGAAATCAGTCACATGGATTCGCCTTAAACATGAAATAATGGTGGCCTTATTTTGTTTTTGCACAACATATCAGTTAGAGATAGATAGGTTTCAGTAAGCAAATATAGATAGGTTTCACTAAGCATAGTCAAAGTTAATAAAGGGCAACTTCACACAAGATGACAAATTAGGAAAAGCACTTTATTTGGAGGCAGAAACTGCGGTAATTGTCACTGAATATTATTTAACATCAGCTAAAGCTTTACAAAGATCATATACATTTAGAGTAGATGCTATATGATCTCTCATAAAACCACTTTTCAAAATCATTTAGTAGAAATTATTTTATAGTCTGTGCAAAGTCAAAAACGTAATTACATACAAGCCCATTAATCCATCCTATTTTACTAAAACATTAGATTTCCTTCTCAAGCTGTTTAAATGGGTCCTAAGGACACAGACCCTTGGAGGGGGCTGAAGCTACCATTTTCCCTGCCGAGGTGATTGTACAAAACATCCAAAACAGGTCAACAGGAATAATCAGAATCTTCTCTTCAAGAGCAAGAGCAGGATTTTTATGCCAGGAGACTTTGAGCAGATGCTAGTAAGGGGGGAGGCTGGAAGCTTGCAGCACCTACTCAATTTTTTATGGGACTTTTGCTTTTAAATGTGGTTTCTTCACAGCGCAATAATCTCTAATGGTCTTCTCAATACATCTGCTTGAAGATGTTTTGTCTGCTGTTTCGGATCCAACTGCTGGAACCATCTTCAAGGGCTGAGGGTTGGAGCCAATGTTTCCAAATGGCATCTTCAATGGGGTGAATTTTTTTAGAGAAATATTTAAGGGGTGATTTTGGATACAGATTCTTGAAAAACTGGGGGGAAAAGCTGGAAATTTCATATTGCAGGGGACCGGGTGCATTTTGGGTTAAAGTAGGAGCCTGAGCGGTTGGGAGAAAAAGGCATCTCCGTAAAAGGTTGCATCATGATGTGATAAACAACTGTGGAATCCTTGCCCCTATGCTTGGGATGATCTTTGAGATAAATTTGCATTTTGGCAGTATAGTCTAGGACATCTTCCTCTTCACCCTTGGATTCGTGGACTTCAAGTGCTTAAGCTTTCCTAGGATTGTTGGGATTGTTGTATGGCTCATAGCGCTTGGATCTAGTTGAATCCATGTTATAATCCTTAGAAGGATGATCTTGGGAAATAGCAAAGTTGAAAGCAGTAAGTTGCTGAAAATCCTTATGGGTGTTGGTTAACTCCATAGCACTAGGATTGTTGGTATAGTATCCTTGAAAATATTGGTTGGTTTTTTATGTAAAACACTCGGAATATTTCTCAGCAGCAACTGCTGAGAAAATGAAGGAACCATGGAATCATTTCCTGATAGTGAAGTTCAGTTATGCTTGACCTCATGAAATTACAAGTCAGTAATACACTGCAGGACGCTGTCACTGGCCCAGTGAGTACACGGATTTACCATAAGACAAAAGATTTGGTCAAATACTGTTAAGATATGATCATTTACCACAACTTATTTGGATTTACCAGGGTACATTGTATAAATATTTCCACATAATTTTATGTAAGTAAAGTAAAGCAGCCAGACTTACAAGATTTGTACTCATCTAAAAAGCAGCAAAAAGTAATTTCCAGTAAAGCTCGCAAATTATTGAACTTTAGTCTGGGTGAATAGACATAACAAAAGAATTTGCACTAACAAAAAATTATCGTTGGTTTAACTATCATTTCTAGATAACACTGCATTGTTATTTGTAGTTGTTCTTTCTTTTGTTTTAAAACCGCCATTTCTAGTGAGCTATCTCATTTCATCATCAGGGAAACTACTTTTTGGTTTAAAAACAACGCAGTATTATCCAGAATTTGAGTGAGCTATCTCCTTCAACATTAGAGAAACTACTTTCTGGTTTAGAAACAACAATGCAGTATCATCCAGAGATTGAGCGAGATATGTCACACATCATTAGGGAAACTGCTTTTTGGTTTAAAAACAACAATGCAGTATTTCCAAAATTTGTCGCTTGTCATTACCAGAACGACTTTTTGGATTAGCTTCAACAACACAGTATTATCCAGAATTTGAGTGAGCTATCTCACTCATCAGTAGGGAAACTAATTTTCTGTTCATAAACAACAATGCAATATTATCGAGTCAGCTCACTCATCACCAGACAAATTATTTTTTGGTTTAAAATCAATAACACAGTATTCTTCAGAAGACTGAGTTATGTCACTCATCAGCAAGGAAACTACTTTTTGGTTTAAAAATTACACACAATTATCAAGAATTTGAGGGAGTTATCACACTCAACATTAGGGAAACTACTTTCAGGATTAAAATAAACAATGCAATATCATCCAGAATTCGAGTGAGGTATGTCACTCATCATTAGGAAAACTACTTTTTGGTTTAAACACGCCATAGGATTATTCAGAATTTGTCACCATGAATAAGGAAACTACTTTTTGGTTTAGAATTAACAACACTGTATTATCCAGAATTTGAGTGAAATATCTCACTCGTCATTAGGGAAACTATTTTTAGATTTAAAACCAACACAGTATTAAGGAGTGAGCTATCTCGTCATTAGGGAAACTAATTTTTTATTTAAAAACAAGAACGCAATATTAGCCAGCGATAATAATTGAAATGTATTCCGACAGAAGTCCGGCGTTTCCAGTG
Organism: Torreya grandis; assembly: GCA_037957365.1. NCBI lineage: Eukaryota > Viridiplantae > Streptophyta > Pinopsida > Cupressales > Taxaceae > Torreya > Torreya grandis. The sequence goes on from JARHVA010000011.1 coordinate 4,425,818, forward strand.
AGCTCCCCGATTAAGGAAACTACTTTTCTATTTATAAACCACAACGCAGTATTATCCAGAAATTATAATTAAAATGTCCTCCTGCAGAGATCTAGATCTAAAAAAATGTCAATTACATCAAAGAAATAAGAAATTTCTGCAATTAAGGCAGAAATTAAATTAAAATACCTCGTTTTCCAGCGGCTTTCTTTTATAATAGGCAATAACTCGTGATTCGAGAACAAAATAACGCTTGTGAATGAAGGACCTCCCGATCTTACGCCGGCCATAGCGCACCATCCACCCTTCCAAAATCACCTTCATCATGTTGAAACCCCCTCCTTCCTCTTCACAGTACCTTACCGAACTCAAATTGCTGTTAATACTGCTACTATTGTTATTATTACTGCTATTGTTTCTCCAGATAGAAGCAACATTCAGGTGACAAAACTGATCGACTACCATGACAGCCGAGCCCTCTGGTAACGCTGGATAATAATAACGAACAGTGTCGCGTAATCCAATAGATTAATTCTGATTCCATAAAATTTAATAGACACAAATCACGGCATGGTGGCTTAAGGTTTTAATTGGGGCAATTCAAGAGGCTGAACGCCATAAATCGTCCTATGCAGGATTCGAAAACGCAATCAGAGCGGATTCCAGTTTTCTGCAAATCCTAGAATCTGGCGGAATTAATTAAAGCCCTGAAATCGCTAAAAATATTAATTAAAGAGTAAACCCTAGTAATGGGAAGCATCATTCGCTTATATATCGCCGGCCCCCGCGTCTTGGGTAATACGGTTTTCGGTAAAATTTGCCGGCTTTGTTACTTAAAACACATAAATCTAGTCAACTGAAGGGGCGATATTTTCAAGAGCGATCCTTCACCCCGTATTACGAATCCGGTAAGTCAACTTATTTGCCGATGGCGGGAAAATCTAAAAACAGCAGCATGTGAATTGCGGACTACTACTCTGGCTCTCTTAGCTGACGACAGCGTGTACTGTTTTGCTTTTAATTAGTTACTAAATTCTAATTTCGGGGTGGTCCCACCGTGAAGATCTTCTGTTTGTGTTTGAGTGGGGGAGGTACACTTCAAGAGTCTATCAGATCACACTTTTTCATAGTTGTTTTAAGAAAGCATATTATATTCAAAAAAATTAATTTTATTTGGGATCATGATGAAAAAGTTTATTTAGGGGTACTTATCAAGAGTAAAGCAAGGATGTTAATTGCTGAGATAAGGATAGGGTCACATCATTTTAGATGTGAAACCGGTAGATGGATTATACCCAAGGAGGAGTGGGAAAGGGGAACTTGTCTTCTCTGCAATCAAGGGGTAGTAGAGACGGAATGGCACTTCGTCATGGAGTGCTCAGTGTACGATGGTATTTGTATTCAATACGAACATAACTTGAAGGTGGATAACTTAAATGAGTTATTCAAAGAAACAAAACTTAAGAAGATTGTAGGTTTTGTACTCAAAATTCACAGCGGGGGCTCTAATATTGAAAAGAGTTTGAAATCAGCTTAGAACCTCTGTTTTTGGTCACATAGATTCTTCGATCTCATGGACGTCATTAAAATCTTTCATTCATTCATTCATTCTTAAAAAGTGAGGTGCTTTTCTTTTCAGAAAGTTGTTCTTTTCGTAAAATTTTTAAACATAAAGTTTAAATTTGATTATTGATCTTATTTATCATGAATTTTTGTATGATCATTATTTAATAAATATTTTTCTTCGAAAATTAATAAGAGAAGAAGGAAATCTTGGAAAAAAGGATATTTATTAGTTATATTTTTTTATAGTTTTTGATATTAAGTGTAATAATTTATTTTGCATTTAATATAGTATTGTATTTTATGGTTTTAAAATGTAAATATAGTCATAAGCCATCAAATTTAGGTTATACTTATGTGATCAAGGCAATTGGGTAGGAAGAAAGTATATTATATCAAAGAGTTTAATTTTACTACAACTATGGGAAAAAGATTTACATAGGAGCAGAAATCAAGTGGAAGGCAAAAATATGGGTAGCTAATTAAAAACTAGTTCGTATCATCTTACATGTGAGACTCATAAGTAAACAACTCCTAAAAGGGAATGGGAAATGAGAATTTGTGCCCAAGGGGTGGGGGAGACAAAATGGCTCTACATCATGGAGTGCACAATGTATAGTGGCATTCTCGTCAAGTACACTCTAAGGGTTAACAATCTAATCGACTTATTTGAAGAGGAGAGGCTAGACAAAAGAATCAGTTTTTCTATCAAGATCCATAATAAAAGATCTAGCGTACTAATAATACAATTCTTAATAAGAGATAGTGAAAGACTTTTGATGGCAGAACAATGATCTGCGTATGGTGTGGACAAGGAAGACGGTGACGGTGGAAGAAAGGATGGCAAGATTGGACATAAAGGTAGGGGTTCATGAGTTAAGGAGCGGTGTGGGTGTCTGAAGCAAAAAGCAAAAGCCCAAGCAAGTGATGCCATAGAGGCCCCAGGGGCAGAGGAGATCCAAAACTGTGTGGTCAAGAAATGCAGGAAAAGGATAACCACAAGGGCTAAAGGTGGTTTGTGGTGTGGTAGTGGAGTGATGGGTTAGGAAATGGCTTTTCAAGTAAGGGTGTTGGTGTAATCAAAATGTTTCAATGCTTCAAACCCTTTCCATTACAGTGGGGATTATTGTAAAGATAAAATCCATCAATCCAACCCTACTGCTCTTCTTCAGTTGGTTAATCAAAACAATCTTTCAAGCAGTGAAGCTAATGATAGGGAAGAAGTTGCGGCTTTGCCCAAGGATAATCCTGGGTTTATGGAGCAGGCACAACAAGGTTTTGAACCCGGTTTTTTTTATGTTCCCCTAATATGCGTAAATGACCCCCTCATTTTTGAGATCAAGGATGAGGAGATCTTTGCAATGGAAAAAAAATTGGTTTCAAAACCATTATTTGTAGATGCATGGGGAAGCGACCATTCTAGAAGGAGTTGTTTGCTTGGTCTAAAGTTGTTTGGCCAAACATTGCAGAGGTCTCCTTTTCTTTGTTATCAAATAGCTTCTTTTTTATTAGCTTCCTAACTGTGAAAGATTAGGACTTTGTGTGGAACAATTGCCCTTGGTTTATGGGTAAGCCTGGGGTCTATATGTGCCCTTGGACTTCATTCTTTGATCCATTTAAAACAGTGATTACGAAAGCCCCGATTTGGCTTAGGTTTTACAATCTTCTTTTAGCTATGAGAGATCACAGGCGGCTCCGACAATTGGCTTCCAAGTTTGGGGAATTTATCCAATTTGACTAAGAAATGGTTGTTCATTATAACTTTTTAAGGGTTTTATTTTGGCTGATTTATCTAAACCCTTTCATCATTCCGTTTAGATTTTGTCCTCCTCTGGGGCTTGGATTCAATTTGTCAATTTTGAAGGGATGCCCTTTAGGTGCTTTAAGTGCAACCAAACGGGTCACAGAAGGGTGGATTGCCCAAGGAATTCTTGTAAAGATTGTGGTTCTCCCTTCTTGAAGATATGGGCAAGGAAATTTGGTTGTCCTAATTCAAATCTTGTCCACAGCTTTCAAAAAAATGGTTGCTCCCCGTAACCCTCCCCTAGGTCAAGATAAGGTTTTTTTGGAGGGTTTTGATTTGGGGAAGGAGAGGGAGGCTCCTCTGCCTCTGTTAATTATTTGGATCCTTCTTTGGTTGATCCTTTAATGGATAGGCGACCTCGTCAAGGGGATTTCGCTAATAACTCTCCACTGATTAGACAAGAGAATAATGACAAGTTTACTCCTATCTGTGGGAATGGGGGATTTGGGAACCAAAGTTTGGAAGGTTTTTTTTCTTTGAACAAGTAGTCTCCCATTTGTGAAGAAGGTTCGGTAGAGCTTTAACATCAAGGTGGAATGCCTTCGAAGGTTACAAAGCATGGGTAATTAGATGGCATAGAGGCATTTGAGGCATCTGATCAGGTGGAAGAAGAATAGCTTTTCAATTCTAGATAAGTGTTGTCCATTGCTCAAAGGTATTGCATGCTCACTAAACCAAACTATGGTAAGAAAAGCAACATAAAAGGTAGAAAGACTGAAGCATAATGTTTGTAATAGGATGCTCTGAACTCCAATGATGGTGCAATTTAGTGGACCTTGGAAGCTCTCCTTTCTAGCAGAGGAAGAAGAACTCTTGTAGCCCAAGGTTGAGAGCTCCTTCTTCTGGAGGTTCACATGTTACTGGTGCAATGTCTTTGTTTCTTGTTCCTTACTCCGAGGGCTGTCTTCTTTGGTTTCGTCCATGGCTTTGTCTTCTCACTCAGTTGGCTTAGGTGGTATATTATTTTTGGCGAGCTTTTAATTCTTTGGTTGGCTTTTTTGCCTTTTAGACACTGGGCCTCCTATTGTGCTCTAGATTCAATTATAATTCCAGTCAAAAAATATTATTTATTTAAAAATAATAATACAATTCTCGTGACAAATAAATATATTAACTCTGAATAACTTTATCATAACACTTGATCCCATAAAAGATTTGATTCAATAAACGCTATTAAAATCTTTCGAATCTAATTACCAAACTTTAATATATCTTAAAACTTAAGTAGTTACATAGCTTTAATTGTGGCCAATCCGACTCGTAAAATCAAAGTGAAAGCGCCAAAGCGTAAATTTAAATTCGTGTTTTGTCAAATTGTAAATGACATTTGAGGTGATATTGATGGCGTAAGTATGGTCCCCCTTTGATGTTAATTAAGTAAGTATGCCTTTTGCAGGCTGCAACTTTGTCAGCCGCTGGGTTCCTGGCGGGCTCTCAAGTTTGAAAATGAACGCGACACGACAATGCATGCGCGGAGTCTACGCGGGAAGATCGCCCACATTTCCAAAGTAGGAGGGGACAAGGGAACCAATCATTTTTTTTCGGTGGGAATGGGGGTTATTTGCAGTAAATACCTGCTAACCCCGTTTTGTCAACCATGTTTTTCATTGGAGGACTGGCAATAACAGTTGGCATTAAATTAGGTGGTATGTAATCCTCCCGTCATATTGGAGGACTTTCTCAATTCATATGAATTGTCTCCTGGATTTTTTTAAAACATAAATAATAGTACGTTTTTTAAGATTTTATTATATTTATAGTAAGTATAAATGTATATGATTTAACAATTGTAAAAAAAAATTTAAAATTGATATATTTCTACATATTTATTCCATTTTTTATATTTGTCCACCGTACAATACCAAAAATGATAGTTAATTAATATATTTTTATGTTGATTTGATAAAACGCGCTATCAAATTTGACGCTTCTCCTCCATAATCATAAATTTCACGTATGCATATTAGATTTATATACCACACATCTTTATTATTCATTTATAATGTCGCTCCAAATCAATAACCAAGAAAATATTCGACATATACCTTAAAACCATTTACCTTGTAAATTTTAATATATTCATCATTTTTCTTAGGCTTTATTCCCACTTTTGGTGAGTTCTTATTGGTCACATGGACCTTTATCTAAAGCAACTATGGCATGGACCGAACTCCATTTCTATTTTTATTTCAAATATGTGAGGGTGGGGGATGACTTTATATCCTTTCATTTTCTTTGTCCGCACATCATTTATTATTATAATTGTTGTTGTTGTTGTTGTTGAGAACTACATAATTTATTTACTCTCTTTGTATGTCTATTAAAAAACAAAAAAATGGTATAGTTTATTGTATATGACGATTAAAATTTATCTTGAGAATAAAAAGGTTGACCCTATACGTTTGATACAATAGTGTGTTTGTAGAAGAGTTCTTGCACATTTTTTATATCTAATAGTTTAATATCATACAATATACTTATTTGAGAGCGAGAAAGTAAATCCTTATTTTGAGGACATTCTTTGTTAATAACAAATTCTTCATTTGCTTTGTATCTTCCATGTCATCAAACACAATCAGAACTAGTGGGATACCTTAAAGACGATCTTGAATCAACCTCCTTCTTTTACTGGTATTCTCCATTTGCATGTGCCACTAATAACCTAGGATGTGATTGAACAATTGTAGATGCAAAGATGGTAAATCTTTTTTTCTGACATCAAACAACAAATTAGATCTTCTTTTGAGCCATAAAGATGTTTGACTAGAGTTGACTTTCCTGATTTACCAAGTCCCACAATCCCTACAACCATGGTAGATTCACTCCATTTATTTTATTTTGAAATCTCGTTTTGGAAATGATCTATTGCTTGGTCAAGTCCCACAAGGTTCATAGCGACATCCAATGGTTCAATCATTACATATTTTAACACATCCATAATTCTATCCAAAAGCTCTCCAAGGTCACTGAAACGTTTTTTTAAACATATATAAACATGATGAAAATCATAATAAAGGGCTGAAAACTACATTTACATGATTCATTTATAGGCATATAAATACTTATTGCAGTTGTTGAACACTAGGGCAGAAATATGTGACTTTGTTAAGGGCATGTATCCATTTCTCCACTACTGGGATGTCGACCCTACCCTTGATTCTATGATCTTGAAAAGCTATGGCATAGGCTCCCTTGTGAATATCCTTGTGACTCTCTCTAGGTCTAAAGGACAGATGCCATAGAAACAAGAATAAGCTTGGAACTATTATGACAATCGAACATCCATAGTAGCTCATTCAAAACCAAGCATATTCCACGTATGTTGGAGTTTTGAGTTGTAATTAGCTAGAAGACAATAAAGCAGAGTGAGTGGATCATATGTATACAATCTGCCTCTGCCCCCAATTTATAAATACAGGTTTAATGCGAGATTGGAAACAATTGGTTGTGTGCTAAGTGTCGAAGGATAAGCAACTTACATTGAAATTTGGAGGAGGCTGACAACAATGAACATTTTTATTACGTGTAATTTTAGCAATGCCTTTTAGCACATGGAAAATGACACATGGCACATCCATTGCCTTCTCGACCCCACTCAGGTAGTCATAACATAATATACAAATGAATCTCTCTCTAATAAAGCATTATAAAACATATCAAATGATTAAGTATGTTGTTGTTATCATCTTCATAACTCTATGTCATAATAGTCATTACTTATATGGTGTAGACTATAGAAATACTATATCTGTAAATCCCATCATTAATATTTTTTTGTTTATTATTACTAGTTTTTACGTATCATTTATTGTTTCACTGAGCTCACATTGAAAATTTATATGTCAATTCAACTTTAACAATTTACAATACAAAGGCAGGGACTAGCCACTATAAAACCTTTGTTAGTTATAAAATTGTATGATTTTAGGATATTTGTGTATGTTTTGATTATTAGTTTAAATTTATTCTTGTTGATGTATTTGTCAATTTTTTATAGTTCATATCTCTCCTCTCAACTCCTCTAGGTATTTGTTCCTCTCTTTTTTTTCTTTATTGTGTCTTGGGCTCTATGTTAAAAGCACAAGTGATGCTCTTGGGTTTGTTTGGAGTATTATTCGCGTTTAGGGCCCCTTGTTAGACCTCTTTTGGTCAAGAGTGCATGTGTCCTCCTTGTCTCCTCTTTTTTTAATTTTTTGTTGTTTGATGTCAGTTTGGATGCCAATAATGTCCTAATTTATATTTGTCTATAAATTGAAAGGCATTGTAGTTCATTTACATATAGAGATTGCACAAGATATTGATGGTGTTATATCTAATACTCACATGTAATCTAGAAAGGTTGAGAAATCAATTGAGCATTTAACATTTTCTTAAGTTAGTATTTCCCATAGATAATTTTTTGTGCATGACCTAAGTTATGCATGTCACTTGAATTGTTTATATTTATGCAATTTATCACTTCTCAACTTTTTTTTTTTTTTTAAGGCCCTGATAAGTATATAGAACCTAGAACCCCATCTAACTGGCAATACATGGCTCTAATGATTCATTGTTTTTCTTGAGTTCAAATATTATTGTCACTTTAGGGCAAGGAGGAGAGTAAATTTATTTTATAGGTTACATGTGTCAATATGTAAAGATCATAGCGAATGAATAGAAGGTCAAGATGAGGTGAGGGTAATCCTAAAATCATTTATGTCTTATCTTTCATCTACCAAACATCACTCATACTTCCTACTTACCAAAAGAGTCGCTCATGTTTCATACATAAATCTCTATTCATTGTTAATATTATGGGAGAGGCCAATGACATTGTCAAACACACATCTCTATGTTTTTATCCTCGTAACTACCACTAGATTTCGTGATATTCAAGATATACCTCTAAACATTGTTTGTTTTACCTGCTTGAATTAGATTAATTAATTACACAATATTTATGTATTGTAGATGTATTATGATTATTAAGTAACTATCATTGAATATTTATGTCAAAGTTTTGTTATAATTAATTTATCTATATTACATTTTGGTGAACTTGAATTTCATTATCTTGCACACCCTTATACGCCCAAGATTAGATCTTGTTCATGTTGTGAATAATCTCAAATAATGTCATTTTTACAGTTTATTGTGTTAAATTTCAATGCCTTGTATTCTTTTTGGTTTGATTCGCCTGATCCCAAGCGCTAGGTTATTTCCATTATTGAAGAGTCTTCAAACCGTATTGTGTTTGTCTATGTGTTATAGTTGTGTAGTGCCTTTAGCTTTTTATTGTAAATTTTATCAATTTTTAATATTATTCAAACCCTAAACATTGGCCATAGGATTTTTTGTTCATTATTGCATCCATGCTTTAGTTGTGTCAAAATCTTTCTCTAATGGATATGAAAAACCCTTTGGTCAATCATGATTTAGTATTCTCTCCTACCATATCATTTTCTCAAATGTCCAAACCCATAGTGCAACATCGAAGCATGATTGTATTATCGTTTATGATGTTCATTTTCTTCTATAAAATGATAGTTTAAAATTTCATATATATCTCATGAGCTATGTCATCGATATAAAATCATACTATGCTTGAATGTAATTATAATGTTATAAAAACACTTGGCATTGAATTGTATAATAAAATTTGTGTGCATGAGCTAGGTTGACCTATAATAATCCTTTTTATCTCAATAAATTAGGATACAAATAAGCTCATAATAATAGAGCCTACGTATACTTAGAAGAGTGAGTAAGGACCTAGAATTGCTACAAACCTGGTGGAGGGTAATCCACATTTCATGTTAAGAAGGATAGAGTTTCAAAGCCTATGCCTATGATATAAAGTATGGATCGCACTAGGTCTCAATATGTGATAATGGTAATAAAGGAGTGTATCAAGGTTATAGTAAATATAATGCAAGGAACTGACAAACAAGGGTAACTTACATCCAAGATTGTTGAAACATACTTAAGCAATAAGAAATTAAATGGTGCAATAGTCAACCAATGGGCAGTTTATGCAACCTAAGGTGATAAAGACAAGCCTAAGCAGCCATGAAGCTATATTATCTTATTTGGTACAAGGAAGAGCATAAACAAGGATAAACAACATACATCCACTATAAAAATAAATATAGCAATTATATCTAATGAGTAATTAAATGAAATAGAATAAGGATAGAGATACTTACAATTTGGTGGAATTATCAGTGCATTAATCTCCCCCTTTGGCTCAAGATGCATTTTGCAAGAGATGTTGTAGGTTGAAGACCTCAAATGGTAAGAAGAAGACCTAAATATCATTTGTTGGGGACTCCAAAGACTAGGACACCTCCTCAGCACAACTTTTCCTATTCAGCTTCAAATACCTTTAAGAGAGACTTGACCTCCAAGAATAAGACTACAACCTCTAACCCTTCTTTTTACTAGTTAAGCATAAAAATGTAAGTGAAAGCATAACACATGAATGTGTTATGTGTTGGAATGATAATATGACCCTTATATATATGGATTCAAAACCCAAAACCAACCTTGAACTCTAAGGTGACAATATCGACCAGGATGATATGGTTGGAAAGATGTCGATTGACATAAAACTATATCAGCCACACAGATATAATATAATTGATAGGGACAAGACTCAAAACTATATTGGCTAGACTGACATAGTACAGGGAAAGATAGGTGTGAAATAAATAATATCAACATGGTCGACATAATAGGAATATAGGGTGGTTAGCAACACTAAATAAAAAGTAGAAGAAGATGGAAGACAAAAAGAGACTTGGAGGAGGTTAGACTGATGGTAATTAAGGTATGATATTATAGTATGCAAACATATATCACCAAGTACCACAAGTTGATCTCACCCCTTTCTTGTTGCACTCCTTAGGACATACACTCATGGGGATTTATGTGTCAACAAGACTCGACAAGAGAAATTGTAAGTAAAGCGATAAAGTAAAAACTATCAGATGAATACAAATGCCCCACCCAAAGCTCATCACATGTCATAATAATGTAATGTGGGATGGTGCTTTGGGAAAGATACATAATAACATAAAAGAGCAAAACTAAAAAGAAATTTTGAAAGAAATTGAAATTAAATAAATAAAGATAAATGTGTACCTTCACTCACCTTTCTAATTGTAGAGGTGATGTTGTGTGTGTTGTAGCTAATGAAAGGTGACAATATGAAAGGTAGATGGGCGAACCTAAAAAAACAAGAAAAAAATCCAAATTTAAAGAAAAAATCGATTAGCACTTAAAAATTCCTTACTTCACTAGGATCCTATCACTTAATTTGCTTTGTCAAAAGGACTTATGATAACAAAGATATGACCAAAATACAAAATTTGAAAATACATAATAAGAAAATTCATAATTTTAAATCATTATTGTAAATAGGTGAAAAGAAATTCATTTTTCCATTTGTTATTTTGAGAAAACAAGACCTCTAGACACACATTTTTGGCATGATGAGAGATGATGGATAAAAGACAATGAGGGGGACACATGGGAGGTCATAAGGGAAATATCGTAAGAGCCATGCAAGTAGGTGATGCATTAATTATTTCTTTTGATAAAATAGAGGATATAGACTAGATTTAGGAAAGCCATGCATCGAAGTAAATCCATGTAGCAGAATTTACCCTGATAAAAGTCAAAATGTAGAGATAATATGACATATGATGAGTAGTAGACTAAGTGTCAAATTTAGGGTCAGTGGTATTTATTAAGGCCCAAGGATTAAATGTCATACTAGGTAATGATATTAGCTAGGGCAATATAATTGAGCAAAGAAAAATTGTAACCTTCATCGATACCATCCATAAAGGTTGATATAGTAAGGTTTCAATAATCATTATAGAGGTTGGTAACATATATGGTGGTTAATAAAGAATAACAAGGAATAAGACTGGTCAATATAATACAACCATGGTTGGTGATACAATGGAAAAAATGCATCGTTGGTACCATGTGGTTAGTCTAATACAAAATCAAATAGCATGGTCAATATGGTATGTACGTGACTGATATTATAAAGGAAAAATTACATGGTTGATATTGTATAACTATGGCAGATGCAATAGAGAAAAAAATAGCATGGTCGATACGGTAGGTATGTAACCGATATCATAGGAAGGGGCTAGATGGCCAATACTATTAAAGGTATGACCTGTACAGTCAAACAAAAAAATACATGGCTAGTACAATGTAATTACAAGTGACAAATTTAGTAAAAATATAACAAAAATGGCCAATATAATAGAAATAAATACCATTTTTATTTTGATGCAAAAAAATGTTAGATTTTGCTTTGATTTTAAAAATATATATCAAAAATCTAACTAAGTACTATTGTTTGATATGTTATAATCAAAATTCTAGTAGATAGACTCATAGACATGGACAAATACTGGTTGAGTAGTTTGGGCTTTGGCAGGATCATCGAGATGTGTTGGGTTCCTTTTAGTGCAGAGCTAGTCATTATGTTTCTCGGGCACTTGGAGCGGATCATAGACATGTTAAGGTGGGAGGTAGATGGGAACACGGTATAGCTGACCATCACCTTGGAATATGTACATGTTTTATCATGTTTCCTATTGAAGGCATGTTGAGGATCTATGATGCACCACTATCTATAATGGAGCATCAAGAGCTAGCCCAATGGGCCATAGGGTTTGACTAGTATGATCAACATAAGTTGATCATCAAACTCTTCATTATATATGTCTTTGGAATTTTGAATATCCAGAGTGCCATCATTGACTTTAGGACCATATGTGTGTCATGTCACAATTTCAATGGCGTTGTGCCATTATTTATTATTATTCTTTACCAATCTAATTTTGAGCAGGGCATTATATATGACATGAGAGCTACAATCTGGGTGTAACTCAAAGATGATTTATATGAGATGTTGAGTAGATGAAAATAGCCCATGGGTTTGATCTCATTGTTCACCTACTAGAGCTATGAGTGATTGCCCATGCATTGACAACTAGGGATGCCACACCTATTCAAGGACCACTTACCTCGAGTGAGGAGGTGGGAGCATGATCGAGTGGCAAAATAAATCCCTCTACAATCATCATTGGAGATTGTTTATAAATATCATTTTATATGGAAACCATACCATGGCATTATGGAATCATGAGCATCATGACCCTCCACAATATGTGAATGAGCAAGGGATCAAATCACTAGCCATTAAACTTGGTGGTTTCAGGCTCACTCATGTGACTGAGTTATAGGAAAACTCAAACAATAATAGAGAACAACACCACTAGTAGTCCCACCCCATTAGATGAGACATCTAAAGAAGTCACGAGGAATGGGGGGTTAAGGCATACCAATCAATGCTATAATTTTGAAAACTTGTCATGCCCCACATGGTGGGAGATGACCGCGATGGTAGTGGTAGGAGAGGAGATCAGAGGAAAAAAGAATATTTAATGATTATGTTACTACGATGAAGGCAAATCCACCCAAATATGATATACAGGTCATCTAAGGACGAGCAAGGCTAGTTGGTCATCAAGTCCTAGTGGCCCAGTGAGAAAGATGGGTAGGATCTTGACCTAGCTTGAGTTGAGATAGTGTGCATATCCTTGGAGGTAGGGAAGATGGAGAGACCATGTCAAGTAACACCCTTGGATAGGTAAAAATAATAATAAGTATTCACTATCACTTTCTTTTTATAGTCTTAGAGACATACATGTTAGGTGCTATTGATAATTTTACTTACAAATTTAAGATATATATGGTGATTTGATGTTAAATTTGGTTTACTTTTTACACATGCAGTAGTATAGATGATACAATGGAGAATGATGATCAAGATCGCCCATCATGAGATCCTATATGATATGCTACAATAATACGACACCACACAAATGGGGGATCATTTTATATTATTTTTTAAAGACCTCATGAGCTAGATAAAATTGGTTGGAGTGTTTACATGAGAAATATGGCAATGGGAGCAGGATTTTACCACTACTCAAGTGATAGTCTCAACAAGATGGGAGGGTGCAACATGGCAGTAGGTAGTTATGGCATAGGTTGCCTTGACATAGAGATTATTGCACATAGAGTGATTGCAGTGTGAGTACATCAGCTAGAGACAGAATTAGCTAGAGTATAGGGATAGGTCAATGGATTTCAATCTCATACCCAATCACTAGTGGGATCTCTAAAGGTAGCCACAATAATAACTTCCTTAAGGAGCATGGCACCTCTCCCACCACCTGGGGATAAAGGCGGGCCACTGATCTAGATGCATATATTGATACATTTTCATGTAGAAAACTTTTGACCCATGTATGTGTGTGTGTGTGTGTGATTATTTGTTTTCTACATGGGCTTGTAAAATGATTTCATTATCTCATATTATGGTTCTAATATCATGCTTATGAGGAATGTTATTAGGTGATGTATGTTTTATTTTTTTCTAGCAAATGTGTGGTAAAAAAAACTAAAACTAAAGTGTAAAAATGACATTTTAATTAAGTAGATAGAGAAATTGACAAACAAAAGATGTAAAGGTAAAAGGAATGATTGTAAAACATACCAAATGTAAATAAGAGGAAAATATTAAATAAAAACATAAGATATTGTTAATAAGAAGTCATAAATCACATCAAAGTGTAATAAAAATCAAAACATAAGATGTGAAAAATAACTGTAAAAAGAGATATCCAATATAAGAAAATTCAATAGATAATCAAACAAATATATGAAAATAACTAAAAATGTAAGATAAATAATACTTAATCAACGGGGAAGAAAAAAATGACTCTAAAAATCTTCCAATGTAAGACAAGTGTGAACTCAAATCAAATAAGGATGTGCAACAAAGGAAAGTAAATATTATAATGAGTAAAAACTTGAAATTAATGCTTGTGCTAAAGAAAATGTAGGAAAACATGACCATTTAAAGGCATAACTGTGATGATGACAATGGAGTAGATATGAAATGTGATGGGTGTATGTGAAGAATCCTTAGATGTATTCTTTGAGATCTTATAAAACAATTCACAAAATGGAAAAATCTAAGAGGCGTCATGAATGGAAGGCAATTATCAAATATGAAGTAAATAGATAGAAAATGGGAATATGAAGAATTTAGATGAGGTTAACTAAAATAAATATCCATTAATGGGATATTGGGAGAGAGAATATGGAGATAAAAGGATACAAGGTGCCGGAGGTGAGACGAGACACTTTAATCAAGTGAGCAAAACTAAGAGCTTTCGACATCAAGAACCTAGAGAACCCCACCTAACAAGCATAAAATTGGGCTAACAAGTGGAGTATAAATATCATCATGTGAAGGTTAGATGAATGACAAAAAAATATCTTACCTTCCCATAATATTCCCCACTCCTCAAGACAACTTACAAAGTTGCTGGTCTACTATGAAGATTGATATTTGAAATGAGAACATAGGTGGCACTAGAATGTATGGAGATAGATAGAGAGATACCTCTTACCTTAGTTTAATGGCCTACCACACCACAATGGACCTCAACTCTATCACGAGGCAAACTACAGAGTTTAAGCTTTGACTAGAATAGGAGATGTGCCAAAAATATCACGTCTTTTAGTATGATTTGACTTTTAAATATATATTATTTGCCTTTTAACATTACATTTTCTTATAATATGGTTTGTTAACTCTTTTAGATTTTTTAATTTTCCTCCTCCATACGAATTTAAAAAAAACTATAAATGGGTGCGAAAATTGACTAACATGTGTTTACACTATCATTAATTATGAATTATGTAATCACATAAAAGTGGTATTTGGATGGTAAGAGTGTCGCTTGAGTTACCCTATTCCTTGCTTTGCCCTAAACCTATCATAAAGTCTCAGACACACTTTTCTAGACATTGTGCAAACCACAAACACCTACAGTCAGCCAAAACATAATCCCAAAACTATCTTCTTAGATCCCAACCTAGTTTTTCCAACAATCTACCAAGTGGACATTAACATCATATTTGGGATACCACAACCACATGTCGCTCGTGTCCCCAACTGGGCACTAATGTGTTTAGCCCTAACTCTCCCAAATGGATAATTTTTCAAATGTGTACCCCTCCTAAGGTTAGTCTAAGCACATTTTCTTATTCACATAAGCTACTAATATCTATAAATACAAGTCTATTTAACCTCTATTCACTATATGGAAAATATATGCAAAAACACATTCAAACCAAAGACAAGTTGAGAAAAATTAAAATACTTGATCCCTATTATGCCCTACTTCTACATACTACCATCTATAATATTTGTAAGCCCATATTTCAAAGCTCAATCACATTCAAGGCATCCAAGTCCACTCTCATTCTAACATTTACTTGCACTTTCATCAAGCATGAGGTGGGAAAAGTACATCGGGATTGATCCCTCTTTGGAGTATTGGTATGTAGGCAACTCTCCTCAGTGCAGGGTGTTGAGGATGCCCAACCTATCCTACTAATGAACACAAAATTGTTTTCCATGCCATACATATAGGAGGATTAGGGTTTGTACACTAAATCAAGCTTTCTAGGCACACCACAAAGCTCTAAACTTCATGCACAAAGGAACAAGACTTAAAAACATAGACGTAGGTGCTCAAAAAAAAAATAAAATCCCACAATGGGGACACTACCACCACTTTGAGGACACTACACCAATATGGTGCTACTATCCATATGGGGTGCTATTGTCCAGTGAGCAAACAAATTCCAAAATCCCATTGACAACACTCAAAACTGTCCAAAACTTAATTTTCATAACCCAGATCATTCGTGACAGTCATTTTCTAAATAAGTCTTTATTTATGCCTATTTATTACTATTTTTAAAAGGTCAAATTCTATAAAAAAAATTAGTGTTTAATTATTTCATATTATTTGATTGATTTAGACTTCTTAATCCTTTAATCTAAATATAGGATTTACATAGTAAAACCCTAAAAGATTAAATCATTTGGTGAACCCATCTTACTTCGATTATTGCTTAAAACCCTAGCTTGCATTAATCCAATTTTTTATGCAATAATTTAGGGATGCATGCTTATGTTTTTCTTTTTCTTTAACACAACCTAGCTATTTAAAATCAATTTCATATTAAGGTTTCAATTTATTTTACATATAATTTAAATTGGTGCAAAGAAACCCTAGGTTAAAAAACCCTTAATACTCTTAGGGTTTGTATCCTTTTTTAGCCTATTTTTATTCGTTGATATTAGTTTTTTAGAATTCATATATTCTATTTTGGTATCTCTATTTCAATTTGTTTACTATATGCCATCTAAAAAGGCTATCTCTCTTCCATTGAGAAGAAGTGCTAGACTAGGTGGTAATCCTATAGAGCATATTCAAATTCTTTCTATCTGAACCTATACCAAGGATAAGGAACCTATTACAACTTTAGATATGAATCTTTCACACCTTGATTATGTGAAATTCAATTACAATGCATCTGATGATGAATAATACAACCAAGAGCAAGATGAGGTCCACATTGAAATCATGACACACTACCTCCACTGAATAATAATGACACTATGCCATCCACTCAAGTTTGTGTCATGCCCTCTCTGCATCATCTAAAACCAACCTTGAAGTTGGCTAGAATCATTATAAGTAGCCCCAATGGTCGTGTCACCATGATGTGGTTATATGCCCAATAATGTAGTAGATGGCTAACACACAAACTTTATCACTGTCATAGTCTCAAACCCCACAGCTCTCTGTATAACTATGCTAAAAATACTAGACCCCATGTAAAAATAATCCACTACTCAACCATTTATGCAAGAACAACCCCTTGATCATGCATAGATTCTATAGGCCATATTGGAAATCAAGAATAAAACAAATAATGGTCAATCTTCAACCCCTACAGTTAATAATGTTGTTACACCTCTAGTGGGGCCAACTCAACCAAGTCAGATAGAATAACCCAAGATTTTTATCCAACCTTCAGTGACAACTATACCACTTGTGGCTTGTTTCTTTACTTCAATTGTACAATCCCTTATGCATGAGGTTTAAACTTTGTAATCTAAGGTGTTACATCTTGAGAAGGGAGCAACCATGCCATCATGTGCCTTGGATTCCAACATTCTATTGCATGCACCTTTTTCACATCACATAGCAACAACTCCTTTATGATCTGGTTTCATGTCACCCAAGATCACATTTTATGATGACAAGGGTGACCCAGAGCATTACCTCATATCCTTTCATGTAGCATGCTTGGAATATATATCCAACGATTGGCTTCTTATAAAGCTATTTCTACATAGTCTCACAGATTATGCCCTACAATGGTTTTATGATTTTCCAAATCAATCTATTAGGGCATTCAATCCTTTGGCCGACATGTTCCTAGCACACTTCTCTATCAACATTAGTGATAAGATAACATATGCACAAGTGGCACAGTTAAAGCAAAAGTCAAATGAGCCTATCGTCGATTATGTCTTATGATACAAGACAATATTATCCAAGTTGACTAGCCCCATGGAAGACAAAGAGCTTTATGATATATTTAAATAGAGTCTATTATCAGTACTACATGAAACTATCTTGTTCAAGAAGTTTCCTACATTTATTGATATGTGCCACACAGTTAACGAAAGAGAGGTTAAGCTCTTATCAATGGGCAAACTCAAGTATACAAATGGATCAGAATCAACTATTAAGAATTCAAACAAACCTCCATATAAGGTAAGGGCCATAGAAAACAAAAGTGATCAAAAGGCCATAGTCAACATAGCTTCTGAGCCATCTTCTAGGTTGGTTTTATCCACTCTTCAATGCAAAGGTCTTCACCAATCTTCTAGAGTCACCAACACGAGTTATACAACAACTATTAGAATGCAATGTCATATCCCTCCCTCCTATTAAGGAGGTTGATATGACACAATCTCTTCCAAAGAGTTATGATTCAAATGCATTATGTGAGTATCACAAGGCACCAGGCCACATGATGAACAAATGCATTAACCTAAAGCACAAGATATAAGATCTCATTGAGGCTAACATTATTGATGTGGGTACACCCATGGAGGCATCAAAACAACATCAAATAGAGGCTTATTTTATGATCCTTTTGCAAAGCATACAACTAATGAGGTAGGGGGCACATTAGGTGTTCACTATACATACTAGGTGCATCTACCACTAGATTCCTATCACACAGTTATAGATGAGATACATCCACTGCATGACATTATTGACATGTATCACACTATAGTGCCACCTAGACCACTTATCACATTTTCAAAGAAAGAGATCGTGGATGATGGCAAAGATTCACATGTTCTCTTTATACGAGCATATATAGGCCACCATCCTATTCACCGTGTTATGGTTGACAATGGGTCAAGCATAAGCATGTGCACCATGACACTCTTATACACTTGGGATACACAGATCAAGATTTATTCCCCACGAGTACCATCGTTAACGGTTTTAGTGGCCACGTTTAGCGCTCCATCATGGAGATTGTGCTTCCATTACAAGTTGGACCAACACACATAGGCACTTGGTTCTTAGTAGTACCTAGTGCAGGTGTATTCGATCTATTATTGGGTAGGCCATAGTTATAACAGCTTTGAACCATCCCATCTACAGTACACCAATACCTAAAGTATATACATGCTAATTAGGTAGTTAAGGTTGAGGGTGTCCCATATGAGTATCCTCTACCCTTCCCATAGACAGTTTAAGCACACTTTCTAGCTACAGTTCCTACACAGACACCAGTTATAGTTATAACATCATTACCAGATATTACACTATTATTAGTTACAACAGAGAGTACATCTCCTATTCTTACACCACAGTGTTCAGTAGAGTCATTAGAGCAAGTCAGGTTTACTCCTATGATATCTACACATATGCATACTCTCCCATGGAGACCATTACCAAAGAGACCCCTGTATCATCGATATGTCACATATTCTAGAGGACCTTCCTTTACTCAATTTACATTGAGACTAGTTTTATTAGGATCTAGGGGTTCTCAACATAGGGAACCTACATCACCTATAGCTTCTTATTCTACTATATGGGTCCCTAAGACTCTTATAGCTCATAAGGCATCAAATTCAGTGCTACAACATCATAGCATCACTACACAGGCAACTTTAGACTCTAATTATAAAACACAACAAATCATGTTCTCATATTTGCCCTTTCATACCACACACATGATCACGGTTCCCTTATTTGACATAGGTCACGATGATAGTGAGTCTCCCATGATCCTCATATGTTAGTATGGTTCTTGATCTTATACATACTTCATTATCTCTCTCTTTCGCTCCTTGTAGATAGTTTATTTTCATTTGTTTGTACATAACTTATACTCATAAAACAAAAAAATAATATAACATGTCAAAATACAAAAACATTCAAATATTTCAAAAACACAAAATTTATAGATTGTATACATTGTTATGTTTACATTTATACTAATTTTTAGATATTGCATATTGATAGCTATCCTAGTATAGTCAGTTTTATCATACACATATGCTTCACTTGTTTTTGTCGAGTGCTTACAGATTCCGGATAGGCTTTCAGTCCACTACACTAATATAGACTAGCTATCATCTACCCACTAGGGGATAACTGATATAGGTTTATACATTTGATAGATCTACCCACTTAGGGGTATCTCATACATAGTTGTTACTACCAAGTTATATCTTTACATACTATACATTCCAATTTATGCATTGATTTATCTTAATATTGATAATTGTTATTCATCACTCAATTTTTTTGCTGACTATCACTATTTACACTCAATATATTTGCATCCTAGCATCTACATCGATTTGCACTACATAGTTTATATATGCTTTCATTTCTAGTTATCCTAGATTATACTTGATTTCGGTCCTATGCTTCTTCCATCTTCGAGGGCATTTGAATATGCCATTATTCTTTAGCTCTAATCCACTTCTCTATTTGTATGCCTTGGACATGTGCCCATGTCCCTTGTGTCTTATTTCTTGCTTCTATATGTGGACATTTAAACATGTACTTCTATGTGAATCTACGCCAAATTATTTTTTGATTACATATATGGACATTTGAACATGTCCTTGTATGTCTTCATTCTCATATTTAGTGATATGTGCCCATGTCCCTTGTATTGTGGCCCCTTGGCCTACCTTTTTCGTGCCTCATGTGCTTTATGTATGGTTTTTTGTATGCTTCTACACCATGGCATGTCTATTTACTTATTACACACACACACTAGTTTTTGATGCCATGAGGGATTCCATGCATCTACCCTTCCTACTTGGGTGTTGTGATTGATATCATGCCCCATCCCCCTAGGTAGTTACTCTACCTTGACACCCTTGTGAAATGTTAGATTACAACATACATCTTACATTACCTACTTATGCTCATATTTATTTACATTCTGATGTTATGTTTGTACATTTTATTGAAATATCATGCACATGCTCTAGCTAACTCATTTTACAGAGCCACTTCTTTATAAGGTAGTTCTTACATAGATTTCACAACTATCCTCAAAAGAGGAGGTGTCCATAGAGGTTTGTCACAAAGATCATGATCCTAATTTGTTATTCACATAGAAATTTTAGCACACAGGCTTAATTTCAAAAATCAGACACAAGAAAAAATAGAGACTCAGACAACAATTCAGATCACCCAAATTTCAAACTATGTAGACATTAGCACCCAGATTAGGACACTAGTGCCACAAGGTGTTACTATCTACTATAGGGTGCTAATGCCTATTAGCCCTAGCTTTAGGACAATCTAGATTATTCAGACCAATACACTAAATATAATATAGATTTGCACAGATATAGTCACAGGTTTGAAAATTATGTTCAAATTTTGTTTAGATACACTCATTTTAGCTCAAATTCATTCTAATTGCTCATATTTGGGGGAATCATGTGTGGCATGATCACTCCCACATTCAGTTCAAATACATAGATTTAGTTATTACATACTCAATTCAAATTCATTATACTCATATACCAGATTGGGGGCATGTGCATGGTACATAGTTTATATAGAATTAGTTACACATAGGTTGATCAAATGGAATGGCAAACTCCATGTCATTCTCTACATTATATACACTTGTTATCACATTCTAGGTTATCACCAGATTCATGCCTTACTCCATCTGCAGTGGTTGGCATTCTCAAGTGGCCCAGAGATTCCTAGTATACCCGAGTGGTTGTGGAGTTAACATTCAAAGTTAGATTTACTCAGTTAGAAACTTTCAAAACTTTGCATAGTTTAGTTATATATGCATTAATTTACATGGATTGGAAATGATGGAGTCAAGACCTACTTGAGTTCTTGAGCCACCCATATAAGGATTGAGCAAGTCATCAACTCATTCCAAGCTATTCAATGACATGATCACTATGTGCACTAACACACATAGGTTGTCACTAAGTTCATGCATTAGTTTGTATACCTAACAAGGTGTATTCATTCCTTTCCTCTCTCTCTTTAATGCTTTGCTCAGTTACTTTATTTCAATGTAGTCTTTTGTTTTTGATCATCTCTTGAGTAAGGACTAGTTTTTGCATGTTTCATTGTAGGTCATTGCTTTAGATCATCATGTTTCACATATGCAGACCCAAATTCACATACTTTAGAATTAACTATACAAGCTTAACTTCCAAGGTAAGTCTAGGCACATTTATTTTTCCTTTATACTAATCATTTTGCTTTGTTACATTTCTACCATAAAGGGGGGGGGGGGGGTAATTATAATCACCTAAAAGTGGTAATTGGATGCTAAGAGTGTTGCTTGAGTTACCTTATTCCTAGCTTTGCCATAGACCTATCCTAAAGCCTTAGACACACTTTTCTAATCATTTTGCAAACCATAGACACCTACATTCAGCCAAAACATGGTCCCATAACTATCTTCTTAGATCCCAACATAGTTTTTCTAGCAATCTGCCAAGTGGACATTAGTGCCACATTTGGGACACTACAACCACATGGTGACAGTGTCCCTAATTGGGAACTAATATCCTTAGTCCTATCTCTCCTAAATGAATAAGTTTTTAAATGTGTGCCCCTTATAAGTAAAACTAAACACATTTTCTTATTTTCATAAGCTACTGCTCTCTATAAATACAAGTCTAATTGACCTCTATTCACTATATGGAAAATAGATTCAAACCAAAGACAAGTTGAGAAAAATTAATGTATTTGATCCCTATTATGCCCTACTTTTGCATACTACCATCTACAATAGACATAAGCCTATTTTTCAAAGATTTCAAAGCAAAATCATGTTCAAGGCATGCACGTCCACTCTCATTCTAACATTCACTTGCACTTGCATCAAACATTAGGTGGGAGAACTACACCGGGCTTGATCCCTCTTTGGAGTATTGGTATGTAGAAAACTCTCTTCATAATAAGGTGTCGTGGATGTCCAACATACCCTACTAACAAACATATAATTATTTCTCATGTCATACTTACAAGGAGGATTAAGGTTTGCACACTATATCAGGGTTTTTAGGCACACCATAGAGCTCCAGACTTCATGTACAGAGGAACAAGACCTAAAAGCACAAGTGCAAGTGCTCCAAAAAAACAAGAATAGTCCCACAAATGGGACACTACCACCACTTTGAGGACACTATAACAACATGACACAATTGTCCATATGGGATGTTACTGTCCAATGAGTAAATAGATTCTAGAATCCTGTTGACAACACTTAGAACTATCTAGAACTCAGTTTTTAGAACCTAGATCATATGCGATAGTCATTTTCTAGACAAGTCTTTATTTATTCCTATTTATTACTATTTTTAGAAAGTCAAAGAAGTTCAAATGCTATAAAAAATTAGTTCTTAATTATTGTAAATTATTTGACTGATTTAGACATCTCAGTCCTTTAATCTAAACATAGGATTTACATAGTAAAACATTAAAAGGTTAAATCAAATTACAATGAACTCTAAGTATAAATGTAAACTATTAAAATCTAATCTAGGATATATATATATATATATATATATATATATATATATATATATATATATATATATATAATTTTTAAATTGCTAAAAATAAAAGATCAAGTTAGGGTTAGAGAAATGACTTTGCAACTGATTTATTTTAAATCATGTTAACTTTATATAAGATGTGATTGTATAAAAATAACTATAAACACATATTTTTAGAAAACAATGGCTTGATGTCTGTTGGGATAAGTCTGCGGGAGGTAGATGATAACACAGTGTGTTGTTTGTTACTATGACTTTGTCCCGTCATATTATCCACTAGATTTGAGAATTTAAGTTTGTTCATTTGTGTTTGTATGTGATTTATTTATGTGTGGAGCATTAATTTATCCATAAAATACCTATAAAATTAGAATCTTAGTCCTACACAAGCACACAAAAGGAGATCAAATGCAAAAAGGGGGGAATGGGAGGAGTGGGAATGGCCGAGTTATCCTTAGAAAATCTCTTATTACTTGAGTGCTACCTATATAGCCCAAAGGGCCTCGAGCTGATTATTTCTCCCTTTAAGGAAGATCATATGAATGCAACTAGAAAATTTAATTACAATTCTTGACAAAGGATTCCCTTAACCTTAAATAAATAATGTTAGACTTGGCCAAGGATTGTAAAATTGTAATGGAGATCTTTACTCATAAAATATATGCTTTTGAAATTAGAAAGAGATATGCCTTATAAGTGATTGTTAGGTCATTTTGAGTGTGACCCTTGATGTGATTTTATAGAGAGATATTTTGAATATTTATGATTAGTAACCTATTGACATGCATGAGAAAGCCATTAGGAAGCATGTTGATTTGAAAAGATAATTGTTAGAGCATGGGAAACAAGTTTACACTACTTGAAAGGTGTGCAATGTGCCCCTATCTACCTAGTGTGCACTTGTCATAAATAAATAAAGGCTTATAAAACAAGAGTGATAGCAAAGTATATGATAAATAGGGATAAATATAGATAAAATATGGAAGTCTAGAAGATCTTCTCAGTAATTATAATACTTTGAAGGATTTCTTAAAAATTGTGGGTTATCAGAATGGCAAATTGGCCAAGTAAGATAAAGGTGTCAAGAACAAGCATTATCAAACATTTATTGGTTAAATTTTAGTATCTACATTCCCCTACCCCCATTATTGTAATGGTTCATAAAATTGCTAAAGTAAAGGAAATGCAAACCTAAGTGTGTATACACACTTTGTCTTTGTCATGGAGATGTGCATGTCCCCATGTTTAGGCATGTGGATAAATGTTGAACATATGGTGAATTGACTATGATTGAGTCTAAATTTTAAAAATTAGTGAAGATGTTTGAGTTGGAATTTTATAGGATCAAACCCTCATAAATTTTTATTTAATGTTTGAAGATATCAAAGCCATCAAAATGGTTCGCTAAAGTGCAACCAAGACATGGAGTGTCACAAAGTTCAAACATGGCTCATTTTTTGAACTAAAAAGGAGGTGGGATCTAGTACATGGTTCACTAAAATGGAACCAACACATGGAGTGTCACTAAGCTTAAACATGGTCAACTTGTAAAATATGAATCACACTATTGTAAATGGATTTATATTCAAATAATAATTCCTAAAACCTTGAAACTTGGAAAAGAGAATTATGAATTTTGTAATGTAGTAGCTTGTTTATGAATGTATATCATGCCCCTTGTATTATATAGAGTGCTAATTTCATCTTTTTGAAAACTATTTAAAATCTTGTGACTGTCTTTGCACAAATGTATCTATACTCGAGTAATTATAAGAGTGGAGTGCATAAATAAGTTGAATGCCCCCATAATTTGATGTCATGAACCCCAAAACCTAAATACAAAAAGAATCGAGTTATAGGGTTTTGAGTCCCAAATTCTAACATTTAACCATATGCACTGAAGTCGATTATAACAATTTTACAAGTTAGTTGTTAGGTTGATGCATCATGGTAATGTGAGAATCACGTATAGTCAACTATAATACCTTACTTGGTAGTCAACATCTAAATATTAATGTGTAAACATCATAATTCTTTGTTAGGTCATAACAATAATATAATTACCCACATCCCAATTAAATTATTTTGTTGTCAATGATTATCGATGCCAATATAACCAACCCATAAGTTGGAATAGGTATACAAAGGTTAAGGTTGTATTTAGAAAGTTACAAAAAATATTTTTTTAAAACCTGATCTATCTCATTACCCTTTATATAATTTGAGAGTAATAAATTAATGAGCCACGTCTTCAAAATTTTACAAGGGTACATTAACCATATCTAGGCAATTAATTACTAGAAGCTGATTTCAATCCAAAGCATATATTTTCAAAGATTTTAAGGCATCACTAACCTTTATTACTAACTTGCTTATTTACAAAAGCTAACATGATCAATAAGTGATGCAAACCATTTAATAAATAAAATAATATTCCATCACAAACATTATCTTTTGTGCATATTTAATATGTGAAATATAGTTCCAAGGAGGAATATTAATACCCATTCAATTTAGACATTATTGATACCATCTAATAGATTCACATTTAGAATTTCACAAGTGGTTTACTCTAATACAGTGTTAAGCACTCTCAACGAGTCTTGTATATCAACTTTCCTAAGACCTGTTTCCACTGCCAAGCGACAAACCATAAGATATGGAATTGTCCCCTTCAGTTGGATTGTAATAATGCTTCCAATCGCATACCTCTCCCCCCAAACCCTCTCCTAAAGCTAGCAAGGCACCAACTGAGGATGGTTGGACTACGATAGGGAAGAAGAACACTCACACCAAAGTCACAAACTTAATTGCTACTCTCAAAGGAGGTAAGCCATCTTTGAGCAATGGCCCACAAGAGTAGGCTCTTGTTGCAAAAGAACACTCATCGACTGTAGCTCCCAAATTGGCAAAAATGCCTAAGGTGTTCAACACTCCTCTGACTACTAACATTTTATCCTAAGGTGTCGAGGCCTTTGGGACCAATTCTTTAGATTCACATCCAACCACTCTTCCACTTCCTACTTAGTGGGATACACCCAAATGCTCTCACAACCCTTCTCGAAGGATTGACAAGGTAGAGGAAGGAGAATTTCTGGTTGACCCTAGCTTGAGGAAATAATATGAATTCTTGAGTGCCAATAGTGGCCACTTCCATTAGAATCAGTATGATGCCCTAGAAGGGATAGACTCAGAGGACATGTCCCTTGACTCTCATCATCTATAAATTATTTTTCATGGAATGTTTGGGGTCTCATAGATCCAAATTCAAGTTTGTTGTGCATGATTTTAGAAGGAAGTTTCTCGAGATGGACATTCTCTTTCTACAAGAAGTTAAGGTGAGTTTTTTAATGATGACTATCAGTAATTCCATCTAGCATGATAATATCATTCTTCATAGTAACCATGCTGTAAGATTTGGAGGGGTGATCACATTCATTTCTCCAAGGTGGAAGCCACACTTAGTACAATCTGGTGTGGACCCACCAATTAGCTTGTTTGTGTTATTTTTAGCATTAAAAGCCACTCTTTTGGATTTATTAATATATATGCCTCGAATGATGTTTTAGAACATACCCATTTATGGTGATGGATAGTGGATGATCTCCTCAATGCCCATTGGGTATTATGTGGTGACTTTAATATGGTGGCATCTCTCGAGGACAAATTGGACCACTTGCCAATGAGGTGGGAAGCCGGTGAAAGGGAGCCATGGTTTTACATGTGCACTAAATGGGGCTTTATGACCCCAATTTAACCTGTCAATCTATAGATGGAGTTTGGTGCACTTGAAGTAATTTTAAGGAAGGCCCTACTTGAATTCTAAAACATCTAGATAGGGAAATGGTGTCCACCCAATCATACTTTTCTTTTGATAATGACTTCATTCCTCTGGTGTACACAATATCAAATTTTGGGATTTTTGATCACTCCCCCATTTGATTTTATGTGCCATGGTAGTTCATGAAACCCAAAGTCCAAAAAATGCAATTCTTCCTTAACACCTGTTTGCTCAAACATGGGTCCATGGTGGCACACATTAAGAGAGTTTGGAATTTAGATCCACATCCTTCCCAAGAATCTGATTAGATTCTTTGGTGGGATGATGACATTAGGAGGACCTCTCACTTTTTGTGGATCTATGGCCATCAACTTGCAAAAATTTAGAGATACTCCTACTCTAGTACTACCTTAAAACTAAGTTGTGTTGCTCTAGCTCTGGAAAAATATCCCTTTAATGAGATATTTTAGGTGAGGGTATCATCCTTAAGGCATCACATTTAGATTGTAGACAACTACAATGCCTAGGGAGCCCAAGTCAAAGCCAAGCTTCATTGGCTTAAAATAGGGGACAAAGCTTCTAAGGAATTCTTTCAATTACTATGAGCTAAAAACTCAAAGTAGCAAATTCAAGTCATTATTGAGGCTGGTAACAAACTCATAGAGACTCTATAGATTATGCAAGCTTTTATCCACCATTATCAACAAGTTTTCAAAGCTCAAGTGTCCTAGACTGAGCGTGAATCTACCTTTCAGTGGTGCCATGCAAACTCACTTCCACCTAGCAGGTGATTTGTAATAGGCCCTTCACTGTTGACAATTTACATGAAGTGGTGTCTCATATGGCTAATGACAAAGCCCCTGACATTGATGGCTTTCCCTGTGAGTTCTATAAAAATCTTTGGGATATCGTGGGAAGTGATTTGATTAAGGTTTATCAAGAAGCATTTCGTGCACATTTGTTGGGTAAAAATATAAATAAAGGAAATATCAAATTCATACCTAAGCAGGGAGATCCTTAGTTGATCTAAAACTAACATCTCATCAGCCTCCTGAATGTTTCCTATAAAATTATTGCCAAGGCTCTAAAAATCCAATTATAATATGTTGCCTCTCATTGTGCATTCAAAATAAATAGGCTTCATTAGAAGTCATTATATCTTGGACAACATCATTTTCATCTGGGAAGGGATGGATTGAGCCAGACAGTCTAAGCAATAGGCTATGTTCAATAAAATTGACTTTGAAAAATCTTATGATCACAACAAATGGCCTTTCATCTTAGCTATGCTTCAAGCTCTGGGTTTCGAGCCCATCTTCATTAAAACTATTTAGATGTTTTTCTCTAATGCCTCAGTTGTCCTCTCCATTAATGGAGTTACCTTTGAGCAATATCGCCTATTCTATTCCCTTCACCAAGTGTGCCCTCTGGCTCATGCCTTGTATATTTTTGTAGTGGAGGGTTTTGGATATCTTCTTAGTAATGCTCAAGTTAGTGGTCTTGTTAAGGTAATTTATCTCCCTCCCAATGCAACTAATATGTACAAATATATGCAATTGCATAATGGTTACTTGGCATATGACTCTTTCCTTTTTGTCATTGAAGATGAAGCCAATGTGGACAATGCCTTATAGTGTCTTGACACCTTCTACCTAGCCTCTGGCTCCAACATCCAATGGTAGGAAACTTGTTGCTACAGATAATCTTACCTCCCTTTGCCAATGTGGGCTACTAAATTTTGTTGGATGTGGATCCAACATGATAAAATATTTAAATTCCTTGGCATCCCTTTTGATTTTGATGCTTCACCACCCTTATTATTGTAATATGTAGTTGATAGAGTTTAGAAGAAGCTTGATTACTGGGTGACCAAGTCTCTTTCATGGGCAAGAAAATTTCAAATCTACTAAAAAATTCTTTTGTCCACCCATGTGTATTACTCATCATGCTGGGTACCTTCTAAAAAATCTTACCAAAAGTTGGAGAAATTGCTCTGAGATTTCCTTTGGGAAAATTCCCCATAAGGTAAGGAATTCCACAAAGTGGCCTAGGAATATTGATGCCTTATGCATTAAGTTGGAGGGATGGGACTTGTCGACATAGCTTTGTAAGGATATGCCTTATGTGCCAAATGGATTGTGTAGGCCATTGAGGGCCTAAAAGCTTGGAAGGTGTTATTCAAACACTGTATCTCCTCAGGCTTGCCCAAGGACAAGAAATCCTAGAAAGGGCTTGACTTCCCCAATTTACTCTTTATCCAGTCTCCCATTCAGATCATGGGATCCTTTTTGGCCAAAAGCATTTGGAAGGCTTAGGAAAAGATTAAGCCATGGCTTCTCTGGAATGGTTCCAGCTTTTGTAATGGGCTCTCCACTAATTCCCACTCTCTATGGTGGTTTCCCATTTTTTCTTACAATGGGGTACCCTTGGCATAAGTCACTTGGATCAATGCCCTCAATCTTTTTCATAAAGGAATTAATTCCATTCGAGACATCTTCTATAGGCATTATCGCTCTTAACTTTCTTGGGAAGAAATGAAAGCTAAATTATGATTAGCCAATACAAACCAGGAATCTCACCAAGTAATTATCAATGTCATCCCAGATTTTATGCTCCATAAAATCTTGATCCATTCCAATCGACTTTGGTAGAAGGACTGGAAATGGTAGGTTGTGACCCCTTTCCATAATTACATTCCTCAGCTTGGCTATGCTTGGCTCACCCCCCATTTTCCTATGGTTGACAAGCTTAATACCCACTGGGGGCTACACTTGTCTATTAAAATATGGATCTTTCACTTCAACACTCTTTGGGGGGCTTGTGTGGAGCCCAAGCTTGCCCATTTTGCTTGGTGTATACTGCACCAAGGCTTACCTATTAGTATATTACTTATTCAACTTGGAGTTCACCAGCCTACTTGCCCCTTCTGTGGCCACCTTGAGACACTCGCTCGTATCTTTTGGTATTGTCCCAAAGCTCAAAGGGTCTAGACTTGGATCCATGATTTCTTTAGGCCTTTCCAGCCTGAATTTTTCCTGTGGTAGCATATCTTCCTTGGTGACAAACCCATAATTCCCTTCATTTACATGTAAGTCTGACATATTTTCAGAGTGTAGATTCTCTTCTAGATTTGGAAAGAAAGAAATAATTATGTGTTTAATCATCCTTCTGCTAATTGTAATGTTTGTACTTTTCATAAATCTTCTATCATCTCCAATGTTCTTTTGCAGATTCAAGTCCAAGCCAATAAAGTGACTATGGAGCTTGGGTATCTTTAGGATCTCCTCTCCCATTAGGGAGATGCTCCCTACACTATGGCTTGGGTTATGGATTCTCTTCCTAAGGATTGCAAATTGGATGACAAAGTGCCTCGATCACCTTATGGTGGGTATTTTCATAGCCATTTCATGCATCACTCTCATAGTGGTACCCTGTACCAACACATTTCCCCTCCTAGGTAGTAATGAGGGTGGTAGATATCACCTCCTTCCCCTATTGGGTAGGACAACTAGGGTGTTCCTCCTCCTCCTCTATGCCCAAATGCTAAGAGGTAAAACCTAGAGGCCATGAAGATGTGCTAGACAAGTTCCCCAGGCTATCTTTGGCTATCTCACCAACTCGGGTGCAAGTAGATGATGATACGTACACTGCTCAAGTTACTAGTTGGGAGCTTATTCCATATGGTAATGACTTACCAAGCTTGTGCTGGGGCTCGGATGATATAGATAATTTGCCTATTGGCCTTGCTCTTGATGCATTAAAGTTATCTCTTTTTATGACTTTGTGATCTAGTTGCTTGTTTCTAGGCTCTGTCTAAATGGCACTTTGATACTTTGGTTTTGCTCCTAGGCTTTACCTACTGTGTCATGGCGTGCTCTCATACCACCTTATTTTTTGTGAATTATTAGTATATTTATATTTAGCTAATATATAGATATATTTCATCAAAAATAAATTGGTATTAATATTTCTTAATCAAACCATACTGCGTAACATCAACATATAAAACCGTAAGCAGTCTCATGGAAAAGCCTAGTAACTGAATGGATTTTAGTTCATCAACTTTCCCATGGTCATTAACTACTCTTCCGCATTTAGTTTATTAAACTAAAACATATAATTCAAATTTGACATTCAATCAGTGACTTTAAAATATACAACTTTAGTTTTTTTATACTTGATTCAAATCTTCATACAACCGTTAACATTTAATAAAACAACTTAGGTTTAAGTTCCAAAAGGAACATCATATTAATCCCAAATTAATACCATGCCACCATTTAGGGGATTTTGTATTAAATGAATCAAATATATTTTTTATATTTTGATTTCCACCAAAGATATGTGAAACAACAATTACCTTAATGTTTACAAATTGCATCCACCTTCCAATTAACATACACACAACAAAGGAATAATACACGAAGGTTACTTAAATAATCCAATTAAAGATTGTCTTAGGTAACCAAATGGATTTTCAACCTCCAATACATGTTATATCCATAACCCAAAAGAAAGACAAGTATTGAGTTTCCATTATACGTAGTTGAATATAATTGTAATATAAAAATTATACAACACATAAATTTAGTTTGATGCATAGTCGAGATAAGCTCATCAAATCCTAATTCGAATCATTCAAGATTTCCTTTGATGCACACTCAACTATGATTGAATACACTCAAAAGTGACCAAGGTAGGAATTAGATGAATGCTCATCCAAGAAAAAACTAAGAATACAGTCAATAATACATACAAAATCCTATCAATATTATATTGTCCATATAACGATTGTATTTATGTTTGCATCTACAACCAATGCAATAAATAACCAAATTCCTCAAAATAAAAAACATAACAATGAGTATTTTAAGTAGAGACATTTATAGGCTTTCAAGATTTCATTGAACCATATGGTGAAATTAGTTTATAGCCAAGTAAACATAAAAAAAAAATTAACAATTCAAATAGGATGGATTTTGACAATACTACCATACCATTTAATCTCATAGTGCCTCCAAAAATCATTGGTGTGAACCAAAAGAATGATCACCATCACTGTAAGTTCATCATATTTCAAAATTAAATTAAATGAGAGAGTCTAATGACCCAAATGAGCCCATCCATGAGGTAGGAAATACCATTACCCACCCCAATGTCGGTTTGGGGCTACAAGGAATCCTAAAAAAACCATCCATAAAGCATACAAGCAATAAAACCAAATGAATGAAAAACCAAGACCAAGTCCACCACATAAAGACTCAAAAGATAAAGACAAACACTCACACCACAGTAACACAACCAAACAGTTGTACATAGTTGCCAACCAAACTAATGGTTGAGTTTTCAACTTGTCTATATGCCATCTTCGAGTAATTCAATCTCAAAAATCTCTCTGCATAGTGGAATAACCTTCCACAATTCCTTACTTATCATTAAATGATAACCCATAATAAATTCATGTAAGAGGACACTTACAATATTGTGTTAGGACTTCTTCCCTTTGCACCACAAAATCTAATTTTCCAAAGACCCACCACAAACTAGGGTCCTTTAGTTCATATTTGAAGGAAAGTAAAAAAATGGAAACTAGAAAAGGAGAGTGTTTTATAACATTGATTTTTTCCAAAGGAAAAGGGAAAAAGAAATAGGTAGTATGAGATTTCAAAAACTTATCTATTCATAGAATCATGTAAGTTTTATCTCTTCTCCTAGTTTTTCTCTTCATCTTTCCCTTTTTTTCCCTTTTCAATAATCTCCTCTCTTTTCCTTGTCTCCATTTTCCACTCCATTCTTGTTACCATTTCCATGTTGCTACCACCTCTTCCCACTTCCATCAAGGTTCCAAAAATAACTAGGTGCATTAAAGTAGTGACAACCATGAAATCCTTGCTATTCTTACCACCAATTTTCCAACAGTTGACCAAATAAAGAAACTGAGTGATGGCCTTCGAATGCCTTTTGCTTGGTTAGGGGTTGAACTCTCTCTAAACCCTAGTCATTTTTTAAATGATTACTTTATATCCCATGCAAATAAATATACATGGTGGTGTCCATCATGACCCCCTTCATAGTTCCATTCAAAATAACAAGGCTTTAAACTTTGGAAACCCACCATGGCCCTAACCATGGTCTCGAAAATGGTTCTTTAAAGTTTCAAAACACCTTAATATGTCTTCAATAAGGCTATCAAACAAGATAAAAACCATTATGTAATAAGGGTATAGACCCCAAGTTCTTCCTTTTTCACAGTTCTAATAATAGATAATAACATAATTGGCCATGTGTTAATGAGGTTGACAACCGTAAGAAATTAAATCATGCAAGGACAACACAAAATAACTCAAGCATGAAAAACACTCAACAAGACATCATAAAATTGACAACATAAGATTAGGTGGACACCTTACTCTTGCACACTTACTTTGTTGACTTTCATTTACCTACATGCAATAACATGATGTTTGGGTGATCCTTCTAGGCCTAAACCTAGCTCATTCATCAGTCGATTACTTATAATCACAAACTGACATCAACAGTACCAGTACATAAAAAAATTGAAATCATACAGAAATATTCTAACCAACTAATGAAATAAATCCAGAACAAAATTATTAAACATGAATTAGATAAAAATATATGTAATCCAGGTATGTTCCTACTTAGAAATAACAACAAAAACATATGAAATATTGAGATAACCAACAAAATCATGGTATTCGAGAGCAATATATGACATTCACCCCATAAAGGAGGTACCACCCCCAGGGCCCACACAATAAGGTTAGCTAGTTATCCTCCCAAGATATTACATGTGGTATCAGATCTACGGATCGAACTCTAGGACCTAATGAGTCTATGAAGGTTTTCATATCCTTATGTTGATGAAAAGAAAGATGGTAAAAGATAGAGTTTCTAGAGAGGGTCCTTTGAATTCTAATGATAAAAACCTCTATTTGATCCTAGTTTATTTGCCGTTAAGCATTCAGCTAAGATAGACCAGATTATCATAGTCATGAATGAGACCAGAGATTAGATTGTAGTTATGGAGCAGGTGGTTTATTGCCATGAAAAGGAAGAACAACAGGATAAACCTAAAGAGCATCTGACTAAGCAAGAAAATCCTCAGGATGCTAGAGCCTAAATAGTTGTGGAGTTGGCCAGAGACATGAAAAAGGTGAAACCACCTATGTTTTATGGGACTATTCTGAGAGACAAAGCTAAGGCATAGTCGATAGAGATGGCAAAGTATTTCAAAATTTGAAACTACTTCGAGGTCACCAAGGCAGTATGGGGAGCATATAAGGTTTTTGGTGAGGCAATTATGTAGTGGGCCAAAAATAGGTTAGAAATGAATCTTAATTTGACCCCCACCACTTGGGATCAATTTGTGGCATTATTTAGATCATAATAGCTCTCACAACTTTATTTTGATTAGAAGCTCATAGATTTATAGAATCTAAAGTAGGGTGACATGTCAGTGATGGGTATTGGGGGTAGTTCACTAAACTACTGAAGTCAATACCTCAATATTAGGGAGATGAGAATTTAAATATTAGGAAGTTTATCATGGGTTTGATACCCCAAATCGATGGAGAGGTAGATAGATGTTCATGGACCTTCCAACATGGACTAGGTTTTTGAGAAGGTGATCAAATAAGAGCATAAGTTAAAATTTAGTTTACAAGCCAAGTATAATTTCAAGAAAAGGTTTGGAAATTCTAAATCAACCTTTAAGAAGAAGAATTGGAAATAGAGGAGTGGAGACTGAAGGAAGTAGTTTAACATTTAGAATGTCAATTTCAACAATGGTCCAGGCAATAAGAAGTAGGGCAATGGATCCAAGGATGATTTCAAGGGAAACCAACAAAATGATAAGAAAGGACCACTAGGAAGATGTTTCATTTGTAGAGAAGACCATTATTCTCATGATTGTCCTCAGGACAAGTCAAAGGGCAAAGGTTATAATCCTTAATAGGGTAATTTTTAGCAGTAGATTCATGCTGCAGTCGATAATCAATAGTCTGAATATCAAGCATTACCCATAGAGGTATTAGGAACATTATTTGACCATCTAGTTTTCATTTTGATATATACAAGAGCCACAAAGTATTTTATATCTCCTAAGATACTTATTAAGTTAACTAGAAGAGCTAGTGAAATGGCAAATACATGGCCAATATAATATAGGAATGACTAAGAAATCATGGTTAACAAGTGTTTAGTTGAAGCAAAGATTAGGTTACCCAAATTCATAATAGTTTTGGATTTGTATATATCACCTCTAGGATCATGTTATGTGATCTTATGAGTCAACTGACTTGCAAAACATAAATCCAAGGTTGATTATTACCTGAAGAAGGTTGAGTGTCTTGATGATTTTAGAAATCAGATGCAAATTTATGGTGAGAAGAGAGAGTTGAAATTGAGATAGATCTAAGCTATTCAACTTAAAAGGGCTCAAGGAAAAGGGTGTTGATCATTTATCATCAAGATAAATGAAATGGATGAACATAAGGAACCATCTCTCAAAGATTGCCCATTTCTTAGAGATTTTCATGTTGTGTTTCCAAAAGAGTTGTCGGGTTTGCCTCCTAGACGTAATTTTGATTTTTCTATCAGTAGCATACCAAGTTTAGAACATGGTCTAAGACACCATACATGATGACAAGCAATGAGTTGGTTAAATTAAAGGCTCAACTTCATGAATTATTGGCTAAGGGGTTGATCAGGCCAAGTGTGTCACCATGGGGTGCACCAATTGTCTTTGTGAAAAATAAAGATGGTACCCTTTGACTTTGCATTGATTACAGCATGTTGAACAAGGCAACCATCAAAAAAAGGTATCTGTTATCTCATATAGATGATCTTTTTGATCAAATTAAAGGAGAAACAATATTTTATAAGATTGATCTTCAAGTAGGATACCATCAGTTGAGGATTCAGGATGAGGATATTTTAAAAACAATGTTCAAAACTTAGTACGGGCACTATGAGTTTATAGTGTTATCATTTGGATTGATTAATGCTCTAACAACATTCATGAATCTCATGAATAATGTGTGTAGAGATTAATTTGATCACTTTGTTCTAGTTTTTTTGGATGACATTCTTATCTACTCAAAGAATGAAGAGGAACACCTTCAGCATTTAGAACTAGTTCTGCAACGGTTGTGGAAGCACAAGTTATATGACAAGTTGTCCAAGTGTGCATTTTTATATGAAAGGATTCAGTATTTGGGACATATTATCTCTATAGATGGTTTCTCAGTAGATCCAGGGAAGATTAGAACCATTATGGAATGGTCAGCACTGAAGAATATGCAGGAAGTAAGAAGCTTTAGGGGGTTAATAGGCTACTTCAAGAAGTTCATTCCAAACTTTTCCAAGATATCTAATATGATTACTTATTTGCAATGGAAAAACCACATATATGTTTGGTTAGAGAAGTGTGAAGTAGCTTTCCAGTAGTTGAAAATAAGGCTTACATCAGCACTAGTGTTGAGAGTTCCAAACCCCAATAGTCAATTTTCAGTGGTCATGGATGCATCAAGGGATGAAATAGGAGAAGTCCTTATATAGGATGGTGCAATAGTGGCTTATGAGTCATGAAATATAAAACCACATGAGGTGGATTATGCCCCTCATAATTTGGAACTTGGATCGATTCTTCATGCTTTATAAGTGTGGTAGCATCACTTATTGGGAAAACCTTTTGAGCTTAAGACAGATAACTTGGGACTCAAGTACATTTTCACCCAACCTAATTTGAATGATCATCAGAGATGTTGGCTTGAGTTCTAGTTTGATTATGATTTTGACATCAACTATATCAAAGGCAAGGAGAACAGAGTAGTCGATGCCCTCAATTGTAGAAGGTACATAACAACTATAGCTACTATCAAGAGTAATTTTAGGTATCAAGTGATTGATTTCTCTCCAAGAGATAAATTTTATGATCAGGTCAAAAAGGCATTGTTAGAGAATGCTCAAAATCTTTAGTACAAAGGATTCAGTTTAGAGAGTGATGGTCTATTGCATTATAATGGACAGATGTATGTGCCATATTGAGAGAATCTACGAATGATAGTGCTAAATGAATTGCACAAATCCACATATTCAAGACATTTAAGAGTAACCAATCTCATGGCAAAGCTTAAACCATTATATTTTTGGAAGGGGATCAAGAAAGATGTAGCTAATTTTGTGTCACGTTGTCTATAGTTCTAGCAAGTGAAAGTTGACCACATGTATCCAGCTGGATTATTATATTCACATGATATCCCATAATTGAAATGGTAAGTAATCAATATAGACTATATCCAAGGGTTAATGATGTCATGGAACAATCATGATATGATCTTGGTAGTTGTTCATGAACTAACCAAGGTATCTCATTTTATACCAGATAATTTGACATATGATGCACCTACCCTTGTAAAGAGGTTCATAAAGGAAGTGTATAGGTTGCATGGTTTTCTAGAGAAGACCATTTTGGATCATGATCCAAATATAACTTCGAGGTTTTAGGTGACTCTTAATTTAACTTTGGGTATGTAGCTTAATTTCATCACAACATATCACCCAAATATTGATAGACAAACTGAGAGAGTTAATTAGCTGCTAGATGACCATATTCATATGTATTACATGGATCAATAGTACAAGTGAAAATATTATCTTCCATTGGTTGAGTTTGCATATAATAACTCATACCAATCAACATTGAAGATGGCACCATTCGAGGCACTTTACATGAGAAGGTGTAGAACACCAATTAATTGGGATAGGTTAGAGGATAGGGTTGTCTTTAGACTTAAGATGCTTTCAGAGATGGAAGATCAAATTATTCTAATCAAGTAAAGATTGGTAGAGGTCAATAATAGACATAAGATTTATATAGATCTGAAGAGGATATAAAGACACTTTATAGGTGGTGATAAAGTGTTTTTATAGGTTAAGTTGTAGAAGAGATTGATTAAATTCAGGAAGTCTGTAAAATTGTCATCAAGATATACGGGACCCTTCGAGGTGTTAGAAGTGGTCAATCTTATAGCGTATAGGCTTGCATTACCACTAGACCTAACTCTTTTACATAATATCTTCCATGTTTTTTATCTTAAGAAATATATAGCTGATCCTATTCATGTGTTAGATTAGAATGCTTTGCAGGTTCTGGATCTCGGGGTGGTCACAGTAGAACTAATCAGGGTAATTGACACATACAAACTTCATTTGCATAACATAAAGATGTCATAGTGTAAGGTCTAGTGGGATTAATACTCTTAGGATAATGCAACTTGGGAGGACTATGCTGAGTTTTTAGGAGATTTCCACATTTATTTGCTTGATTAGATACTATTATACTATTTTATTTTTAGTTGAACAATATTTTTTTAATTAAGAACTTATGTTTGAATAAAAGTCATTCGGGATGATGACTAGATTTAGGGGGAAGGATGTTGCATCCTGACTCCTCGATAAGCAAACTATATGACTATTCATGGGTATTTATAATGGAAACATTTGATGTTGGTTATATTCCTGACTAAACTTAATATATATGTTATTATAGGATAGTAAGATATTGCTTAGATACATGATGGTACATATTTTATTTACTGTGAGTTAGCTATAGTGTATGCATTTACATTTTGAGCATATTAATGTGTTATTTTAGTTATATTTTATGCTATATATTTATAGTGTTGATAGGATCTAACTACTTGCATGTTGTGAGGTTGATGTAGGAGAACTCATCGATCAGAGCGTGTTGGAGGGAGTGCATCATTGGAGAGGGTGACGTATATGGAGACATCAAAGGATGATATAGAACTGATGAGAACCCTGCACACACCACAGTAGTTAGCACATGTTAGAATGTATTAAAAATGGTTTTCTCATAGTGTGTTTATTTCTACTTGCATTAGTAAATTGGTTTATATGGTTTTCCAATATAAGTAAAAAATATCATAATGAATTCTTTTTGCGTATTTGACATGTTTTATCATTAATTCTAGTAGGAATATTATTAGCAAAAGTAGATTTAAAATTTTAGATTATTAGTAATTATGAAATTGTCATTTAAAATGCTCTAATATTTGTGGATGTTAATTAATTTAATAAAATTGTGAAATTTTAACATTTAGTTTAAAATATATAAAAAAGTAGAAATTACCTTAGAAAAAGGAAAAAACAAAAAAAGACAATAAAGACTTAAAAAAAAAATAAATGACTAAATTTAAAAAAATCAAATATATTAAAATTATAACTAAAACAAAAAAAGGAGAAAAATAAATAACTAAAATCTAAAGCAAAGGGAAGGCTACGCCTATTCTTATAGAGAGAAAATTAAGAAAAATAAAATAAGTCTTTTTCTAAATAAAAGAATTAAGAAGAGAAAGAGTGCATGCCATAACCAGAGAAGGACACAAAAGGAGTGTTGGAGAGAGGAAAAACAAGTTTAGACTGTGCAGGCTGTTCAGTAGGTGGTGTTGTTCAATTTTACACACTCATAATACAAATTTAATATTCTGGTCAATACATTTTGTTAGGAGTGTTTTTATATATTTAGATTTTAGTGTCACCATTGTTATCCTTGCAAGTATAATTATTGAATTGATATATATATATATATATATATATATATATATATATATATATATATATGACTGTATATATTATATGGTACAAGTATAGTCACTGCATCTTGTCTATATAGGATCACTGAAAATAAAATAATTGATTAAATAGTGCCATATAATTAGCAGCCGAACCAACATTATTAAAAAGTCACTATTTATTGGTCTTATCGACTAAATAAAATACAGGGGGATTGTTTATTGTTTGAAAATATTAGCGAATCGTTGCTTTTGACCATGGTGACACTTTAATTATATTTCCAGCCAATATAAAATATTATTGAGTTCGATTTATAATTATTTTTCCAGCCAATTGTAGATTAGTGAATCATTGTACTCTTCCTAAAGTCACTGTAGATTAATATTTTACTAGTGTATAGTCTTTTATGGATTTGATTGTGTATATTTATAATTATGCATAGTATAAGATTGTTGATGGCATCATTATTGTATTGAATTGGTGGGTTTCATTATGTACAACCAAAATGAGTTGTCTTGTGTATTAGCACATCCTTGTATAATGGTACCAATTATATTACTATTATGTGCAAGGTCTATATTCTTCTGTTGGTGTCACCTTATATCCCAGCTATCAAAACTTTAAAATATAGTAGGCCGTAGGAAGTGAAACCTCTAAATTTTAGCTGTGTAAATAAGCAATGCCATCTTTACCAGTCTGCAATATACACATGAGAGCGACAAAGTCTTTGGTGAACTAGTTATTTCAAAATATAAATAAAATGATGGTGAATAAAATGGCAGTGATGATATTACATGTCTAAAATTGGATTTGTCCACATAAGGCATCTCCCTATATTCTACACTCAACTAAATAATCTTCAAAAGGCATCTAGTTTCATTATAATATTACCAACTATTACCAAATATTATTATTGTATATTTTATTTAGGCACTGGAGATTAAATTATGTCATGCAATGTTTATATGAACTATAAACTATAAACTAAAATAGATGCATCATAGTCTATATCTTTTCTAAAATGGGAGTATCATAGTTTATAAATGTGTTTATATGACTAACCATCCATCTGTAATATTCCCCTTTTGTCCCATGTTTTTAGTAAGATAGGAACTACGAACATAATTTATATGAAACGTTATGTTATAAAATAAAAGCATGCCCTTAATGTAAGCGTCATGTATTTCTAATAAAATATATAAGTTATGAAGTGGAGATTTTATAACTTATTCAACTATTTCTTGTTGAATCAAAACTTGGATGGAATTTATTAATTTATTTTATGGTGGTCATTAAATATAAATCAAGTTTTAATATATGTATATATATTTCGCAAACTTTGTTAAAATTTCGTTTATAGATAAAATAAGACTAGATCCGTAGAGTGCTCTGATAAACACAGAGTTTGTATTTTGCGACTATTATCTGATGGAATGGTAATTCAAGATCACCCAATGTCCTAAATCTTATCATGTAATTAACCATCACAGTTGTAGATCTTGTTATACCAATATGTATGTAGCTATAAACTTTTGATATCGTAACATGGTTTAGATTAAACATGTGAGATTTAAAAGGGTAAACATAGCATCCCTATATTGTGAGATAAGATTTGTGGCGTGCTTGAGAGCACTTGCTATATATATATATATATATATATTTGGTACAAAATTGGTCACATAGAATATAACATTATAACAATTACGTATTTATGATTTATTAACAAAGTGCTTATTGAAAAAATAGGTGTAAACATGTCTATTAGCATATATTTTTACATTGGGGTGTGTACTTTAGGTTATAAACTATGTTAAAAGATTTATGAATAATAAAACTTAGCGAATGCATGCATTCAAACCTCTAAATAACAAATGATAGTTAGATTTATCTATGTTTCATGAAAATAGAGTTTTATTTGTTCTAGTTGTAGAATATGAGTGTATGTTTCCATGCATTTATTAATACTTTATTAGCTTAGTTGTGATATTTAGTAGTTATGCTTAAAAACACTGGACTGTGGTAATATGGGTTATCATAGGGTGTAATATAGTTGAAAATGAATTGTGATATTTGAATCCATAGTTAATTGTGTATTTTCCCAGATGGTATGAACTATAATCATTATTTCTAGTATGGGATAGAAAATAATGTAAGATTCATTCATACATTTGATGGAATAAATGTATGTTTTGGTTACTCCTATATTTAGCATGTTATCCGATGTGGTTTCTAGTAAGATGTAAGTTATATGAATCTTGTGGTTGAATTGTATTTGACCAATCTGCATTGTTGATACAGAGTAAGGAGTGAGATGGACTTCACTAGCTTACTAGTATCACAATACCAGATGAAGGCAACCTGATCAAGTGGTGTGTATGAATTTGTTTGATCTATAGATCATTTTTATATTACTATTCATAAAACTTTGGCCAACGTATGTTTAGTGAGAATTTATCATTTCATAAGTATGATTTATATGTTTGTGAGATATCTTACAATAGATTGAGTTTTCTATGATACACTACATGTTTAGTTTTAGAATTCATACAACATACAGGTACTTGCTTGTCTCTTTGGATTCTTATGCCATCACTATCTATTCATCCATGAAGGGAGGGTCATTTCCTGATGAGATTAGTGTAGGAGATCATTTGTCCATGGTTGGTGTGAAAAATTGATTGGATGCTGCTCCCCCTCCCCACAATAGTACTACTTATTGAGATGACACTTGAGATTGCCGCATATACTTGAGTTTGGGAACTATGCTTGAGGGGAGCTATGTATCTTATATATACATTGTATTGTATTGTACTTATACTGAATATTATCATGAAGAGTTATAATTACTTCTTATTATATATTGACAATAGTGGTTGTAGACTTGTATCAATTATGGCAGAGTTAATATACTTACTTTCTATATTTGCATTATGATGTGCTCTCATGATGTTAGAGATCTATGATATATGATGTAATATGCTCTGTTTGCTATTGTCATGCTTTGA
Organism: Torreya grandis; assembly: GCA_037957365.1. NCBI lineage: Eukaryota > Viridiplantae > Streptophyta > Pinopsida > Cupressales > Taxaceae > Torreya > Torreya grandis. The sequence goes on from JARHVA010000011.1 coordinate 4,468,618, forward strand.
GTACTTCATATGATATTTTTTAGATTCTCATGGTGTAATCTATTTTTTGTATTTGTTTATTTTTAAAAAATCATGTATTTGTAGTTGGATCTTAGTGGGGATGTTACAAATAACATATGAAATAGTGAGATAACTAATAAGATCATAGTCTACTCGAGCAAGATATGAAATTCACCCCCTTAAAGGAGGAATCATCCCCAGGGACCACAAAAAAGATGGATAATATTATTTGAAAAGACTTTCATCTTCTCAAGTTGCACTATACTCCCTCAACTGATCCCATTGGACTAAAACTTACTGAATTTTTCTTTTCCACAAATGAACATTGAGATGGGACAAGATCCTGATGGGGTGCAATAGAATAATCTCCTCTTATACCACTTGGATATTATTCTAGTCCATCACATGAGAGGGATTAGAATATTTACACAATAATGCCACATGAAACACATCATGCATTTTTGAGAGAGAGGAAGAGCTAGAAATTAGGTGACAAAACTAATTTTTTCCACTATGTCAAATAGACCAACACATCATGGAGCAAGTTTGGATGCCTTGCCAATCTTTATTGAGTTATTATGAGGTCTAACTCATAAGAATAATTTATCATGCACCTTAAATTCTCTCGGTGATCTTTTCAGATCAATGTAGCTCTTTTTCCTATCAAAGGAAGCTTTGAGCCTTTGTTTAATAAGAGTCATTTGCTCATCACACTCATGAAGAATTTCTAGACCAGTAATGATGCATTTTTCCAAACCATCCTAGCCAAGTGGATTTCTATACCTTCACCCATAAAGGGATTCAAAAGATGCCATTTTTATAATATAATTATAGGTGTTATTAGTTTCAGGATGGTATGTTGAACTAAAGTTCATCTTTGTCCCAAAATTTGACATTAAGGTTTGCTAAAAATGTGAATTAATTTTTTTTTCCCTATAAAATATAATGACTTTGGGAACACCATGAAGGCAAACAACATCATTCATAAATTTTTTGGTAAACATATGAACATCATGAATGAGGTTTCTAGCAATGAAATGGGCAATTTTGGTGAACTTATCAATCACCGATAGGATTGTATCATGCCTACCTCAAGATTTGAGTAGTCCAAAAATGAAATCCATGGAGATTACAACCCATTTTACTTTTGAAACATGGTGAGGATTCAACATTCATCATGGATGGCATTATTTAGCCTTAACACACTAACATTCCAAGCATTTTTCTATAAAGACAACAACATAATTCTTTAAACCAAGCCAAAAATATAGCCTTTCTAGCTCGTGTCTCATCTTGGTGACACTTCGGTGAGGAAATGAGGTGTTGAATGCACTTCATTCAAAATTTTATCCCTCAAATTTTTAGGATTTGGAACAAAAATCTTTCCTTGGTGTCTTGAAATTCCATATGAATCCAAGAAATATTTTTCTACAACTTTTGCCATAGGTTCATTGACTAGCTCAATAATATTCTTACTACATTCAAGGTTAGTTTGTGTTATTCCAATACAATAGTATTGAGATTAGACCTTGGTACTAAAATTTTAACCAAATAGTCCTTAAGTTGATTTCATTAACCACTCTATTTTCTTTGTCTTTGATAAATGAAATGTTAGTATAAAAGTTACTGATGAATCCCATCCACCTTTGGTTCTTGACATTCAACTCATCTTGGGATAACATATGTACAAGGTTGTGGTGATCAAATTTCACCTTAAAGTGCTTCCCAAGCAGAAAATACCTCTATTGCTAAAGAACATGCACCACAATAACCAATTCAAAATCATGAGTTGGATAGTTCTACTCATGGATTTTGAGCTTATGTGATTGATATGAAATAACTTTACCATCTTGAGTCAAAATGGCTCCAATGCCCACTTTACAAACATCAACCTAGATCTCAAAATTTCCACTAGGATCTGGTATAATAAGAAATAGATATGAAATTAACTCTTTCAACTTTAGGAAGACTTTCTTGCATTGGGGAGACCACACAAACCTTCTCCCTTTCTTCTATAGAGAAGCGATGGGGCTAGTAATTCTATAATTTTTTTCAATAAACCTTCTATAATAGCCTACTAAACCCTTGAAGTTGAGCACTTCATGCAGGTTTTTATGAGATGGCCACTCCCTTATGGCCCTAATTTTTATAGAGTCCATTAAAAGACCTTCCCTAGAGATGATGTGTCCCAAATAATGAATCTCACTTTGGTAAAATGAGATTTTAGACAAATTTCCAAACAAATTATGTTGCCTTAGTCTTTGTAAGACTAAGTGTAAATGTTGTAAGCAGGCTTTCTCATTCTTGGAAAAAACTAGAATGTCATCGATGAACACTAACACAAAGTGATAAAGAAAATCCTGGAACACATTGTTCATTATATTCATAAAGGTATCAATAATATTGGTTAAATTGAATGGCATATCCCTAACATAATGACCATACCTTATTCTAAAATTTATCTTATGCACATTTTCATTCTTGATGCGAAGTTGATGATACCCCGATTGAAGATCAATTTTATAAAACATAACAACACCTTTCATTTGATCAAAAAGATTATCAATTCTTGGTATGGGGCATTCATTCTTGATAGTAACCTTATTCAACATTCAATGGTCAATACAGAGCCTCAAGATGTCATCTTTATTCTTAACAAAGATAATTGGGGCTCCCCAAGGTGAGACACTCAACCTAATCAATGCTTTTTCCAGTAGCTCTTACATCTAAATTTTAAATTCCCTTATATTAGCTACATTCATCTAATATGGGAATTTGAATGTAGGTGTTGATCTTGGTACTATATAAATAGTGAAATCAAACTCCCTCAATGGAGGCAAGCTCGAAAATTCTTCAAGAAACACATATTTGAACTCCCTTAATACAAGATAGTCTTTTAATATGGGTTCCTTCTCCTTTGAGAGATCATTTAATTACATCATGTATAATTTGTACCCCTTTCTAGTAGATCCTTTTAGATGCAATGTTGATAAAATATTTTTGGACACATAGTTCATTATGCCTTGCAGTTCCACCAGATTACCCAAATTATCAAGGAATTCCACCTTATTGATGAAATAATCAAGATTTTATTGATGTTATTATAGCCAATCCATGCTCAAAATCAGGTCATTGAAATAACCCAAAAAAATTCTCAGCATCATTACTTTCAGAGCTTAAAGCATGACTATGGGTAGGGGCCGCTATGCCTAGGTCTATTATGCATAATTAACTCTTCAAATTTCATTACAATTTATCATGACCCATAACCAAAGTTATGTACATATAACCCTTAATTAAGGTAATTACCTCTAAAATATTCTATGGAAGAGAACAATGCCTCGTGGAGTTTACATATAGCTTGGGGCATATCTGTGTGTGGGTTCATAATGATAAGCTCTGAACAATATGGGGGTACTCATTTCCCTAATAAGACCACTTAGGTGTCCATACCTTACCTAAGAGACTCACATCTAGATAAATATGGTTATCGGCTAGGGTAGGTAATCATCTATTACCAAATCCATGATATTTGAAATATTCTAAAAAGTTTCCTGGCTAACATAAAATATTTACATCATAAGGGGTGGAATATGAAAGTTTCTAGTTATTTATAAGCTGACAACTCCATTCCCAAAATCAAAGAAAATAAATACAACATTTCATACATAGAAGTCAATATTTGTAATGCAGAAGAATCATCATACTAACTAATTTAGTCAATGATTTATTTTAACATATTCAAGGTCAACAAATGGAAGTATACACTCATAAAATCCATAATCATGTTATTAAGATTTAATTTTCTTTAAATATTGTGACATTTATTATAAGCAAGAGACCCTTCTATGGTGCTATCCCCTTATATCATTATACCATGGTATATAATTCTAGGGATCATTGCACAACCATTCCTTCGCTGGGCACTTAACGCAATATAAGATTTATTGACATTACACAAGGAAAATTTACTATTTGTATTTAGACAAATCACAATGATTCTTATCAAGGATAGATGACATCACATAAGTGAACATCTCACCTATTAAATATACCATTGATATACATTGATTAACTCATCTAGTGATGATAATAAACATCATGTAGGTCAAAAACTAGAGTTATAGTCCCTATATTGTTTCCCACTTATCATTTGATAGCTATACACAATAATTAATTAAACATATAAAACTAGATCAATTTCCAATAATCCAATGTTACATTAACTATATTTAATTTATGCCATTACCTTTCTTACATTTTCTCACTAGTTATCTTGACTTGACATGGTTATATATATATATGTAAGTATCTAATTTAGGTAATTCATTACTTGCAATTTCAACATGCATTACAACATTGCATGCTGACAGCACTTAACATTCATATTCCATCACATGTCAAAACATACATAATTATAAAAATAAGCCTTTTTACACAACTTATGTGGAACCTATATAAGTGTGACAATTTCCATTTAAAATCTACAAGCATTACTTTCTTACAAAAATTAGTACGATATCAATCTCATATTTTAGTACACTTTAATTTAATTCACAAATATCACCACTTTAATAATTACCTTCCATATAAAACTTAAACTAAGTAGTATATATGATCTGTACTCAAGATTTCTATATAATAGTCTATGCCACATTAACACCATAAATCAATAACATTTTCATTCCATAACTAAATTTATAACTTGCTAGGGATATTATTTATACAATTATTATGTCAAATTCAAGGTGGAATAAAATTCATAAATTTAATTTCCAGCATACCCCCAACTTGCAACATTCCATCCTCTAAGATAATAACCTAGCTTAAACTCATTTACACTTGGCTTTAAGCATACTAAGTCTTTTTCAAATCAATATGAATAAACTAATGAAATTTACTCTCCTACATATTTCTCAACATGGTCAATAATAGGCCTAACACAATGCATATCAAGTTTGTGTACAAGAAAATCTCATATTTTAGTACACTTTAATTTAATTCACAAATATCACCACTATAATAATTACCTTCCAAATAAAACTTAAACTAAGTAGTATATATGATCTGTACTCAAGATTTCTATAGAATAGTCTATGCCACATTAACACCATAAATCAATAACATTTTCATTCCATAACTAAATTTATAACTTGCTAGGGATATTATTTATACAATTATTATGTCAAATTCAAGGTGGAATAAAATTCATAAATTTAATTTCCAGCATACCCCCAACTTGAAACATTCCATCCTCTAAGATAATAACCTAGCTTAAACTCATTTACACTTGGATTTAAGCATACTAAGTCTTTTTCAAATCAATATGAATAAACTAATGAAATTAAATCTCCTACATATTTCTCAACATGGTCAATAATAGGCCTAACATAATGCATATCAAGTTTGTGTACAAGAATATATAAGTTAACCACATATTTACCTAACTGTGTAACCATAGTCACCAAGCAACAACTATGAATATGTTAAAAATATGCCAACTAAATATTAATAACACAGGTATTATGAATTCAATTGTGCCATGTATTCTAATAATATAATCTAGATTTACAAATAAATACATGAGAATTAAACTTGCCCAATGAACTACTAATCAACATAATTGGAATAAACAACTACGTAAAGAATATAATCCAAGCTGAATATTTCACATAAGCATCTCATTTTTATCTCAACATCCAAGTAATAATATACTATTTAAACTAACACAAAATTATAGGTTGTAATAATTTAACAACAATTAGTGAGGGAAGATTTAACTGTGAGTAAAGCAATTAAGAGCCCAATAACATTGGTAAGATAATATAAATATTTCACCAACTTCGTTAAGTATAACATGTATTAATACCTTTTTACATTATGTATGAATTGCTATAGGAGAAGGATTACATATAGAGATATCCAATATAACTTGTCACAGATGGAGTATTTACCAGATTCTCAATCAAGTAAGAATAATGAATCATGTAAATAACTTGAACCAAGAAAGGATAAGCAATCACCAAGAGATGTTACACACCTGACTAATCTGACCTGACCCATCCTATGAACCCCTCATCGATGGCCCTCACCACCCCAACCATCAGTTAGGCGGTGAAGTCAAACATTCAACCTTTCAAGGCAAGGACATAGTAGCCTTAGATTCATAAGCCATCACATTTATAACTGCAATAGTTACACTCACCACCTAAAAGAAATACATAAACTCACAACCAACACCCAAGGATTAAAGTCAACCACATGAGCATAAACCAAAATATCAAGCTCAACAAAATAAAAATAATGATAATAAAGGGTCAAGTAATGAATAAACACATCCAGGTGATTATCTAATCAAGAGTGTAAAAGAGACAAAACTATTACCAATCACATCAATAACTAACCAACTTCAGATTCATAAAATCCAAGAAAAATAACAACTAAACAGACTTGGCCAAGGTGCCAAAATTATTGAACATAAGTAAAAAAAAACAAGTTAAAAACCCCTAAATCGAGTTGCATTAGCAATATAATGTAAAATGGACCCAACTCAAACAACTAAACCATAACCCATTATTTTATTTTAAAAAAATTGGCTGCCAAGCCCAAACACAACCCATAAAAAAAGTTAAAAGATCCCATCATAGCTTTAAGGGCGTTGCCTAGTTAGGGCATGAACTAAAAAAAATAAAAATGTATTCAAACCAACTCTATAGGAACGTCGAGCCCAAAATGCCATACATAAAAATATATAAATATACAAATGGCCAAGCTTCCAAAATTGAATGGTATTAAAATTTTGCCCATAACTAGAATAAATGGTTAGACGATGACTTTAAAAATGATTAAGAGGCTTTATAGGTTCATCATGAAGTCCTCGTGACTTCCTCATGAACCTGTAAATGCATTATTAATTTTTTTATTATTTAACAAAATAAAAATTGATTTCCAACAGTAAAATGGCATCCAAAAATTCTTATTTAACAATTTTAAATACATTACTTACAACAATATCTACCCTCAAAATTTGAATTTTTCCCCTAATTTTCTTTTTACCAAGACTCCCCTTCTCTCCACTACTCACCCCTCCTTTTATTTCATCCTCCCCAACTTGATTTTCTCCCTCTATTAAGGCATGCATATGTTTTTTTGTGCCTCCATTACTCCTCATGGCTTCCATTTACTCTTAGGGTTTTCTCCAATATCCAACACACCAAAAACACTATCTTTTATGGAAAGTCACTTGATTACCCATTTTGGGTAGAGAGTCAACCCTAGCACCATCATGAGCCGTAAGACGTCCAAGGCTCAACTTTTCTATTAAGTCATAGATGTCAAATGATATCCAAAAGAAAAAAATACAAAACCCAATGCATCAACCTAGATTTGGTCATTATGCATTAGGTGAGTCAAAATCCCACAAACCCCTTGACCATCATGGTCTAACATTTTTTTAAACAACATCATAATGCATGGGGGTCGATTCTTCCCACATAGGGTCCAAGTCAAAAACTATGTGGAAGTCCCAAAACATGCCAAGATGCATAGTCACTTGTGTAGTAAAGGCCCTATGGTGAAAATCGAAGTCACCACGGTTATTCATCGAACAACTTAACCATAATGTAATTAAAAAGGTAAGCAAACAAGACAAAACACAACTCTAAATAATCAGGCCCTTAAGCGGCCAAAATAAAAAGATAAGATAACTAAAATGAAGTAAGATAAGCGGAAGGACAAAACTAACCATTACAACACTAGATAAGACATTACAAGATAATGAAATTGGATACAAAAATAATCACAATCAAGAAGGAAATAATAATAGTGCTTGAATAAGCTCAAACAACAAGTTAAGATAGAAAATAAATACATTAAACAACATTGTAACTACTCATTATGAATAGATGGATTATTACATTTTCATTACATTTTCATCTCATATCCTCCTGCCAATGTTACCCAACTACTTATTACCCCACCCTTTATTGCCCTGATTGTTGAAGTCCACAACCAACTTAACTCATGTACCTATGAATATTGTAGCCATAAAATGTGACATCAATAGCACTTGTTTGTTTAAAAAGATTTATATAAACTAAAATATAATAACATCATAACATAAAATAAATACATATGATGAAATCATCAAATAACAAGAACACAAGATAATGTTACATCATAACATCAAATCATAACCATATGCAAGTATGAGGTAAAGTCTAAATTTAGATAACTAGTAATCACATTCTACTGTGAACACCTAATAAAGTCTATCAAGGGGTCAAAATAATAGGTTGTGATAGTCATATGATATAAGGGGTGATAAAAACATATTTACTTGAGTCTTAATGACCACTAAATCTAGTTGTTTTAGAATGACCACCCTCTTATTAGAGCCAAAATCTACCTCCCATCCTTCTCTCAATTCATTTTTTGTTTGTTTTCCATAATAAATGATAATATCCAATGAAAACCCATAAATTATACATTCATTTTTAATATGAGTTACTTAGAAATCAACATTCTTAGTATCTACAACATGATAGACACAGTGATTAACAAGTTGATTACCCTTTAGTTGTGGGTAATCCTTCTTATAGTGATTATCACCACATTCCCAACATTCCACTATTGTTTGTGGAGGCAAAAAAACATAATTTTCTCCAATGGTAGGGTCATAGGAGTTGGTTTGTTACTAGTTTCAATTTTCATTAGGTTGTCTTGCATAATTTTGAGGTTTATAACCCTTATTGTAGTTTTAAAATTTTCTAGAATTGTTGTTGTACCTAGTAGCATCCTTCTTAGGGTCATATTTTTTGAAATTATTATTATTTTGAGGAATAAAAGTCTTAGGTTTAGCTAATAGTTTGTTGTTTTAATATTATTGTATTGCCTTTTACCAAGACTTCTCTTTCTCCTTTGCACAATGTGCAATTTCTATGGAAGCAACCAAGGTGTTAGGGTTTGTCATGTTGACATCATGCATTAACACTTTGTGTAAGCCCAACTTGAACTTGGTTACCTTGGTTTAATTTTCATGCATATAATTCACATAACGTAAGAGACTAAGGAACTTGTTATCATATTTCAGAACAATCATTGTTCTTTATTTGAGTAGTTAAAATTCAATAATATATTACTCCTTGTAATTTATATTCGGTACCTTTTCATGAATTAAATCTCAAAGGTCTCCCAAGAGAGGGTCATGGGGTAATATCCTTTAAGGTCACACAAGTGGTTCCACCACAAGGTTGCATCACCTACCAATTGGTAAGCTCCTATGTGAGCTTTGATGTTAGAATCCATGTTATGCAAAGTGAAGTACTTTTGTAAATTCACCAACGATGCTTCAATAAGATCAACAATTTTTCACTATAATAGGTAGGTTGATGAAGTTTCTTAGGTTATCTGAAGATGGGATTCTTCACATCATTTTTCCAAGGATTTTCTTTCCTTGGCACCCCTACTCATTCCCTTCTTGCACATTCTCCAAGTTTGCCAAGCTTTAGCCATAGGCTTGAATTTGCACCTGGATGTTATGAATCACACCTAGAATATCAATTGGGATGACATTCTACCCTGCATTGCCTTATGAATTTTTATTAGTGATGACATGATCATATTCAACATGCATATATTCATTATTTCCTTTAATGCCAGTGTTATAAATATTTATATTGACATCATGATTGGTAATGTGATGATCAACGTTGTTGCGTTACACATTCTACTAGCATTACCGCTATGTGAACTATTCTTAACATTACCTTTATTTGCTCATGTATTCACCATCCTAAGAAACACTAATAAATTCTTAGACACATGCTTCCCAAATACCCCTAGTGTAATAACATGGGCTCTGATACCAATGTCATGAACCCCAAAAACCAACCACAAATAGAATTGAGTTCTAGGGTTGTGAGTCTTGAATTTCAACAATTAACCATATGTATTGAAGGTAGTTATAATATTTTTATGATTTAGGTGTTAGGACGATGCATAATTACAATGTGAGAATCAAGTCGGTTAGATATACCTTAATTTTTATTCAACATATACTTATTCATGTGTAAGCATCATCATGCTTCACTAAGGTCACAACAATAATATAATTGCCCACATCCCAACTATGTCGTTTGTTGTTAATGATTATTGATGCTAATATAAAAAACCCATAAGTTTGAATAGATATACAAATGTTAAGGATACATTTATAACATTACAAAAATTAGTTTTTTAAAACTTGATTTATCTCAATACCCTTTGTATAACTTGAGATTAATAAATGCATGACCCACGTCTTCAATAATTTACAAGGGTACATTAATCATATCCAAGCAATTAATTACTAAAAATTGATTTCAATACAAAACATATATTTTTGGAGATTTTAAGACATCACAAATGTTTATTACTAACATGATTATTTATAAAAGCTACAACATCAATAAGTGATGCAAATCATTTAATAGATAAAACAATCTTCCATCACAAGCATTATCTTCTATGAATATTTAATATGTGAAATATAGATCCAAGGAGGACTCTTAATACCCATTCAATTTAGAGAAACATTATTAATGTTAGAGTATGTATTTCATGTGTATTTCTCACATTTTCTAGTGTCTTAACTAGCTATTTTTTCATCTAGTAAGTTCATCTTATGTGAGGATTTATCCCACATAGGCCAATTTAACTAGTTCAATATTTCGCCTTGCCTATATAAGGAAGTGCTTTTCTTTGTACTAGCATACTTTTTATGCTTCATTTATGAATAATATATGATTTGCCTTATTTTTTCATATCATATCTATAGCTTCCTTTATGATGTTTTGTTGCCAACACTTTAGATTCTTGGGTTGGAATGCCTTTACCATTCCTAACATGGTACTAGAGCCCTGAAGAAGTTACAACCATCCATTAGCTTGCATTTTAGATCATTTTATTACAATTCCCTCTTGTCACTGCTTCTTCCCTTTTTGCAAAGAAGAAGCGTATAAGAGAGTGTACGAGGAGATCTTGTTGCCCTTTGTTGTCCCTTTTTAGATTTTTTAAAGATTTTGTTGTTTTTTGAAGCTTTTGTTGCTTTTGAGATAGTGAAAGTGTCGTAGTCTCTTTGTTTGCTTTAGATCTAATCTAAGAGTTTTTATTTTGTTATAAGATATGCAAGCTTGTTTATGTTCAAGAAAATAAAGGCGTGGAGGTCATGGTTTTGCTGTTGCATTAGATCTAAGAGTTAAGCATTGTGATTTTTAACTTTGTGCTTTTCTTATCTAAGTTTTCTTTTGTATGTCATTGGCCTCTTTTTTGATCTGTAGCATTGAGATATTGGAGTCTTGGGGATCAACTTATTCTTACCTTAGTACTTTGAATCTGCATTTTCTATCAAACTAAGGCATTTTTTCTCAGCTTTGATCTGCTTGTAAAAGTTTGGTGTTGAGATCAAAAGTTTGGATTTCATATCTGATCTTGGCATGGAAGAAAATAGTAACTATTAAAAAGAGTGGCATTTGAGAGAAGAGTTGAAGGATCTAAGAGCTTGTCATTAAAATTATTTATTGTTACATTTTAGATTTGTCTCACTTTGAAATCATCATTTTCCACTATTGCATTAAAGTTTGGTGCCATTCTTTTTCTCTCAAATTTGCCTTCTTTAATATGTTAAAACTTATGGGCTGAGCATTGAACTCTGCTCATAGGCATTTTTTGAGAGCTAGGCACTTTTACTTGGATTTTCTACTACTATGTTTAAAGACTAGATCTACCTTCTTACCTACAAGTGTCCAAATCTACTAGCTAGGGTGTCCTTTTCTACATTGGCACCTCCTTTTCTTTCAAGGATTTGATCAGATTTAAAGAAAACTTGACATTGGGTTTTTTTGACTAATATAGATCTACTAGTTTACATCTTTTAGAAGGATTTGGAGCAAAGACAATAGTAAACTTTCGCTTTTATCTCTTAAAAACCGTTAGTTTCATTCATTTTTTGCTTTTACAAGCTGATTTCTTGCCTCAAGTGGAAGCACTATTCGCTTGCATGAGTATAGCATTAACCAAGAGGATTTTTTTTCACATTAGTTGGCATTTCTGAGTCTGTGGTTTAATTTTGGTTCTAACGACTAGTTAGATGACTATGTTCTTTTTTGATTTGGTCTCAAAACCAGTTTGTAGTGTTTTTAATTATTTTGACTCATTTTATGGGAAATCATAATGCTTGTAAATGTTGAACCGTAACTCAGATTTGAGTTCTATTTTTGTCAAAAATGCATTATTTTTTATTCTCTATCCATTGGTGTCATTAATTTGTAAAAATGCACTATTTTTTATAAAGTGCCAAATTGGGGGGGGTCTTATAATACAATCTTTTATGGGGTTGTCTTGGTGTCGATTTTAAGCACCCTTTGCATTCTTTCTGATCTTTGGTGATTAGTTAACATGGATTCTACTTCTGGTTTCGACCATTATGAGCCTTTGAATATACATAATCACCACACATAGAGACCTCAAATAGAAACAATCATAAAGTCCTAAGGATTATGGTCCTTAATGAACGAAACACAACCATAGTTTACACATGAATTTGAAAAATTTCATGATCAATGTAAGTTTGAAGAGTGTATGGGCTTGATTGGGGGATATGTGAGTGATAGTCTTTTTATTCATTTTTATGGATGTGATTCCCCATTCAAAATGTGGACTAAGTTAAAGGGTTTGTTTGGGAAAGTAGATCGCTTGAGAGCAATGGAACTTGAAGTGGAGCTTACTTCACTAAACCCAGATGAATTTGCCTCTATTGTAGACTAACTCACTAAGTTCACGCATTTGTTGACATAGTTTAATGGGAGTGGATGAATTAAAAAGGATGAAGAGTGTGTATACTTTATCTTGTCTAGGTTGAGTGGCCCATTCTAAATCTTTTCTTCTACCTTTTTATTTAGTATGGATGAATTGGGTACCACATTCAAAATGTCAGATCTAGAGTCATTTTGTGAGAGACTTATTGTTGGCTGATTTTGGCCTACATATGGAAATTTGCCTAGATGGATCAGTTTTTTCGAGGTCTTAGTATGGAGTGGTCAACTGAGTAGAGTTCTAGATGGAATGAGTGGATATGAAGTGAGAGAAGATCACATATTACTTAAAAATCTTTTGAAACACTTTAAGCAAGCTTAAAGTACAATTTTTTGATCTTTGGGAAGCAGGGTTGGAAACAAGTCTAGGATTGATCTGAGGGAAAGATCTGAGTAGGTCTTCATTGTGTCTAAGTAGTTTAAGGTCATGGGCGAGTTTTCACAAGCCTCAAAAAATCATTAGAGATTTCAAGGATTAGACAAAAGCTCACAGAATAAGCCTAAGTAAGCTAAACCATCTTGCACGTCATGCATAAATGAATAGGTTGGTTTACTTGTATATTTTATAAGTATGCTCAGAAATCCTCTCAGAGCTGATGGATCACATAGAATAAATGACCTTCATGCCTTGATCTTTATTTGAAAATTTCATGTCTTGATGAGTTCTCTATCTCAAGATATAAGTCTTCAAAGTTAAGCTTACAAAATGAAATGTTTGCACAAATGTCAAAATTTAGCCACAACAAATAACTGTTGGGTTCCAAAATGTGATGGGCATGTGGACATAAATGATGGGTGCATAGACATCAAAATTAAACCATAAAAAATAAATGTTTGGATTTAATAATCCTCAGACATTTGCACAGATGTCAAAGATGGGCACATGGACATTAAAGATGAGTGCACAAACATCAAAGATGAGCACACAAACGTCAAATATGGACCTTGTGAAATAACCATTTAGATTCAAAAATAAAATCCAATGTTTCACATTCAATCCAAAATAAGATGCATTGATGCATGTTGATTGAGAAATCAAGTGGGCCCAAATAGATCTATTGCTCATGTTCAATCGTACATCTTAGATCCATGATGCGAGCAAGGTCAATAAGTAAACAGGCTCAAGTCAATATCAACAACCAATAAATAAAGGTGAGCCGAAGAGCTTTTCCATTAGAGCTCAAAGAAGTAGTTTTCAACCAAGGTAAGTAGATACATGGAGCCAAGCTTGAAAATGACTAAAGTCAAACCAAAATATATATTTCAAAGGTCACTTTCACCATTAGAGTTTGGTCTCGACCTCTAGTTTGAAGGTTTAGAACCTGTCAACCCAATTCTTAAGGTGATAGTATTATTTTATGACTGTGATCTTTGCTCTTTAAAGAAGGATCTATGCATGCACGAGTTCTCAGCTTTCATAGGGTCCAGAGGTAGGATAGGTATATTTAGACCTAATATAGAGAACATTAAGGAAGATATGTGATGTATAGACTTCACATCGATAAATAACTATAATAAAAACCAATAAAAGAGATTGATTTTCAACCTATAATAGACCTATGATTAGATATTGAGTAGGGGCATATATGAATGGTTATGGAGAGGTGTCTCATCTTCCAATATGATCCCAACTATGACATACAACCGATAAGAGTAGGATTTGGCATATCTTTGTCAAGTACATGGGTATAAGGACCTTGCCCTCATAATGAACTAAGTGGAGATGGCATATAAGATCATAACAAAGAGATCTGGGGATTGGAGTAGCACAATGGAACATCTAATGTTGTTTAGAAGCTTTGAGGATCTTCCCTCCTAGTAAGGATTATGACTCATCAGCTACAAAATAAACACTTGTCTTCAAGTGCATTTCTCAGTCAATGAGAAGAAATTAAAGATTTTAGGACAAATGAAGGCTAGCTTGTTGATGAAGGATTAGTCCTAATTGGATAAAATATGGTTTAGAATTCAAGAAATGTGGTAGCAATTTAATGATTGTTTTATGTTCTCATGCTCCCCTTCTTCTCTCGCCCCCCTTTTTCTCCTATATCTCCCATTCTTTTCCATTTTTTGGAGGCTCTCTCTAGGATTTTATAAAGACACTCTCTCACTTTTGATATGAAGTTCTCTTAATTCTATAAGAATGGAGACTCTCATTTTGATAAGGCTAGACCCTGTCAAAACTTGTATGAAAGACCTCTTGAAGATAATAAAGACTTTCTTTACCTATCTCTTTCTTTTGAACTATTTAGTAAGCTTGTGCATGATGACATTGTAAAGGAGAATCTTCCATGCCCATTGTCCTCCTTTCTTTATTATTTTAGGGTGTTTCTTAGTTGATTGCAGGTTTGCATTTGTGTTATTTTTGCCACTAATTTAAGCTTGATGCGAGTCTTATAATTTCTCCTAGATTCATTCATTGCTTCTTGGACCTAATGCATGAAATACTTATGCAATTATCTTGGGTTTGAGATTGTGTGAGCTAGTATTCTCTTATGATTCTTCAGTGTATGTTGCATGCTTATGTGAGTTCTCACTTAATCTGGTGTATCACCTTGTTAGCTTTTTAAAGATCCCTTTTCCCCTTTATAACCCTTTTCCCTATGCAAACATTAGTCTAGGTGATCCATCAAGAGGAAACCAACCTTCTTTGGAGGTTCAACCCAATCATAGGTTACCCACATCCTAGGGTTGTTGCCATTGTGTAGCTCAATTGGAGAGAGCCCAAAGAACCCTCTCCAAGGGTATAAATTGATGCCATAATAGTTTCAAGCACATCTGGTGGGACTATAATTAAAAGAATATTGGTCAAAGTTTGATGTTTGTTTGATCAATTTGCAATAGTTATAGCTTCCAAGAAACAACATCTGGTGACTCCAAAAGAAGATCCAACATTCTAGTAGCAGAACGGTGACTAATCTCATATCAAAGGTGATTACAAGGTCAACTTCTAAAGGTATCCCTTTGATTTTTTTAATCTGCCTTCAAATTCAATCAAAAGGTTAATGTTTACTAATACACACCCATATAAAGCTAGCTTTGTTACTAAATCAATTTCAAGTCCTACCCCTATAAGAAGACATTTATTAAACCCTTTGATTGCTATGGTAGCACCTAAAACTTTTGTGGTTTTTAATGGCCAAAGTCCTTGGGCCCTCCCTTAATATGATCCTATTCCAGTAACAACTCTTAAAAGTGTCCCTTATTTTGCTGAAGACCAAGCTACAACCCCTTCTGAACACCTCATAGATATATCCATATTCTACAACATTCATGATATCAATGAGAAAAATATAGCATTTAGGTTATTAGCCATCTCTTTTCAAGGTAAGGCCTTATATTGGTATATAAACCTTGTTACTAATTTCATTTCCACATGGGACCAATTAGGAGATGCTTTGTGTAAAATATTTGAAGATAAAAGTGACCATTTGTCACTTATAGAGTAGTTGACCACAATAAAAAGAGCCCCCCATGAAGTCATGCAAGACTTCAATATAAGGTTCTAAAAAACTTGGGACAAAATCCCAGTCTCTATTAAGCTTACCCCTAACTTTCCCTTCCTCTACTATTTGAAGGCCCTAAAAAGTGGCATTGTAGTAATGATCCAGTCCATAGGAGGGAACATATTTCCAAATACATGTGAGGTGGAAATCAGAGTAGAAAATTATCTAGTGTAGGCTGGCAAGCTTACGCCTAGACCACCCATGCCTTTATTCCTTGAGATTAGACCATCCCCAATTTCTATTCCTCCCCATGATGTATTTACTCTTGTGCCTACAATTGCTGTTATACCCTCACCAAAGCAAGAAAATGCTTACAATAGTCAATCTAGTGATTCCTCATAACATAGGAACTTTTAAGAGCTTGAGAGCATGTTTTAGTCTTTGAAAAATAAGCTAGTGAATGTTAAGAGGCAACAAGCTTTTAATAGACGTTATCAAGCTTCATACAAACTTCATCAACAATCTTATCAAGAAAATAGGCCACCCTATAAAATAAACTTCCAAGGCCAAGGCCAAGATCAAGGGTAGGGATAAGGGCAACCTAGCTACAATAGATAGAACAACTATAATCCAAATGGTGCAAGCACTTCCAACACTTTAGTCCCAATATAGAAAAAATTTTCTCAAGACGCTGAGGGTATCATGCTTTGGAATCAGTCTTTTAGGCAATCCATTATTCCAACCACTGATTTCACTCAAGCTTTTAATGATCAGTGGCAATAGGCTGCCAAATATGGGTATAATTAAGCTCTCATGGCTCATAACATAAAGGTACCCATGATGACAAAACCAGAGGAGCCTCAGAAAATTCAAGGGCTAATCAAGGACCAAGCCAGTTGGGTGTTATAATGGTGAATTATGAGTAATAAGATTGTTATGCATTCAATCAATAGGAGATTTTTAGCTAGGCATACATCGCAATGACAATAAATATAAGGTTTAAAAGAAGGAACATGGATGGTAATCAGGAAGCAATTAAGGAGCCTCATACCATTACTCCTTCAATATCAAAGCCAAATGGATCTACTAATGCCCCAAAGGTTCAAATATCTCTAAGGAATCAAAATTAGGGGAATGTCTTTGTCCCTCAAAACTCACAAACTCAAGGTGCAATTGTGGCTCCCAAAGCACAACCAAAGGTTGGTGGTTCACCCATCAACATTATGGAACAAATGAAGAAATATAATGTGAGTGTGCCAATGTGGATATGCTCTCCATTCTTGGTTAGGTAGACATTCTTCAAGAAGGGTTTTCCAAGATTAATGTTTCACCAATTGTGGGTAAGCCATCAAACAATTTAAATGAAGTTCTCACCAATACAATCAAAGGACCTAGTGAAGGGAAATCAAGTAAGATGGTCAAAACTCCTCCCTTCTACATTTGAGGAATCATTGGTGATTATTTAGTGCACAATTACTTGGTATATAATGGGGCTAGTACCTCATTAATGCCAGAGTCCATAGTTGATCAACTTGGTCTAAACTATGAGCCCCAATCTAAATGAGTGTTGTAGCTTGGTGGTTCTTCCACCAAGCCATTTGGTATCATTAGAGACCTAAAATCTACCCTAACCTTGCCTGTTTGTCCTAGTCTCTCAGTGGTTTAATACTTATTGATCCTTGATGTGCCTCCTCATTTGGCCATATGCCTATTTAGGGATTTCACTGCAAAGATCAGAGGTTATCTTGAAACAAATTGGTCATACATGGAATTCATAACAAGATATGGAACCAAGGTATCTATTAAGGTTTAAACCATTGCATAATTCCACATAGAGCCTTATGGGCCAGAAAACATAACCCTCAATTACACCATTCTTGATGAGGATGAAGATATGGTTGGTCAAGAATTAAACACCCACCCTAAGGAGATACCAAACATGTTCTTGGATGAACTATGGAATGACAATCATTTGGTTGATCCCTTGGAAGGATTTGAAGAGAGGGACATGGGTGTCTACTACTTACATAAATAGAATCAGTCCATGCCATCCCTTATTGGACCTCAAGAAGATCCTAATGGCTTATGGAAATTGTTCGTTGATGGTTCATGTAGTAAACATGGAGTGGGTGCAGGTGCAATGCTAGTATGCCCCTCCAATGGCAAGTATTTTTATTCTTATAGGTTTTAGTTCAGTTTCTCCTACAATGTAGCAAAATATGAGGGTCTTATTCATGGCCTTCAATGGGATAGTAAGAGAGGGATCAAGTAGTTGTAATTTTATGGAGATAGTAAGCTGATAGTGCACCAGGTTAGAGGCCAAGATGTCACCAACAACCCTTTGATGAAGTCCTATAAACATAATTTATGGGATATAATTGAGGATTTTGAGGCCTTTAACATCCAAGTAGTACTAGGGAACCAGAACGAACATGCTAATAGGTTGGAAGCTTTGGGAATTCAATTTGATATCCCAAACGAGTTAAAAAAGACCAAGATGTAGCCACATGTTAAAATGGTAGTAGGACCATCAGTGCCTGACAATGAATCTCATTGGCAGGTCTTTGAGAATGACAAATAAATTGCTTGTGTTGCAACAGGGAGCATAATTCTCTTCAATGAACCAAAAAAAGTTTCAACATCAATATGAGGAGCAAATTATTTAGTTGAGATATAACAAGCTTCCTAAAGGGTTTGTCACCCTTCAAGGTTTTTTTCATGAGGGAGATCATATGAAAAAAGATAAGGTAGTGATGTCAACAAGTGAAAAGAACTATGAAAGAGTCCTTATCTTAGAGGATAGGCTCCTCAATCTAGGGAAGGTAAGCACTAAAGCTGAGAAACATGCTTTCATAGAGCTTTGTAAAGAATATGCAAACATCTTTGCTTGGGAGTATAGTGACCTAAGAGGTTTTGATCCCAAACTAGCCCAACACACTATAAAACTAGAGGCTAATGCCAAAACTATCATGTAAAAGCATAGGCCTATAAACCCCAGAATAGAAGATCTTATGAGGAAAGAATTGACAAAGTCAATTGAATCCAAGATCATCTTTCCCATTAATCACTCCTCATGGGTAACCAATTTGGTACATGTGAGGAAGAGGAGTGGAGAGATCAGATTATGTGTTGACTTTAGGAATATGAATAGGGTCTCTTTGAAAGATCACTACCCCTTGCTATCCATGGAGCAACTACTTCGGATAGTTGTTGGTTTATAATGTTTTTCCCTTTTGGATGGGTATCGAGGTTACAACCAAGTGCTGGTGAGAGAGGAAGATCAGTATAAGACTGCCTCCACTACAAAGTGAGGCACATATGCTTACCAAAAGATGCCTTTTGGATTGCCAAATGTTGGGGTCACCTTCCAAAGAGCCATGGACATGGATTTTTTAAGGGTTGATGAATCATATGGTACTAGTTTACTTGGATGACATCATAGTTTTCTCCAAGGATTCTAGTGAGCACATGGATCATCTAAGGTTAATATTCCAAAAATGTAGAGAGCATGGGATCTCTTTAAATCCCAAGAAATGTGTGTTTGTTGTTCATGAAGGCAAACTTTTCGGTCATATTGTCTAAAAGGAAGGGTTATCCATTGACCTTGATAGAATAAGTGCTATTTTAGCACTCTCTTTACCTAATCACAAGAAAGTAATCTAAAGCTTTCTTGGGAAGATAAAATTTGTGAGAAGGTTTATACCTAGTTTTGCAAACTTGGTCAAACTCATCACTACCATGCTAAAGAAGATTCAAGTGTTTGCTTGGTCAAATGAAGGTAAATTAGCTTTTGAAGCCATCAAAAAAGCCATTGCCCAAGCAACCTCATTTATAAATTCTAAATTCTCAAAGGATTTTATATTATATACCTTTTCCAATGTTGACAACATATCAACTATGCTGATGTAGAAGAATGGTGGAGGACTTGAAAAACCAATTGCCTTTTTTAGTCAAGGGCTTGAGGGGCATGAGGTGAGGTACACTTTTATAAAAAAGTATTTTATTTTAGCCTTAAAAATTTTAGGCCAATGTTTTCTAATAATAATATCCATCCTATGGTGTCTCATCTTGGAGTTAGGTAATTCCTCTTTAACAAAGACTTGAAAGAGAACAGAGCAGGTTGGATTACCAAGGTCATGGAGTATGATGTGGAGATTGAAGTCACCAAGCTAGTAAGAGGAAAAGGCTTATATGAACATATGGTAGATGACCTTTAAGAATGCAAAGAAGTTATTTTGGTGACACAAGACAACTCACAAACAAATGCATCTCCACCTCACAACAATTATCTCTAAGACATGGCATATTTATTGATGATAGGAGAATGCCCTCAAGATTTGGACAAATTAAAAAAAGGTATTTTAGGCTTTAATCCATACCTTGTCCATTACTTAACTATGTTTTTTTTTAGGAGGGACCTCAATGGGGTACTACTTAGGTACATTAATGATAATCAAGTGATAAAGCTCTTGGAGCAGTTTCATGATGGACCTGTAGGAGGCCATTTTGCTCCAAGAACAACAATAACAAAAGTAATGAGAGTTGGTTATTAATGACCCAACCTTTTTAAAGATGCCTATGCATGGGTTAGGAAATGTTAGAAGTGTGTTCTATTTGTAAGAAATAAGAGATTAGCAGCCCTCCCTCTTAACCCAATCTAGGTGAAACAACCCTTCATGCAGTGTGGTTTGAATTTCATAAGAGTGATCAATCCACCTTCAAGTGTAAGGTATAAATGGGTGATCACTAATAAAAACTACTTCACCAAGTGGGTGGAGGTAATTGCTTTAAAAGAGGCCAATGAAATAATAGTATTGGACTTCTATGACAACATAGTAATCAGGTTTGGTGTCTTAGCTACCATAATTTTAGATAATGCTTTAGCATTTGTTGGTATGAAGATAAGTGAATGGGCATTCAAGCTAGGCATCTACCTCAACACATTCTCCAATTACTACCCCCAAGGTAATGTATTGGCAGAGTCTACAAATAAGAACTTGTTATGGATTATCAAGATAACTATGGATAAAAATCAGAGAATGTGGCATACAAAGCTAAAGACAACCTTATGGGCTGACAGAGAGACTCCAAAAGTTATCATTATTAATTTTCCATAAGCCCTTGTATATGGAAGGGAATCCAAATTTCCCATTTCTCTTAAATAACCTACATTGTAGTTTTCCCATTAGCTTGAGTTGATGGAGAGCGAGCATATGAGCGTAAAGATAATAGAGCTCATGGAGCTTGAAAAAACTAGGGACCTTGCAATGAAGACATTGGAGTCACACCAAGCTTAGGTAAAAAAAACCTTTGACAAGTGAGCTACAGGAAGGGACTTCAAGGAAAGGGACTTAGTCCTCAGGTGAGACTCAAATAAGGCTAATCCATGCAACCATATAAAGTTTAACAACTTATGGAGTGGTCTTTATTTGATCCATGGATGCAAACAACATAATGCTTTTCAGCTTGC
Organism: Torreya grandis; assembly: GCA_037957365.1. NCBI lineage: Eukaryota > Viridiplantae > Streptophyta > Pinopsida > Cupressales > Taxaceae > Torreya > Torreya grandis. The sequence goes on from JARHVA010000011.1 coordinate 4,490,385, forward strand.
CCTACTGGATGGAGAGGTATTACCCATCCCAATCAATGGCATCCATTTAAAGCCTTGTTATTATAAGATTCTTCATTTATTGTATGATATTTTAACATATTAAAATCATTTTTCATGCTTTCCTCTAAGTGCTTTGAGCACATTTCCTTTCAATTATGTGTTTCCCTTTCAATAAGTGCCTGTGGCACAGTGGTTTATTTTTCTCTTTTATTCCCTTTTTACTTCAAAAGGAAGGTTTCAAAAAGGGTCAGCCTTCTATCAATATAACAAAAAAATTAGTTGGGAAGAAATTTTGAGACTCCATGCCCAATGGATCAGTTCAAGGTTACTAATCTCTTACATAGTAGGCATGCAACCCTAGGATGTCACCAGAAATGTTGGCCAATTTTGGCCTACATATATAAATTGACCTAGATGGATCAATTTCTAGAAGTCTTGGTATGTAGTGGTCAACTGAGAAAAGTTCTGGATGGAATGATAGGATCTGAATTGAGAGAAGAAGATCACATATTGCTTACAAATATTTTGAAACACTTGATGCAAGCTTAAAGTGTAATTTTTTGATCTTTAGAAAGTAGGCTTGTAAACAAGTTTAAGATTAATCTTTAAGGGAAAATCCGAGCAGGTATTCATGGTGTCTGAGTAGTTCAAGGTCATGGGAAAGTTTACACAAGCCTCAAAAAATCATTGAAGCTTTCAAGGATCGGGAAAAAAATCAACACAAGTCTAAGTAAGCCAGACCATCTTGCATGTCACACATAAATGAACAGGTTGGTTTACTTGTACATTTTATAAGTAGACTCAAAGAGCCTCTTAGAGCCAAAGGAACACGTGAAATCAATGTCCTTCATGATTTGATCTTTCTCTAAAAATTTCATGTCTCGATGAGTTATTTATCATAATCTATAAGTCTTCAAAGTTTAGCTTACAGAATGAAATGTTTGTGTAGACATCAAAATTAAGTCACAACACATAACTGTTGGGGTCCAAAATGTGATGGTCATGTAGACATCAATGATGGGTGTATGGATGTCAAAATTAATCCATAAAAAATAACCATTTGGATTTAAAAATCCTTAGATGTTCGTATGGATGTCAAAGATGGGTACATAGACGTCAAAGATGGGCATGCATATGTCAAATTTGGGCCTCGTGAAATAACCATTTAGATTCAAAAGGAAGATCTAACGATTTGTGTTCAATCCAAAATAAGATCCAATGGTGTGTGGTGACCAACAAATCAAGTGGGCCCAAATAGATCTATGGCTCATGTTTAATCATACATATTTGATTGATGGTGTGAGCAAAGTCAATAAGTCAATAGGTTCAAGTCACTATCGATAGCCAATGAACAAAGGCAAGCCTAGGAGCTTTTCCATTAGAGGTCAAAGAAGTAGTTTTTGACCAAGGCAAGTAGATACATGGAACCAATCTAAAAAATGACTAAGTTTGAACCAAAATAGATATTTCAAAGGACACTTTTGCCATTAGAGTTTAGTCTCAACCTCTGGTTTGAAGGTTTAGAACCTATCAACCTAGTTCTTAAGATGACAATATTTTTTCATGACTGTGATCTTTGGTCATTAAGGAATGATCTGTGCATGCATGAGTTCTTAGCTTCTATAGGGTTTAGAGGCATGATAGGTCTATTTAGACCTAATATAGAGATCAAGAGGGAAGCTATGTGACCTGTAGGTTTCACATCGATATATAGCTATAAGTAAACCAATAAAGGAGATTGGTTTTCACCTGTAATAGACCTATGATCATATATTGAGTAGGGGTAGATATGAATGGTTATGGAGAGGTGTCTCATCTTCTAATATGGTCCTAGTTCAGATAAACAACTACTAAGAGCAAACTTGGGCATAGCTCTATCAAGTATATGGATATAAGGACCTTGTCCTCATAATGAAGCAAGTGGAGATGGCATGGAAGATCATAGCAAAGAGATTTGGGGATTAGAGTAACATAATGGAGCATTTATTTTTGTTCAAAAGCTTTAAGGATCTTCCCTCCTAGTAAAGATCATGACTCATTAGCTATAAAACAAACCTTTGTCTTCTAGTGAATTTCTTAGTCAATGAGAAGAACTTAAAGATTTTGGGATAGATGAAGGTTAACTTATTGATGAAGGATTAGTCCTGATTAGATAAAATATGGTTCAAAATTCAAGAAATGTGGTGGTATTTCATTTATTATTTTATGTACTCATGCTCCCTTCTTCTCTTACCCCCATTTTTTCCTATATCCCCCATTCTTTCCCATTTTTTAGAGGCTCTATATGGGATTTTAGAAGGACACTCTCTCACTTTTGATAAGAAGTTCTCTCAATTTTGTAAGAGCAGAGACTCTCATTTTGATAAGGCTAGACCCTGTCAAAACTTGTATGAAAGACCTCTTAAAGCTAATAAAGATTTTGTTTACCTATCTTTTGCTTTTGAAATGTTTAGTAAGCTTGTGCATGATGGCATTGTGAATAATAATCTTCCATGTCCATTTTCCTCCTTTATTGACTATTTTAGGGTGTTTCCTAGTTGATTGTAGGTCTGCATTTATGTTCTTTATACAATTAATGTAAGCTTTATGTGAGTCTTATAATTCCTCTTGGCTTCATCCATTGCTTATTAGACCTAGTGCATGAAATACTTATGCAATTAGCTAGGGTTTGAGATTGTGTGAGATAATACTATCTTATACTTATTCAGTGTATGTTTCATGCTTGTGTGAGTTCTTACTTAATTTGGCGTATTACCTTGTTAGCCTTCTTAGTAGCCCTTTCCCTCTTTCTAACCCTTTTGCTTATGCAAACATTAGTCTAGATGATCCATCAAAAGGAAGTTGGCCTTCTCTGGAGGTTTAGCCCCATCATAGGTTACCCACATCCTAGGGTTATTCCCATTATGTAACTCAATTGGAGAGAGCCTGAAGAACCCTCTATAAGTGTGAAAATTGATGCTATAAAATTTATTAGGGAGGAATGCAAATTGTCTCACCTTGAGTCTTCCACCTCTCAAAAGGCATTAGTGTCCTCACATCCTTAGACTAAGGAAAAATCTAAGGGTAAGAATAAGAACACTCCACCTTAAAATGCACCTAAGCCCACCATTACTACATATAAACCCAAACCATCTTCCAAATTTGAGAATAAGTCTAGCCTATTTTACTCCTATTGTGGGGGGACTGGCCATGAAGAGTCTAGGTATTTTAAAAGACTGCAAATCTTAGAAGATATCATTAGGAAACACAAGATTTATATCTCCACTCCTCTATCACATGAGCATGGGAAAACACTTAATGTTGCTAGGAGATCATAATTACTTATTTCAGACAGTTGGGCTATAGATTCTAGTACTTTACACCATATGACTTCTACCAAGGAGTCCTTTGTATCACTTGGTCTAAGTTCTACTTACAACATTGAGGTTGGAGATTCTTCCTTCATTTATGTTAAGGGAAATGGTGACATACAAATAGATGATGGCTGTATCAATGATGCATTATATGTTCTAGACATCACCACTAATCGACTTTCAATTTATAAAATTTACCATTCTGGTCAGGTGTGACTTTCACACCATAAAGTGCTGAAGTTCAAGTTTTGTTAGAGCCACACACATTTATTACATAGGGTGTTGTTGATCATAATTCTCAAATTTACTATTTTTAGGGTTTTGATGATACTCCTCATTTAGGGATGTATTTAGTTTCTCATGTAGATTCTAAGAGTAGGCTTTAGCATGAGAGATTTGGACACCTAAACTATAGATATTTGAAGGAGTTGAGAACTCACAATATGGTAGAGGGTTTTCCTATAGTTTCATGTCTTGAGGGTTTTCCTATAGTTTCATGTCTTGATGGAGTCTACCTTGATTGTGCATTGGAGAAACAACACCAGGATTTATTTCCTAAGGGCATGTCCATGAGAAATTCTTCACCACTTGAGCTTGTGCATAGTGATTTGATGGTCTTTCCTACTCCTTTTAACGGAGCTAAGTATGCACTTAAATTCATTGATAATTTATCAAGGCGTACTTGGGTTTGTTTCCTCAAGTATAAGAGTGATGTTTTTTATCACTTCAAAGTATTTAAGGTGTTGGTCGAGAAACACTCATTGAGTTGCATCAAGAACCTTCATATAGACAATGGAGGGGAGTACTTCAGTCGAGAATTCTTTGTTTTTTGTTAATCCATGGTATTGTTCACCAGCATTCTATTGCACATACTCCATAGCAAAATGGCTTGGTAGAAACGAAGAACCAAAATTTTTAGGAGATGGTTAACTACATGATTCATTCATGGGATTTACCTCCCATTAATTAGGTAGAGACAATTAATTGTGTGAACTATATTCAAAACCACACACCACATTGAGCACTTAAGCATATGACTCTAAAGGAGCCTTGGTTTGAAACCAAGGCTGATGTCTCATTTTTCTGAGTCTTTGGTAGCCTTGCTTGGGTGTTTGTACCAGAGAAGAAAAGGAAAACATTAGAAAAGAAGAACCAACCTTTGATTTTTATAGGGTATTATGAGGACATGAGAGCTTATCATATTTTATATCCTTATACTCATGATGTTCATTTTTTTATCTCATATACAGTTTGATGAGCACTCCATATCTCATGACTGTTTATATTATTCCATGCCTACTTCTTATTTTGATGATTCACCTCCTCTCAAGGATTCATTCTTTGAGGAGCTAGTTGAGGAGATTCCTAAGGAGGTTATACAAGATGAGGATCTTATTCACACAAATGTTCTAACTATGCCTAGGTGGATCATACTATAGTTGCTAATGCAACACCATTCATATAGGATATTCCACCTACTTGACATCATCATACACATTCTACACTTTTATGTCAGTCATTCTCTGGGGATCTAGAGTCTTTTTCACATGCTCATGGGATATAGGAGTTGGATGATGTGATGACAGATGAGTATTCTTCACTGATGAAGAATCACACTTGGGATTTGGTCACTCTTCCTAAGGTAAGAAAGTTTGTTAGGTGCAAATGTATTTACTGCACCAAGTATCCATTTGATGGGTGCATTAACAAGAATAAGGCATGTATTATTGTAAAAGTATTATCACAAGTTGAAGGTATTGATTACTCTGAGAATTTTGCACCTGTTGTCAAAATGGACTTTATTTGCCTTATACTTTTTCTTCATGCATCATAGGGTTGGCCAATATATCAGATGGGCATTAAGAGTGTTTTCTTGCATGGATACTTGCATGAGTAAATCTATACAAAAATCCTGCTAGGTTTGTTCATGATTCTTCTCTTGTTTATTGACTTAGGAAGTCTCTTTTTGATCTCAAATAAGATCCTTAAGCTTGGTATAAGAAGATTCATTCATTTCTTCTCTCTACTAGCTTTGTTTGCTACCATTCCAATCCCACAGTGTCTATTCAGTGTATTGAGGAGGACATTGTTATTATGGTCTTGTATGTTGATGATCTACTTCTCATAGGTAACTCCTCATCTCAGATTCAGACTAGTTAGTAGGCACTTTCAACATAGTTTGACATGACAGAACTTGGTCTTCTGCATTTCTTCCTTGGTTTATAGATTTCATAGTCAGATACAAGGATCCATTTGAGTCAACATAAGTATAATTTAGACTATGGCAAGTGGTTTACTATAATTTGGTATTAAGAATCTTCTAATCAAACCATATTGCATAATATCCATGTTTAAAACTGTAATCAGTCTCATGGAAAAGCCTAGTAACCAAATGGATTTTAGTTAATTGACTTTCTCATAGTCATTGAATGCTCTTATACATTTAGTTTATTAAACTAAAAAATATGATTTGAATTTGACATTCAATCAGTGACTTAAAAATATACAACTTTAATCTTTTTATACCAAATTCAATACTTCATACAACCTTTAACATTTGTCAAAACAACTCAGGTTAAAGTTCCAAAATTATCATCATATAAATCCCAAATTGCCACCATGCTAACATTTAGGGGCTTTTGTAATAAAGGAATCAAATAGGGTTTTTGTATTCTGATTACCACCAAAGAGATGTAAAACAATAATTACCTTAATGTTTATAAACAACATTCAGCTTCCAATTAACATACACAAAAAAAAATAATAATACATGAAGGTTCCTTAAACAATCCAATTAAAAACTTCCTCAAGTAACCAAACATATTTACAACCTCTAGTGCATGCTATATCCATAACCCAAAAGAAATACAAATTCTGAGTTTCCATTATACACAATTGAATGCAATTGTAATATAAAAATTATATAACACATAAAGTTAAGCTCATCAAATCCTAATTTGAATCATTCAAAATTTCATTTGATGCATAATCAACTGTGATTAAGTATGCTCAAAAGTGACGAAAGTAGGAATTACATGAATTTTCATCAAAGGAAAAATTAAGAATATAGCCAATAATACATATGAAATCCTTTTTCTACTATAGTGCCAATACAATGATTGTATTTCTATTTACATCTACAACAAAAATAATAAATAACCAAATTCCTCAAAACAACACACATAACAATGAGTATTTTAAGTAGACATTTACAAGGTTTCAAGATTACATAGAGCCATATGGTTAAATCAATTTATATTGAAATAAATATATGATTTTTTTACAACAGTTCAAATAATATGTCTTTTGGCAATACTAACATACCATATAATCTCATTGGGCCTCCAAAAATCATTGGCACGAACCAAAAGAATGATCACCATCACTAAAACTTATTCATCCTTCAAAATTAAATGAAATGAGAGAGTCTAATGACCCAAATGAGCCCATAAATAAGGTAGGAAAAATGATTACCCACCTCAACCATTGGTTTGGGGATGCAATGAGTCCTTTGAACACCATCCTCAAAACATACATGCAATGAAAAAAAATAAATGCAAAATCATGACCAAGTCCACCACATGAGGACTCAAAATACAAAGACAAACATTCACATCATAATAACACAACCAAACAACTGTACACAATTGCCAACAAAACTAGTGGCTGAGTTTTCAACTTGTCTATATGCCATCTTCGGGCGAGATGAGCTCAGAAAAATATCCACACAGTGAAATAACCTTCCACAATTCCTTAATTATCATTAAATGAAGACCCATAATAAATTAATTTAAGATAAGTATACTTGAAAACATGTGTTACAGTTTTGTCCCTTTGCACCATAAAATGTAATTTTCCAAAGACCCACCACAAACTGGGTCCTTTAGTTCATATTTGAATGAAAGTGAAAAAATGGAAATCAAAAAAGGAGAGTGAATTTTTACATTGCATGTTTACAAAGGAAAAGGGAATGAAAGAGAGACAACATGATATTTAAAAAACTTACTCATTCACATAATCCTTAAAGTTTTTTTTTCTTCTCTAAGTTTTCTCTTCGTCTTTCCCCCTTTTTAACCCTTTCCAACATTATCCTCTCTTTTCATAATCTTCATTTTCTTCTCCATTTTTGTTACCATTTCCATATTGTCACCACCTCTTCCCAATTCCATCAAGGTTACAAAAATAATCAGGTGCATTAAATCAGTGGTGGCCATGAAATCCACCACCGATTTTCTAACAGCTAACTGAATAAATAAAATGAATAATGGCCTTCAAATGCCTATTTCCTAGTCAAGGGTTTAACTCTCTCAAAACCATAATCATTTTTAAAATGATAATTTTATATCTTATGCAAGTCAATGTGCATGGTGGTCTCCATCATGACCCCCTTCATGCATCCATTCAAAATAGCAAGGCTTTAAACTTTAGAAACCCACCATGGCCCTATGGTCTAAAAAGTGGTTCTTTAAAGTTTTCAAACACCTTAATATGCCTTATACAAGGCTATCAAACAATATAAAATCTAATGTGTAATAAGGAGACAAACCCCAAGGTCTTCCCTTTTCACAATTCTGGTAATAAATAATTATATGCATCTAATTCTGCTCACCAAATTAACTCATTAAATTATGCCTAATCTCATCTAATATTAACACCTAATCCTTATATCCCATATTAACACCACCCCTTCATGCCCTTAATTCAATTAATTAATTAATCCTAACTACATGAAATACCCCACTTTCCACATACCTAATATTCTAAATTTTAAGTTACCCTACTTTCCACATAATTCCTAATATTCTAATTCTTTATTCACCTACTTTTATAATCACATGTTCCCCCCACAAAAGAAGGTCTAGAGGATTCCAAACTCTAGAACTTTCTCCCTCCTCAAATTTGAAATTTGGGAGGGTAAATTCAACTCCAATTCCTTCCAAAAACCTTTTTAAATGCAAGGGGCATCCCCAAGCATGAAGAACAAGGAATGAATCCAAGTCTATGTTGCCTTCATTGCATACTAGCTCTCTTACCCTCTTGCATCCATATAGCATCCAAACATCTAAAGCAACCATTAAATGGTCCATATTGAAGCCAATGTCAAGCAATACATAATCAAGCCAAGTAGCATTATAGAATTAATTAGAAAATCTTGGATGGAAGCCAAAGAGGAGCGAGGTGATGGTAAAAATCCATTGATATTTCTAATTGCTCCTTACATTCTTTCATATTGATGTTCTTTGTAATATTTTAATTAGATTTAGTATCATTTTTCATATTTAGATCTAATACTCAAATTTTATTAGGATTAATTGGCGACCATGATGGGAGGATTTGTGATCTTGACTTATGACAAGCTTTGTTCATTCATCATTTTAGACACTTTTGGTTTTGTTTTTGATTATACTGGGTATCTTGATACAGTCCATTGCCAAGTCTCACGAAGTAATTAGCAGTTTAAAAATATATGTATGTATATATACATTCTATTCTATTAATTTGTTCTGTGCAACTGTTTGGTAATATGTTGTTTTGGTGATCTACTTTGCCTTATCATGTTAGATGAATAAAAGTTGTGGAATGTGTGTATGCCTAGAAATGTTTTTATTAAGCCACTCATAATCTTTGTTGTAGTCTCTTAAATTTGGTACACAAGAGTTTAAATTTGATTTTATTTGTGCCTTTTAAATGCTTATATTCTTGTTAACATAAGCCAAAAGTTACAAAGTCTTGGTTTACACCTGTCAATTTGTTAAAACAAAAAAAAACTTCAAGGCATTTTCTTCAAAGCATATTTTATGTAATTACATTATGGTCTAAGTCTTGTCACAAATACCATTTTATGTATACTAATCCAGAAGGCCATATTTTTTTGGCAACATTTTGTCAAGCAACTCTTGATCCTGTGCCTATGTTTGGTTTACATGCCTTGCAAGACGCTTGCAACTATAAAATCTGACAAAAAATTACTTTACATTATGGTGTCCCCAAAATTTTACATCTCAAATTTTGGGATACTTCTTTAAAATTTTAGCATCTTCATCTTATGTGAGTTAGTTGTATTTGTTGAGTCAATCCCTTGAATAAAGAACTTAGGTTCTATTAGTTGTTTTACCTAATTATTTATTTCCTTAGTTCCTCCTAATTGTTCAAGAAGGGGGAAAACATTTTCCCCTAAAGTCACTACTAAAATCCATCCACTCATCTCCTTCAATAGATTAAAATAAGTTGAAGTGCTTTGGCTTACCCATAAAGTAAATCGGGTTCTGCATACTACTTTACTTATTTGAAAAGAAGTAAAGTTATTTCAAAAACCTAATTTACTCATCACAGTCCAAATTAGAGATATCGAACTACTTTACTGCACTATCTAAGATCAAGTAGAGTAACCCCATAAACTTGCTAAATACTTCCCAATGCAAATCAGGTTCTTGACATTGCTTTACTTGCACACAATTTCAAGTAAAAGTAATGTGGGTCTCTGAACCTGAACCACTCTTCTTAGACCAAACTACGATTGTCTAGTTGCTTTATTACATTACTAAAATTGAGTTAAACAGTTTCACAAACCTAATAAATATTGCCTATATATATCTACGTTTTTGCCACAACTTTACTTATATAAATCATAATCAAGAACAATCTGGATTCACAAACCTGAATTACTCATCAACCTAGACCTATTCAGGTTTGCGAGGGTGCTCTACTCAAAAGGGCCAAAGTAAGTAAAGCAATCCAAGAAACCTGATGAAAAGAGTCAAAATTTGATGTGGCTTTGACATGCTTATCATTAATGTGTTGGCATTTATATATATACTAGGAAATTACACCTCATTCTTACTTATCAACTAAGTCATCCAACAAAGTAATTGCACCTACAAACCTCAAGCCATGTCATTTGAGCTTTTGAAACATTTTTGAGTAAATTCCTTTCGACCTATTTACACTTGAGGTAAGTAAATCATCTCATTGTGGTTTTCTAGGTCTATTGTTTGCCTTTTTCTTGGTATTTTTCTCTACAAAATTTCTTTACGTCACCATGATTATTTCTCTGTTAAGTTTGTTTTGTCATAATTTCCAATTTATTTTCTTAGCATGATTAGTTGTTGTAAATCATGTGTTAATAATTTTCAATCATTTATCATGCTATAGAGTTTGATAGAAAACCTCTTAGAGACCAAGCCCTTCATGAGAAATCTAGCAGTCGAAGATCCCTTGCCCATTTGGGTTCCATAACCTTCATTACTCCATCAGGTTCTTAAAGTAAAGTAACAAACCATAATAAACCTGACTCTCAAAGGACCTAGTCATCTAAAATTTCAAACCCTGATTACTTCAGGTTTTTAATCTCAAGCAACTACCTAAAGAAAACCTGAAGTTGTCAACCATCAAAAACTTGAAGTCTTAAATCTTGAGAAACCCAAAGAACACTATTAAAGACCCAACCAAAACATTTCCCTATGCTTACTTACCCAAGTTTCTAGATTCATGTAACTTAGTAACTAAAACCCAAAGTCTTTGGCAATCTAAAGCCTAAACTTTCTTGTATAATCCTAGTGACCTACCAGGGTTTTTGAAGCCCTATTACTTAAAAGGATGATACTTAATTATTCAAGACTTCCTATTACTCAAAACTTGAAACTTGTTTAGAGATACTTCAAGAACAATGAGTTAACTCTTTTCTCAAAATTTCAAATCTAGTGGAAGTAGTTAATCAACACCAAAGAATACATATCAAGTTCTTCAGAGTAAGTCAGAGTGAATGTTTGGATGATAAAGTTTAGAAGATCAAAAGAAGAGGAAGCTGAAGGACAAGAGCAAACAACATTGATTGATGAGGTCCCAAAGTTAGCCTTCGAGGTGATCCCAAAACCAAGCAAGAAGGGAAAAGTAAAATTTAAGAAATTCAAGCCACAAAAGCCAAAAATGAAGCATTAGTATAAGGGTTACCCAATCGAATCAAGCATAGTCTCTAAGTTAATTGAAATAAGTGACATAGATATGGGGCATGTGTCTATAATAGAATTATTGGAGAGATATAAAGCCATAGCTAAGACCCCACTCATGCATGTTATGACAAGTAGTGGAATCCTTCAAGTTGCAACCTTTTGAAGCTCAGCTCAACTCCCTGAGTTTGTGCTAACTTGTGCCAAATACTATGACTCGATAACCAAGACCGTGAGAGATGCTACTAGGAACATAATTATACGATTGGATGCTCAGTATCTCAACTAATTTTTTAAGATTCAAACATTTCCTAAAGTAATTGACATGAAAATGGGGAAAGCCATCAATTAGTGGGAAACTACGACAACTAAATGTATCAAGATAATTAATACATATTACTTGAAAAGAGTGAAACAAGATTCAAGGTTTCCTAAACACATTGAAAGATCATATTTTGTTCAAGAGGTTGATGATATCATTCAGTTACTATGCAGGATTAATGGTGAAAAGAATGCTAAGTTTTTCTCTCCATGGATGTATGATTTTATCAAAACCATTGGTGTGACCAAATGCTCTTCCAAAATTGAATGGGCAAGAATGATAAGTGATAATATAGATCAATAGTTGAAGAATGTGTTACAGACCTTTGATTTTAAGATGACATCATATATTATATACATAACTACTTTAAGTGGAATTTTCTTAAGGCTAAGGAGTAAGGGTACACTGTCACCCATGCCTATATATGAATATTATCCTCATCTAGTACTTGAAAAATACTACAAACATTACATTGTAGTAAATGATGGTTTCTTTTATGAACTTATTTGCAAATTGGATACATCTCTAAAACATACAAGAATATTAGATGAAGAATGGGATGTAGTTTCATTATATGGTTGTATTTTCATTCAATTCCTTGACTTCACCTATCTCAAAGTAGGAGGTTTTTTAGGTGCATCTATCAAGCTAGCCAGATATCCTAATGACAAGTGAATCCTCATGGAATTTTGTAGACAACTTGTTGAATTATATGATCTACAATCAAAGGCTCATAAAGATGCCATCAATTTTCCCATTGTGATTAGTCATTATCATTACCCTACCATTTATAAAGATAGAAATGTATAGAAAGAAATGTATCACCATTATACTCAAGTACACTTTGATGCCAGAGCCAATTTTGATTGTAGGGGTGTTGGTAAGAGTACAATTTCTCTTGAGTACATGCATATCCCAACACTTGAAGATTTTTGGATGGATTGGAGGGATGAGTTAGAAATGAGAAGGAGGGATAACAACAAGTTGATAGTAGAATAGATTAGTGCATTTAATTTAGCTTTTGTTCCCAAAAATATGGAAGATGATGATGTTATTACAAGTGATGCTTTTCATGCAACAGGGGGATAGTGTCTCTCTTCCAGCAATCATTTTTGGAGATGATCATGACAAAACAATTTCTAAGAGAAATTCAAATGTTTTGGTAATGACTTCCTATTGGCTTCTTGACAATTGTATGAAGGAATTGGTAAGTGAGATCACACATGTAGGATTGAAAAGAAAGGAAATAACATAAGGAGAAAGTAGCCAGGGTCCCATAAAGAAGTTGATGCTGAAGAAAAATGTTGATGATATTTTTTCAGTAGTAAAAGATAAGGAACCAACCCAACTACTTATTTTCACTCCACCATTGGTCTCTTTTGCCCCCATTAGTCCTTCCATTCCCACTTTCATTCCTTCCATTCCCACTTCTATTCCTCCCACCTCTAAAGTTTTGTACCACTAAATCTTTCAACAAATCCATTGGAAAAAGGTAAACCCTCTTCCTCTTCCATCTTCTTCGCCTGCTTCACCACCACCTTCTTTGAAAGATCAACCTATCATTGAAAAAGAACCTAAAAAAGTGACTAATGAAGAAAAGACATCATCTCAATAAGAACAACAAGAAAAGTTGCAAGAAATAGCTGAGTCAATGGGAGGAAAAAGAAAAACTACTGAAGAAGGACCTGAGCTCACGTCAATAACTCAAGAGGTTAGTGAAAGATCCAGAGAAGAGGAAGTAGTGGCTGACAAAAAAAATAAAAAATAGTAGAATCAGGTGAAAAAGGAGCTGAAATGGAGATTCATAAAGAAGTAGAAACTAAAGAATCCCCTTCTCAAGAAATAATGATAAAAAATTACTAGTAACAAGTGGTCATTCATTCAAACACTTCCATTTTTATAGATTTATCATCTTGGCTGGCTACACAAACTACTCCTGAGGTGAAAGAAGTAATAAATCTTGAGAAGATTGATTTGTAATTGCTAAAGAGTCTAGAAAAGAGAGGTAAAAATCCAAAACCAACCAAAGTAACTTCAAAGTTACTGATTTAATCTTTAGGACAAAAGTTTGTTGAGATAGCAGTCCCACCTCAAGGGATGAGCAAATAAGAAGTCACTAAAAGTGACTTAACCTTTTCAAGAATACCCCTTGGGGAGGTAACTACTGAGAGCTTGAAGGAATACACTCAAACTCTAATTAACTCTCTTTTCAAGAAGTTGGATGAGGAGAAGGTTGTTAAAGCTAAATTAAAAGAATAAAATACACAATTATGTGAAATAATAGCTAAAGTGGCTAAATATTTTCCACAAGTTATTAATTTAGGAGAACTAATTGAGTAGCAGTAGATTTTTGAGGTAGAAGAGACTGGAGATAAAGCTAAATCTATTGACAAATGGATTGATAAAATAAAGTAAAAGGCCCATAAATTCTTCCCACACATCTCAAATGCTTAGGCTAATATTTTGAATAAGATATTAGAAGTAAGGGTAACAAGGGCTGAGTTGGAATATGAAAATGGTTTTTCCAAACTTCAACAGGAAAGTCTACAGGCAGTAGTTAATTTGGATGAAAAAATTTTGATTGAGGAAGAGATTTCCCCTTCCATAAAGAAGGTAAAATAAGAAGAATATCTCCTACGTTTTTGCTTAAGTATTCTACCAAACATGGAAGAGGAGATGAAGAAACTAGAAGAAGATGCATGCAGTACAAAGACTGATCTAGAAGACTCCCTCTTTGGGCTCACAAGTATATGGTCAAGTAATGTTCCAAGAATAGCTGAATAGTTAGATGAGCAATTCAAATAGCAGATGGACAAAGCCATGACTCCTTTCACAACCAAATCTATGAAAGTGCTGATCAAGTGTCAGGAAGAATTAAAGAGACTTGAGCTAAGACTCAAGAAAACTAAATCTCACTACAAAAGAATTGAAAGAGAGATGCTGAGATTGGAAATAGAAAGGTTGTCAATTGCTAAATCAGATGATTCAAAAATCCAATTGATGATATATCAACACATCAAGTACAAAGAGAAGTGCAAGAGTCATGTTCATGAAGTAGATTAATTTTGTCTCGAGTCTTTCCTCTTCATCTATTTTCTCTTTTCCTTCATAAACACACTATAAGTAATCTTGTTTTCAGTGATTAATTTATAAAAGTAATGTCATTATATGATTTACTTTTAGAGGTGAAATTACTTTTAAAAATTCAAAGACTTGAGTAACTTGGCCAAAATGCCATTTACTTAGAGTTATTTTGTAAAAGCAGAATACTTAGGCTATTTTAGCATTGCATGCAAAGAGTTAGTGTTTGGTCTAAACATGATGTCTAAGTTTCACCACTTGTCATCAAACATTGAAAGCCACGAAGGAGAATATCAAGGAAGATGCCACTTAACCACCTTCAACTTTTTGCACAACACATGGAAATTAAAGAGATTGACTCATGTTTGTCTTTGACAAGAGAAATTGTATAAATATGAATGTAGTCTTGCATGCTAAAGGATGGTAATTTTTTGGAAAGAAGCAATTGTACAAGAAGTTTAAGTAGTCTTAAACTTTATGTTTGGATAATCAGATTATTTTGTATAAATTGTACTGAAAGTGAATAAGAAGGAATTCTATTTTCTTGAGAAACTTTGTGTCTGAGGGGAATCATTTTCATGCATTATATGAAGATAAAATAGTAAAATTTGCATTATCTTTTAATCAAAGTTGAATTCATAGTTTTTTTAATTATTTATTGGAAAAGTTATCATACTTTGTATGTTTATCTACTTGCATGGATACAATAGACTCTATAAAATTATCTATTGTGAAACACAACTTTCTTATTTCTCAAGTATTGTACTCATTCTCTCCTAACTTATTTTCACATTCCTAAAACCAACTACTTACTTTTTGAAAAATCCCTTTGTTATGATTCATGAATAGAGTGAATAAAGTAATACCCAAATCAAAACCAACTTGCACATAAATTGTTAATCCAATGAATAACTTAAGTTGTAAGTAATTAGGAGTAGATAAACATAAATATACAGGAGCTTCACCATTAAATGAAGGGGATCTAATCCCATAACTACTTAATTACATTTAAAATAATTTACAAAATATCTAGCTAATAGTTTTTGGTGACTCCGTTGGGGAATGAATGGCAAGTGTAACTCTCAGAATAAGTTTTTACTATTGTAAACTAGTTAAGACAATTCCAACATTGCACTAAGTTTTTCCAATTCCCACATTTCTAAATGCTAATTTAAAGCATTACATGACATGTATTGAATCTATTTTTAGTGCTTAGTTGAGATTAACTTCTCTTACCTTAAGCTGATGCATCCCTTTCTATCAGCTAGTTGCATGTTAAAGGATTTTTAGTTCCATGCTCAGTTTACCTCCAGTTCACCTACCAATATTGTTGCATGTTATGTAGATTGTTGACTGAGTCCTTAATCATCAAAATAACTATCAAGCATAATACTTAAAGGAGCTCTTATTTTTTAAACTAACAAATCAACCTTTAACTAGAGTTAGGAGAGCATAAGGACAAGCGAATGAGTTCTTTGAGCTACAAGAATGCTTTAACTTCAATTTCCCTATTCAAGCTAGGACCAGAAGAGCTAGACTTTTGCCTCTTAGGCAAGTAATACCTCCTATACATTAGCTTCAACATAATTCATCTGGGATAATCTAACCAATTAATCCACAGTTTCTTACTCCTAGAAGAATGGCGTTACCACATATTGTCCCATGAGGACTAGCTATTGGCCCTTTGAATTTAACTCCCCATTTGCATAACTTACCTAAAGGATCAAGAAAGATTTTTCCCAAATTTACTGGTGATGGCAAGCAAAACCTAGATGAGCTCTTGGCTACCTTCTTTGTAGCATCTAGAGTAATCAGAGTTGAACATGAAGATGTCTCTATTAGACTCTTTGTAGAAACCCTACATAACTTAGCTGTAGAATGGTTTTACCATATATCTCTAGGTACTATGACCAATTAGGTTACTATGCATGAATAGTTTGAGAAAAGCTTCAAAGTTGCAGAAGATGTTCATATATTGCTCACACAATTGACTCAGATTAAGAAGAAATCACATGAACACATGCATGATTTTAGCACCAAATTCAATAGATTGATTTATAAGATTCCTCAAGCTACATTACCTATTATAGATAATAAAAAATATTTCTTCATTAATGCCCAGCTTCCAGAGGTCAGTTACCAACTACGAAGAGTACGACTAGCTGATTTAGTGACAACCCAAAATCTTGCTATGAAGGTTGAAGATAATTTGATAATGGTTGATAAAATCAATAAAATTGTATCTAAAGGAGAATATTCTAATCTAACCACTTCCCATATTACATATTGCTTATTACAAAAATTGGCTAATGACTTGCTTCAAGTTAAAAGATAAATTGCTCAAGGTACTCATACTATTCCAACCAATAATGTTCCTACATAGAATTTTAACAATCAAAATAGGAATCATATTGCTGGTCCTCAGCAAAGATTAGCAATCGAATATGGTCTCATAAATCATGTTAGGATGAGCAAAGAAGATCAATTGATCTAAGATACTCATCAATGTCTTAATGATGATGATGATGATTTTATAAAACCTGCTGGTGACTCCAACTGTTACCTAGAATATGAATTAGAGAGTGAATATGAAGAAATGCTTCATGAAGATCATAGTCAATCTTATGTAGTATTTACAAGATCTCAGATTCAATAAGCTAGTGAGAAGTCATTAAAAAAACAAGAGAAAGGGAAGGAGAAATCTAGTGCTGATGTAAGTATTCTTAAAAGAAGTAGTCATCTACCTTCTTCTCTTGCTCTTAAGAAAAATATGCTCCCTCTACTTCTCAAAATTATAAGCCAATTTCTCATATAGATGAAATTAATTCTATATTACCTACTCCCATTCCTTCCATTGACATAATTGACCATATAAAGAAAACTAAAATTCAAATGTTAGAAGCTAAATATTTAAAGTATTACCTAGATTAGCTGAATAGACTAGTAAAGTATGTTCAAAGTAAGGGGTCAAGCAATACACCAAAAGATTCAAAAGGTATTTTACCTATCCCTAGGTCAACCTCTTCTTAGAATAACTCTGTAACTGCGTCATCTACATCCACTCCCACATTTGAAAGGATAGAGCCATTTTATGT
Source organism: Torreya grandis (assembly GCA_037957365.1). Classification (NCBI taxonomy): domain Eukaryota; kingdom Viridiplantae; phylum Streptophyta; class Pinopsida; order Cupressales; family Taxaceae; genus Torreya; species Torreya grandis. The sequence goes on from JARHVA010000011.1 coordinate 4,508,182, forward strand.
GTCCCTCCTAATCAATGGGAATAAGTTCAGTAATTGTATTATAGATTTAGGAGCCTATGATAATGTTATGGAAACTAAGGTAGCTGACACCCTTGGCCTTAATCTAACCAAGTCCACAAGAAAATACTACTCAATGGAGATACAAGTTCCCCTGATTAGATAGATTAAAGATGCTCAAGCCGTATTAGTAGCTTTCCCAGACAAAAGGCTTAAAATGACAATCCTAGTAGTAGACATCCCTATTTTTTATGGAATGCTGCTAAGCCAATTTTTTTATAAAAAACTAGGAGGAGAAGTGAAGATGGATTGGTCATGTGCACACATCCCAATCAAAGAGGTCAATCATAAGCTAGAACTCAAGAAGAAGTCAAAGTACATGATTTATAAATTTGAAGACCCAAGGTCACAGATTCTCTTTGAAGAATCAGACCATGGAGTTTATTTCCTTGAAGTAAGCAAAGAAAACCAAGAGGAAAAATAAGAAGAAGAAGACAAGATATAGATAATGGAATTTGATGGCAGCTGTAGTTTTCTTGGTTTAGGTGTAGGAGTAGTGTTGATCTCTCTTATTGGAGAAGTTTTTCCCTATTCATATAAGCTTATGTTTGAAAACACAAATAACACAGCTGAATATGAAGTACTCTTGCTAGGACTTGAGCAAACAAAGGAGAAATGAGTAAGGCTCCTTAGAGTGCAAGGAGATGCTGAGTTAATAGTGAGACAAATTAGAGGATAGTATTAGGGGAAGAAAGACAAGTTGAAACACTACTGTGATAGAGTTCTGAGTCCCACACTTAATTTATATACTTTTTCAATCAACTTAGTTCCTTGAGATCAGAACTCTAGAGTTGATTCACTCACTGTTACTACTTTTTTTAGGCCAAATCAATAACCAATAATCTTTAAAGAAGGTAACTATAATGTGGAAATGGTTTACCATCCAAAATTCACAGACAACATTGAGCAATAACAAGTTTTTAATGATGACAAATAAATAGCTACGTTTTTGGAACAATAAAATAATTTTGAAGGACTGTACTTCAAAGGAAGTATCTCATATCTAAAACAACAACAAGTATCACTGAACCTAAACGTACCCATAGTCAAGACATAATTCAACTGAAAGGAAATAAAATTCCTAAAAGGTTAGTCTCCTTAGAAGAAATATTTGATAAACATGATCAATTTTTGAAGTAAAAAAAGAGTATGGTGATATTTTATCTCCAGAAGTAGAACAAATTAATCTAGGTAGTATTGAAGAGCCCAAGATGGTCAACATTAGCAAGTGCTGCTCACAAGAAGAAAAGGAAGCTTTCATTAAACTTCTCATACAGTACATTGATGTGTTTGCCTGGTCCTATAAAGACCTCAAATTCTTCCAACCAAATGAAGTGCAACACTATATTCCACTCTAGTCAAAGGCGAAGCCTTTCAAGCAAAACTTATGTCACCATAATTGAACTATATCAAGTACTATTTATTTTGAAATTCAAAATCTCCTTGATGCAAATATCATCTATCCAATCCATCATTCACAATGGTTAGAAAATATCATTCTAGTAAGAAAGAAAAATGGGAAGACATTATTATGTTTTGATTTTCATAACCTAAATCAATCCTCTTTGAAGGACAATTATCCATTGCCTATCATGGATCATATCTTGCAAGTAGTCACAGGATCAGAAATGTTATCCATGTTAGATGGATTTTCTAGATATAATCAAATAAAAGTAGCTTAGGAAGATCAATATAAAACTAGTTTTACAACACCATGAGGGGTGTTTGATTATTAGAAGATGCCCTTTAGGCTAATTAATGCTGGAGCAACCTTTCAATGAGATATATACCTAACATTCACTCACTTGAAGAACAAGAGTATTGGGGTATACCTTGATGACTTAACAGTCTTTTCAAAGCAAAGAGGTGATCATCTAGCTGATCTTGAAGAAGTCCTAATCCAATGCATAAGACATGGGATTTATTTAAATCCAAATAAATCCATATTTCATGTAACTGAAGGTAAACTCCTCGATCATATAGTCTTAAATGAAGGAACCAAAACTGACTCAGAGTAGGTTAAAGCCATTCAAAGTTTGCCTATGCCTACATCTAAGAAGAGTGTGCATTCATTCTTCGGTAAGGTAAATTTACTTAAAATATTTATTCCTAATTTCATTGATTTAACTCACCACATCTTGGATATGATGAAAAACACAAGATTTCAAATGGAATGCTGAAGGAAAATTAACATTTAAAATAATAAAGGCAGTGATAGCTGAAGCCCTAGTGTGAGTTTCCCCATATTTTAGTAAATAATTTATTCTTTACTATTACTCTTTGAAGCATACCATGTCAAATATACTCATGTAGAGAAATGATGGAGTTGTATCCCCTATAGCTTTCATGAGTCAGCTGTTGAAAAGTTTATAATTGAAATACTCACATATGGATAAACACACATTTACAGTAGTCAAAGCATGTAAGATTTAGAGGTATTACATCTTGTCATCTCATACTATAATATATGTCTCATATACTATAGTTAAGTCAATTATAACTTAGTAGGAAGGATTAGTCAGAGGCACTCGGGTAGTTAAGGTGCAAGAGTTTGATCTTGATATCAAACCCACAAATCTAGTAAGAGGCAGAGGCCTTTGGCAGTTGATGAAATAAAGAAAGCCTAATGCTATAGATATAACAACATATTCAAACCAAGATGAAATAAAGGAAGAGTTACCCATGGTACTCTTTGTTGACCTGATTGATGAATGGTACAGTAAGATTGCTTACTTCTTGACCTACAAAGATTGCCCAACTGATGTGATATGAAAAGAAAAATGTACCATCAAGCTAAATTCAAAAGATTATATTCTTTGGGATCATGGGTTGTATAAATGAGGAATCAATGGCATTTTCCTTTACTACATGGACAAAGAACAACAAAAAATATTACTAGAGTAATTTAATGATAAGGCATGTGGAGGTCACTTCTTTGCAAGAGTCACAACACATAATATTTTATGAGCAAGGTACTTCTGGCCTATTCTTTTTCAAGATGCTTTAGACTGGGTTACTAAATGTCATGCCTATGAACACTTTTTAGGAAGAATCAAGTTATTAGCCTTACCTTTAAAACCAATGATTATTGATGAACCATTTTGTCAATGGGGCATGGATTTCATTGATATGTTGAATCCTTCCTTAAGTGCTAGGCATTGCTATATCTTGACTGTTATAAACTATTTCAACAAGTGGGTTGAAGCTATCCCAGTCAAACATGCCACATCTAATGTAGTATGTGACTTCATTAAAGAGAATATTATTATCAGGTTTAGGGTACCACACAAAATTGTGATAAATAATGCAGCTAATTTTTTTGGTTGAGTTGACTGAGTTCTAATATTGATATGGAATATATTGAGTTCATGCTTCAAATCATTATCCTCAGGGTAATGGCCAAGCTGAGTCAAGTAATAAAAAATTGATGACTATTATCTATAAGCTAGTGGATAACAATCAAAGAACTTGGCATAAGAAGTTGTTTGATGCATTATGGGTTGACAAAATCACCCTGAAGAAAGCAATAGGTATGTCTCCTTTTTAGTTTCTATATGGAATAAACCCCGAGATACTAATAACCATTGAGTTATTTGCTTTACAATTATAAAAAACCATTGAAGATGTTACTTATCAAAACTCACTAGATAAGAGAATCATGTTTCTCACTGAATTACAAGAGGTTTGCATTTAAGTTGCTGACCAGTTGGCTGATCACTAAATGAAAGTGAAGAAAATATTTGATCAGAAGGCACAAGATAGATAGTTTAAGGTCAGTGATTTAGTCCTCTTGTGGTATAAACATAATGAATAAAGAGGGAAACATGGAAAATTTGATTCTTTGAGGAAAGGGTCATTTAATATACAAAGCATTACTGGAAAAGATAGCTTCATCTTAGCCTATCAGGGTGGAATGGCACTACCGCTGCCTTTCAATGGGTAGCATTTGAAGCTCTACAAGAATTGAGCAATAGGGTAACACCTGTATGTATATAAATAAATCTTTCAAGCTTCCTTTTAGCTTTGTTTTTGCTTTTATGTTGTTTGTTTGTTTAGTTGTTATGTGACTAAGTTTTTACAAAGACCCTAAACCCAATGGTTAAGATGCAAAACCAAAGATACATTGATCTCACCCTTGTTCCTCCCTTTAAGATAGCAATAAATATGTCCCCAGTCGAAGCCAACTAGTGTCCCCAAAATTTTACATCTTAAATTTTGGGATACTGATTTAAAATTTTTGCATCTTCATCTTGTGTGAGTTAGTTATATTTGTTGAGTCAGTCCCCCGAATAAGGAACTTAGGTTCTATTAGTTTTTTTACCTAATTGTTTATTTCCTTAATTGATCCTAATTATTCTATAAGTTTGAAAACATTTTCCCCTAAAGTCATTACTAAAATCCATCCACTCATCTCCTTTAGCAGATTAAAAGAAGGTGAAGTGCTTTGGCTTACCCATAAAGTAAATCAGGTCCTGTATACTACTTTACTTATTTGAAAAGAAGTAAAGTTGTTTTGAAAACTTGAGTTACTCATCACAGTCCAAACTTGGGTTATCAAACTACTTTACTGTACTATCTAAGATGAAGCAAAGTAACCCCACAAACCTGTTAAATACTTCCCAATGCAAATTGGGTTTTTGACATTACTTTACTTGTAATGTGGGTCTCCAAATCTGAACCACTCTTCTTAGACCAAACTAGTATTGTCTAGTTGCTTTACTACATTATCAAAATTAAGTTAAGCAGTTCCATAAACCCAATAAACATTGCCTATACATATCTAGGTTTTTTCCATAACTTTACTTATATAAATCATAAGCAAGAACAATCTAGGTTCACAAACTCGAATTACTCACCAGCCTAGACCTATTTAGGTTTGTGAGGTTGCTTTACTCAAAAGGGCCAAAGGAACTAAAGTAATCTAATAAATCCAATGAAAAGAGTCAAAAGTTGATGTGGCTTAGACATGCTTGTCATTAATGTATTGACATTTATATATATATTGGGAAATTACACCTTATTCCTACTTATTATCCAAGTCATCCAATGAAGTAATCGCATCTATAAACCCTAAGCCATGTCATTTGAGTTTACAGAACATTTTGGAATTAATTCATTTTGACCCATTTTCACTTGAGGTAAGTAAACCATCTCCTTATGGTTTTTTAGGTCTGTTGTTTGCCTCTTTCTTGGTATTTTTCCCTACAAAATTTCTTTGCATCACCATGATTGTTTCTCTATTAAATATCTCTTGTCTTAATTTCCATTTTGATTTTTTAGCATGATTAGGTGTTATAAATCATGTGTTAATACTTTTCAATCATTTATCATGCTGTAGAGTTTGTCAAAAAACCTTTGAGAGACCAAGCCCTTTGTGAGACACCTAGCAGTTGAAGATCCCTTGCCCATTTGGGTTCCATAACCTTCATTACTCCATCGAGTTCTTAAAGTGAAGTAACAGACCATGAGAAACCTGACACCCAAATGACCCAGTCATCTGGAATTTTGAACCTTGATTACTTTGGGGTTTTAATCTTGAGTAACTATCCTAAGAAAACCCAAAGTTGTCAACCATCAAAAACCCAAAGTCTTGAATCTTGAGAAACCTGAAGAACACTATTGAAGACCCGGATAAAACCTTTCCCTATGCTTACTTACTTGGGTTTCCAGATTTGAGTAATTTAGTAACTAAAACCCAAAGTATTTGGTAATCTAAAGCTTGAACTTGCCTGTATAATCCTAGTGACCTACCTAGGTTTATGAAGCCCTATTACTTAAAAGGATGATACTTGGTTATTTAAGACTTCCTATTACTCAAAACTTGAAACTTATTTAGAGGTAATTCAAGAGCAATGAGTTAACTCTTTTCTCAAAATTTCACATCTAGTGGAAGTAGTTAATCAACACTAAATAATACATATCAAGTTTTTCAGAGTAATTCAGAACCAATGTCTCGATTAGAAAGTTTGGGAAGATCAGAAGAGGAGGTAGCCTAAGTACAAGAGCAAACAAAATTGATTAAATAGGTCCTAGAGTTAGCCTTAGAGGAGATCCTGGAACCAAGTAGGAAGGGAAAAGGAAAAGTTAAGAAAGTCAAGCCACAAGAGTTGAAAATGAAGTATGAGTATAAGGGTTACCTAATAGAATCAAGCATAGTCTCCAAGTCAACTAAGATAAGTGACACAGATATGGGGAATGTGTCTATAAAAAAATTATTAGAGAGATATAAATCCATAGCTAAGACCCCACTCATACATGCTATGATAAGCAATGGAATCCTTCAAGCTACATCCTTCCCAAGCTTAGCTTAATTCCCTAAATTTGTGTTGACTTGTGCCAAATACTATGACTCCCTAACTAGGACTATGAAAGATGCTACTGGGAACATAATTATAAGATTGGATGCTCAGTATCTCAACTACTATATTAATATTCTAACATCACCTAAAGTAATTGACATGAAAATGGGAAAATACATCAATCAGTGGGAAACTAAGATATCTAAATGTATCAAGATAATGAGTACATATTACTTGAAAAGAGTACACTTTGATGCCAGAGCCAATTTTTATTGCAGGGGTGTTGTTCAAAGTATAGTTTCTCTTGAGAACATGCATATCCAAACACTTGAAGATTTTTGGATGGATTATAGGAATGAGTTGGAAGTGAGAAGGAGGGATAACAATAGGTTAAGAGTAGAACAAATTCATGCATTTGATTTAGCTTCTGTTCCCAAAAATATGGAAGATGATGGTGTTATTACAAGTGATGTTTTTCATGCAGCAGGGGGGATAGTGTCTCACTTCCAACAATAATTTTTGGAGATGATCATGACAAAATAAACTTTGAGAGAACTTCAAATTTTTTGGAAATGACTTCTTGTTGGCTTCTTGACAAGGGTTATTGTATGAAGGAATTGATAAGTAAGATCACATGTGTAGGACGTAAAAGAAAGGAAATAACACAAGGAGAAAGTAGCTAGGGTCCCATAATGAAGTTGAGGCTTAAGAAAAATGTTGATGATACTTTTTTAGTAGTGAAAGATAAGGAGCCATCCCAACCAATTGTTTCCACTCCACCATTGGTCTCTTTTGTCCCCAATAATCCTTCAATTCCCAATTTTGTTCCTCCCACTATTTGTTTCCCAGACCCTTCAAATCTAATGCCACCTCTAAAGATTTATAGCACTGAATGTTTCAAGAAATCCACTCAGAAAAAAGAAAGCCCTCCTCCTCTTCCATCTTCTCCTCCTGATTCACCACCACCTCCTTCGAAAGATCAACCTGTCATTGAAAAAGAACATAAAAAAGTGACTAATGAATAAAAGACATCATCTCAAGAATAACAACAAGAAAAGTTGTAAGAAATAGCTGAGACAATGGTAGAAAGAAGAAAAACTACTGGAGAAGGACTTGAGCTCACGGTAGCAACTCAAGAGGTTAGTGAAAGATCCAAAGAAGAGGAAGTAGTGGCTAAGAAAATAGTAAAAAAATAGTAGAATTAGGTGAAAAAGGAGCTAAAATGGAGATTTATAAAGAATTAGAAACTCAAGAATGCCCTTCTTAATAACTAATGATAAAAAATGACCAGTAACAAGTGGTCATTCATTCAAGCACTTTCATTTCATATTTCTCATCTTGGTTGGTTACACAGACTACTCTTAAGGTGAAAGAAGTAAAATTCTTTAATGAGATTCATTTAAAATTGCTAAAGAGTCTTGAAAAGAGAGGTAAAAATACAAAACCAAGCAAAGTATCTTCAAACTTACTGATTGAATGTTCAGGAGAAAAGTTTGTTGAGATCGCAGTCCCACCACTAGGGATGAGCAAAAGAGAAGTCACTAAAAGTGACTTAACCTTTTCAAGAATACCCTTTGGAAGGTAACTACTAAGAGTTTGAAGGAAGATACTCATACTCTAATTAACTCTCTTTCCAATAATTTGGATAAAGAAAAGGCCACTCAAGCTAAATTAAAAGAATAAAATACACAATTATGTGAAATAATAGCTAAAGTGGCCAAATATTTTCCACAACAAGTTATTACTTTAGGAGAACCAATTGAGAAGCAAGTGATTTATGAGGTAGAAGAGATTGGAGATAAAGCTAAAGCTATTGATAAATGGATTGATAAAATGAAGCAAAAGGCCCAGAAGTTCTTCCCACACATCCCAGATACTCAAGTTGATATTTTGAATAAGATAACAGAAGTAAGGGCAATAAGGGCTAAGTTGAAAAATGAAAATGGTTTTTCCAAACTTCAATAGGAAAGTCTATAAGTAGTAGTTTATTTGGATGATTTTTTTTTATTGAGGAACAGATTGCCCCTTCTAGAAAGAAGGTAAAACAAGAAGAATATTTCCTATCTTTTCACTTAAGTATTCTGCCAGACATGGAGATGAGATGAAAAAACTAGAAGAAGATGCATGTGGTGGAAAGACTGATCTAGAAGACTCCCTTTTTGGGCTCAGAAGTATATGGTCAAGTAATATTCTAAGAATAGTCAAATAGTTAGATGAGCAATTCAAGCAGTAGATGGACAAAGCCATGACTCCTTTCACAACCAAATCTATCAAAGTGTTGATCAAGTGTCAGGAAGAATTGAAGAGACTTGAGCCAAGACTCAAGAAAACTAAAGCTAACTACAAAAGAATTGAAAGAGAGATGCTAAGATTGGAAATAGAAAGGTAGTCAATTGCTAAATCAGATGATTTAGTAATCCAATTGATGATATCTCAACACATCAAGTATAGAGAGAAGTGCAAAAGTCGAGTTCATGAAGTAGATTAATGTTGTCCCAAGTCTTGAATAAATTCTTTTTTCTTCTTCTATTTTCTCTTTTCTCTTCATAAACACACTATAAGTAATCTTGTTTTCAGTGATTGATTTATAAAATTAATGTCATTGTATGATTTACTTATAGAGGTGAAATTACTTTGTAAAATTCAAAGACTTGAGTAACTTGGCCAAAATGCTATTTAGTTAGAGTTATTTTGTGAAAGTAGAATATGTGGGCTATTTTAGCGTTGCATGCAAAGAGTTAGTGTTTGGTCTAAATAGGAGGTCTGAGTATCACCACTTGTCATCAACCATTGCAATCCATGAAGGAGAAGATAAAGTAAGACACTACTTAACCACCTTCAGCTTTTTGCACATCACATGGAAATTAAAAATATTGACTAATATTTGTCTTTGACAAGAGAAATTGTATAAATATGAATGCAGGCCTGCATGCTAGAGGATGATATTTTTTGCAAAGAAGAAATTGTATTAAAATTTTAAGAAATCTAAAAATTTGTGTTTGGATAATCATATTATTTTGTATAGATTATGCTGAAAGTGAATAAGAATGAAAACTATTTTCTTGAGGAACTTTGTGTTTGAGGGGAATCATTTTCGTGAATTCTATGAAGATAAAATGGTAAACTTTGCGTTATCTTTCTATCTAAGTCAAATTCCTAGTTTTCTTAATCATTTATTGGAAAAGTTATCAAACTTTGTATGTTTATCTACTTGCATAGATATAATAGACTCAATAAAACTATCTATTGTGAAACATAACTTTCTTATTTCTCAAGTATTGTACTCTTTATCTCTAACTTCTTTTCACATTCCCAAAACCAACTACTTACTTGATGAAAAAATATTTTGTTATGGCTCAGGAATAGAGTGATTAAAGTAATACCCCAATCAAAACCAACTTTCAAATAAATTGTTAATCCAATGAATAACTTAAGTTGTAATTAATTAAGATTAAAATAAGCATACATATTTGGGAGCTTCACTGTTAAATAAAGGGGATCTAATCCCATGAATGCCTAGAAACATTTAAAGCAATTTACAAAATATCTAGCCAACACATTATGCTTGTGATGGATGCTTGTACATTGTTCTAAATCTCCCATTTTAGCACATTATAGTCCAATAGATCCCTATTGGTAGAAACATTTTTGCTTTGAGGCATTCTATCAAATAGTCCACATGCCTTGTATCGCAAGGGCACTAAAAAAAGGCAAAGTGAATGAAGTGAGATACTTGGTAGGGTGGGAAGGCAAAGAAAAGGAAGAGTTATTTGCCATAGACATAGATTTTTCTACGTCAACCAATAAGATATTTTTACTAGATGCCATTTGGAGTTAAGGGTTTTGTTCAATCTTTTTGGTCAAACCCTACTGGTATGGACGTTGTGCTAAACAATGTTGTTGGGTTTTCAAGTCTAATCCTATTGGATTTCCTTTCAAGTAACCCATTGGCCTTATGGGTGTCTATCAAATTCATTGATGCTCCTATAATCTAAGTGCTTAAAGACTTTTGCATTGGTTGTTGTAGATCTTTTCTTTTTTAAATTTGGACCATCTGTCCATTCTCTCTAACTATCCATGCATCTCATAGATTTTGACCCATCATGTCAAACACTTATCTATTGCATTAGACTCTATATGCCATGATATGAGTATATCTTGATTGACTCAAAGACATTTTATTTGATAAAATCCCATCTGCACTTGAATTGGCACTTCAATCATTTTTGTTTGCATTAGCATTATTTATTGATTCAACTTAAACTATCATTTTAAAGCCTTTCTATTAGTTTTATACATTTTTGTGTAAATCAAACTCAAAATCTTGTATATAAGTTTTTTCTTCAACCACATCCCATAGTACGTTTCCTTTTCTTAAAAGTTAAGAATCTAAAATCTAGGTTTTCCATTAAAACTAATTGATTTGCTATGATAATTAAGTTGTGTTAATAAGTCAAGTCTTAGTAAAAGTTTGTAAGAATAAAAAGAATTATATATTAAGTGGATAGGATTTCTCTCTTTTATAGCAATCACAAAGAAGGTTAAATTTCTCATAGGCGATTACATGAAGTTATTTGCAGATCATTTTTCAAAATTATTGGCCTAAATGTCAGTGTTATTAAAAAAAACTCAAAATTTAACCTTTTTTTTAAATTTGTCTAACCATCAATTTTTGTAGGTGGCCTATTAAAATCATCAAACTACTAACACTATTTTTGTAGGTCACTCATTAAAGTCCAAAAGCCTTAATTGCTAAAGGGTTAAACTATTAACTTGTGTGCTTGATAGAGTGATTGGTTGAAGGTTAAAATTGATTAGGATACTAATAGTTTTGTTTTACAGAATGACCGATCCCAGAATCAGCTAAAACATTGTTTTAATCATTTGTTTGATTTGCTTGTCAACACATTAAAGTGATGTGTGCATGCATGTCTTATTAATCTAAGGTAAAAAATTTAAAACTACTAACGACATTTGTGTAGGGTTGATTGTCAAAGTTGTCAATTTGAAATCTACTAAATCATTTGCTGGCAATATAAATGATCAAAGATCATTTATCTTAAAATCCTACTAATATTTTGTTTTATAGGTTGACCAGTCCCAAAATCATTTAAAACATTATTTTTATCACTTGATTGGTTTTTAATTTTATTAAAATAAAAAACACACTAAAATAATTAGGTTAAAGAACTTTTTGCTTGCTTGAGTGTCACTTGAGGGCTACAATGGTGTATGCTCTCCTCCTTGCATCCTTGTGACGATTCTTAGAGGATAAAAAACCATTAATAAACCCTCAAAAATTTTATTTATAGGGTGAACCATGACCATAAAAGTGACATCCATGTACTTTCCATTAGTCCCTAGGGGTCAATGATGTGGATTTAATGACCATGTATTAAACCACACTCTATGTTCTAGTAGAGTATACATATCAGCACAATTGTCATTAGGAACTAAAGAAGAATTTCCCATGAAGGGTTCCATAAAGGGAGGGGAATTTCGGATCCAATATGTAAAGTGGTTAGATATCATCCTACATGGATTTGGGCCCCAAATTACCTAGCATATATCAAGGAATCCCCTAGTGAGCCTATATAAACTTAGAATAGGACCTTTGGTTGTAACAGACAGTCTACTACTGGAGTCAAGATAAACTCTCAAGTGATTGTCAAGTGTAGATAGGGTCGAGAGGGTTTGGTAGATTCCATAATTGGTCAAGGACCTATATCCTTACCTGTAAACCTGTTAGATAGTGTAGGCATTAGGTTACACACCCATTTTCTTGACTAAAATTAGGGCTCATTATTGGGAGTTTTGTGTGTATGTGTTGTGTTAAGGCCCATATTATTTGTGAGCCGAGTCAACTTATCTCATTTTATCAAAAACACCTAGAGATATTAGGATAAATCCCATATTAGAATCAAAACCAAATCATTCCATATCACTATTCATTCCTTTTGGATAATAAAACTTTGTTTTGAAATAATAAAAAAAACTTTAGTGGTCACTCATCATTCTATATCCTAGTCATCACTCTTATCCTTGACTCAACATTATCAATGTTTGTAACCTTGTTTGGTTTTAGTCTAGCACCCATCATCTCATAATCCTATCTCTTCATATCTATCACCCATCTAATTTTCACCTTGCTAGCATGACATATATCTAGTCATCTCATCCTTGTTGCTAGATTAAACTCTACTAGGCTTGTTACTTTAATAGTATTTTGTCATTCTAGTCTTGATATCCTCAAAATAAATTCAATTTTAGTCAAATCTAATCACCTACTTTGACCACTTATAGTCTTTGGTTTTATACAAAATTAGAATCCAAAGTCACCTTCTCTCTCATCATCCTCTATCAAAGTCACACTTAATCACTACTCTCACATCCCCTTCACCATCCACAATGCCTCTTAGAACCCATGCCCAAATCTTAAGAACAAGATAAGGATCAAATCAAGAAAATGATATCCTTGAGAATCTAGGTGAATGAAATTGAGATAATGAATAAATACATAGTGACATGCACACCCTTGGAGAGGAAGACTGGTTCACAAACGACATCTTTCATAGTGATGAGGTTAGGGTCTAATTTGACCAATATATCTATGAAAATCATGATCAAATTTTAGCCTAGGTCACTAGAATGGGGGGAACATTACCCTCTAACTTTGACCCAAACTTCTTGCAACATTTAATCCATCCATCGACTAGGCCCAACACTCTGCCTCAACAAACTCATGCCAAAGAAGAGGAAGACAAAGATAATTTTATGGAATATGAGCGAGAACTTGAAGAAGAACCCAAACCCTCATAAAATAATCATGTTAAGGTTGATAGGAGAAGAACCACCTTGGAGGATAGATTAGACCAATTGATGTAGAAAATTAGGTTTCTAAGATACTTAAAGCATTCTACAAAACTATATCAAATCATCTTTAACATTCCTTATGCTATATTTCATTCAATATTCTCTTTCTATATTCATTCATTCATCTCCTAGCTTTCGCAAACATGCAACAATGATTATATGGGTTTCCTCCCAATGAATTATCATTAAAATCACCTTAGAGGTGTTCTTCACAACTTGTTTACATTTTTCTAGCCATTCTATACCTTATTGCATGAAATCAATTCCACACAACTCTATCCTATCTTATGACACTTCTTATAGCCCTTATTTTAGGGTTTTCTCTATTATACAAACATGTATGATAGACTAATAGAAAACCAACCCCCAATATGAACACCCACTATCCTCTTTTAGTTGTCTACAAAGTTTCAAGACAAACCTCCTTCACTAGATCACTAAACTAGACCTTTTTCACTCTATAATTAGGTCTATTAGGCTTTATCACACCATATTTAGTTACAGTCATCCATAATTGTACAAACACATACCCAACTAGTGAAAAAATCTTAAAATACTTTAGTATGAACTTTATCCTAACAAATAACCAAATACTTTTCCACCTGTTGCCTTTCTTGGAACAAGGTTTTATAGCTCACTACATTACCTAGGGTTTCAGGGTTCTGTTTATAACCCAAGAGGACAAATAATGATCCAAAAGGATTCTTGATTACTTTCAAACATTCCAAAGACCTTTATAAGGTATTTTCAATGTACATATATATTCCCAAAGGTTAAACTCTACTTGCTTCCTCTTAAATAAGATCCATTCATGGATTTCACAGTCCAAAATAACACTTAGTTTGCTTGTAGGTTACTTAACAGGGTTTATCTTACATATGAGTGACTTAAGTTTTGAGTTTTTAATGTGAAATTGAACTCAATAGGGTCTGATCAACATTACCATGATTTATCACACCTTAAATCTCTCAAATTGTCCCTCTAGAATTCCACAACACCAGCTTTCATAGTGAATACAAGAACACAATCAACTTGTTTTCAGTTTGCAACAGGGTTCACTAATGTAGTGAATGAGATATGGAATCAAGACATCCTATAGTTTCATAAGATGACTTGGGTGTATTCAAAAACATGTCATATAATCATAATGGTGTCTATACAGTTTTCTTTTATGATAAACATAATTTTCATGTAATTTTTGTCACATAGTAAATAGGGTTTTTTGTTTGTCTTGTCCTTCAAGCACTTGGACTCATTATGAAATTCAAGATGGAAAAGACTTGATACAATAGGGAATTTATGCTTTCACTTCCTAGACACCAAATCCATCACAAATATTATTATAAAAGAAATCATTCTCATTAACTAATGCTTTCTCAGTGTGCATAAACAAAAAAACATATAACAGTGTAGGGTAAATAGTTTAGTCATGCAAATACCATCACATATTCATTGGAAAAAACAAGTCCATCAGTACCATATTCAAATTGAAGCTTTATTTCAATATTAATAAGGATATGCACAGTCCATTATCCCATCTTGGATTTGGCAGACCTTCCTTCTTGTCTCAGCCTTGCCAGCCCCTATTTTCTTCATCTAATGTCCTTCTTCGGACTACTCCCTCTATATATCCTTTCTATATTGAAATAAACACTAAAAACTTGCTGCATAACCATTTCTTGAAATAAGAAACTTAAAAAAATCACAAAACCCATGTAAGGTGATGGCTTTATGATTGCCACCTTACATTCTAAACATGACATATGACTTTTAACCATTATTAGGAACTTTTCTAAGATCATAAGGTCCATTACACCATTATTTAAAATTTACATGACATCAAAATTACTTTAGACCACTAAACCACTCTCAATCTCTCACTTTCAAGTTTGAAAATTCAAATTACCAAAAAGGTGAGAAACTTCCATTTCAAATTTGACTCACTGTCATGGCTTCAAATCACATCCAAGTTCATGTTTTTGGCATTCCTAAGATGCCCCTGCATCATACTCCAAAGGGGAGAAAAATAACTTAACCTCTATCTTCTTCTTCATTCAAGTGTTCATCCATGTGCTCCTTTGATTTTGATTCTACTACTACTCATATTGTTGTTTGTACTTGCAATCATTCTTCTTTCTTTGATTTTTCTCATGATCCTCTTCAACCTTTATGGCATTGATCATGAATTTCCATTCTCTATCAATCTCCTTCTCCAATAATGATATTATTGCTTCTTCATCTTCATACCTGGTCCACATCATATTCTCTTATTATTTTGACCATTCCAAGGTTTCTTGCTTATTCATAACATTATCTTCATCATCTTCTATTCTATTGTCCTTCATCTAGCTACTTCTTCTTTCTTGAATATCCAACTAGAAACCTCTTCACTTTGCACCTTCTCTTCATGGACCATTTCCTCAATCTCATTTTCCTTCACCTATTCTTCTCTTGACTCAAGCACTTCAGGTGTTTCTTTCTTCTTAGATGACCCTATGAACTCTTCAAACAAACCTATGGTGTCTTGATACAACACATCATCTTCATCCTCAAAATATTCATAAAAAATGACATGCACCTCATTACCTACTGTGCCTTTGTCTTCCTCATCTTCTACTATTTATTTCTCTTTATTTCTCCACTCTTCTCCATCAAATAGTTCACCATATTTAGGGTGACAAAACTCCCCATCTTTATCTATACCTGCATTGTTCAATGCATCATTTTATTCTTCTTTTTGGAATGTTGTCCACTCATCTCCTTCATTCCTAATATAATCCTCACTTTCTTTATCTTTACCTGCTTTCAACCATGACAGAATATTATTAAAATAAAACTTTTGAGGCTCTATTGCCTCTCTCTCATCCTTTTCCATGGAAAATTGTGTTTCCATCTCCTTCAACTGCCTCTCTAAGTATTCTATCACTTGCTAGTTCTCTCTCTCTCTTGTATCCTATCCATAAAGTTGCACTTAATCCTTTTCCTAATCTTGATTCCATATCACAATTAATATACATTCCAAATCCATATAAATTCTTTTTCCATCTTGGCCAATGCCTCTTTCATATCCATTATCTCTTTTTCCATTTATCTCTCACTATGGCTTTCATATTCAACCATGTCCTTCACCTTTCTCTCTACTTCTCCCTTCATCTTCAATTTTGAGTACATCACTTGGGTACATGATCTCTCTCATATCTATTTTTTTGGCCTCACTTGAACCACCTCCTCTTTTTATTCACACTTAAAACCTTTTTCTCTCTATCAGACCACACTTGGGCCTTCCAAATCTTGTCCTTTACACTATGACTGCCCATTCTCTCTCAAGCTCTCTTTATGAGCTTGTCTCTCTCACTTGAGATTTTTAATAACTCAATTTCTATAGGGCTGCCACTTCATTCACTGTTTACTCTTAGTCATACATTAAAATCACTAAATCAATCACAAACCATATCTCATACATTCTCAGTATAAAATCTCTACTTTATCTTGTAACAAGA
Source organism: Torreya grandis (assembly GCA_037957365.1). Classification (NCBI taxonomy): domain Eukaryota; kingdom Viridiplantae; phylum Streptophyta; class Pinopsida; order Cupressales; family Taxaceae; genus Torreya; species Torreya grandis. The sequence goes on from JARHVA010000011.1 coordinate 4,524,911, forward strand.
CTCTATGCAACTCGCTTCCTTCCTCACTCTTACCTACAATATCTTGATCAATCATGTAACTTACATTTATCACAAAATGCATAAATTTAATAACCTATTTATGGATATTCCCAAAGCATCTAAATGGCTCTAATATCAAATGATGTAGAGCTTTTCTGACTAGCCTGCAATTCTCCTTCTCTTTTCTTGCAAACTTATAATTCTTGTTGGCGAACACTAGGCATATTTATTCAAATGGGTCAAAAACACAAATACCTATTCAATTAGGTTTCCAAGATACTTAAAACATTCCATCAAACTATATCAAATCATCTTTAACATTCCTTATCTTGTATTTCATTCCATATTCTCTTTCTATGTTCATTCATTCATCCCTTAGGTCTTTTGAACATGCAACAATGATCATATGGATTTCCTCTCAATGAATTATCATTTAAGTCACCTTAGATCTGTTCCTCATAACCTATTTACATTTTTATACTCATTATATACCTTATATAATGCATCAAATCAATTCCACACAACTCTGCCCTGTCTTATGACACTTCTTGTAGTGATATTTTAAGGTTTTTATCTATTAAACGAACATGTACAATAGACTACTAGAAAACCAACCCCTAATATGAAAAAACACTATCCTTCTTTAATTGTATACAAAGTTTCAAGATAAACCTTCTTCATTAGACCACTAAACTAGACCTTCTTCACTCTATAATTAGGTCTATTAGGCTTTATAACACCTTGTTTAGTTACAGTCATCCATAAATGTATGAAATCTTACCCAATTGGTGAATAAACCTTAAAATCCTTTAGTGTGGCCTTTTTACTAACAAATAACCAAAAATCAAAATTTTTCACTGATTGCCTTTCTTAGAATAGGTTTTTATAGCTCACTGCATTACCTAGGGTTTTTGGGATATATTTTTAACATGAAAGGACAAATAATGATCCAAAAGGATTCTTGATGACTTTCAAACATTCCAAAGAAATTTATAAGGTCTATTAAACATACCTATACCTTCCCAAAGGTTCAAATTTTTTTCCTCTTAAATAAGCTCCATTCGTGGATTTCGTAGTCCAAAATAACACTTAGTTTGCTTTTAGGTTACTTAACAAGGTTTATCTTACATATGAGTGGCTTATGTTTTGAGTTTTGAATATGAAAGTGACCTCAAAAGGGTTTTATCAACATTAACATGATTTATCACACCTTAAATCTCTCAAATGATCCTTCTAGACTTTTACAACACCAAATTTCATAGTGATTACAAGAACACAATCAACTTGTTTTCAGTTTACAATAGGGTTCACTAACTTAGTGAATGAGATATGGAATAAAAACATCCTAACATTTCATAAGATGACTTGGGTGTATTTAAAAACATGCCATATAATCATAATGGTGTCTGTACAGTCTTCTTTTCTCATAAACACATTCTACATGTAATTTCCATCACATAGTAAATAGGGTTTCTTGTTTGTCTTGTCATTCAAGCACTTGGAATCATTATGAAATTTAATATGGAAAAGACTTGAAACAATAGGGAATTTATGCTTTCACTTCCTAGACACCAAAGCCATCACAAACATTATTATAAAAGAAATCATTCTCATTAACTAATGCTTTCTCAATGTGCATAAACACATAAACATATAACAATGCATGGTAAACAATTTAGTCATGAAAAGACCATCACATATTCATTGGACACAATAAATCAATCAATATTGTATTCAAATTGAAGCTTCAGTTCAATATCAATAAGGACATGCACAGTCCATTATCCCATATGGATTTGGCAGACCTTCATTCTTGTCTCAAATTTTTCTACCCCTATCTTCTTCATCTAATGTCCTTCATCAGACTACTCCCTTTGTATGTCTCATTTTTATATTGAAATAAACACTTGATCTATAATCATTTATTGAAACAAGAAACTTTAAACAATCACAAGACCCACATAGGGTGATGGCTTTATGATTGCCACCTTACATTCCAAACATGACATATGACTTCTATCCACTATTAAGATATTTTCTGAGACCATAAGGTCTATTAAAACATTATTTAAAATTTACATAACATCGAAATTCCTTAAGACCACTAAACCATTCTCAATCTCTCACTTTCAAGTTTGAAAATTCAAATTACCAAAAAGGTAGGAAACTTTTAATTCAAATATGACTCACTATCATGGCTATAAATCACATCCAAGTTCATGTTTTTGACATTCCTAAGATGCCCCTACATCACATCAATACATCGAGAGAATATAAATCAAGTCCTAAATGAACCCAAAGTTTTTAGGGATATTGACACAAGCTAATTTTAAGCATTGGTGGGTCATTTATCTCCATCTCAGTAGATCACTTTTAGTGCATAGGACATGACACCTATAGGCCCACACCATAAATATCCATTGTTGATTAAGATTTCCATTTCCAATCATAAGATCCCAAAGGTGCTCATAGATGGAGGATCAACCTTGAATTTATGCAATCTTGATTTTCTCAAATAGGTCGGCTACTCTAAGTCTTCATTAGGGCCTAGTCTCATAATGATCAAAGTGTATGATGATAATAAAAGGCCATCTATAGGAACTATATATATTCATATAGTCATGGGACCCATCATCCATCAAACTCTAATTCATGTTATGGATGTTGATATTCCATATAATTTAATTCTAGGATGCCCATGGATCTACAAAAAGTTAACAGTTCCTTCCATACTCTATTAGTGTTTAAAATTCCATCATTTCAAAATGGAGGTTACTATCCTAAGGGAGATAAAGCACTTATGTAGCTATCAAATGGATTAATATCATCCTAATTTATATCTCCCTAGCATACATAACTCCACTCCTAACCTAACAACTACCAAGTACATCCACCCTAATGATTTAATACCAACTTTAAGTGCTTCCTTAGACATCACCCATTTCAAGATCACTTCCACAAGTTGTGGAGAGTATGAATATACGACTTTTTATGTAGGAGACTTACCACTTTCCCCACATAGCTATGGGTCCCCAGCTATGAGGAAATAAAATCCCATAATTTTTCAGTTTGGATCTACAACCTTTACTAGTGCAAGTATACTATCAGAGGAGTACTTTGATGAGCTAGATGATTCATGGCTTATTCTAGACACTGAGGCCCTATAATTCCATACATAAAATCGTCCCCATCTCCAAAAGATGCTATAGAACATGAATTATAAGGGAAATGGACTAGGGAGAGATGAATAAGGTAAGATTGAACCTATAAGGGTTCATGAATACCCAAAACATCTTGGTCTAGGGTACAAACCTCTCAACATCGACTTAAGCAATATCATTTTGGACAATTCTTCAGTTCTTGAGGTGTCTTTTTCTAACAAAGAAATAAATAGGTTATGTTTATAACACTTATGAGGATCTTTTTGTGATCAATCTCTTTCATGACACTACCATATCAACCATCAATGTCTCCCTTTGTTACCCTTCCTTGACAGACTGGGATAAAAACATGAGCCTTCTTTTGACATGTTTTAGAGTGATGAAGCCATTATAGAATATCTAGGGTATATGATTTTAAGTTAGTAGGAGACCATAAAATAGGGTTTTCCATTAGTCTCAATGAATCTACCTATTTTGGAGTGCAAAAAACATCCCTTAATCAAATTGAATAAGAGGAATGTGAAGATGAAGATCCCTCTCCAGATCTAGAGGACTTTCAACCCACTCATGATGAATTAGAATTCTATTCAAAATTATATACTGAGATCCTAGATGATTTTTATTTAAAAATCCCCAACCTATCATCACCCCTGATGTATCTTTAGGACCAATCACCCTCCCTCATCAAGAGGTTATTGAATTTAATATTGGGATAGAAAATAGTCCTAAAATAGTTAAATTGGGGGCAATTCTTACTCTTGAGGAACAATAAATCCTTATTCATCTACTCAAAGAGTATATAGATGCGTTAGCATGGAGTTATTTGGACATGCCTAAGCTAGATCCAACCTTGGTCATGCATCATTTAGTGGTTCATCCTACTCAAAAATAAATAAATTAAAAACTTTGCAAGATACACCCCAAGGTGGCTCTTTTAGTCAAAGAAGAATTACATAAATTCCTAGAAGTTGGATTTATTCATCCCTTTGATTATTCTAATTGGATATGTAATATCATTCCTATGACCAAGCCACAAGGTGGAATCAAAATTTGCACTGACTTATAGGATATCTATAAATCATGTCTAAAGGGTGACTTCCCCTTGCCAAATATAGACATGATGGTGGATTCCAATATAGTCTATGAGATGTTATCCCTCATGGATGGGTTTTTAGGATATAATCAAATCAAAATTTCACCCAAGGATCAACATAAAACAACATTTATCATTACTTGGGGAACTTTTTGTTGTCAAGTGATGCCTTTCAGTCTCAAAAATTCCAGAGCTACTTATCAAAAGGAATGATCATCATCTTCTATGACATAATGCATGACATCATGAAATATTATGTAGATGACATACTGGGAAAGTCAAAACTTTCATCAAAGCATCTAGAGGTCTTAAGGAAAATATTTTAGCAGCTATGAGAATATAAAGTTAGATTAAACCCAAAGAATCATGTGCTTGGTGTTACCTCTGGTAAACTATTAGGGTTCATCATTTTCAAGAGAGACATTAAGGTTAATCCCATTAAAGTAAAACCTATTTTGGAAATGCCTCCTAGAAATTTAATGTAGTTAAGAAGCCTTCAAATAAAACTACAGGCTATTCAATTATTTATATCTCAATTGGTAGATAAGTGTTACCCCTTCACCCACTTCTTAAAAAAGGGAACTCATTTGAACTGGAACTCATAATGTTAACAAGATTTTGATAATCTCAAGAAATATCTAGTTAATCCCCTAATCTTATCACCATTCATCTTAGGAAGGTCATTAATTTTGTATATATCTACAACACCTTATGCTATAGGGGCCTTATTATCTCAACATAATGATGAAGGCAAAGAATGAGCAATTTATTATCTCAGTAGGACATTGATCTCATATGAGCTTAACTATACCCCTATTTAAAAGGCTTGCTTGGTCATCATCTTTGCATCATAAAAAAATTATGCATTATATGCTAAATAACCAAGTCAAACTCATAGCCAAAGTTGATCCTCTCAAGTATATGCTATCTAAATATACTTTCATTAGAAGGATAACTAAATTGATTATGTTATTAAGTGTTAATTTGATATATAATATATAAAACAAAAGTCCATCAAAGGATGATCCACAATGGATCAACTTGTGGTAGTACCCATTGAAGATACCAAGCCTCTCATCATGCCCTTTCTAAATGAGTCTATATTGACAACTATAGAGCCCAAACGCTGGAAGGTATACTTTGATGGATATTTCACCATACATGGGTCAAGAGTGGAAATATTTTTGGTAAACCCACAAGGTGACCTAAGCCCTAAATCCTTCTAAATTGGTTTCGAATGTGCAAACAACATCTTTGAATATGAGGCCTTAATTACTAGTCTCCAACTTACCATTCAGTGGAGTATCTAGCATCTTTAGGTATTCATTGATTCTCATTATAAAATAAGTAAATGAGGAGTTCCCAATAAAAGATGAGAAATTAATTCCCTATAAATAATTAGTGGATCATTGAAGCAAAATTTTTAATCCATCACATTTGAACAAGTTCCCAGGGGAAATAATAAAGCAACTAACTCCATGGACACTATTGGGTCCTTGATAGATCTTCTAGAAGATGTCTTTGAAGGCAATTTTCTAATTTTCTAATTAATATTATTGGCTCATCAATCCATGACTCATTTTCAAATTTGTGCCATACTTGATCCTAGTCTACCCTGGTATCATGACATTTACACTTACCTCTACAACAACATCCTACCACCAGACCTCAATCATCACCAATACAAAGCCTTCATCCATCACACATCCTATGATACCATCCTTGGTAGCACACTCTATTGATGCGGCTATGATAAGACCCTATTGAGATTCCTTACATTAAAGGAGGATACTCTTGTATATGGTCAAATGGATGTTGAAATTGACATAAGGATGATAGCTATGGCAATCATGTCAGTGGAATGGCCCTAGCTAAGAATTTACTTAGGATAAGATACTACTGACCCATAATGGATCATGATGCCTACCAATATGTACACAAATGTGTAGACTATCAAAATCATGGTAATCCAAATCATTCCCCCGCATAAGATCTACAACCTATAATGATCCCTTAGCCATTTTCCATATGGGGACTATATTTAATCATCAAGATCAATTTGACATCATCGGATGGGCATAAGTTTACAATTAGAGATATAGAGTATTTTATAAAATTGGTTCAATCCATGCCACTCATTTATACCATAGGTATCCAGATATAAAAATTTAATATTAATCTAATCATGTGCCACTTTAGATTCCTAGTCAAAATCTTATCAAATAACTACAAGTCTTTCAAAAATCAAGAAGCCAAATATTTGTGTAAATGTTATCATATTGAGAATTTTTTTTCCACACCATACTATCCCTAGGGTAATGGATAAGAAGAAGCAACTAATAAAATGTTTCTTAAGATCCTCAAGAAATTTGTCAATGATGCAAGTCAAAATTGGCATTTGCAACTATACCCTACATTTTGGTCTTATAAGACAAGTGTCTGAACACCTTATGGGGCTACTCCATATTCCCTAGTCTATGACACAAAATTAATATATACTACTGAGGTTGAGTTCCCCTGCTTATGAATCACTTTGTAGGGCATAATTATTGATCATAATTGTAGATAAGAATAGATACAAGAGCTAGAGCTATTGGATGAAAAATGTTAAAATGCTCTGAATCATCTTCAAACATACCAGAATAATCTCAAGGGCTAATACTGCAAGATCTAGTCTTGATAATTTGAAATTGGTGACCTAATCCTAAAAGAGAATCAGAAGAACACTAATGCAAAGTGAGAAAAGAAAGGAAAATTTGAATAAAATTGGCTTGGTCCGTATATCATTGTTGCAAAATTTGGATTAGGGGCCTATAAATTAGCTACACTCAATGGGCATGAGATAGATGAGAACATGAATATTATGAATTTGAAACTTTTTTATACTTAAAAGGATCTGCACAAACCTATATCTATAAGTCCCCAATATTGGGGGCATATCCATCTCCATTCCACTTCTCTCCTCATTCCATTCCATTCCATCATTTTCCATGAGACCCTACTCCTAATAGTGGGTGTATACTCTATGCTTAGGTAGAATTAGGAGACATGAGTTTTAAACTGGGACAAATAATTGATGATCATATGAGGGGAATATCTATTGAGGAGTCTTTCAAAATATTTAACTCCACTTTCCAAAGTCTACTCATCCCATTTTGGACATCCTAATACACATCCCAATCGCATCTTCCTCGATGAATTTTCCTCATATCAGCCTCAACTGCATCCAAACTTGTTCATCCATATCCTCCCCTAAAAAAAGATACACAAACACCCACTAACCTCATCATTATCTAAGGGTCATATAATCTTCTTACCTAAAGATCCATCATATGATTTGGCAACTAAATCCTCATCATTCATTTTAGACCCCAAATATAGCCATTAAGACTATTTTAGATCCTTGTCTCATTTGTAATAACAATTTTTAGGCCTAACTAACATATGTACATATTTCACTAGATCCACAACATTATTTCTCTTAGGACCCTATGTATATATGGTCTTTAGTTACCTTGTAATTAAGTCTTTAGTGTTTTTTGTCATACTGTAAATTATCCAACATCATTTGACCCTTTCCTTAATTTGTCTCACTTATACATAAGTCAAACATCTTTTTATTTTATTAGGTAGTCAATTATACATGTCTTTATGTGTGTTATTATTCTTAATCAAGTTTTTTAATAAGGTTAATCAAGGAAAATCCTCTAGAAGATCCAAAACAACTTGTAGTTGGCCAAAACACAACTCATAACTGTAGTTTTTTCTATTTTTTCTAGGAGAATTATGATAGTAGAGTTAGTTGGAGTGGAGGAAAAGGAAAAAAATGGGTTTGCCAAATTTAATTGAACCAAAAATATAGTTGGAAGTCAAGAGAAATGAAAGAGTATGGGCTGCTCTATAGGTCGATGGCTTTGCAGGTTTTATAGAAAAGATAAAAGGTTTTGACAAACATTTCTCTATCCTGTTCACAAAGGATTGGGAGGAAATATTAGTGACCATCAATGGATTCACTTTAAATATTACAAAGGAACTTATCTCCCATGTGAATAGACTGGTGATTAAGGATATGAAGATTTATTATACATCGAGAGATTTCAAACTTGATAAAGAGGCTTTTCTAGAGGATGGTGAGCAATTAGAGTAGTTATACAATGGATTTGATAGGGAATCCTTACTCAGGCCATTTGTAGAGGTAGAATTTAATTTGATGCAATACATCTCTTTAAAAGGTAGATATAATGTTGTGAGATGGTCTATGTTTATAATGTTAAACTATTTTAGACATGGAGTGCCTCTTAGTCTGCCTTTCTTTATCCTGAAATCTATGGAGGGGTTTATTGTGAAATTTAAGAATGGAAATTACTCCACTCCTAGACATGAGGGATTTATTTACCTTATTTTTATGTACTTTGATGGCATGAATCAAATCATGCCTGATATCTCTCAGACCCAGAAGGAGAAGCCTAAGGAGAGGCTTTTAGATTTTAGAAAGTTTAAAAAATTATGGATAAAGTATCCAGGGAGACCAAACAAGGTCTCAGGGAGCAATAAAAATCATGTTGAGAATGTTAGTGTCAAGGAGATTGAAAAGAACAAAAAAGGCCAAGATAATATTAAGAAAAGGCTCAAAAGTGCTTTGAAATATTTAGGGCCCAACAAAGGGAAACAGGGGAACAAAGGTCCATAGGATTTACATAAAAATAGGGGCGAGGAGACTATCATTGATGTGGAAAAGGAAAGTGAGGAGATATAAGAACATTAAAAGGAAGTGGAGTAGGGAAGTAAACCTTAACATGAACCGAACATAACCAAAAAGTAGAAGGGGATTAGGGAGACAATGTACACCTTCCTGATTAAAGGGGAGACTTCCCTAAACTAGAAGGATCAAAATGTGGACTTTAACAACTTGGTTTCTTCACTCAAAGGCAAGGAGAGCTCAAATAAAATTGTGGAAGAACTTGACCTATAAAAATCCATCATGAGGTGGTTTATGTGTGAGATTACTGAGTTAAAGGTTAAGGTGAATGTGCTATAGCAAGAAAATGCAAGAATTACCTAAACTTTGGTAGCTAGGGAGGAAGATAACTAGATTCAAGGACTAACTTTTAGAGTGGAGTTGTTATAACAAGTTAATGAAAATCTACTTAATAAGATTAGGTTTTTAGTTAATTATAATAAAGAAACAATGTATGTAGGAATCCAGAATGTTGAAAACCTTTAGGCACATCTTAAAGATCTATTTGAACCCAATTTTATAGGTAAAGGGAAGGGCAATAAGGGATAAAGTAGTGGTTCTTAATACATAGTTGATCATGAAAATTTGTTGATGCAAATTTATATGAATCTCAAGAAGATGAAGGAATGATGGGAGGATGTATCTGGTAGCTTGGATTTAGATTAGTGATTTTGTTGTTTTATGGCTATTTCAAGGCTATTTTTTAGATTTTACTGGACTATGTTAGTCCTTGTTTCTTTTCTTGGATTGGTTATCCTGTTGTTTCCTTTGTATTTTAACTTATCCTAGGTTTTGGGGACCCTAGTTGAAAAAAATCCCCCTATTTAACCTAAATAAAAAAATATATTAATAAATCTTGTACATATTTGTCATAGTCAGTCAATCTTATTGTCTTGTCTTTTTGCAATTTTTTTTTAACAAAGGGAACAAGGATGATCTTAAGTGACTACCCAAAATTGGAATTGGGAAAGTCACTCAAATGGAGTTCCTATGCACTATGAATCCAAAGTACCCTTGAACCTTATCATGTCATCGATACACCTATACTCATAAGTGCAAAAGAAAAAATTGGATTGCATAATCTACATAGCTCAAGACATTCTCATTTCATCACTAATTCCACTACCAATAAAATCCCCTGGGTAGGAGGATTGCACTTTGCTATATCATAAAAAACCAAACACCTTTATCACATTATTCATGATTACAAAAAACCACACACCATTCCATTATCTAAACACATCTACAAATACCACAACTGATTAAAAATGAATAGCAACAACTGGTCATTCATTCAAGCACTTTTGTTTCTACATATTTCTCATCTTGGCTACCTGCACATACTACTGCTATGGTGAAAGAAGTAAAAAATATCTAGGAGATTAATTTACAATTGCTAAAGAGTCTTGACAAGAGAGGTAAAAATCCAAAACTAACCAAAGTAACTTCAAACTTACTGATTGAATGTTCAAGAGAAAAGCTTGTTGAGATAGCCATCCCACCTTAAGGGATGAGCAAAAGAGAAGTCACTAAAAGTGACTTAACCTTTCCAAGAATACCCCTTGGGGACGTAACTACTGAGAGTTTGAAGGAAGATACTCAGACTCTAATTGAATCTCTTTTCAAAAATTTGGTTGAGGAAAAGGTTGCTGAAGCTAAATTAAAAGAATATAAGACACAATTATGTGAAATAATAGCTAAAGTGGCCAAATATTTTCCACAACAAGTTATTACTTCAGGAGAACCAATTAAGTAGCAAGTGATTTCTAAGGTAGAAGACACTAGAGATAAAGCTAAAACTATTGACAAATGGATTGATAAAATGAAACAAAAGGCCCAAAAATTCTTCCCACACATCCCAAATGCTCAGGCTGATATTTTGAATAAGATAACAGAAGTAAGGGCAATAAGGGCTGAGTTGAAAAATGAAAATGGTTTTTCCAAACTTCAACAGGAAAGTCTATAAGTAGTAGTTAATTTGGATGATTTTTTTTTGATTGAGGAAAATATTTCCCCTTCTAGAAAGAAGGTAAAACAAGAAGAATATTTCCTATCTTTTCACTTAAGTATTCTGCCAGACATGGAGAGGAGATGAAGAAACTAGAAGAAGATGCACGTGGTGCAAATATTGATCTAGAAGACTCCCTTTTTGGGCTCACAAGTATATGGTCAAGTATTGTTCTAAGAATAGTCAGATAGTTAGATGAGCAATTCAAGCAGTAGATGGACAAAGCCATGACTCCTTTCACAACCAAATCTATCAAAGTCTTGATCAAGTGTCAGGAAGAATTGAAGAGACTTGAGCCAAGACTCAAGAAAACTAAAGATAACTAAAAAAGAATTGAAAGAGAGATGCTAAGATTGGAAATATAAAGGTAGTCAATAGCTAAATTAGATGATTTAGTAATCCAATTGATGATATCTCAACACATCAAGTATAGAGAGAAGTGCAAGAGTCGAGTTCATGAAGTAGATTAATGTTGTCCCAAGTCTTGTATAAATTCTTTTTTCTTCTTCTATTTTCTCTTTTCTTTTGATAAACACACTATAAATAATCTTGTTTTTAGTGATTAATTTATAAAAGCAATGTCATTACATGATTTACTTGTAGAGGTGAAATTACATTGTAAAATTCAAAGACTTGAGTAACTTGGCAAAAATGCTATTTACTTAGAGTTATTTTGTAAAAGTGGAATACTTGGGCTATTTTAGTGTTGCATGCATGCAAAGAGTTAGTGTTTGGTCTAAACAAGAGGTCCAAGTTTCACCACTTGTCATCAACCATTGCAATCCAGGAAGGAGAAGATAAAGTAAGACACCACTTAACTACCTTCAGTTTTTTGCAGATCACATGGAAATTAAAGAGATTGACTCATATTTGTCTTTGACAAGAGAAATTGTATAAATATGAATGCAGGTCTGTATGCTAGAGGATGCTATTTTTTTGCAAAGAAGAAATTGTACAAAAAGTTTAAGAAATCTAAAAATTTGTGTTTGGATAATCTATTTATTTTGTATAAATTATGCTGAAAGTGAATAAGAAAGAAATATATTTTCTTGAGGAACTTTGTGTTTGAGGGGAATCATTTTCATGAATTCTATGAAGATAAAATGGTAAACTTTACATTATCTTTTAATCTAAGTCAAATTCATAGTTTTCTAAATCATTTATTGGAAAAGTTATCACACTTTGTATGTTTATCTACTTGCATAGATATAATAGACTCTGTAAAACTATCTATTATGAATCATAACTTTCTTATTTCTCAAGTATTATACTCTTTCTCTCCTAACTTCTTTTCACATTCCCAAAACTAGCTACTTATTTGCTAAAAAATCCTTTTGTTATGGCTCATGAATAAAGTGATTAAAGTAATACGCCAATCAAAACCAACTTGCACATAAATTATTAATCCAATGAATAACTTAAGTTGTAAGTAATTAAGAGTAGATAAGCATAAATATTTGGGATCTTCACCGTTAAATGAAGTGGATCTAATGCCATGACTGCCTAGATACGTTTAAAGCAATTTAAAAAATATCTAGCCAACACATTATACTTGTGATGGATGTTCGTACATTGTTCTAAAGCTCCCATTTTAGCACATTATAGTCCAATAGATCCCTATTAGTAGAATCATTTTTGCTTTGAGGCATTCTATCAAATAGTCCATGTGCCTTGTATCGTAAGGGCACTTAAAAAAGGCAAAGTGAATGAAGTGAGACACTTGGTAGGGTGGGAAGGCAAAGAAAAGGAAGAGTTATTTGAGGTAGCCATAGATTTTTATAAGTCAACCAATAAAATATTTTTACTAGATACCATTCGGAGTTAAGGGTTCTGTTCAATCTTTTTGGTCAAACCCTACTGGGATGGACATTGTGCTAAGCAATGTTGTTGGGTTTTAATGTCTAAACCTATTGGATTTCCTTTCAAGTAACCCATTGGCCTTATGGGTGTCTATTGAATTCATTGATGCTCATATAATCTAAGTGCTTAAAGACTTTTGCATTGGTTGTTGTAGATCTTTTATTTTTTAAATTCAACCCATCTATCCATTCTCTCTAATAGTCCATGCATCTCATAGATTTTGACCCATCATGTCAAACACTTATCTGTTGCATTAGAATCTATATGCCATGATATGAGTATATCTTGATTGCATCAAAGACATTTTATTTGATAAAATCCCATCTGCACTTGAATTGGCACTTAAATCATTTTTGTTTACATTAGCATTATTTATTGATTCAACTTAAACTATCATTTTAAAGCCTTTCTATTAGTTTTATACATTTTTGTGTCAATCACACTCAAATTCTTATATATAAGTTTTTGCTCCAACCATATCCCATAGTATGTTTCCTTTTCTTAAAAAATTAGGAATCTAGAATCTAGGTTTTCCATTAAAACTAATTGATTTGCTATGATAATTAAGTTGTGTTAATAAGTCAAGTCTTAGTAAAAGTTTGTAAGAATAAAAATAATTATATATTATGTGGATAGGATTTCTCTCTTTGATAGCAATCACAAATAAGTTTAAAATTCTCATAGGTGATTACATGAAGCTATTTGCAGATCATTTTTCAAAATTATTGGCCTAAATGTCAGTGTTATTAAAAAAAACTCAAAATTTAACCTTTTTTTAAAAATCCATCTAACCATCAATTTTTGTAGGTGGCCTATTAAAATCATCAAACTACTAACACTATTTTTGTAGGTCACTCATAAAAGTCCAAAAGCCTAAATTGCTAAAGGGTCAAACTATTAACTTGTGTGCTTGATAGAGTGATTGGTTGAAGGTTAAAATTGATTAGGATAGTAATCTTTTTTTTTACAGAATGATCGATCCCAGAATTGGCTAAAATGTTGTTTTAATCATTTGTTTGATTTGATTGTCAACACATTAAAGTGATGTGTGCATGCAGGTCTTATCAGTCTAAGGCAAAACATTTAAAACTACTAACGATATTTGTGTAGGGTTGATTGTCAAAGTTGTCAATTTGAAAAATACTAAACCATCTGCTGGTAGGATAAATGATCAAAGACCATTTATCCTAAAATCCTACTAATATTTTGTTTTGTAGGTTGACCAGTCCCAAAATAATCTAAAACATTATTTTTATCACTTGATTGGTTCTTAATTGGATTAGAATAGAAAACACACTAAATTAATTGGGTTAGAGAACCTTTTGCTTGCTTGAGTGTCTCCTGCGGGTTACAGTGGTGTATGCTCTCCTCCTTGCATCCTTGTGATGATTCTTGGAGGATCAAAAACCATTAATAAAACCTCACCAATTTTATTTATAGGGTGAAAATGACCATGAAAGTGACATCTATATGCTTGCCATTAGTCCTTAGGGGTCAGTGATGTGGATTTAATGACCATGTCTTACAGAGTATAAATATCATCACAACTGTCATTAGACACTAAAGAAGAATTTCCCATAAATGGTTCCATGGAGAGAGGGGAATTTTGGATCCAATACATAAAGTGGTTAGAAATCATCCTACATGGATTTGGGCCCCACTGTACCTAGCATATATCAAGGACTCCCCGAGTGAGCTTGTATAAACTTAGAATAAGACCTTTGGCTATAATAGGCACTCTGCTACCAGAGTCAAGATAAACTCCTAAGTGATCATCAAGTGAAGATAGGGTCGAGAGGGTTTGGTAGATTCCATAATTGGTCAAGGACCTACATCCTTACCTATAAACCTATTAGATAGTGTAGGCATCAGGTTACACACCCATTTGGTTGACTAAAATTAGGGCTCATGATTGGGAGTGTTATGTGTATGTGTTTTGTTAAGGCCCATATTATTTGTGAGCTGAGTCAACCTATCCCATTTTATCAAAAACACCTAGAGATCTTAGGAAGAATACCATATTAGAATCAAAACCAAATCATTCCATATCACTATTCACACCTTTTGGAGAATAAAACTTTGTTTTGAAACAACAAAAATACTATAGTGGTCACTCATCATTCTCTATCCTAGTCATCACTTTTATCCTTGACTCAACATTATCAATGTTTGTAACCTTGTTTAGTTTTAGTCTATCACCTGTCATTTCATAATCTTATCTCTTCATATCTATCACCCGTCTAATTGTCACCTTGCTAGCATGAAGGATATCTAGTCATCTCATCCTTTTTGCTAGATTAAACCCTAATAGGCTTGTTACTTTAATAGTATTTAGTCATTCTAGTCTTCATATCCTCAAAACAAATTCAATCTTAGTCACATCTAATCACCTACCTTGACCACTTCTAGTCTTTGGTTTTAGACAAAATTAGTATCCAAAGTTGTCTTCTCTCTCATCATCCTATATCAAAGTCACACCTAATCACTACTCTAGCATCCCCTTCACCATCCACCATGCCTCTTAGAACCCATGCCCAAATCTTAAGAACAAGACAAGGATCCAATCAAGAAAATGATATCCTTGAGAATCTAGGTGAATGAAATCAAGAGAATGAAGAAATACATAGTGACATGCATACCCTTGGAGAGGAATACTAGTTCACAAATGAATTCATTCATAGTGATGAGGTCAGGGCCCAATTTGACCAATATATCTATGAAAATCATGATCAAATTCTAGCATGGGTCACTAGAATAGGGGGAACATTACCCTCTAACTTTAACCCAAACCTCTTGTAACATATAATCCATCCATCGACTAGGCCCAATGCTCTGCCTCATCAAACTCATGCCAAAGAAGAGGAAGAAGAAGAAAATTTTGTGGATCATGAGTGAGAACTTGAAGAATAACCCAAACCCCCATGAAATAATCATGCTGAGGCTGATAGGAGAACCACCTTGGAGTATAAATTAGACCAATTGACCTAGCAAATCAATTCCCTTGCTTGTTAGTTTCATGCTCAAAATCAAAGTCCTATCTCCCCAATGCAACATGTCAAAAACACCAACCTCGATCATTCTAGACCTTGAACCAGTCAAGATCAAGCCTCAAATCCCCTCAAGAACCCCTCATCTACTCAAGAGTGGAGGATAATGAAGGAGAATATTCAGAAAATCAAACCTCACACACTTTCAATGAGATACAAATATGAGTACTTTTTCACATCTCTTTTAGACATGAGCATATTACAAGTACCTTTCCCAATAAATTTTGAGATCCCAAAATTTGATACATATAAAGGGAAAGGGGATCTCCAAGATCATGTACAATAATTCTATGTAGCATTCCATGAGGTTGCTTATGATGATGCTTATCTTCTTAGACTTTTCCCTAAAAGTCTCATGGGGCCCATATTGGAATGGTTTATGCATTTACCCAAAGGGTCCATATCCAGCTTTGGGGATTTGACAGAAAAAAATATGAGACCCTTCTCCTTCAATATTGAGCATGATATATCTATCATAGATATTTATAACACTAAACAAAGAAATGGAGAAAACCTAGATCCATTTCTACAATGTTACAGAAGTCTTGCTAGCCGTTTCTGATGCACAGTTATAGAAAAGGAATTGGCAAAAATGTTCATTAACACCCTCAATACTAAATTGAAATATCAATTAAAGTTACAATGTGCAAAGTCTTTTGATGAAATCATAGAGAAGGGAATCCAAATCGAAAAGGCCCTCATTGAGAAAGGTATAATTAAATTATATACCCAAAGTGAACAACGTCATAATCAAGATATTACATTTTTGAGTAAGCCTAAAATATTTAATAACAATAAAAATGTCGTGGGGGATGGAGTCACAAATTCTAAGCAACATGTTCAAATGGTGCAAAAAATATCCCCTACTAATAAGCAAAATGTCTCTACTATACAAGTACCATGGGGAAATTCTAAACCCCAAATAATAAAAAGGCCCCTCACTTGTCTTGGGATACTTGTAGAAGTAGTCCTACAACAATTAATAGATATAAACATGATCACTCTCTCAAAAATTTAATCTTTGGATGATAATAAACCTTGACCAGATTGGTATCATGAGGATGAATTTTGTCAATATCATCAAATCAGGGGGAATGATACTGAGAAGTGCATGCAATTAAAACTCTACATTCAAGATTTGATCAAGAAAGGGGATATTGAAGTAGAAGGGGAGACCCTGACCGATCAATCTAATAATCAACAACTTAAAATCTATTAGGACCCTTTGCCTAAACTTGACCAGAGGCAAAAGAAATCACCCAAGGACCAGGTTCAAGTCTCCATATCCAACTGAACTGATTACCATTCCATTCCATATCATTACATCAATACCATTAAAATCTATGGCCCCCAAAAGCCCACACCACCACCATCCACCATTCTAAAAATCAATAAGGAAATAATTGACTATCTAGTGACTACACGGTGTTTCAAAATCATAGTGCTTAGAGCACTTCCTAAAGACACATCTACCTCCACATCTCAAAAATTCAATATCTCTAAAAAAGTATTGATCTCTTCTAATAAATCATATGACATCATCTAATAGCTTTGTTGAAAAATGAGAGATTTGAACACAAATAAAAGCAGTGCACAATTTTTTTTAATCTCATAAATAATAATATTATACTCTATTATTTCCTATTATTTCTCTATTAATTTAATTTGAACACATCACAAATATATAGGACTATGATTCCTATAACAAGGGATTTATAAATCCCTACAAACTCTAAACCACTTAACTAAATACCTTGCCCGTACAACAATAATAAAACCAAACCTATATACAATAATATAATATCTTACCATATTATCCATATGGTTACACATGAACCAAAATGCTATTTACCTATCGGTAAATACCCAAAACTTACATAATGTAAAAGTTAATCCTTAACATTCTCCCCCATAGTTTTTACATGGTACAATATATCTCATTCTCTGATTGTAGCATGCCACCTCCGTGTACTCATGATCTTCTCTGCATACATGTACCATCGTACATCTCTTCCTTCACACTCAACTAAAATTGGTTTTCCAGGTTCACCAATAACCTTACAAAATGGTTGTCATAGGTTCACCAATAACCTTACAAAATGGTTTTCTTAGGTTCACCACTAACCTTACAAAATGGTTTTCACAGGTTTACCACTAACCTTTCATCATGATTGCTACAATGATTTCTAGATAAACATTCTCCAATGTAATATACAAAAGGGGTTACATAGGAATATCATTCACGAGTGAACATGTATGATTGTTCTTATTTTTCACACATGCTAAAAAATAAAATGTAACTACCACACGACACTAAAAAATTGAAATCTACACAACTGAAGAGAAAATGTCACAACAACATTTTACGCAACCCCATCGCTTGTGACTGATGAGAGGATGCTGCATGTCCTCCAACCTCCTTTGCCTCCTTCCTCCAACTAGTGAAGTTGCTTATTGAACACATGTGTTGATGAAGCTTAGATGTAAATTTTTGAGGAGAGATCCTCGTACAATTCAGACATCACGTACAAGCGAAAAATGTGTTCATGAGGTATTTTTTTTATAACAATTTTGATGACAAATTTATATAACATAAACTGACGTATTGACATGAACTTGACTTTCAATAATAGACTAGACATAATTAATGAGTTACAAAAAACAACTATAAGCTTAAACGACTTAGACTCTTAAAATCCGCTATAAATTATTTTGTTTTGATTTTAGCATAAAACCTCTAACAATTTTGAGTTTTTGGATAATTTATAACATTAAAAAAAAAACTAATCAGACTCTTTGAAATTTTAACCAACTTATATCTAAAATAACTTTTAGGGACATTGGCAAATAAAGACTTCAAATTTTATATCTTATATAAGATATAAAATATATTCAAAATGACTAGATACTTATCTAATTGCATTGACACTAACTACTCGACACTTTTTTTTTTCTATTTTAACATATAACTTTAACAAAAGTCAAATTAAACAAAACCAAACTTAATGTTTTTTAAAGACTTAAACCGAATTGAATCACAAATATTTATTAACCTTTTAACTCAAAATTTAAACCCTATGACTCATAAACATACTTTATTACTTTCTCACGAACATTTATTCTACTTCCATACTTGTGCAAATATCACCATGCTTCTGTTGTGGGTGCAAGTATCCCTCAAAGAATATTAGATGCACTTTATATTGTAGAGAATGACGTGTTCCAGGTTTATGTGCAAGTGTTTGAGCATGAGTCAACAATGTCATGGTCTAAAAATGAGTAGATCAGTCAATACTGTGATTGACATCCACTAAGATGAATGGTAAATCTATGTAAAATAGATCTACACACCACTTAGAGGATTTGTAATTACGTAAATTGAATAGTTTAAAAAAAACAAATTCTGATGTGCTGCCTATATCTCCAAAGTTGATGTAAAATAGGTATGAAATTATTCAAGTCTAATGACTAGCATCAAGATGACACATCATTTATTTGACTTTAATTCTTGTGATAATTATTGAATATCAGTCAGAATAGCTATACGATGAAGAAGAATGATTACTACATTAACAACTAATCTCAAAGTTTGTCATATCTGGATCAGAAGTATTTTTGGTAGATCGAGTGAAAATTCATAGGTCTTTATAATATTTTAACACAGATTTTGATATGTATAGAAATCATAATAGACCATATAAAAAATGGTGTAAGCATGTGACTTGCACCTAGACACAGAGATAATGTAAAATATGACTTTAATAGATTATGATTATAAACACTTCTATGATTCTTGTTAACCATTTACCCCAATAACTTGGTGTCTCCTTCATAATGACACGCAACACTATAATGATCTCACAAAAGCACAAAGAACAAACTTCTAAAAATCAATCGATCCATTACATTAAACTCTTGCTCTGATACCACTGTTGAAAAATGAGAGAGTCGAATACAAATAAAAGTAGTGCACAAAAGATTTTAATATCACAAATAATAATATTATGCTCTATTATTTCCTATTATTTATTTATTGGTTTTATTCGAACACTTTACAAATATATAGGACTCTGATTCCTATAATAAGGGATTTCCAAATCCATACAAACTCTCAACCACTTAACTAAATACCTTACCCATACAACACTAATAAAACCAAACCTATATGTGATAATATAATATCTTATTATATTATCCATACAGTTACACACTAACCAAAATGCTATTTATCTCTCAGTAAATAAACAAACTTACACAATGTAAAAGTAAATCCCTAATAATCTTGAGAAGATTCTAGCTTAAATCTCTTTTATGGATCTTCTTAAGACATCATCGTGATGTAGAGCTTTTCTCACTAGCCTGCAATTCTCCTTCTCTTTGCTTGCAAACTTGTAACTTTTGTTGGCCAACACTAGGCCTATTTGCCCAAATGGGTCAAAAACATAAATAATTATTCAATCAGGTTTCCAAGATACTTAAAACATTCTATCAAACTATATCAAATCATCATTAACATTCCTTATCTTGTATTTCATTCAAATTCTCTTTCTATGTTCATTCATTCACCCCCTAGCTTTATCAAACATGCAACAATGATCATATGGGTTTCCTCCCAATGAATTATAATTCAACTCACCTTAGAGGTGTTATTCACAACTTGTTTACACTTTTTAACCCATTCTATACCTTATATGATGCATCAAATCAATTCCACACAACTCTGCCCTGTCTTATGACACTTCTTATAGCCCTATTTTTAGGGTTTTCTCTATTATATGGACATGTATGATAGAATAATAGAAATAAAACCCCCAATATGGACACCCACCATCCTCTTTTAGTTTTCTAAAAAGTTTCAAGACAAACCTCCTTCACTAGATCACTAAACTAGACCTTTTTCACTCTACAATTAGGTCTATTAGGCTTTATAACACTCTGTTTAGTTACAGTCATCCATAAATGTACAAAAACATGAAAAAATGGTGAAAAAACCTTAAAATGATTTAGTATGGACTTTATACTAACAAATAACTAAAAATCAAACTTTTCCACTGGTTGCCTTTCTTAGAACATGGTTTTGTAGCTCACTGCATTACTTAGGGTTTTTGGGTTCTGTTTATAACCCAAGAGGACAAATAATGATCCAAAAGGATTCTTGATGACTTTAAAACATTTTAGTGACCTTTATAAGGTTTTTTCAATGTACCTATACCTTCCCAAAGGTTTAAATCTATTTGTTTCCTCTTAAATAAGATCCATTCATGGATTTCACAGTTCAAAATAATACTCAGTCTGATTGTAGGCTACTTAACATGGTTTATCTTACATATGAGTGGCTTATGTTTTGAGTTTTGAATTTGAAATTGACCTCAATAGGGTCTACTAAACATTACCATGATTTATCACACCTTAAATCTCTGAAATGATCCTTCTAGAATTTCACAACACCAACTTTCATAATGATTATAAGAACACAATCAACTTGTTTTTAGTTTGCAATAGGGTTCACAAACTTAGTGAATGAGATATGGAATCAACACATCATATAATTTTATAATGTGACTTGGGTGTATTCAATAGCATGTCATATAATCATAATGGTGTCTATACAATCTTCTTTTCTCATAAACACAGTCTGCGTGCAATTTTCCTCACACAATAAATAAGGTTTTTTGTTTGTCTTGTCTTTCAAGCACTTGGAATCGTTATGAAATTCAATATGAAAAAGACTTGAAACAATAGAAAATTTATTATTTCACTTCTTAGACACCAAATCCATCACAAACATTATTATAAAAGAAATCATTCTCATTAACTAATGCTTTCTCAATGTACATAAACACAAAAACATATAACAGTGTAGGGTAAACAATTTAGTCATGAAAATGCCATCACATATTCATTGGACACAAAAAGTTCATCAATACTATTCAAATTGAAGCTTCAGTTCAATAATAATGACATGTATAGTTCATTATCCCATCATGGATTTGGCAGACCTTCCTTCTTGTCTCAACCTTGTCTGCCCCTGTTTTCTTCATCTAATGTCCTTCTTCAGACTACTCCCTCTATATATCTCCTTTATATATTTAAATAGACACTAAAAAATTGCTCCATAACCATTTCTTGAAATAAGAAACTTAAAACAATCACAAAACCCATGTAGGGTGATGACTTTATGATTGCCACCTTACATTCTAAACATGACATATGACTTTTAACCATTATTAGGAACTTTTCTAAGATCATAAGGTCCATTACAACATTATTTAACATTTACGTGACATCAACATTCCTTTAGACCACTAAACCACTCTCAATCCCTCACTTTCAAGTTTGAAAATTCAAATTACTAAAAATGCGAGAAACTTCTAATTCAAATTTGACTCATTGTCATGGCTCCAAATCATATCCAAGTTCATGTTTTTGACATTCCTAAGATGCCCCTACATCATACTCCCAAGGTGAGAAAAATAACTTAACCTCTATCTTCTTTTTCATTCAAGTGTTCATATAAATGTGTGTACTCTTTGCTGCCACACCTATGCCTTTGCTTCTTCTTGCATGTGCTCTTTTGATTTTGCTTCTACTACTACTCATATTGCTAATTGCACCTGAAATCATTCTTCTTTTTTTGCTTTCTCTCATGATCCTCTTCAACCTTTATGACATTGATCATGAATTGCCATTCTCTATCAATCTCCTTCTCCAACAATGTTATTGCTATTTCTTCATCTTCATACTTGGTCCAAATCATATTCTCTTCTTGTTTTGACCATTTCAAGGTCTCTTTCTTGTTCATAATATTATCTTTATCATATTTTATTCTGTTTTCCTTCACCATAGCTACTTATTCTTTCTTGACTATCCAACCGGCAACCTCTTCACTTTTCACCTTCTCTTCATGAACCATTTCTTCAATCTCATCTTCCTTTAATTGTTCTCCTCTTGACTCAAGCACTTCAGAAGTTTCTTGATTCTTAGCTGACCCTATGAAATCTTCAAACAAACCTATGGTGTCTTAATACAACACATCATCTTCATTCTTAAAATATTCATAAAAAATGACATGCACCTCATTACCTACTGTGCCTTTGTCTTCCTCATCTTCTACTATTTGCTTTCTTCATTTCTCTACTCTTCTCCATCAAATAGTTTACCATCTTCAGGGTGATAAAACTCTTCATCTTTATCTATACCTACATTGTTCAATGTATCATTTTCTTCTTCTTTTTGGACTGTTGTCCACTCATCTCCTTCATTCTTAGCATACTCCTCACTTTCTTTGTCTTTACCTGCTTTCAACCATGACACAATATTATTAAAATAAAAATTTTGAGGCTCTATTGCCTCTCTCTCATCCTTTTCCATGGAAAATTGTGTTTCCATCTCCTTCAACTGCCTCTCCAAGTATTCTATCACCATCTAGTTTTCTTTCTCTTGTATCCTTTCCATAAAGATGCACTTAATCATTTTCCTAATCCTTATTCCATATTGTAAGCTATATACATTCCAAATCTGTATCAACTCTTTTTACATCTTGGCTAATGCCTCTTTCATATCTATTATCTCTTTTTCCATTTCTCTCTCTCACTATGGCTTTCATATTTAACCATGCCCTTCATCTTCATTTTGAGTATATCACTTGGGTACACAATATCTCTCATCTCTATTTTTTTGGCCTCACTTGGACCACCTCCTCTTTTGGGTTAGACCTAAAACCTTTCTCTCTCTATCAGACCACACTTGGGCCTTCCAAATCTTGTCTTTTACACTATGACTGCCCACTCTCTCTCAAACTCTCTTTATGAGCTTGTCTCTCTCACTTGAGCTTGTTAATAACTAAATTTATATAGGGCTGCCACTTCATTCATTGTCTACTATTAGTCATACAATAAAATCACTAAATCAATCACAAAACATATCTCATACCTTCTCAATCTACTATGTCAACTTTGTCTTGCAACAAGACTCTATGCAACTAGCTTCCTTCCTCACTCTTACCTACAATATCTTAATCAATCATGCAAATTATGTTAATTCCAAAATTCATAAATTTACTAACATATTTATGGATATTCCTAGAGTATGTAGATGGCTCTAATATCAAATGATGCAAAGCTTTTCTCACTAGCATGTAATTATCCTCTTTGCTTGAAAACTTGTAACTCTTGTTGGCGAACACTAGGCCTATTTATTGAAATGGGTCAAAAACATAAATAACTATTCAATCAACTTTTGAAGATACTTAAAACATTCCATCAAACTATATCAAATCATCTTTAACATTCCTTATCTTGTATTTCATTCCATATTTCCTTTCTATGTTCATTCATTCATCCCCTAGCTCTTTCAAACATGCAACAATGATCATATGGGTTTCCTCCCAATGAATTATCATTCAACGCACCTTAGAGGTATTTGTCACAACTTGTTTACACTTTTATACTCTTTATATACCTTATATAATGCATCAAATTAATTCCACACAACTCTACCCTATCTTATGACACTTCTTGTAGCCCTATTTTTAGGGTTTTATCTATTATATGAACATATACAATAGACTAATAAGAAAACAACCCCTAATATTAACACCCACTATCCTCCTTTAGTTATCTATAAAGTTTTAATATAAACCTCCGTTATTAGATCACTACACTAGACCTTCTTCACTCTATAATTAGGTCTATTAGGCTTTATAACACCTTGTTTAGTTACAGTCATCCATAAATGTATGAAAATGTACCCAATTGGTGAATAAAACCTAAAATCCTTTAGTGTAGCCTTTCTCCTAAAAAATAACCAAAAATCAAACTTTTCCACTGATTGCCTTTCTTAGGATAGGGTTTTATAGCTCATTGCATTACCTAGGGTTTTTGGGATTTGTTTATAAAATGAAAGGACAAATAATGATCCAAAAGGATTCTTGATGACTTTCAAACATTCCAAATACAATTAGAAGGTCTATTCAACATACCTATACCTTTCCAAAGGTTCAAATTTTTTTCCTCTTAAATAAGCTCCATTCGTGAATTTCACAGTCCAAAATAACACTAAGTCTGTTTGTAGGTTACTTAACAAGGTTTATCTTACATATGAGTGGCTTATGTTTTGAGTTTTGAATATGAAATTGACCTAAATAGGGTCTAATCAACATTACCATGATTTATCACACCTTAAATCTCTTAAATGATCCTTCTAGACTTTCACAACACCAACTTTCACAGTGATTACAAGAACACAATCAACTTGTTTTCAGTTTCCAACAGGGTTCACTAACTTAGTGAATGAGATATGGAATAAAAATATCCTAAAGTTTCATAAGATGACTTGGGTGTATTTAAAAACATGTCATATAATCATAATGGTGTCTATACTATCTTCTTTTCTCATAAACATAGTCTGCATGCAATTTCCATCACATAGTAAATAGGGTTTCTTGTTTGTCTTGTCCTTCAAGCACTTGAAATCATTATTAAATTCAATATGGAAAAGAATTGAAACAATAGGTAATTTATGATTTCAATTTCGAGACACCAAATCCATCACAAACATTATTATAAAAAAAATCATTCTCATTAACTAAAGCTTTCTCAATGTGCATAAACACAGAAACATATAAAAATACATGGTAAATAGTTTAGTCTTGCAAAGACCATCACATATTAATTGGACACAATAAGTCCATCAGTACTATATTCAAATTGAAGCTTCTATTCAATATCAACAAGGACATGCACAGTCCATTATCCTATCATGGATTTGGAAGACCTTCATTCTTATCTCAACTTTGTGTGCCCCTATTTTATTCAGCTAATGTCCTTCCTCAGACTACTCCCTCTGTATATCTCCTTTTTATATTGAAATAAAAACTTTATCCATAATCATTTATTGAAACAAGAAACTTTTACCAATCACAAGACCCACGTAGGGTGATGGATTTATGATTGCCACCTTACATTCCAAACATGACATATGACTTATAACCACTATTAAGATATTTTATAAGAAATTAAGGTCTATTAAAACATTATTTAACATTTACATAACATCAACATTCCTTTAGACAACTAAACTACTCTCAATCCCTCAATTTCAGGTTTGAAAATTCAACTTACCAAAAAGGTAGGAAACCTAATTCAAATTTGACTGACTATTATGGCTCCAAATCACATCCAAGTTCATGTTTTTGACATTCCTAAAATGCCCCTACATCACATCAGTACATTAGGGGAATCAGAGACATTGACACAAGCCAATTTTAGGCATTGGTGGGTCATTTATCTCCATCCCAATAGATCAATTTTAGTGCATAAGACATGCCACCTATAGGACCACACCATAACCATCCATTAAAACATGAAATATGACTTCTAACCACTATTAAGATATTTTATAAGACATTAAGGTCTATTAAAACATTATTTAACATTTACATAACATCAACATTCCTTTAGACAACTAAACTACTCTCAATCCCTCAATTTCAAGTTTGAAAATTCAACTTACCAAAAAGGTAGGAAACTTCTAATTCAAATTTGACTCACTGTTATGGCTCCAAATCAAATCCAAGTTCATGTTTTTGACATTCCTAAGATGCCCCTACATCACATCAGTACATCAGGGGAATTAGAGACATTGACACAAGCCAATTTTAGGCATTGGTGGGTCATTTATCTCCATCCCAATAGATCAATTTTAGTGCATAGGACATGCCACCTATAGGACCACACCATAACCATCCATTATTGATTTAGATTTCCATTTCCAATCATAAGATCCAAAAAGTGCTTATAGATGGAGAGTCAACCTTGAATTTGTGCAATCTTGATTTTATCAAATAGTTGGGGTAATCTAAGTCTTTATTAGGGCCTAGTCTCATAATGTTCAAAGTGTATGATGATAATGAAAGGCCATCTATAGGAAATATATATATTCATATAGTCATGGGACCCATCATCCATCAAACTCTAATTCATGTTATGGATGTTGATCTTTCATATAATTTAATTCTAGGATGCCCATGGATCTATAAAATGTTAACAGTTCCTTCCACCCTCTATTAGTGTTTAAAATTCCATAATTTCAAAATGGAGGTTCTATCCTAGGGGTGATAAAGCACTTCTGTAGCTATCAAATGGATTAATATCATCCTAATTGCTATTACCCTAACACACATAACTCCACTCTTAACCTAATGGCTACCAAGTACATCCACCCTAATGATTTAATACCAACTTTAAGTGCTTCCTTAGACATCACCCATCTCAAGATTACTTCCACAAGTTGTGGAGAGTATGAATATAAGACTTTTTGTGTAGGAGACTTACCACTTTCCCCACATAGCTATGGGTCCCCAGCTATGAGGAAAGAAAATCCCATCATTTATCAGTTTAGATCTACAACCTTTACTAGTGCAAGTATACTATCAGAGGAGTACTTTGATGAGTTAGATGATTCATGGCTTATTCTAGACACTAAGGCCCTATAATTCCATACATAAAATCACCCCCATCTCTAAAAGATGCTATAGAACATGAATTATAAGGGAAAGGGACTAGGGAGAGATGAATAAGGTAAGATTGAACCTATAAGGGTTCATGAATACCCAAAACATCTTGGTCTAGGGTACAAACCTCTCAACATCAACTTATGCAATATCATTTTAGACACTTCTTCAGTTCTTGAGGTGTCTTTTTCTAATAAAGAAATAAAAGGTTATGTTTGTAGCATTTATGAGGATCTTTTTGTGATCAATCTCTTTCATGACACTACCATATCCACCATCAATATCTCCCTTTATTACCCTTCCCTAATCGATTGGGATAAATACATGAGCCTTCTTTTGACATGTTTTAGAATGATGAAGCCATTATAGAATATCTAGGGTAGATGATTTTATGCCAGTAGGAGACCATAAAATAGGGTTTTCCATTAGTCTCAATGAATCTACCTATTTTGAAGTGCAATAAACATCCCTTAATCAAATTGAAGAAGAAGAGTGTGAAGATGAAGATCCCTCTCCAGATCTAGAGGACTTTCAACCCACTCCTAATGAATCATAATTCTATTCAAATTTATATACTAAGCTCCTAGATGATTTTTATTTAAAAATCCATGACCTCTCATCACCCCTGATGTATCTTCAAGATCAATCACCCCCCCTCATTGAGAGGTTATTGAATTCAATATTGGGATATAAAAGAGTCCTAAAATGTTAAATTGGGGGCAATTCTTACACTTGAGGAACACCAAATCCTTATTCAGCTACTCAAAGTGTATATAGATGTGTTAGCATGGAGTTATTTGGGCATGCCTGAGCTAGATCCAACCTTGGTCATGCATCATTTATTGGTTCATCCTACTAAAAAACAAATAAAACAAAAACTTTGCAAGATACACCCCAAGGTGCTTCTTTGAGTCAAAGAAGAATTACGTAAATTCCTAAAAGTTGGGTTTATTCATCCCTTTGATTATTCTGTCTGGATATCTAATATCATTCCTATGGCCAAGCCATAAGGTGGAATCAAAATTTGCACTGACTTACAGGATATCTATAAATCATGATGGTGGATTCCACTCTAGGCGATGAGATGTTATCCCTCATGGATGGGTTTTCAGGATATAATCAAATCAAAATTGTACCTAAGGATCAACATAAAACAACATTTATCATTCCTTGGGGAACCTTTTGTTATCAAGTGATGTCTTTCAGTCTCAAAAATGTAGGAGCTACTTATCAAAGGGAAATGATTTTCATCTTCCATGACATAATGCATGACATAATCAAATATTATGTAGATGATATACTGGGAAAGTCAAAACTTTGATCAGAGCATCTAGAGGTCTTATGGAAAATATTTGAATATCTCTGAGAATATAAAGTTAGATTAAACCCAAAGAATCATGTGTTTGGTGTTACCTTGGGTAAACTATTAGGGTTCATCATTTTTGAGAGAGGAATTAAGGTTGATCCCATGAAAGTAAAAGCTATTGTGGAAATGCCTCCTAAAAATTTAAAGCAGTTGATAATCCTTCAAGGAAAACTATAGGTTATTCATTAGTTTATATATCAATTGGTAGATAAGTGTCACCCCTTCACCCACCTCTTAAAAAAGGGAACTCATTTCAACTGAAACTCAGAATGTTAACAAGATTTTGATAATCTCAAGCAATATCTATTTAAGCCCTTAATATTATCACCACCCATCTTAGGAAGGTCATTAATTTTCTATATATCTACAACACCTTATGCTATAGGGGCCTTATTATCTCAATATAATGATGAAGGCAAAGAATGAGAAATTTATTATCTCAGTAAGACTTTGATGTCATATGAGCTTAAATATACCCCTATTTAAAAGGGCTTGCTTAGTCATCATCTTTGCATCCTAAAAAAATCAGGCATTATATGCTAAATAACCAAGTCAAGCTCATAGCCAAAGTTGATCCTTTTAAGTATATGCTATCTAAATATACTTTGATTAGAAGGATGGCCAAATGGATTATGTTATTAAGTGTGAATTTGATATAAAATATATAAATCAAAAGTCCATCAATGGATAATCCACAATGGATCAACTTGTGGTAGTACCCATTGTAGATATCAAGCCTCTTATCATGCCCTTTATAAAGAGTCTATATTGACTACTGTAGAGTACAAAACCTGAAAGTTATACTTTGATGGATCTTTCAACATACATGGGTCAAGAGTGGAAATATTTTTGGTAAGCCCAAAAGGTGACCTAAGCCCTAAATCCTTCTGAATTGGTTTCCCATATACAAACAACATCTCTTAATATGAGGCCTTAATTAACAGTCTCCAACTTACCATTCAGTGGAATATCTAGCATCTTTAGGTATTTATTGATTCTCATTATAAAATAAGTGAATGAGGAGTTCCTAACAAAAAATGAGAAATTACTTCCCTATAAATAATTAGTGGATCAATTGAAGCAAAACTTTCAATCCATCACATTTGAATAAGTTCTTAGGGGAAATAATAAAACAACTAACTCCATGGCCACTATTGGGTCCTTGATAGATCTTCCAGAAGATGTCTTTGAAGGCAATTTTCTAATTGAATAATTAATATTATTAGCTCATCATTCTATGGATCATTTTCA
Source organism: Torreya grandis (assembly GCA_037957365.1). NCBI lineage: Eukaryota > Viridiplantae > Streptophyta > Pinopsida > Cupressales > Taxaceae > Torreya > Torreya grandis. The sequence goes on from JARHVA010000011.1 coordinate 4,554,947, forward strand.
AATTTGTGCCATACTTGATCCCAGTCTACCCTGGTATCATGACATTTACACTTACCTCTAAAACAACATCCTACCACCAGACCTCAATCATCACCAATACAATGCCTTCATTCATTGCACATCTTATTATACCATCCTTGGTAGCACACTCTATTGATGAGGCTATGATAAGACCCTATTGAGATGCCTTACATCAAAGGAGGCTACTCTTGTAAATGGTCAAATGGATGTTAAATTTTATGTTGAAATTGACATAAGGATGATATCTATGGCAATCATGTCAGTGGGATGGCCTTATCTAAGAATTTACTTAGGATAGGATACTACTAACCCATAATAGATCATGATGTCTGCCAATATGTACACAAATGTGTAGACTATCAAAAGCATGGTAATCCAAATCATGACCCCGCATAAGAGCTATAACCTATAATGATCCCTTGGCCATTTTCCATATGGGGACTATACATTATCATCAAGATCAATTTGACATCATCTAATGGGCATAAGTTTATAATTAGAGATATAGAGTATTTTATAAAATGGGTTCAATCCATGCCACTCATTTATACCACATGTCTCCAAATATCAAAATTTAATCTTAATATGATCATTTACCACTTTAGATTCCTAGTCAAAATCTTATCAAATAACTATAAGTCTTTCAAAAATCAAGAAGTCAAAGATTTGTGTAAACGTTATCATAGTGAGAAATAGTTTTCCACACCATACTATCCCTAGGGTAATGGACAAGAAGAAACGACCAATAAAATTCTTCTTAAGATCATTAATAAATTTGTCAATGATGTAAGTCAAAATTGGTATTTATAACTATACCCTACATTTTGGTCCTATAAAACTAGTGTCTGAACACATAATGGGGCTACTCCATATTCACTAGTCTATGACACAAAATGAATATATCCTATTGAAGTTGAGCTCCCCTCCTTACGAATCAATTTGTAGGGCATATTTATTGATCATAATTGTAGACAAGAATAGATATAAGAGCTTGAGTTATTGGATAAAAAATGTTAAAATGCTCTAAATCATCTTTAGACATACCAGAATAAGCTCAAGGGCTAATATCGCAAGAAGATCTATTCTTGAGAATTTGAATTTGGTGACCTAATCCTAAAATAGAATTAGAAGAACACCATGCAAAGTGAGAAAAGAAAGGCAAATTTGAAGCAAATTGACTTGGCCCTTATATCATTATTGCAAAATTTGGATCAGGTGTCTATAGATTAGCTACACTCGATGGTTATGAGATCGATGAGTCCATGAATATTATGCATTTGAAACATTTTTATACTTAAAAGGATCTACACAAACCTCTATCTATAGTCCCCAATATTGGAGGCATATCCATCTCCATTCCACTTTTCTCCTTATTCCAATTCATTCTATCATTTTCCATGGGACCTTAGTCCTAATAGTGGGTGTATACTCTATGCTTAGGTAGAATCAAGAGACATGAGTTTTAAACTGGGACAAATAATTGATGATCATATGAGGGGAATATATATTGAGGAGTCTTTCAAAATATTTAACTCCACTTTCCAAAGTCTACTCATCCCATTTTGGACATCCTAATACACATCCCAATCACATCTTCCTTGATGAATTTTCCTCTTATCAGCCTCAACTGCATCCAAACTTGTTCATCCATATCCACCCCTAAGTAAAGATCCACAAACACCCACTAACCTCATCATTATCTAAGGGTAATTTAATCTTATTAACTAAATATCCATCATATGCTTTGGCAACTAAATCCTCATCATTCATTTTAGACCCTAAATATAGCCATTAAGACTATTTTAGATCCTTGTCTCATTTGTAATAACAATTTTCAGGCATAATAAACCCATGTACATATTTTACTAGATCCACAACATTGTTTCTCTTATGACCCTTTGTATATATAGTCTTTATTTACCTTGTTATTAAGTCTTTAGGGCTTTTTGTCATACTATAAATTATCTAACATCATTTGATCCTTTTCTTAATTTGTCTCACTTATACATAAGTTAAACATCTTTTTATCTTATTAGGTAGTCAATTTTACATGTGTGTTATTATTCTTAATCAAGTTTGTTAATAAGGTTAATCAAGGAGAATCCTCTAGAATCTCCAAAGCAACTCATAGCTGGCCAAAACACAACTCGTAATTGTAGTTCTTTCTAATTTTCCTAGGAGAATTATGATAGTAGAGTTAGTTGGAGTAGAGGCAAAGGAAATAAAATGGGCTTTCCAAATAGAATTGAACCAAAATTACAGCTAAAAGTAAAAAAAATTTAAAGAGTATGGGTTTCTCTATAGGTCGATGGCTTTGTAGGTTTTATGAAAAAGATAAAAGGTTTTGACAAACATTTCTCTATCTTGTTCATAAAGGATTGGGAGGACATATTAGTGACCATCAATGGAGTCACTTTAAATATTATAGAGGAACTTATCTCCCATGTGAATGGATTTGTGATTAAGGAGATGAAGAGTTATTAGATGTCGAGAGATTTCAAGCTTGATAAAGAGGCTTTTCTAGAGGATGTTGAACAATTGGAGTAGCTGTACAATGGATTTGATAGGGAATCCTTACCAAGGCCATTTGTAGAGGTAGAATTTAATTTAATGCAATACATCACTTTAGAAGGTAGATATAATGTTGTGAGATGGTATATGTTTAGATTGTTAAACTATTTTTGACATGGAGTGCCTCTTAGTCTCCCTTTCTTTATCTCAAAATCTATGGAGGGGTTTATTTTGAAATTTAAGAATGGAAATTACTCCACTCCTAGACATGAAGCATTCATTTACCTTATTTTTAAGTACTTCATTGAGATGAATCGAATCATGCCTGATATCTCTCAGACCCAAAAGGAGAAGCCTGAGGAGGGGCTTGTAGATTTTAGAAAGTTTAAAAAAGTTTGGATAAAGTATCTAGGGAGACCAAGCAAGGTCTCAGGGAGCAATAAAAATTATGTTGAGAATGTTAGTGTCGAGGAGATTGAAAATAACATAAAAGACCAAGATAATATCAAGAAAAGGCTCAAAAGTGCTTTGAAATATTTAGGCCCAACAAAGGGAAACATGGGAACAAAGGTCCATATGATTTACATAAAAATAGGGGTGAGGAGACTATCATTGATGTGGTAAAGGATAATGAGGAGATATAAAAGCATCAAAAGGAAGTGGAATAGGGAATTAAACCTGAACATAAACTGAATGCAATAGAAAAGTATAAGGGGATTGGGGAGATAACATACACCTTCTTGATTAAAGGGGAGACTTCCTTGAACTAGAAGGATCAAGATGTGGCCTTCAATAACTTGGTTTCTTCACTCAAAGGAAAAGATAGCTCAAAAAAAAATTATGGAAGAACTTGACCAATAAAAATCCATCATGAGGTGGTTTATGTGCGAGATTAATGAGTTAAAGGGAAAGGTGAATGTGCTATAGCAAGAAATTACAAGGATAACACAAAATTTGGTAGCTAGGGAGGAATATAACCAGATTCAAGGACTGAATTTTAGAGTGGAGTTGTTATAAAAATTTAATGAAAATCTACATAATAAGATTAGATTTTTAGTTAATTGCAATAAAGTGATAATGTATGAAGGAATCTAGAATATCGAAAACCTTCAGGCACATCTTAAAGATATATTTGAATCTAATTTTATAGGTAAAGGGAAGGGCAATAAGGGATAAAGTAGTGGTTCTTAATATATAGTTGATCATGAAAATTTGTTGATGTAAATTGATATGAATCTCAAGAAGACGAAGGCATGCTGGGAGGATGTATCTGGTAGCTTGGATTTAGATTAGTGATTTTGTTGTTTTATGGTTGTTTCAAGGCTATTTTTTAGATTTTACTGGACTGTGTTAGTCCTTGTTTCTTTTCTTGGATTGGTTATCCTATTGTTTCCTTTGTATTTGAACTTCTCCTAGGGTTTGGGGACCCTAGTTGAAAAAACTCCCCCCTTTAACCTAAATAAAAAAATATATTAATAAGTCTTGTACATATTTGTTATAGTTAGTCAATCTTATTGTCTTGTCTTTTTGTTCTTTTTTTAGCAAATGGAATAAGGATAATCTTAAGTGACTACCCAAAATTGGAATTGGGAAAGTCACTCAAATGGAGTTCCTATACACTATGAATCCAAAGTACCCTTGAATCTTATCATGTCATTGGTACACCTATACTCACAAGTGTAAAAGAAAAAATTGGATTGCATAATCTACATAGCTCAAGAAATTCTCATTTCATCACTAATTCCACTAAAAATAACATCCCCTAGGCAAGAATATTACACTTTGCTATATCATAAAAAACCAAACACCTTTATCACATTATTCATGATTACAAAAAACCACACACCATTCCATTATCTAAGTACATCTACAAATACCACAAAAATCACAATATAAATCTTTGGTTATTATATCAACCACCAGTACACCACCTACTCAAGCACTTATATACTCATATCATGGCCTGGGAGGTACTTCAATCAATCCTAAGGTTACCACTAGCCAACACCTCACCTATGTTCTATAGAGCTAGCATCTGCTAGCTCCCTCCTAGGACAATACTGACTTGAATGGATAACCTATCTATAATAACACACCAAATGAGGATGATCCTTTAACCTCCTCCCTCATTCCACTGGTCAAATCATCTTTTTGTTCTCATTTAACACTTGGTCCCTCTTTATCTCCCTACAGGTCCCTCCTATGAAACAAAGGGATAACTCTAGGTCCTATAGAGCCTTGGGCACATCTTCTTGCTTGACATCTTATGCAACAAAATCAATGAATTCTACATTTCATTTGGGACCTCATCTCCTCATGTTAATACTTCCATAATATTACCTGTAATATGTCAATCACTTGATGCAACATGTGGAAAACCTACATGCTCACTTCATAGATCTACTCTGGTGGTAGTATTGTCCTACCTTGTGACATTCTTGGTGTAGCTGCCTACTTTCACTTACACAAACTACACAATTATTGTAAAAAATCATACTACAAATAATGTGCCTTGACTCCTTGTGTTATATAACACTCACATCCTCATAATCATCGATATTGGTTTCTTGCACTTGCCAACATGATGGGTCCCAATAATGGTCATTACTCCCATACCACAATGTCCCCACTCACTAAGTGCCATCACATCATCTTTCAACTACTTTCAAATAATTTTTTCCCATCCTCATGATACGACATACACATTATCACAATTACCATTCTTATCCTATCACCTATCACTTTCATTCCACATCATATGATCACATTCTGATCATTACACAACATAATAAAAAATCACATTTTTCTTTATTATTATCAACATAATATCAATTATTACACCATATTCACATGTTTTCAAGCCATCACAAACTCTTTTTGCATCATTTATTCTATAATTACATACATTTATTACATATGATCCCAACTCTGCACCACTGATACATCATGGCTTTCATCCCACCCTATGGTGGTGGCGTCAGTGATGGATGCACTGACTTGCTTGATGACTTATAACCTAATGTCCTCTTAGATCAGCTGATCACCTTGTATGAAGGATGCCTTTGCCCTTACTAGCACTGTATGCTCATATAAAGCTCTCTAATATTATGTCTAGCCTCACCACTTGGGCTATCACATCTCCTAACCCCAAGGCATCTAGTAGTATCTGATCCATATTTCTCTCCATCCCCATGACTCATGCCTCTACCTCACACTACTCTAATTTTACCTACAACTACACATGGTCAACCCACATCTAGGCCACCTATTCTTATAGTATCCCAATATGTGCCTCCCATTGGTTCACCTACTCCAATAATGATGTTACCTAGGCTAGTACATCTTTCATTTATATATTTCTTCAAACAATTTGACTCTATAAGCATGACACCTGGCATTGAAAACCTATTATCTCCCATCACATGGTTTCTAATTAGCTTAGACAATCCCTAATTCCCTTATTATTTCTATTTCTCATCCCATATCTTAATCATTGATTGTGTTGCCATATTTGTAACCATCTCGATGCACTTCTTACCACCATTGTCCTCTCCAAAGCTTGACCTCCCTCCAATATAAAAATAATTACCAGTAAAATAGTGTCATTTCCTTTCATAAATTGAACAAAATCGTACCCCTTCCTAAAAATTGGATATTCTACATCCCATGGCCCCTATTCCCTTGATGCATTTTTTCCTAAACTCTTCCCAACTGTGGCTTCCTACAGCATCACCTTCAACATGAAAAAAATCCCTTCTTATGGCTTCCCACTCTCCATACCTAATATAACCCATCACTCCTGTAGTTCCTATAGATTACTCTATAACCCCCTTACCCCATGATTTTATTACCCTATCCTAAGACATAGTGGCACCACCTCTCCTCACCTTGGTAACCTCTTTTCCTCACCCCCAATCTTGTGAATTGCCTATTCTTACCTGCACAACCTTTATACCATCCCCTCAACTTATCCCCACACTCTGACCCATGATATTCCCATTGTGACACTCAAAACCCTAGTTTAACATGTACCCATTCATATACACATACATATATAATAAATAATCCACAATAAAATCCATAACTAGTTTCAACTCCCACCTTGATGTCGATCCTCTTGCCCCTCCTCCTCACCATTTTATGCACCCTAATTTTCTACCATCTACCTAAGCCATAACCTCCCTCTCAGAACATGTTCACTAATTTGACCTTTCCTCTTTTGCATCCATGCCCTAAATATATATCACACCTTTTATTCTCTTTTGATATTTTTATTAACCACATCTGATGTGTCTTAAGTGATAGCTAAACTTCAGCTACCTTTTTCACGAGTGACCTCATCTTCCTCCTTGGGGTTACTAAGCTCAACACTAATAATGCTATCCTTTGTTCCCAATAAGGATTATTGGTACAAAGGTATGAACATAGATGATGAATACACCTACCTATGAAGAGATTTAATAGGCTCTTCAAACCCTACCACCCATCTTGATTATCTACCTCGACACATATCAATGACAACCACCTATGCCATGAACCCATGTAGGTTTCACATTCACTACACCTAATAAAACTTGGATCATAACAATGATGGCCTTTTTCCAAAATGTCTATGTAGCTCCTAATAAATTCCCCCCCTTAAAACTTAGCTCATAGTGATAACCACTCCCACTCCACTACTACTGTACCATTTTTGCACCTCGCATTGGCAACTTTATAACATTCTTCACCTCTTCTTATGAAACCACATTCTTTGTATCACATCCATTTTTTTGATGTAATTATATTATTTTACCTTCTTATTTATCGATATTTCTTACTCCTAAAATTTTACTCCCAATACATATGGGATTATTCCACTCATACCACTCCCTTGACCTTTAGTCTTCTTCACACTTCATTGACCATCAGTCACCTAATTTTGTTGACTATCTTCATGGTATCATAAAAACTCCCATCCTTCATTAAACACCTCTTTGAGCTAAAAAGACTCTCATATATCCCACAATCAAGAATTTTAGTTCTCCTAAGCATGTGTCCTTGCTTGGGATATGTCAAAATATCATGGCTCTCTTTCTCATTCTTTAGTTATGATTAATTCCTCTTGGGCTATGTCGACAATCATGACAACATCCTTCCCACTTCTTGTGAATATGTCTATGATAGGAGCATCATCAATATCAATCCTATCATTGTTCATCCATATTATCACTCCTCCACCACTCTTATTCAAATTCAACCTATTTATTTCATCCTAATGTATCTTGTTCCTCCCATCATCCTTCCCATTTATGGAGAACAACATCATCTTGAGGTATTTTGAGACTATGCAGGTAGTGATTGGTCACTCATGATGCCCAAGGATAGCTTGACTACACTAATCAATCCTACCCTTTCCTCTCTTGGTCATTCAATCACATTATTTTCATTTATCTACTCCTTACTCTCACTTGACACACACTATGAGCTACACCTATCATTTAAATTATCAAATCCTTGTATTTTTGGCACCAAGCTCTCCCAACATGTGTCCTTTCTTAGGATATGTTTAAATCTCATGGCCTTTATCATTTTATCCCATATCTCTCCTTGGTATGTGTCCTTACCTAGGATACATCGATAGTTTGTGGCCTCATTCATCACTTTTTTTGGTCTGTGGTTATCCCTTTCATATATCCTTGCTTGGGATATGTCAAACAAAATTGTGGCCCATTCCTCACATTCAGGATTGCATCTCTCCCTTACATGCATTCTTGCTTGGGATATGTCAAAATATTGAAACCCCTTATATTATCATGCTTTGTTATGGTTGATTCCCCCTAGGATGTATCAATAACAATGACATTATCATCCTTACTCCCTATGCATATGTCTCTACTAGGGGCCTTATGAATTTTAGCTCACCTCTGTCATTCCATTGTCTATTCACCTTGCCCACATTTCTTCCTTTTGAGTGGCCATCTATCTCATTATTTTTTGCATGTCCCCTCGAGGGGCAATCCTATGTCCACTAATTTTCTATCACCTTTCCATGATCATCTTTCTTCTTTGAAAGATAATTACTGCTAGTCATAATGCCATTTCAAAGAGGGGAAAAATGCATGCATCTAATTCTGCTCACCAAATTAACTTATCAAATTATGCCTAATTTCATTTAATATCGACACCTAATCCATATATATCATATTAACTTACTCCTTCTTGCCTTTAAGTTAATTGATTAATTGATCCTAACAACATGAAATACCCCACTTTCCACATAATTCTAATTATGTATTCACCTATTTTTCTAATCACATATTCCTCCCCAAAATAAGGTATAGAGGTTTCCAAACTCTACAAATTTTTACCTCCTCAAATTTGAAATTTGGGAGGGAAACTTCCCCTTCAATTCCTTCCAAAAACCTCTTTAAATGCAAGGGGCATCCCCAAGCATGAAGAACAAGGAAAGAATCCAAGTTTATGCTACTATCATTACATACTAGCTCTCATATCCTGTTTCATCCATTATAGCATCCAAGCATCAAAATAAGCCATTAAATGGTCCATCTTGAAGCCTTTGTCATGCAATCTATAAACAAGCCAAGTAGCATTGGAGAATTGGTTAGAAAATCTTGGAGGGAAGCCAATTAAGAGCGAAGTGATGGTAAGAATCTATTGATATTTATGATTTCTCCTTACATATGAAAATTCAAACCCAAAATACATAATACACTCAATATGAGAAATTATGGAAGAAAATCAGAGAAGATGAAGATCTTACCAATTCCTAGCTTCAACTTGCCTCTCTCCAAGATCTTCAAGTAGATTGTTGATTTTAGATTGCCATCAACTCATAATTTTAACATAGTGATGGCTTGATCAATGAATATGGAATCATAGATTGGTGGATGGATTCCTAAAGGTTATATGTATTCAATAATTGGTTTAGCCATGAAGGAGTGGCTTGTATAAATCAATGGCTTACATTCAAACTTGAGCCATGAGGATCAAGGGTGTAGGTTTTTATAAAGAATTAAAAATTCCTTGGAAGCCTCTAAAATAGAGGCTTCTAACGAGAAGGGGATAAGTTAGAGGAGGTTCTAGAGTTGGAGAATTCTAAAATCTCCTTAGGGATTAATTAAGACTAGTGAGGGATTAAGAGAGGGATTAGGTGGGTGATTAGGGGTGTAGGATAGCCTAGGAATAGGCTAGGGTAGGTGGGTGGGTGAGCCATGGGAATTTTAAATTCCTAAATAATAGATAAAAGATATTAGGATGGGATAAGACATGATTTAAGAGGATAATTTGATTGGTGGGGTAGAAATAAGGTTAGTGAATGAAGAATAATGGAAAGGGGTATTAGATAAATGACTAGAAGGGGTGATATTAGGGCAAAATTAGATGAGATAAATAATATTATATGGGGTAAGTGAAATTAGTGTTGACTAATAGGAATATTAGTGACGTTAAATGAAGTGAGCAATTTTATATGTATACATTTTACCCCTCTTTGAAAGGGCATCACAATTGGGCAAAGTAGGGGTAATGGTCTTTCAAAGAAAAACCATTTTATGGATGAATGCTAGTAGTTATTGTTGTCACTTGAATGCACCCAATGAGGAGATGGGACAATCTTCTCCTCACTCAAGTGACACAATGAAACCACCCAGGGCTGTGCTTATCCCTATTAGGGGGTGGATCTTTAGATTAGGGGCTAGCTGCCCTTGATGTATCATTTAGGCTCATATTCCTACTAATAACAACTTGGGGAGGATGAAAAGGGTTATAATAACTGAAATTAAAGCTATTTTACTAGATATGATGCACCAAAATATTTTTTCTACTCAAATATTGACATGTACTTTTAACCAAAATAAGCATAACATACACTCCATCCAATAACAACCTTCTTCTTTCATCAATGTTTCAACATAGGGTTTTGGAAATGGCTTAGGATAGGAAGACTTATACAATAGGAATTTTAAGACACACTATTGAATTATTTATTCACTACACTTGCAACTCCATTTGAAACTTCTTGTTGACCTACAAAGAGAAGTCTTTGAACTCATAAGGTACTAGGAAAATTGACATGTGAAGGTAAACTAAGATACACTTGCACAAGACAATAACCATCACATGCACTTAGAGAATTATTGAATGAGGTAAAAAAATAACTATCTTTATTGATTCAAGACAAAATTTTGGTAGGGCTTCACCATACCCAAGTGGAGAGATACCAACAATGGTAAAAAAGGATAAAATTTATAAAAGAAATGGGAAGATAGAGAGAAGGGAAGTCCAAGAGTCACTTGGACATGTGTCACCAAGTATAATTGCATGTGGAAGAGAGGTGAGGCAAGTCATGCCATTTTAGGAGGTCTACTTATCTGAAACAAGTCATAAGAATTATGAAAAGTGGCATAAAACCTTTAGAATTGGCACAGGAAATTGCCTCCATAAAAGACCATCCATGAATGTTTGAAACCAAAAATAGGAGAGTTGACACAACACTATTTGTAAGAAATGGAACTCATGGAAATAGTTATAAAATGCTCATTCTAACTGCTAGCTATCCTCTGGACACCTATGTTTGTCAATTTCATGGAAGCTCTTTGATTTGGGTCAGGTAATAGTAATAACTCAAATCATTGACCTGTCTATTTTTCACGTGTTTTGTCTACACCAAATGCTCAGGATCATGCCATTTGTTACCTCTATATTTTATCTCAAGTTACTACCAAATATTTTTGACTATAATGGATATTTTTGCAATTTAAAATTGATGTTTACAGGGCCATCACCTTTTTTATCCATTCAGAACATTCCCTCAGACTTAAGTTTCTTTCAAAATTTTGCCAAGTGTTCTTTAGCTATGGAAAGTTCCCTTTGAATCAATGCATGAGACACTTTTGCTTACAAGATATCCTTTGTATAACTATTTGGAGTACTTGGCTTCAGAGGTGTCCTTCAGGAAGATTTGTTGGGGCCACTTTTCCTAAAAGAATTCCTTCAGGATTTTTGATTTTAACAATTTCTACGAACAATTTTCCCAAACAAATTCCTTCAAGATTTTTTCCCAAAGAAAATCCTTTAGGTATTTATTTAAACATTTTATCCTGAGAGAATTCATTTAGCTCTTTTCATTGGGTCTTCTCCTTTGGGGTTTTGAATATGGCATCCTACTTGAAAAATACCATTCAAAAAAATTGGGATGCACCTTTCAAAACTTCTATTTGGTACACCTTCCTATGAAAATACCCTTAAGATGTTTTATAAAGTACCTTTAATCTTTTTGAAAACATCCCTTTGGAAAAGTCGAAGTGACCCCTTCGAAAAATTTGAAGTGCCCTTTAGAAAAGTTGAAAATTACCTTTTTGAAAAGATGGAGGTGCCCTTCAAAAAAGTTGTAAATGACCCCTTTGGATTGAAAAGATATCTTTCATGGAAAATGTTTCAAACAAAATGCCTAAGACAATTCCTAACACTTGAACATAAAACCCAAAAATAAAACCTCCAAAATAAATAACACTTGTACTTTTGCTGTGGGTTTTATGTGGAACACCTCCTCTAAAAGAATTTTACCTAATAGGAAAACTCAAAGTGGATCACCAAGCTTGAATGGCTAAGTCTAAAAATGTTTTTTGAAGTAAGTTTTTGAACATGAATAACTTTGTTTGTGCTTTGGAAAAGGGCCTCAGGATTATTACATAGGAACTTTGAATTAGGACCCACATGATTATCTTCCTCTACAACTACCATGTGTGCAAGATCTGGCACTTTGAAAATGTTCTTTAAGCTCTGCTCATACCTGTTAGCACGACTCAAAGAAGTTAAATGGACCTAGACAATAAACTGATCAAAGCTAATAGCATTGATATTATGTTAAATAAACTTGAGATCACACTATGACATGATATTTACCCCTAAAAGATCTAAAGGGAAAATTTTCATATAGGGGTGCCCAATTTTGATCTACAGGGTCAAAAATTGGTCAATAGATATGATGCACCCTCGAGGGGACATACAAGAAAAAATGAGATGGATGGCCATTCAAACAAGGAAACAAGGGGTGGGATGTGACAAATAGATAAGGGAATAGAATGCAAGATATGAGATAGATAATGAAGAAAATGAACTCAACTTGAATAATGAGCCATAAAGTGATGATGCCCATGGAAAAAAGATATGTGTAAGGAGTAGAAATAATGATTTCATAGTTATCAATACATCCCAAGAGGGAATTAACAATAACATGATAAAATGATAAAAGGACTCAAAATTTTAATGTATCCCAAGTAAGGATGCATGAAAGTGAGAGCTATAGGCTAAGATAAGATTGATTTAGTGAGATGAATGATGAGTGCAACTCAAAGATGAAGTTGAGTGATTTGATGAAGGAGATGAAAAATAAGAATGATATGATCAAGTGCCCAAAAGATGTAGGGGAAAAATTGGATTACAATGCATCAAATAAATGAGCCATCATGTGATTAATAGCTATTATGAACCTAACAAGGACACATGTAAGGGAACGATAGATGATAAATTGACCAATTAGTGATGGTGGATGATTAATGAAAGAAAAGAAGGATATTTTTATGTTTTGGGCCCAATCAACATGTGTAGATGATTAACAAAAAATTAGGGAGATGATTACAGGGATGGTGGTTTATCAATAAACTGATTAATGAATGATTGATATTATAGCTAAAGGATTTGATTGATGTAAGATGTGAGGATGATAAGATAAATATGGTGATGAATTATAAGGAAGAGGATAAAGTGTTTGAGATGATCTCAGGTACACCATGTGATTGAGCACTACCTACATAATTTGAAAAGACCTTAGGCCAATGTAGTTTGGATTAGATGATAGATGACAAGATAAACTAGAGGAGGATGATGATGACAGATGTTAGACATGTTATTTGTTAGATTAATGATGTGACTTAGATGTTAGACATGAAGATAGAGGACTACATGGGAGATGATAGATGATTGAATAGAGGATATAAACATGATAAGAAAAGGACTTTAGATGAGTAGACTTGGATGATTGACTTGAAGATAAAAGATTAGGATAAATGATGGGATATGGAATATTAGATGTTAGATAGATGATCTAACTCAGATGTTACACATGAGGATAGAGGACTAGGAGAAATGATGGGAGATGAGATGTTGATGACTGAAGAGATGATAGATGATTGGTTAGAGGATATAGATGTGATGATAAATGGATTGGAGGAATGATTGGATATTATACTAGTGGACTGGGATGATGGAATTGATAATGGGATAAATATGATTAGGAGAAATGATCAAGCCATCATTTCTATACTAAGGCTCATCATAGTCTAAGTAATTTGATAGATATAACACTTGGTAATATTCCCCATGATATCAGTATGACCAAGAGGACATGGTTATAAAGTGCATAAAATGGGAAAATAACAAACTATGCATCATCAAGGGTACCTAAAAGCATCATGATGTCTTTTGGTGTCATCATAACATCCTCATTCATTGCTTAATAGATAAAAAAGAAACATGATGCAAGACTAAAATGAAACATAAATAAACAAAACATAAGACACACACACACATATATATATATATATATATATATATATATATACATGATGCAAATAAGTCAAACAACATAGAGCATATAAATAACACACATAAGTGTCTACATGCAATGTCATTATGCCTTATCTTATGGTCTAGATAAGAGTTGATGGGATGATTGATCAAGTATGGGTTCGACTAGGATGATCATGATGTGATTATGGACTTAGGATAGACATGGATTTGGAATAAACTAATGACGATGATTAGGATTAGGACTTAGGTAAGGATATGGATGTGGATATGGATTTTAAACTAGGTGAGGGAATTGGATGAGGGTTTGGAGAAGTGGACTTGGATTAGGATTAGACTAAGGATTTGAAGGTTTAGATGAGAGACATAAGACTGATTAGGTGAAATTGAGATTAGGTCAATGCTAACTCGATATAGACTAGATTTACCCCTAGTTTAGAATAGGAGGATGGATGACATGATTGTGAAAGATGAAAGGCATGGATATGGATGTGACTAGGTGTAAAGGCATAAGACAAGACACCATGGATTATTTTTGGATTTTCTAAATTTTATGTTTTTTAGGGTTTTTGAATATGTATGTACACTATACAAATGGGGTTACTAGCAAATGGAATGCCAAGCCTAACAATCAAGATAAGAATAAATGGAATAATGGATGGAATGACAAAATAATGAGTGAGATGTGGAAAAGGGGATAAGGACCAAAGAATAATGGACTAGGGATCACCAATGACCACATTATGAAGGAACTAGATATTTAGTTACTTGAGTGTCTAGTGGAGGATATGTTAAGATGATTCTAGAACATTTTTTAAGAGAACTTCCACTTATTTACAAAGGTCAAGATAGGAAGGAATGGGAGATAATATGCATGATATGATGGTAGATGATGGGTAAGAATAATGGACCAAGGGATAAGATAGATAAAGATGATACAAATGGGTTTGATGGATGAAATGGATGGATTTTGCCCCCAAGTGTTGAGGTAAAATACGGATAATAGAGTATTTTACCACAATGCCAAAAAATGATGTTCATCATGGTACCTTACCAAGGTGACAAAATATTGGTTTTCACCATTGGACGAATGATTTTTTATTTTTATTTTTGAATTTTTGATTTTTGTGAGTTTTTTTGACTTTTTAGCATCTCGACTTATTAGAGGTGGGCGAGATATAAGACTGCACGTGTTTTCTTGATATTTCAATCACCACCTATTTTGGAGATGTGTGATGATAGGATCATGTTTTCTATTCTATATTTACTAATGTCTTGGTTACCTTTGTTGACTCTTGATTTAACATCCTCTAAACATCTCTACCATGTGTCTTGTAACCCCTATGAGTGACAATGTTTCCTAGGCATTTGAGATATGATATGTATGGGAGTACATCATGATTATGATGATGGGATATATAATGTGAATGAGGGATTGATCATGATGGATGATAGGATAGGATGGGGAGTGTAAATGGGGTTTGATAGTTATATACATCATTGGATATGATGGAGGGGATTCATGAGATTGGTGCCATGAGATTAAGGGATCCAATACATTTTGATTTTTTGATTCTTTGATCCAAACACTAAGAGGATGGTTGCCCATATGATTATTTATTTTGAAATTATTTTGATTTTCTAATTTTTTATTTTGATTTTGACTTTGGTTTCCCCATGGTGCTTGATTGTGGGTTTCACTAAAGGGAAGTGACTTTTGACTAGATAAATTATTTTTATTTAGATAGAATCATATCACTTTAAGGATATTTTTACTAGGGGATGATTATTTGTAACTTGGATAATTATAAGACCATATTGACTTTGATTAATTATATTTGGATCATAGCGGGCTTAATTATTTGACAGGATTAATTGATTATGGGCTTGGATCCTTGTATATTCAGCACGCGATATTACATGTGAAGGGGAATCCAAAGATGCATGTTCTTCTTCATCCCATTCATGGAGTGGGATGTATGGATTATGGAAGAGAGGTGGATGATTAAGGATGTGTGGTGGATCAAGGGGATAATGGTAATCATAGTCTTTAAAAAGGTTACTAGGAGCCCTAGGCTCAATGTCAGAGAAAGTGTCCTCAAGAATCTCAAAAGGATCACTAAGACTCTTGGGGGAATTAACATGTAAAGCTGATTTGTATCCAACTTGATGATCTTCAACTGATAGAGCATCTGAGAATTTTATTAAAATTTCATCATCTTGGGATGGATCAAGAGCCATAATTTCTAACTGGTCAATAATAGAGACATCTTTGAAGAGATAGGTGTTGACATCACCTTCATAATCTACAAGGGATGATGTTTATGATGTGATTTCTAATTCAGATGCTATTATCAAACATGATCTTGACCATTCTAAGGTAGACTCTAATAGGGATGTTGATAAGGTGATGTATCCCATAGATGATTTTATGGTAGGAACCATATGATTATCTGCAAGTACCTCTTTCAGCTTGAGTTTGTGAAGGGATGATTTAGGCTTAATGGATTTATGAAGATGGGGGATGTGATGTGAATGGGTTATAGGGATGGATTGATTGGGGATGTGTGTAGGATGAATGGGAATAAAGTCATGACCTTGGTTAAGGAGGGGATAAGCTTGAATATATTCAAGAAATAATTCTTGGCATACCCCCTTTTGCACACTCCTAGGTGTGGATGCATTAGACTCTCCCTCAATTTTAATGTCACCATTATAAATTATTTGTTGGATATAGTCTCTAAATGGGTGAAAAATATTAATGGAATGACTGGGGAATTTATGGTATATAAAAAATCATTCAGGTTTATACTATTAGGTCACACACTTGGACAAATCTAGAGGTTATGTTTGAGGGTGGACAATCATGCCTATGGACCTCAATTTCTAAAATAGTGCTTCCATAGAGATGGGGAGAGGGGTATAAAACTTGTCCATGACTTTGGACATGGAATTTTTAGAATGAGCTATGGAATAATGTGATGGTGGAGTGTGGGATTATTTAGGAGGCGAATGAGAATGAGATAAGGTTGATAAGCTAAGCTTTCCTTTGCTAGTAGGGTAGGGGCTTGGACTATGATGGATAAATGGAGAATTAAACTATGGACATGTATGAATTGGGGGTAAGGTGAGTTAGATGGGGTCAAGACCTTAGATAAGTTGGGCATCAATTTCAAAGAGTCATGATAGGACTTCCCCCTTATTTGCATTAATAAATTGATTAAAGAGGGCGATCTTAAGACTAGAATGGTTTTGACAAGAAGTTAGGCTAAGACTAGTGGAGGGTGACTTCGAGTAGGATGGGGGTGAGAGGTATTGAGGGAATTGATTTTTAAGTGACCTTGGGCTTAGGGGATCAAAATCATTTGTGAGGTTGGCACCCATTTCTCATAGCCATAAGAGGACTTCATCCCTATTGGCCAAGACATATTGATTGAATATGGTGACCTCATTACTTGTATATGGAGGGATGTGAGGATTATGATTATGAATGGTTAGTGGGGTGGACCATGGTGAGCTAGCATGTTAGTTAGGTGTAGATGGGGATTGTGGATGGGAAATTGGTTTAGGCTTGATAGGATCAAGGTTTGTTGGTAGGCAGGCACCCATTTCTAGGGCTTGCAAAAGGATCTCATCCTTATTGACAAATAAATATTATTCTATAAGAATGGGGTCCAAATATATGGGGATAAATGATAAAAGGGGAATAGATGATGTGAAGGTATATTTAGGGATTGGATAAGCACTTGGTCAAAGCAATTCTAAATGATTGAGCTAGTGTCACAAGTGATGGTGAGGGTAGGATAGATTAAATGTGATTGAGATGATATAATATTAGGATTAGATTTCAGATTAATAGTACAATAAGTGCTAATGATTTATTGATAATGCCTATTTTTCAAACTAGGAAACGGAGTGGGATTCACTAGTGCCTAAATTTAAACTAGCAAGATGATGATTAGATGGGTGCTAGTTTTGAATAGGTAAGATGACCAGACTGGGGATGAATAGATTGATGATGGTTGGATTGATGATGATTGAATGCTAGATTAAAATTGACAAATTGATAGGTTACTAATAGGGTATCGACTAATTATGAAATCCAATAAGATGATAGTGGACTAGGATGATAAGATGGTATGAAATGCTAAAAGGACTAGCTCAAGCCTTAAACTGATATGCTCAAGGTGGGATGGGATAGGATTATATGGTGAAGGATAAATGGAGGGATCAAGGATGATGGGATTTAAGATTGATGACAAGGGTGGTGATGTACTAATGGTGAGTATGATTTGGAAAAGTGTGGGACCTAAAGAGCCAAGTAGATGTGTTGTGGGATAAGATAGGATGGGGTTAGACTAGATGGGGATGATAAAGTTTGGTAAGATAAGGATGAAATTACAAAGAAGTAGGGGGATGTTATGGAAAATTTAGATTAGGATATGTATAATAATAAGGATGTATATGATATGATGAAGAATGGATAGACAAGATGGCTAAGACTATACAAAATAGGGATAAGGGTACACAAGATGGAAATATAGAATGCCTAGATAGTCATGTATGGGTTTGGGTGAAAGAATGACTCAAATCACAAACAACATGGGTCTGGCATGACACACACCAAATCAGGCAAACCACAACCTAAGATTAGTAAACTGATGGGTCTTTAACCCCATGATTACACTATCTAATGTCTTTGAGGGTAAGGCTTTAGGCCAATGACCTATTATGGAATCACCAAAATCCTCTCAACTTTATTTGCACATGATGGTCACTTGGGAACTGATACTGACTTTGGTAGTAAGTTACTTGTTACGACTAAAAGGTCTTATGCTAGGCTGAATGGGCTCTCTAGGGGAATCCTTGATATACACTAGGTAATGGGGCCTAGGTCTATATAGGGTGTTGTCTAATGCCTGGTTCAGAGAGTTAACTCTTTCCCTTGATGGAAGACCTATATGGGGTCAACTGTTTAGCCTAATGACAACTATCCTTGATATTTATACTTCACCAAAATATGGAATGTGGATTAGTGTATGGTGGTGAAATTCATGGTCATTATCCCCATAAGACCATGGAAAGTGCATGGGAGTCAATTTCACATCATGTTTCCCATAAAAAATAAAAATAGGAGGGTTTGTTAGTGGTTTTTATCCTCTGAGACTCATCGCTAGGATGTAGGGAGGAGAGCATACACTACTATAACCCTCAAGATTTAAAAATAAGTAGTCAAAACATTAGTCAAGTGATTAATTCATGTGTGGAAAACAAAGTAAATAGGATGGAATCAAAAACAAAGTTTAAAATTTCCACTTTGACGAGTGTCTTGCAAGAAAACAAATTAGTAGTTTCAAATTTATGGCCTTAGACTGATTAGACCTACAACCACAAGGTGATTAGTAGTTTGATAGTTTTGCCTTTGTCACACATATACCTGTAGGTCAACAAAAATTCTCATCTACTTGCAAAATTATTTGTTTATAAAAATATTGATAAAAAAGAAATAACTCTAAAATATTTTAAAAAGCTAAAACTATATAAATATTATAAAAATATTTGTTGGTTTTTTTTATATGTATATAAACATTCTAGAGCAAATTATCATGCCAACAACCTACCCAGAATATGACAAATATAACCCAAGTCTACTACCTTATATCATTTATTTTCTCAAAGTAGTAATATATTAGACACGAGATACCAAAGAGTCAATCTAATTTATAAAAGAATACCACCTTCATGTCTAACATTAAATACATCACAAGTAGTCCAATAGTTTAATTTGTAATTTTTTTATTAGATTGAGACCAAGTTTCAATCTAAAAGAAATAATTATCATTACCTACCTATCTAATTGTTAAGTGTTTTGAAACATTAAAGGTCAAGAAACATTACACTTTACCTGCTAGATAATCACAAAGTAATGGTAATAAGCTGGATAGTTTGACAGACACATTGTTAGTGTAGTGCTTTTTTCCATTGGGTTTTGCCTACACGACCTTATAACCATTCTATGTTAATTAAGCTTCCTTAGGTTAGTTATAAAAGGGTCACATAGGATAATTATATTTTAATGTAATTATCTAATTAAGAAAATTATATGCTTTCTCATGTTACCCTAATTTTCTCTGTGTACCTCACTTTTTTTCTGGAAGTAATGAAGACAAGTTAATGCGATTTTATATGAGCATCTATATTTTACAATATTGCTGTGTGAAGACAAGCTTCTTCCTCCTTTGTAATTTATTTGTGATTTTATTACTTTATACATATATTTACTCAATATTCTATATAAGGATCCAAGATTGTGGACAATTTGACATGGTATCAGAGCCATTTTTACCAGTATTGTTGCAATCTTTGTGGTGAAATTTTGCTACATTCGTTTTTCTAATAAATAAAAGGGTTTGGTGGAATTCCTATGAGAATTCATGTAAATATTTCTAATGGAGATTTATATCTCAAAAATAACTACACCATTGATTTTAGAAGGTATGAAAACCTTAAGATCGGCTATAAATTTGACCTAGTTCAGAAATAGTCAAAATTTCCTACTTTTTTGGCATCCAAAGACTCCATTTTTTATTTTCAACAAAAATATATACTACTTGTATTGATATGCAAAAATACCTTTTGGGTTTTCTTCCTTGGGTCAAAATCTCAAATGGGTCTCTTTCAGATTTTTCATACCTTAAGTATTTTGGAAGTTTTTAGTTTGCCTCGATTTGTATACCGTCAAACGTCTATGTTACTCAGATCTGCAGGAGGTCATTACTTCAGCTCAACAGTTGATCAAATTCAAGTTGCATGCTTTGGAGAGTCCATTGACCAATCCAAACTTTCAAAGTGCTGTTACTTATCCAACATAGCAACTCAAACTTCCAACAGTGAGTATCTTCACTTTTTTTAAGCTAAGTTGTTTTATAAGTTTGATTACTTGTCTACAGACTAAATCAGGTTTTAGAAGTTGTTTTACTTGAAATATAAGAATTTAAGTAATCAAGGTCTAAAAATTCAAATTACTTTCCTATAGACCAGCTCAGGTTTGAGAAAGTAATTTACTCAGGTTTGTGAAGGGAAATTATTTGTCGAGTAAAGCAATCCAAGAAATTCAAATTACTCTTCATATTCCAATTTGGGGTTCTAGAACAACTCTACTCAGGTTCTCAAAGGTTGACTACTTCTAGAGTAAAGCAGTCCAAAAAACCTAAATTACTCTTTGTAGACCAATCTGGGGTTTTAGAATAACACTACTTGGGTTCTCGAAGGCTGATTACTTCTCAAGTATAGTAGTCTAGAAAACCTAGATTACATTGGGAAGATCAAATCGGGTTTTCAAAGTGTCTCAACTTCAAAGGGTGATTACTTCTCAAGTAAAGCAGTTCAAGAAACCCAAATTACTCTTTGTGGACCAACTCAGACTTTCAAAGGGTCTTCACTGCTTAGGTTTGCAGGGTAGTATTACTTGAGTTTTTTTTCCATTTATGTATTTTCTGTGGAAATTCTAGAATTTTTTTTCCCTTTTTGGAAAGGGTCTAGGAATATGCAAAGTACGAACTTGTAAGTGCCAGAACTTTCAATCTGTAGCTCCTTTTTGGGTGCTATTTTTTTGAAAGTGCATATTTTTTCAAGATATACACATTGATGATATTCTTTATGGCTTAAAACTCACTTCAAATTTTTTATACCTTTTTGCTTGGATGCATTATCGGCTATGCCTGAAATTCCTCTCGTACTCTCTCACAATAGTTGCTCATAGTTGCATTCTTGGTAATACCTGACATACAATATTGAGTGTGTGTTGCATTATAATTTAAGGGGGGGTCTTATTGATAGTTCAAGGGGATACTTATACTGTGTGCAATCTATTATTTATTTTCATTTCAATTATACAAATTATCTCAATCTAATATAGACTAATGAATCTAAACATTGAACCATTCACACTATTTAACTATCTCAAATGGAAGTTTAAAATGCAGCTCACCTTGAGAGGTAAAGGACTCTATTAAATCACTATGAGTGAGAAAATTGAGCCATATATAGATGCATAAAAGGTTAAGCGGTAAAATAGATGTGATGAGGCCTATGGGTTATTATTCCTATCAATTTCTCCTAACATCCTGTTTCATGTTAAATCTATAAAAACTCCCAATGAAGTCTAGACCATTCTAGACAAGCTTTTTGGAGTGCAAGACATCATGAGGGGTCATGAGCTAGAGAATGAGCTCATCACATTGAGCCTAAGTGACTATGACACCCTCTAAGACTTATTTACAAAGTTTAAATCATTGAGATTGTGGTTAAAACAAAGTGTCATTAAGAAAATAGATGACCAGTTGATTATATCCATGCTTACAAAACTGGGCCATGGCTATTTAGTTTTTGGCTCTATATTTCATGCTACCAAATGTGACTTGAATCCACTTATAAAATGCCATCATTTGATGACTTGTTGTCGATCTAACCTAGGAGCAAAATAAATTGGTTCAAATGGGTGCACTGAAGTCTTCAAAATCACATGCCTTGATTGTTAATCAGGATAAGAAGAAGCCTTCTAGTAGTGGTAAATAGGAAAAGAAATAGTCTAAACTAGATCATGAGCATAAGAAGAATAAAAAATCAAATGCCAAGGCTAAAGCATCATCAAATGAATCCTCTTCAAGTGGGAAACCTAAGAAGGAGAAACTCAAATGTAATCTTTGTAATAAACTTGGGCATAATGAATCTCAATGCATGAAAAAGAATATTGATACCTTGACTAAGATGCTTGAGAAGAGTAACATCAGTGTTCTTGAGTCTTCAACTCAGAATATGTCTGCACAAGATTTTTTAAAGGCTAAAAATAATAAATCGGGTAAAAACAAGGGTAAGGCACTTATTGCAATAACTTGTCAGTCTTTGATTTGGGTTATTGACTTAGGTACTTCCTATCACATGGCCTCCTTAAAGGATTTATTTTTAGAAATAGAGCCATGTTCTATGCCTTCAATTCTCATGGGTGATGACACTTTGATAGAAGTCAATGGTAAAGGATCAATTGAAGTAAGTGACGGGACCTTCAATGATGTTCTATGTGTTCCTTCTCTATCCACTAATCTTATATCAGTATACCAAATCACTCATATAGGTGCAAAGAAGTGAGTTGAATTCACACCTGATTTAGTGGTTATCAAGGAGATGCATGATGATACTACAGTGGCTTATGGGAATTCCAATCATAAATCTAGGCTATATACCTTGTCATAATTTGCCTCAGATCAACCCTCAGTTGCACTGCTTACTCATGCAGATAGAGTGAGCAAACTATGACATGAAAAGTTTGGCCATTTAAACTACCATTACTTAGAGTAACTCAGTCGTTAGGACATGGTTTCAGGGTTACCTAAAATCAAATTCTTATATGGCCTATGCAATGGCTACATTCTTGGCAAGCATTAACAAGAGAAATATGAAAAGGGCAAAGCAAGGAGAGCCGAATGGAAGCTGGAAATTATCCACAGTGACATAGTAGGTCCATTTATAAAACCTTCATTCAATAAGACTAGATACATGCTCACATTCATCGATGACTTTTCAAGGTACACATGGGTGTTATTTTTAAAAAATAAGTCTGAGGTCTTTGATCACTTTAAGGATTTTGAGGCACTTATGGAGAAGTAGTCAAACTGTTCCATCAAAATCTTAAGGACTGATAATGGTGGGGAGTATGTCAATAACATGTCTGAGTAGTTTTACACATCAAAAGGGAGTTATAAAAATGGTGTGGCCAAAGTAAGAACTATACCTTAAAGGAAATGGCCAACGACATGATTCAATCAAAGTCTCTTGTTCCTTAGTTTTAGGTTAAAGCAATCAACTATGTGTGCTATATTCAAAACCATGATTCACATAAAGCCTTGAAAGAAATCACTTATTTTTAAGATTAGGATGGTCAAAAGCCTATAGTGAATCAATTTTGAGTGTTTGGATCATCAATAATGATCTAACTCCCAAGAAAAGATGCAAGGCAATGGACCCTCAGAGTTAATCTTGTATCTTTTTGGGGTATGTAGAGGGTACTAAGGGATACAGGCTTCTCCATCCTAAAACTCATGAGTTTTTCATTAAAAGGAGCATCAAGTTTAGAGAGGGCCCACTTAAACTCATGACTGACACTTTAGACTCTTCAAAAGTCTCACTGGACATTGATTCCACTTCAGACAGTGACTTGGATCTACCTCAAAACCCTCTTGATGATTAAGATGACTCTTCTTTTTCTCTAAGTTCAAGTGATGAGAGTAGTGATGAGGATTCTCCTCCTCCATATCACACTCACACTTTAGATGATGATGAATTACCTCTTAATTCTCTAATCTCATACAATTCCAGTCCCACTTGGACCAAATAGACACTTCAAAGTGCTGGGAAATGGGTTGGAAATCCATTAGATACAAGGCAAACACAATCACAATTTTAGGGGACTTCACATGCCTACTTGGCCATTACCTCAGATCTTTAAACCTTTCATGAGGCATATGGCATTCTAGAATGGGATTCTACTATGTAAGAGGAGTATAGTTCCCTAATCAGGAACAAAGAATGGGACTTGGTCCCTCTTCCTAAAAGAAGAAAATTGGTCCATTGAAAATGAGATTATTGGACTAACTTTGGTGTCGATGGGTTTGTTGATAATTACAAAGCTCATCTAGTTGTAAAGGGGTTTTCTCAAGTGCCTAGCATAGAATACACTGAAACATATACTCCTATAGCCAAAATGATATCTATCAGACTCACTCTAGCCCTCGTAGTCACACATCAATGGGATGTTCACCAAATGGATGTCAAGAGTGCTTTTCTACATGGTGACCTCAAATAATAAATCTACATGGAGCAACCACAAGGCTTTGTGGAAGATTTCTTCTTGGTCTACAGACTCAATAAATCTATTTACATACTCAAATAGGCCCCTTGGACATGGTATGTCAAGATGGACTCTTTTCTCCTCATAGTCAGGTTCACCAGATGCCACTTAGATCTGAATGTCTACATCTTATAGTAGGTTGATTCTCTATTGAGCCTAGTTCTCTATGTGGATGACTTGATGATTATAGGGAGCTCACAATCATCCATCTTAGTAGTGAAAACTACACTTTCAAACAAATTTTCAATGACAGACATGGGATTGTTGCATTACTTTCTTGGGATTAAAATCATTCAGTTAGACTTTGAGATAACTTTATCACAATCTAAGTATTCTCTTGATTTGCTTATGAGGTTTAACATGGCTAATTATAAGCCCTCTCCTACTCCCTTCTTGTTTAGTGTAAAGCTTGAGGCTGATTTTCCTACACCATTGGTTGATGTAACTCCATATCGATAACTTGTGGCCAGTCTTATCTATCTCACACACACTAGACCTGACATATCCTATGCAGTTGGCATGGTCTCCTGATTTATGTAGCAGCCACATGAATTGCATTAAAAAGTAGCTAAGCAGATTTTGCACTACATTCATGGTTCACACAACTATGAAATACACTATGAAGTAGAAATAGAGGTTGATTTGATCAGATACATAGATTCAGATTAGGCTGGAGATATTCAAAGTCAAAAGTCCACTTTAAGATATAGTTTGTCACTTAGTTTAGGTCTAATAAGTTGGTCAAGCAAGAATCAACATACAATTGCTTTATCATCTATAGAGACATAATACAAAGGGGCTGTCAATGCCACCACTAAGGTAATCTGGCTTTACGGGATTCTCACTAAGTTTGGTATCCAATTTCATAAGCAAACAATTATCTATTGTGACAACCAAAGCACTATCTAGATTTATAGGAATCCAATTCTCAATCAAAGGACCAAATACATAGAGATTCACATGCACTTCATCAAAGAGCTTATCAGTGAGCAAGTCATTGATATTTTGTACTATCTAACATTAGATCATATTATAGATATTCTAACCAAGCCCTTCACATAAAGTAGATTTGTTCATCTGTAAGCTCTTATTTGGGTTAGGGCTACTCCACCTTCTTCTTCCTCCTATGGAGGTTCTTCACTATGTACTTGGGTACCTCATTAGGCTTTCAATGTTGGGACCCAATTCTCATCTCATCTAATTTATGCTTAAGGTAGGTGTTAGTGTAGTGATTTTTCCCATTGGGTTTTGCCTACACGACCTTATATCCATTCTATGTTAATTAAGCTTCCTTAGGTTAGTTATAAAAGGGTCACATAGGCTAATTATATTTTAATGTAATTATTTAATTAGGAAAATTAGAGGATTCCTCACGTTGCCCTAATTTTCTCTATATGTACCCCACTTTTATTTTTTAGAAGTAATGAAGACAAGTTAATATGATTTTATGCAAGTAGTCATATTTTGCAATATTGTCGTGTGAAGACAAGCTTCTTCCTCCTTTACAATTTATCTATGATTTCATTGCTTTATACATATATTTTCTCAATCTTCTATGCAAGGATCCAAGATCATGGCCAATTTGACACACATGTTAAGACAAATAGTATAAACCTAATAAGAGAACAAGGAGTAATGACATTTTATACGATGGTGTTTAGAGACCAAAATGATGTTTTAGGAAATGCAAGATGTAGGTGAATGGTTTATTAAGATACCTTAAAGAAAATTTAACACAATAATTGCATAACATGATAGGTGTCTGACCAGATTTGTCTACCTTTTCTAGCTGGAAAGTGCATGACGTGTTTGATAAAATTCCTAGAAGAGGTTTGAAAATTTGATGGTTCAAGGTTTGAAACCCAACCACATTTCTTGTAAAATGGCATAAATTATGGATATTCAAGATCAAATGGACCATAGGTATTCATCCCAATGGCTAAACTAAGGGATATTTTTAGTAAACAAAAGACAAAGCCCAATAAAATATGAACTATTAAATTTCAAACTGATAAGCCATGACTTTTAGCACCAGACTCAAAGTTCTACCATGGATTCTATAGCGACAAGCTCAATCATAAAATTTGTGCATAAAAATTCATCAAAACATTAATGAAAAGAGGATTTTTTGGTAGACATTGCAGGGGGAAGTGCCTAATATGTAAAATTCAAAGACAAAACACAATGCCTATGAATTGTTTGATAAAATGTCTCAAAGGATCATGGTTTTAGGGATTGTTTGTCAAAATATTTCAAAGTCGAGTGGCTTGTTTGATAAAACATCAAAAAATACATGGAATGTTATGATCATAAGAGAGAATGTAAGGAACAATTAGAAATATAAATGGATTCTTACTATCACCTCACTCCTATTTGGATTCCCTCCAAGATTTTCTAACCGATTCTCCAATGCTACTTGGCTTGATTATGGATTGCTTGACAATGGCTTCAAGATGGACCATTTAATGGCTTCTTTGGATGCTTGGATGTTATAATGGATGCAAGAGGGTATGAGAGATAGTATGCAATGAAGGTAACATAGACCTGGATTTGTTCCTTGTTGTTCATTCTTGGGGATGCCCCTTGCATTTATAGAGGTTTTTGGAAGGAATTAGAGGGGAAATTTCCCTCCCAAATTGAGGAGGGAGATATTTCTAGAGTTTGGAAGCCTCTATAACTTATTTTACAAGGGAACATGTGATTAGAAAAGTAGGTGAATAAAGAATTAGAATATTAAGAATTATGTGGAAAGTGGAGTAACTTAGAATTTAGAATATTAGAAAAATATGAATATGTGGAAAGTGGGGTATTTCATGTAGTTAGGATTAATTAATTGATTGACTTAAGGGCATGAAGGGGTGATGTTAATATAGGATATAGGGATTACATATCAATATTAGATGAGATTAGGCATAATTTAATGAGTTAATTTGGCAAGTGAAATTATATGCATACGATAACAACACAATTGGCCATGTCCCAATGATGGCTACCAAATTTAAGAAATTAACTCATGCAAGGATAACACAAATTAACTCAAACATGAACAACACTAAACAAGACATCACATAAATGACAACACAATATTGGGTGGATGCCTTGCTCTTGCATTTCATTTGTTGTTACTATTTCTAAGTTGGAACATAGTTAGATTGCATCTATTTTTATCTGATTCATGTTTAATAATTATGTTCTAGTTTTATTTAATTATATGGTTATATTATTTTAGTATAATTTCATAATTATTTTTATGTACCAATACCATTGATGTGAATTCATGATTATAGGTAATTGGTTGCTGCATGAGCTAGGTTTGGGCCTAAAAGGATTACCTGAACAGTGTGTCATTGTCTGCAAGAGAAAGACATGCATGTAGTGTGTTATTATGACTTTGTCTTGATTGACTGTATACAAGAATTTTTGATCAGTATAATTTTTTTGTTTATGGTTATTTTATGGTTTTGTATAAATATGTCATGTTTCACACTCATAAACCTTGTGAGAATAATTATGTATTCAATAAGTTAATTAAATATGCTATTTACTGAACATAAAGATAAAAGACACATGCAAAGATGCTTACAGGTGTACTTTTTAGAATATATGAACATTTTTTTATTTTTCCATATTTGAAAAGTAAGATCTGCATAAGTGAAATTTGAAAAATATTTGAAAAATAAGATAAGTAGAAAGGCTTTGAAAAGGAAGAATGAGGGGGAGATTTGAACAACCCTCAACAAGGTGTTAAACTATAGCATGGAAAAAAATAAAGGCAAGTGAAATGTCCCCAATGCAGGTGTATATGTAGCATAGATGGCAAGCATGGCCATATGACCTCATGTAAAAATAGATATATGTAATCATGAAAGTATGACTAAGAGCTAGAGTATGTATAGATGTGTAATAATGAGCAAACAAGTTACCATGAAGAATGTGAATTGAAAGCTTGATAAGATAATTGTCTTGGATTGTTTGAATTGGGTTGAAAAAGATAAAGGAACAAGTGCCCCAAATTGAAAAATAGAGCTAAGGGCTAAAATAAAAGTGGATTAGGTGTATAATAATAAACAAAAGGAAGTAAAAAAGATGTTATGTTCAAGTAGGTACTAGGCAAGTATGTTAATTAATTATTTGGTTAGAATAAATTTCCCATGGAATGCCTACATAGAGAGTGTATTCACCTATTTTATTTTTTGATAAACCACCTATTTGAATAGTTTTCCACTATGTGAAACTTTTTTATTCATTAAAGTATCACAGGTGCCATATTTGCATTAGATCCTCTAGATGAGATATGTTTAGTGGTGTGTTGTTTTATTATAACTGTGTTCTTTGTAGAAATTGTAACCATTGAACTATATTATTGAAAATTTAGTGCATCATAATTAGTACTGAGTGTACCTCCCTTTGATTTTTTCCATGATATCCTAAGAATAACATTATATTGTTGTACATTAAGATTACTATAAAATAATGCAGAACATGATTTTGGTCCCAGTGTGATTAGTAATGTAATATATCCAATGCATTGTGTGGGACATACAACTTGATGGAGAATTTGTTTGCCATCGCCAAAATATTTGAGAGGAGTAATACATCATATATTAGCTTTTTGGAGATGTGTAACTGCAACATTAGTACATTGTTTACCATCCATAAATAATTTTGTAATGAGAGGCTATAGATAAAAATAAATATAATTTGGGATCTCTTTTGTGACCACCTTTATAAGGGGATTCTTTGATTCTTTCTTTGAATGCCTTTATGAAGAAATCCATGTTTGAATAGGCTAAAATATTGCTTTGATGATTATATTATTTAATTTTTCCTTTTTTTAACTTGCACTTGTTGCTTAGAAGGTATAATCATAGTATAATTAGAAGTATTTGAATTAATGGAGTGTGAACTGCCCTGCAATATGTTATTGCAAGTATTTTATATGACATGTTGTTCAAAAATTATTGTTTTACCATTATTTTGTAGAAGAGATATGGCCCTATATTCACCTACTCCAATTGATGTAAATAAGGAGCCAAATAGGTTTTCATCATCATCAATGGGATTAAAATATAATTTACACATTTGATCATCTATTAATTCTTATGTATTTTCATCATCACTATTATGGTAATATTATATTTTTCAATAAAAGTATTTGGTATTGACTAATAGTGGTAATTTTGTAATGGACTCTATAGAATCTATAATAGGTAATTTTTGCTTATATTCATTCATGATAGACTCTTCTAGCTATGTAGAGATGTGTTTATGTGATGAAATTTCTTAGATAGGTTCCTCTATATGTTGAGTACTTGGAGAATTTTATTCATTATCAATAACTTTACTTGATTCATCACTTCATAAGTATGCATTTGTGTAATTGGAATTGGTTACTCAGGTGTTATGAAGGAAACCTTATAAGATTATGTGATTTTACAATATTAAAAAGGTGTATCATCTGATAAAATGGTATATTCATGTGAATCTTATATAAACTTGATGTACCTATGAAATTATAGAATGTATAGCCCCCATAACATGAATCCAAGGTCATCCCAATAATATATTATACTATAATTGAGCCTCAACAACTTGAAATATAATAGAAACCATTTTAAGACCTACGAATATATCCAATGTGATAATTCCCATTAATAATGATAGATTATGAACAAAGTTGTGTATAGGTTTGATTTTTTAAGATTGTTCTTATTGAAGCTCAATTTTTGTATGAATTTATAACTACAAACATGTACTCTAGAACCAGTGTCAACTAAAACTCTCTTAATCAATTTTCCAAGAATTTAAATCTAGATAAATAGTGGAATATTATGCTCAACAATGTGTTGCGAAGGTAGGTCTTATTTATAAAAATAAATAATACTATAAACATCTTTTAAGGTGCTCATAATAGAAACAAATACAGCTAGTTGTGTGTCTACAAGAACTATAATATCTACAAAAATTGCATATAGAATATCCTAATAAACTAGTGTTGTTTGTAATATTAATAGAATAGAAATCTTGGGCAGTGTATTAAGTAATTGATCAATGAGATCATACCCTTTGGGTTCATAAAATTGTCTTGAATTTTATGGAGGAGGTGGAGGAGGAGTACTAATAACAGGTGATTAGTGTTGGAAAGTGAAGGGAGATCATCCTCATTTAGTCTAAAACCATAGAATTGAGAATCAAAAATAAGTTATGGATGAATAAGAAGTTTATAATAAAATATAATAGGGATAGGGTGAGTAGAAGTAGGCATAAAGGGTTGAACACATGCTCTTTGATGTCTAGTTTTGATAAGAATCAACTCAGATTGGATATTACAACAAATGGTAGAAGCAAAGGGTATGATCTCATGAGATAACATATTTTGCCTTTGCCCATAAGGGGTGGACTCTTCCTTATAACTAATGCATGTAGTTCCAAAATTAGTTGTGATAGATGAGAAATATTATCTCAGAATAATTTGATACTTACCAAGACCTAACTCATAGAAAGGGCAAGATTTAAGAGGAAAAGGAGAGAAGGTAATATGAACACATTAGGATGTCAAAATAGCATAAGAGTCCTCAAAGCATGATTATTTTTCTTGATGGGATTCATTTTTTAACCATGTTTGTACATAATGACTAACATGATGAAATGGAATATAAGAGGTAACCATAAAGTCCATAATCTAATGTAAAATAGGAAGGAGAGACTTATTTGTTAAACTCATTTCCATGTAAAATTAAATAAAGACTTAATCTAGTGTTATAAAATGAATCAAGAGAATTACTACTATGTAAGATGAATCAAGCAAATATATTTGAAAAGAAGATAATGAAAGAAAAAATCAAGGTTAAAGGGTGATCTAGGAAAGGGTTTGAATGCTTTATAGGCTCTGAGATATACTTGCTTGTTCATTGTAAAATAGCATGAGTCTTCAAAGAATGATTATTTTTCTTTATTAGAATCATTTTTAACCATGTTTGTACATAATGACTAACATGATGAAATGGAATATAAGAGGTAACCATAAAGTCCATAATTTGATGTAAAATAGGAAAGAGTGATGCATGTGTTAAACTCATTTCTATATAAAATTAATAAACACTTAATCTAGTGTTATACAATAAATCAAGAGAATTAATACTATGTATGCAAAATGAATCAAGCAAAGTTATTTGCTAAGAAGACAATGCAATCAAAAATCAAGGTTAAAGGGTGATCTAGGCAATGATTTGAATGCTTTGTAGGCTCTCAGATATGCTTGACCGTTCATTGATTAATGTTAGTCCAATGTTTCAGAGCACTAAATACAAAGGTAGAATTATGCATGTAGCCCACTAACCTTAGTTTTGAGGGTAAGTTAAGGGTAACTTCCCTATATGATATGCTCCTCTCAGGTATACCACAAATAAAACATATAAAAGAGGATTCTTATTGGTGTAAACAAATGATCCTAGCCATTTCTAATAAAACATGAGGTACAGGGAAACTAAAGTCCATGTTTAGATCTATATTATGGCTATGAGTTATTGAGAAAAATCCCTCATGCCATGATGTTTGTAAATAGAAAACCACATAACCCTTCATGATAGTAGCTAACTAGTTTAAAAACTATCAAAGCATATAAAACAAGCAAAGACAAATAAAAATAAAGTAAAAGAAAGGCAAAATATTTTTTATAGGAAAACAACAAAATTCAACCCAAAGTCGAAGGAAAGATCCTATGTGTCGATAATTATCCGAGGTGACAAGATAAACTTTTTCAATGTCAGATTACTCAAAAGTTAAAAAATTTGAATGATATGTTACATATAATATTCGAGGTTGAGGATTGTATTCTTTTAGTGTAAATAATTTACAAAATTAAATTGAAAACCTAAGCCAAAAAAGCAACAAGCAACAAGCAACAAGTAGTGTTCTAAATATAGTAGGTTCACCAAAATGTTTACACTAAAATTAATTATGAATTAAAATTGACTCTAATTACAAATGTAAACTATTGAAATATAATCTAGGATGACATAAAAGACATCAAAGTAAAATACAAAGATTTACAAAATTTACAAGATTTGTAAATTGGTAAAAATAAAAACCGAGATTAGGATTAGAGAATTATCCTTGCAACTGATTTATTTTATATCATGTTAACTTTATATAAGCTACGAATAAATAAATAAACCTACCAAAAAAGATGTAGTAGAAAATAGTAGTTCATTATGTTTTGAGTCAAACTCTTAATATGTAGATAGGAGTGAAATGCATTATTATTTATTACACCGACTTTGTCCTATTGGACTGTGCACTAGATATGAGAATATAGGTTTGTTAATTTGTGTCTATATGTAATATATTTATATGTAGAGCCTTTATTGATGCATGGAAGACATGTAAAATCAAAACCCTAGTCCTGCACAAATATAAAAAAGGAGATCAAATGCAAGCGGGAATGAGGCAACTATGAATTGTGGAGCTATTTTCAGATTAATCTTTGTTGATTGGGTGTTTCCTACATAACCTAAAGGGACTTAGGCTAATGTAGTTATCCCTTTAGGGAAGATCATATAAATGAAACTATATAATTTGATTATAATGTTTGACAAAGGATGCCTTCAAATTGTAATAAATAATATTACACTTGGCCAATGACTTTAAAATTATAGTAGAATTACAATAGAGATCTTTACTCATAAAATAAATGGTTTTAAAATCAACAAGAGAGATGCCTTGTAAGTGATTCATAGGTCATCTCAAGTGAGATCCTTGATGTGATTTTATAGACAAATATTTCAAATATTTTTGATAAAAAACCTATTGATGTGTGCCAAAAGATATTACGAAATGTGTTGATTTGAAAAGATAATTATTAGAGCATGAGAGACAAGTCTGTACTACTAGACATGTGTGTAGTGTGCCCTTGTATTCCTAGTGCACACTTGTACTAAAGGAATAGATGATTCTAAAACAAGAGTGATAATAAAGTATATATGAAAATGGATGAATAGGGATAAAATAGGGAAGTCTAAAACATGTTCTTAGTAATTTTAAGACTTTGAACATTTTCTTAAAAATTATAAGTTATTAAAATGGAAAATTAGCCAAGCAAGGTAAAGGTGTCAAGAACAAGCATTGTCAAACATTTATTGGTTAAATTTTAGTGTCTAGAACATAAGAGAGCCTACACCTAGCCACTGAAGAAGAGAATGTAAAGATTAAGATGATTGAAGTCTCCTAGACTTACACTTTAAAAAAGAGTGCAATTTGGGAATCGACCCTAATGTGCCTCAAGTGAAAGGAAAGTGAGATATGGGGATCGTGGAAGATCTATCCATGTAAAATATGATATAATGAAGATATGTTATTAGTTGATGACAAGAAGAGAGGATTTTTCTTTAGAAGTGACTAAGAAAAAAGAGGGATATGAAAGTACATGGAAATGTAAGTCAAATCATGAAAAGAAAACCCAAAGAAGGGAAGCACTACGAAATAATATAATTATCTTAGTAGATAAGTCATAATAACACATAAAGGCTCTAGCATAAATACTATATGAGAAATAACCTCAAAGAAGTGGGATAAAAAAGAGACCAAATGACCCATAAAAGAAATAATGGTTGAAAGGAATCATGTCATAAATGTAAAATTGTGAAATAAAAGACCACAACATCCCAAAAAGAATGGATGTGAAGTACTAAAAAACTAAAGGTGATACCAAATATCCACAAGGGAAACTAAGGTCCATCATAAAGAGCAAGAAATGCAAATTTTTACAGTAAGAGACCATGATGCCCAAAAGGGAAGGAGGTAGAGTATTAAAAAGAAAAAGGTGATACCAAATTTCCACAAGGGAAACAAAGGTTGATTGTAAAGTAATGTTATAAATGTTTTAAAGTAAAGATCATGGTGAAAATAAAGTGATAAAATTTAAATATCATGGTACAAGCAAGGTATATAAAATGAACATCACAAATGCTTAAGAGTAACAATATGAAATCAAAACACATGAAAAACATGAAATAAAAGAAATATACACTCACAAAAAACATGAAAGAGATCTACACACATCATCAATAACATCCATCAAATCTCATGTAATTGATATCTAACTTGAACACTCCTATTTTCTGCCTTTTCCAACTATTGTGCAAAAAGTTCCTTATAGATGAGCTTTAGAGAAAGCATATATGTACTAGAATGAGAAGGATGTATATCCCCCTAATGAGAATAACATGAGTGATGAAGATGATGTACCATTTTAAAAGGGATTGGGCATTTATATTTTAGTATAAAAGGATTTTATAGTTGTATGGGAGGTTGTTCCTTGATCGTATATGGGCCATGTAAATGCTACTAAGGGTCTTGAGGTGTGGGCCTCAAAAAATATATAAAATATTATTGAATATCTCTAAACTTATCAGTGGAATGTGTAGAACACTCATGCAAAAGGTAATACACCTCCCCATTTTTGGGAGTATACGCAAGGGTATACTTCAAAGGTGACATGTTTTGTTTGAGATGAAAATTAACTACCTCAAGATGAAGTGCATCTAGATATTATCAAAGAGATAAAAATTTAGTTGATGAATTAGTACTAGTCATGTGGAAATACGAAGAGAGCCTTGGAATAGATGAACATGATTATTAAAAATACTTGGTAAGAGCTTGGAATTTTGGCTTATAATATGATAAGAATATATGATAGGCTCTACACTCTTGAGTGGAATGAATAAAAACCTTGCTAAAATCACAAAACTACTCCTTCAGGGTTGGTGGGTGTGTTTCTAGAGACAATCTATGAGGAAGAACATAAATTGCTTTGTGAGGAATGAGGTCATCCATGTCATCAACATCCTCAAATGGATCATATTATGTATCAAAATGATAAGGTCTTGTTGGATTGGTCATCAAGTATGTTCTAAAGAGGCTTAGAAATACTAGGTATGATGTGTATAATTGAATTAGAAGCTATCTCCGCATCAAATATAACAATATAAACTAAAGAAGGGATAGTGTCAAGTAAATATAAATGATAAGGAGTAGTGTGTTAGATAGGATTAATTAAGTTAATGCTAGATGAAAATGAATATTTATCATAAGAAATTAAAGGCAGTAACAATAATGTAGGATTTTCACATCCTTGGCTTGGGTATATCTAAACAATCATGGGTCATCTAAGATGTAACCATCATCATAATTAGGGGTGGTGAAATCCATATTGAGGGATTCAATCATTGTTTCACTAGAAAAAATATTAGAAGATATATTTGTACAAGTATCCATAGAAGCAAAAAACTTGTTATTTGGCCTTTTTCAAGAATGAGGTTGCAAAGTAGGTGAAATTAAACTATGATACTAGGATGAAGATATGATGCATTTATTTTCAAGTTAATCTCATCATGGGAATAAATGAGGTTTAGTGTTATGTTTCCCACATTCTTGAGGTGACCACTATAACCTCTATTTGAATTGAAAAGATAGTTAAAATGATGGTGTTCACAAAATGAAATACTAGGTCAAGGTTCAAGGGTGGGAATTTTATAGACATCACTTTCTTGAAATTATTAAAAATTATAAGGATTGGTATCACTTTTTACCTTACAAATAACTCTCATGTAATGAACATTCATGTATTGGTATGTGGAAGAGGCTATGACTCTCATGCAATGAGTCCAAGGAAAACTAGGAAAAATGTTATAATAAATCAGAAATTTGAAGATCATAACCTTCACCCTAACCATAACATGCAATATCATCAAAGGAATGTTGGTCCATGGAGAAAGTGGAATTTACATCTTGAATAAAGTATTTCACAAAAAATATAACTTTATACTATTTTAGGTTAATTATTTACAAAGAAGGTAAAAGCTTATAAAACTTTTATGGGTGGTTCCACTTTGGGACCCAACTAACTATCCCATGAACCAAGTAAGATTTATTAATAAAATTAAAATATACTAAAAAAACATAAAAAAAGTAAATAAACATAGTCATGGATCATAAATGACCTAAAAAACTCCCCCTTGATCCAAAGGGGTATGGAAGATGAAAGATCTAGAGTAATGACCAAGAAGTCATTAAATAGACTCTGAAGTAATTGCAATTGGTGTATTGTACATCCTAATACTGACTAAAATTGATGTCACTCCATATAAAATCTCACCCTATGAGTTGCGACATAAAATGCTGATGAATATGATCAAAGATTGCTCATCCCCTATGATCATTGTATTATATTGTAGTAGAACATAGTTAAGGCCTGCCCAATTACATTGATCCACATAAAGATCCACCTAAAAACACACCAAAGTGACCAATATATATTGTGTATGGCACATCTCCTTGATGTCCAACAAACTTTGATGACCTTTATTTAACACTGTTGATGCTAATAACCCCTATCAACTTGTAGTGTCATCAATGACTGATTCAAGACCTACCAATGCTATATCTTCTCCCCTATCATACGAGAGGTGGAAAGATGTGTAATGAGAGAAACAAAATCAAACAATCATGTCTAATATATGTCATGAATATCAAGAATAAAAATCCAAAAATGAAACTAAAATAAGCATACTACTGCTACCAAAATTATCATTCAATCATTTGACTCAATCTCTGAGCAAATAACTAACTAAAGAATGGGAATTATCCTTTATCCTCCAATATATCCTCCAACTTATGGTGTGACACTTACACTTTGTCAATAAAAATGACCCTAATGAAATCATAAAAGAAAATATAGTCATTGATAACACAAACATGAAATGATATTATGAAAATTTGCATTGTGAAGGTATCAATTTCTATTAAAAATGCATGTTTATATATCATTTTTTAATACATTTATTATAAAAATCATATAAGAAAGCTTCAAAATATAAAATTAACCATTTTTATGTGTCTAAAACATCAAAAAATTATAAATCAATTGGTCACATGACCACCTTTGCATAGAATAATGACTAGACAAAAAAGTCATAAAAGGTGTCACAAGTGTACAAAATTATGCAATTTATACCCTTGTATCTCCAAGTATAACATGTAATATTCTAAAAATATTATTTTTAAGTTATATTTTAAAAAAAGTTTGACCAAAATATGGTTGAGGAGTTTTGAACCTTCAACCTCCCCACTTTCATGTATTAGAATATTACCAAGAATCGAACTAGAAAAATATTGAAAATAAGCAATGAAACAATGTTACCTTGCAAATTAGATAGACCACAAAGTTGAGGTAAATGTAATAAGTGGATAAACCATGAAAAGTAAAAAACTCTACAATCTATTAAGAAGCCTTACAGTAAGAATCGCTCCAGGTCCAATAACATCAAAAGGCTAAGAGTGAGAGAGAGAATGACTTTATACCAAAGAATATCATAAGGATGTAAGAACAAGATCAAAATTATATCATGCGAAGAATGAGGAAGAGAAGAGCTCCATATGGAGAGATAGAGGGAAAAAGGAGTTACATGTACAAGCTTCAACATGTGTGTCATGTGTCCCTAATCTTATTACAAGTGGGGAGGATGTGTGTGCCATGTGGGAGGAGATGAGTAACGTGAAAGTAATTCAAAATATAACAAATGGACTAAAGAGATGAGTGACACTTCAAAAATATAGAATAAAGTGCATTAATAAATATAATAAATGCACACACACATAAGACTTAGGATAAATTTAGAAGACTACAGTAAGGACCCAAATTGAGGTTAATTCTCCAAAACTCTCTCTTAAACTTAAATTTGGGGTTATAAAAGTGGAGAAAACCTTTTACAAAAAAGGAAGGGAGTTGACATTACAAATTACTCACCCTTAATATAAACTTCCTCAAGAGGAATTATAAAAGTTTAAAAAAAGATAGAAAAAGAAGGTGTTATAAAAAATCACAAAGATAGAAGTGTGATCACCAAGAATCTCTAAAAATCTTCTTTGAACAATGTGGTTGATTTACAATGGAACAAGGACCAATAAAAGGAGAGTTGATCCACAAAACTTGCAAGATAAATAAGCTAACACCAATCTTTCAATTTAAGTAACTAATATGCCAAAATACAATCTACATACATAATGTAATAAAAGAGATGTAAAAAAAAGGTAAATAAAGTAAAGACAAATTCCATCATAAAGTGCGTAAACTTGCATAAAAATAAGTTGGTCAAAATAATCAAAGCATATATTTTGTGTAATAAAAAATAAGGAACACAATAGAAGAGTTTTAGTTAATCAAAATAGAGACAAAGAAGATGTGTCACTTTCAAAAGATATTCTGCATGAAGCATTAGAAGAATTATTGCAAGAAGACTTATCGAAGTCTCTAGAAGATTCATTTTCTTAAAAAATACAAACAATTTTATCCTCAAAGATAGGAGATTTAGTCATTTTCTAATAATGCAAAGTGTCATGTATGGATTTACCAAAATATTTGTATGGGTGCAATTTACAATACTTGATATGCAATGCTCATGTTTTTCATAATGCGCATAAGGTTTAATAGTTTTAACCAAAGCATGAGAATTCCAAGCATTATAATTAGAAGAAGTTACATTATAAGTCCTAAAATGCACATGCTAATATGATGAAAAATTTACATTAGAAGTAATAGAATCATCATAACCGAGACCTTTAATATTTGTATTAGAAGTAGATAAAAGAGGTTCAAGAATATTGTCTTCACGCTTACTAAGTGCACCATCCAAATAGTTCATATTATGCATGATTTTTAAATCAAGATTGGTAGAAGAAGTGTTTAAAAAAGTTTTAGTTCATTTAGAAACAAAAGGAGATCCATCATCATTAGACCTATTAGTATTATCAAAAGATTCAAAATTTTCATTTAGAGCATCCAAGGAAAATTTTATAATTTGTATTTGCTTAATAAAAGAGGCTTTTAAAGCATTTAAAAGGTCATTTAAACATGTAATGTATTCCTTAAGAGCAATTATTTTAGTATTTTGAAAAGAAATAGTTTGCATAGTTTTTTAAAAAAATGAAAAAGGCCGATTTAAGAGCCATGAGAATGAATAACACAAATTACACTAGTATGGAAATAAAATCAACGACAAGTAAGTTGGATTGATCCAACACACATTTTAATAAATTCATCATAATAATTGAATTTGACTTGTCTCTTAAATAAATTAACTTGTAAATGGATTTCCACATCGAAATAAAAGGTTTTTAAAGAATTAAAAAAAATTTAATCCTTAAACCATAATATATGACAATGTTTAACAATTTTGACAATGTAATTATAATGGAAAAAATGCAAATGTGGAAAAAATAATAATAAATGATATAAAAACATGAGATGTGGATATTAAAAAACTATGCTAAAGTTTATAAAACCACTCATTAATCTCATATAAAAGGATTAAGTCCCCATCTAAAATATTCATCCACTAGATAAAGTAAAAAAGACACGTGATATTTGAAAAAATATAATAAAATACAAATAACCTTTAATGTTTGGATGATCCAAAAAAAAAACTTACAACACATGAGAATTTGAAAGGACCATTTAACTTGTATTGATTTTAAAAAACTAATGCGAAAATGTATGTCCACACCAAAACACTTAAATGTTATAATGAGGTGTTTGAATTTGTTTGTTTAAAAAAAACAAAAACAAAAAAAATCTTTGATATTGAGTGGAACATGAATAGACCAAAGAGTTAAAGCTCTGTCTTTTTGTGATTTGAAAAGTTTAAGAAAGCAAAGAATTTTTTTGAAACAAAGATGAGCACTTACCTTTAAAGTTTTCGAAATGTAGAAAAACAACTACATACCTGATTGGAATTAAACTAATTAAGAGCTAGCTCATTATATCAAGCAAATAACATGAATGATTAGTAATTAGAAGGAGGTAAGAACACTGATAAAGTGCAGAACTAGAACCAAAGATAAATCAATTAGTTTTATTTGTTTTGAAATAAAAGTATCACGGTTGTAAATCAAAGCATAAATATAAAAAAATGTTACTAAGCATGGCAAGACCAATTGTTGAAACCATAAAAAAAAGAAAAGAAGTTGATTTCTATTTTATTTTTAATTCAAAAAACTTTTAATTACTGTGAAGTGAATAAAAGATACCAAAAAAAAGCATCACAGAGAAGGGAAAACAACATAGTGAAATAAAAGACAACTTAGACATTTGTAACCTATGTTTCAAAACATGAATTTGCATTGCATAAAGAAGACAATCACTTGGCATTTTTCTAGGTAGAAGTGAAGCATAAAATTTCAAAAAACAAATGGAGTGAAACTGTTAAAAAGGGCAGGTTAAGAACTAAAAAAAAGGAATAAAACAACAGAGCAGAAGTGCTAAAGGGGATGCTTAGCAAAGTTTAAAACCCACAGGTCTAAGGTGGAATGAAAAGGAATGTCAGAGGATAACCCAACACATCAATCAACTAAAGAGAAATCCAAAGAGCCCAATGCTACTAAAGAGCCCAAACTAAAGACAAACATGAAGAAGGGCTTCCAAGTGCACCAAATGAACCAAAAAAACATAAATGAGAGCGCTAGAGCCAAAGAACAAAAAAAAGAAAAGACAAGTGCAGGAAATAGACAGCCTCAAGACTACACAAATCAAATAAATGAGAGATGGCACAATACTAGGACAAAATAATGAGCTAATCTCAAATCAAATAGACTATGTTAACACTCAAGAATGAAAAAAATAGAGTGCTAAAAAACAAAGAGATCTAGAGATGAGTCATTAAAAAAGGCATTTTTTTTTTTCACTTTCAACTTGTAAAAAAGATCCTAAATCAACGTTAGATTAATTTGGATCTGATACCATATTAAAATATTTCCAAGAATTCAATTAGAAAAATGTTAAAAATAAAGAATTCAAGTAGACAAACTACAAAGTTGTTGAGGTAAATGTGACAAGTGGAAAAACTGTCAAATGATGAAAAACCTCACAATATATTAAGAAGTCTTGCAACAAGAATCACTCCAAGTAAAATAACATCAAGAGGCTAAGAGTGAGAGAGATAATGACTTTAGACTAAAGAGCATCACAAGGATGCAAGAGAAAGATCAAGATTGTACCACATAAAGAATGAAGAAGAGAAGAGCTCAATAAATAGAGCTAAAGGAAAAAATGAGTTATATGTGTAAGCTCTAACATGTATTCTATGCATTCCTATTCCTCTTACGAGTGGGGAAGATGTGTGTGTCATGTGTGTGGATATGAGTTACATGCAAGTAAATCCAAATCTAACAAGTAGATTAAAGAAGTGAGTGACACATCAAAAGGTTATAATAAAGTGCATTAACAAATATAATAAATGCACACCCACATAAGACTTAGGATAAACCTAGAAGATTATAGTAAGGACCAAAATTAAATTTAATTCTCCAACAACATATGTCTTCAAAAACTTCACTATCCAACACTCTATCCACTATTTTTGAAATACAAAGGGAAAATATTCTATTTAACCTTTACTTTTCTGAATTGAAAAAAAAAAATACATGCATGTTAAATATTTTTACTCAACTTTACTTACATATAAAACCCTGCCCCTTTCTTCCTTTGGTGGGGCCCAAAAAACACAAAAACTTTTGAAAAGTAGATTTATAACAAATAAATCATGATATTCATTCACTATTATGCCATATTTGACTATAACATGCCATTATACTACTGTAGGATTTCAACCATGCTCATAACTACTTCAAACTATTACAAATTCCATACAATGTAATATAAGACTGATTGAAAAGTTTTGATAAGATTTAAGATTGTTCATAATAAATTAAACACACATAGATCAAATTTTAAATACATGGGATGCCATTATTACATATCTAAATTGTACAATTGCATCTATAACACAATAAAATGTCTCTAAAATTTGTACAACTACACATGGAGTGAATAAGGCTGCACAACTAGAGTTATATATAGGTTTATGCTTGCTAGGGATAAAAAATAATGCACATATCAGATTGTTTCACTAGGAGGATTCCATTGTAGGTTGAGGCGGCTGTAAAAATGCATTTTGAGGTTGTACACTTCAAAAATGGGTTTCAAATGGCACTTAGGTCAGGTTTGAGGAGATTTATGGCATGCAAAAGCTTCAAAACCTCATCAAAATGCCATGGGATCTCCTGGATAATTTTAGTAGGTTGTATCA
Organism: Torreya grandis; assembly: GCA_037957365.1. Lineage (NCBI taxonomy): Eukaryota > Viridiplantae > Streptophyta > Pinopsida > Cupressales > Taxaceae > Torreya > Torreya grandis. The sequence continues at coordinate 4,598,114 of JARHVA010000011.1, forward strand.
TGCACAAATGAGAGTTTTTGGATTGATTTAATTTCTTTTAAAACTTGTTTTCAAGAAATAATAGGTCATATAAGTAAATAAAAAGGATCAAAATGCCATATAATACATATAAATATGTATAAATGGCTTACAATTACAAATTTACCTATAGATGGCCGTACACGTCTAATTTTTAGGGCATATCCAATCAAAAAAGTCATATCACTTACTTCATAGGGCATAAAGTTTCACAAAAAATATCATATTGCTTCCAAATCCTTCAAAATGTGGCTATGATACCACTATTGACCTAGGGAGTAGGTGGAATTTACATCTTGAACAAAGTGTTTTACATAAAATATAACTTTGTATCATTTTGGGTTAATTATTTACAAAGAAGGTAAATAATTTTAAATGTTTTATGGGTGGTTCCACTGTGGAACCCAAATAACTATCCTATGAACCAACTAACATTAAAATATACTAACAAAACATAAGGCAAGTAAATAAACATAATCATAGATCATAAATGACCCAACAAGGAAGCCAAACACATCCTAATGGAGGCATTTTTATTCATTCATATTATTTACATGTGCTATGGGTATACTTAAGGTTACATTCAAAATATTCTAAGGATTTGATGAAATCCAAAGAGGAAATATAAGTTCTATTTTTTTTGTTAATCAGGGCTTACTTAACTTAGATATCACCTATTTGGATGCTAATGAATAAGGAATCGTAATCTGCATAAATAATTTTTTTGTCAAGGATAATAGATGTGATAAAAAAATTTAATAGATAGGGTCATATCCATTATATGATCAAAATACATAGACATCTATTTACATTGTTACATGATACTTTACTCATACCCATGCAAGGTAGTTTCTGTCCCCATACGTGTTGGTCAATGGATGTTCATGTCAAACAATAGTTACATAAGGTAGTTTCTATGTCATGGAGAAGTCCTCATGAGCTCAAGAAATGATATATGAGATTAGGGTTTAAAAATTTCTTCTATGGGATCTTACTCATCCTAACTAAAATGAGCTTGACATGACTACAAAAGAAGAATTGAGTTCTGAAATTGACCAGATTTGACTATAGATGAAGTTAAACCTAATTATTCCTGATTTGAAATTAAAGTATATGGTCTTGGCCCAGATGGTATAGTAGAGGTAGGATGAGTCAACTGTATCTACATGGCCAATGCAGTTGGTGATGCTGAAGCCTCAAAAATAAAATGTATCAGGTTGGCCAATGCATTAGAATAATAACTAGGTGTAGAAATAAACTGCATTGACCTGGTTGATATAGTTAGGATAGAATTATTCAAATAATATAATTGTATGGAGATGGCTGATATATTTGGAACTAAATTAGAAAAAAATATTATATTGAGTTGGCCAATATAGTAAAATCAACTGGGAGTTATATCAGGTTGGTCGATACAGTTACAAACACATATAGTTATATCAGGTTGGTAGATACAATTATATGATTTGAAAGGACACAAGTGATGATTTATTCATATACAATGACTAAAAACTAATGTGGAGGATAAGCTTAAATTATTTTATAAGATAGAGGAAGAATATGAATAATAATGAGATGAGGATCAATGAATGAGACACCATGCTTTATGTTTTTCATATTCATAAAGTTTTCTGCATCAATGGGAAAATGTGTCTTAATCATGGTTTTAACAATATTAATTTTGTTTAGAAGAGTTTTGAAGTTTTTTATTAGCTTGTTGATTTTGAGAGTGATCAGGAAGAGGGTTGGTATAATTTATAAGGTAAACATTATCTTGGTTAAGTGCTTCACTATTGAATTTAGACTCATGAATCTTAACAACCTTATCATAATTTTGTTTGCATTCTCTAATCTTGATGTCATGGTTAAAGCTATGACCAAATAAAAACTAAAATTCTAGTTGCTTATGTCGATTACAAGATTCATGAGAATGATCCCAATGACCATGGAACCAGAAAAATTTATGGGGGTCATACCAATGATTTATAAGATGAGAAGTATTAATATATCTAGGTGAGGGTCTAGGAATGTGTTTCCTAATTTATTTAAGGGTAAAATGTTGATGAACTTCACATGTGTTAAATTATGATGGATGAGGAGGAGGCTAGAATGGAATTCTTGTTATGGGTTGGGAGAGTGTCGCTTCATTGGAGCTTCCTGACATAATGACATGAATGGTCCATCTGGGATCATAAGTATTTGTGACACCATCATTTTTAGCATGCTTGTTCTTAGGTCTCATAAGCATTCAATTTCCTAGCTTAAGTTGGGAAGGTGTGAATTATCTTAGGAGATGATCCTATCATTTAGCTTGATTCAAGGGTTCATCCAAAGATTTTAAAGAGAATGACATAACAATGTATTGTAATTCAATGTTTAATGTGGAATTAAAAATGTGGAAGAGGTTATCTTATGTCATATTATGCTCATCTTTATTAGATAGGGTTTTTAAAAGTTTAATGAAGTCTTAGACACTATCATTTTATGCTTAATCACAATTGATAAAGTTGGCTATATTGATTTGAGGTAAGTCATTGGATTGAAAATCTTGGACTAATGTATTAACTAGGTATTCTAAGCTAGAAACAAATCCAAACTTAAGTTGATTATACCATTCCAAAGCATCATTGGTTAAGATGTTTACTATTAGTTTGGTAGCATCAAATATGTTAACTTTAATCTAGTATTTATATACATTATGAAAGGCCTTCAGATGTAGAGTGGGATTAGTGGATCTGTTATAGGAGATCATATGAGTAATACTACCAATGCCAATGTTAGAAATATGAGATACTAAGAGTTCATTATGAATGTGTTTAATGAATTTCTTACAAATTGGGGGTTTTAGAATGAGTTTACTAAGAGAACATATAATGAGGGATAGGGAGATTTTTTATTTGGATTTTCCCCATTTAATACGTTGATGTCTATATTGTATTTTCATAAGTTGGTTATGAAATTGTAACATTTGAGCATTATTATAAGCTTGTATGGTAGTAATTTAGTTTATTTCTTATAAGATAACTTGTTTGGGATCAAGTGAATTTTGATTTGAAGTAGAGGCTTTAGTTCCTTATTAAAATTCACTAGATGTGGTATTTATGTTATTATTGATGTGAGTACTTTGGGTAGGCCCATTAAAATAAAGACCCACCATGTTAGTAGTTATATCAGGTATGGTGGATTATAAAGGAAAAATATGATCAGAGAATTTGGTTTCCCTAAACTTTAGATTAAAAAATACATGTAAAGGAAGGGGAACATTCTACATGAGGTTTCATCATGTTATAATAGTCAATCATAGGGTCTTTGCCATTATGTTTGGGATTCTCTTGGAGAAATAATTTCATTTCAGTTGTATATTATATGTCACATTCCTCTTCACACTTAGATTCATGGGATTCAAGTAGGTAACCTTGCCTATGCTATTTTTAAGGTTATTAGATGATTAGAGAATTTGGTTGCCCCAATCCCTATATAAAATATACAAGTAGGGGAAGGAGGGAATTATGTAAGAGGTTCCATCATGATGTGATAGACAACTACAGGGTCCTTACCCTTATACTCGAGATGCTCTTGGATAAATATTTTAATTTCAACAATATATTCTATGACACATTCCTCTTCACCATTATATTTGTGAGCTTAGAGTAGGTGAACTTGTAGGGTACTTTACCTTATGCTCAAGATGCTCTTGGATAAATATTTTAATTTTAGATATATGTTCTATGTAACATTCCTCTTTACCCTTGGATTTGTGGGTTTTAAGTACGTGACCTCACAGGGTCCTTGCCCTTATGCTCGGGATGCTCTTGGAGAAATATTTTTATTTCAGTTGTATATTCTATGTTACATTCCTCTTCAACCTTGGATTCATGGACTTTAAGAAGATAACCTCGCCTATGTTGTCTCTTAAGGTTATTATATGACTTAGATATTTTGGATCTAGTGGAAGCCATGTTACAATCATTGACATAATGATATTGAGAAATAGAAAATTTGTAAGGCATGCAAATCTTATTGGAAAATTATTATGATTAGTCAATCTATAGCATTAGGATTGTTTTCATTAAATATTTGAAAATCTTGTAGGTTTTATCTTTGGATTGTTCTAAAAGATGTTGCATTTTGAAATAGGAAAACATAATTGTATCGATCTTGGTGATGTAATTGGTTGCACAAGAATGCTAGAAATAGACTATATCAGGTTGGATAATATAGTAGAATCATAAAATAATCTATATCAAGATCACCAATGTAGTTAGAAGAAACACAAAACTATATTGGGATGGCCAATACATTTAGGAAAGCAAAAAAACTATATCAGGCTAGTCAATATATTTTTGTATAGGGGAAACTATAGCGAGTTAGTTAATATAGTTAGGTTTAAGAGATTCACTAAAATGTATGACGATGTAAAGATAGTGATAAGGATTAAAAATTAAAAACATGAAAATAATCCACCCAAAGGTGGGATAAGATTCATGTCAGGTTCCCAAGAATGTATGTATGGGCTAGGATGACCCATAACAATCCTCTTTCTTTCAATAGACTAGGATATAAGCAAGATCATAATAATATATCCTAAATATACTTGGAAGAATGAGTAAGGACCTATAAGTTTTGTAAATCTAACAAAGGGTAGTGCACACTCAATGTTAGTATTTATAGAGTTCTAAAGCCTACACCTACGATACAAAGTATAACTCTCACTAGACCTCAAGAAGTAACAATGGTAATAAATGAATGTAGCAAGGATATAATAAGGATACTACATGCAAGGAAATAGAAAACAAGGGCAACCTACATCCAAGATAGTTACAACATACTAAACTAATAATAAATTAAGTGGTGTGATGGTCAACCAATGGTTGGTATATGCAACCTAAGGTGATAATCGAAAGGCTTGGAATCTTTGTAGATATATACAATCTTATTTGGTATAAGGATGAGCATAAGAAAGGATAAAAAACATACATCCACTATAACAATAAACAAAACAAGTATATCTTTACATTAAATAAATGAAATAAAATAGTGATAGAGATACTTACCTTTAGATGTATTCATCGGCACATTAATCTCACCATTTGGTTCAAATGACACTTTTCAAGAGATATTGTAGGTTAAAGACCTCAAATGGAAAGGACACCTAAATATCCTTATTTGGAGACTCCAAATACAAGGACCCTTCCTCAGCATGACTCCTATTTAAATTTAAATAGTTTTTAACAAGAATTAATCTCCAATAATAATAACTCAACCTACAACTCTTTATTTTACTACTTAAGAGCATAAATATGAGCATAAGCAGAGTAAATTAATGTGTTATATGTTTGGGAATGATTATATATACCATATATATATGGATCCAATACCCAAAACTAACCCTAAAATCTGAGCTGGTGGTATTAGTTAGGTCTACAGTGTTGAAAAGACATCAAATGACACACAACTATATTGTCTAGGTAGATATAGTACAACTGAGGGAAAAGACTCATAATTGTATTAGCTAGACTAATACAATATAGGGAAAAACATGTGTGGCAATAATATAGGGTTGCTAGCAAGACTAAACATAAACTAGATGGAGAGGTAAGATGAAAAAGAGACTCAAAGAAGGTGAGATTGATAGTAATGAAGGTAGGACATAATAATATGCAATCATATCTCAAAAATTACCATGAGTCCATCCCACACCATTCTAGACGCACTCCTTAGGACATGCACTCAAGGAGATGTGCCAATGAATGCTTGTAAGATAAACTATCATTAAAGTGATAAAGTGAAAAATATTAAATGTATATAGAATCAGTAACCCTTCCTTTCACTCACATTCATTTTATGATTCATCCCATAACTATGGTCATGATGATGCATTTATTATGAAATTATTTCCTAAGAGTTTGGTAGATCATGCACTTGAATAGTTTAATATTTTACCTTCCAATTTTTTTTCATAATTTTAAAACCTTAGCTAAGTTATTCCTTGAATATTTTCAAATTTATGTTAAGGACTCATGTATTCATTACTTGTGTGCTTCATGTGTGTGTGATTCATTCCATAGTTCATTTAATAAGGTCTCAAATGGTATAAAAAGCATAGAAATTCATGTGGAGATGTCCATTAAGAATGTATATGTTGGGAAATATAGGAGAGTACATTATTATGATGTAAATCATATAATGCAAAGAATGGATAGAGATAAACATGCAATAATTCCTCTTCATGTAGTGAAAAATCAAATCAACCCTCTAAATCTTCCCCAAGATCTTGAGATTATATTTCAAGTAACTAAAGATTATAATATTGTGGATCAACTTAAAAACACTCAAGCCAATATATATTTCATGGAGTTATAAGATAATTTTTTTATAATTACATTATTTATATATACTTAAAAGATAGCATTATATGACCTAATACTTAAAAATATTAGATTGATTATATTATTAGCTACTTGAAAGATAGTGAAAAATCAATAACCTTTGAATAAAATGAGATACCTCTGAGAGATATCACTGACCAACACTTATCTTTGCACATTCAGGACATTATTGATAATCCAAGAATCAAGATAATGCTTGTTGACAATGATTTAAGATTGTGGATTTATAGTGAATGTTGTGGATTAACTTAAAAACACTCAAGCCAATATATCTATCATAAAGTTATAAGATAAAATGTTTATAAATACATTGTTTATAAATCCTTAAAAGATATTATTATATGACCTAATACTTAAAAATATTACCTTGTTTATATTATTAGCTACTTGAAAGATAGTGATAAATTAACAACCTTTGAAGAAAATGAGATACCTCTGAGAGATATCATTGACCAACACTTATCTTTGCACATTCAAGACATTATTGATAATCCAAGAATTAAGATAATGCTTGTTGACAATGATTCAATATTGTGCATTTATAGTGAAAGATTTTTTTTACAATTGGGTATTTCTAGAGAAGCCCTATGAAGCTGAGCTGTGAGAATCAATGAAAATCAAGAATGAAGATATAGTACAATGAAAATTAATCTAACTCTTGGTCCAAAATTTTTTTGGACTAAGCACCATGCCATATCCAAAGAATATCAATATTTTTCTTAGAATACTTTGGATTCATTTTATGGGTGGATATTTGAAACTTATGCATATCATATTTATTTATTTGTGTCCATTAGATGATACTCCCTTTAGATTTTATGGGATGATTGAGCCTCAACATAATTTAATGCCTTGTTTGGATAAAAATAAAACAACCATATTAGCACGTAAACAACTTATCCCAATGGAATAAGTCACAACATTTGAATATAGGGAATGTAGTAACACTATAAAAGTGGATGAAGATAGTGACCATAGAATTGTCATTGATGATAAATTATCCAAAATAAATTTTAATTTGATAGGTCCTAGATGATATATATATAATAATTTATTGGGTATTGGTGCTCTTTATACAATTCCTTTAGATCATGGAATACCAAATATAACTTTATGAAGTGAAAAGGCAATAAAAAGTGAAGTGAAACATAAACAACTAGTGATATATGATTATTTTGTCACATATAATAATGGTGAATATACTAGCCTTATTCAAACATTCTTAGGAAATTATGCATTTAGTCTCAAATGTGTATAAAAAATGGGTTATAATGGCAAAAACATTGATAAAAGATAACAAGGTATAATATAACCTATAATTTGAAACGTTTATCCCTTCAAACAAGGTATTGGTTATTAAAATGTTGACTTGTCATATATTGATTCCAATAATGCATATATGAATGATGCAACATGTGTCATAATTAGTGATATACCATGTGATGCAAATATTATACATTTAGGTTTTATATCTCATCACAACATCATTAATAATATAAATACTTTCTAATCTATTACCATGAGAATAAATCCCCCTATTTTCCAATTTAGGGAATCTACAATGGATCAATCTCAAGAGCTTGAAAGTATAATGTATGTAAGAATAGGCATATCAAACTTTACCTTGTGATATAATAATTTATTAATCTCATAATATCCCTCATATTTTATATTCATCAACTTATACTAACAATCGGGTACACATGCTTTCTCATAGAGATACATGATCCGAAAGCTTAGTTCTTTCACCTTATATGTGAATATAATTATTTATAGGAAACACTCTATGTCATATGATATTGATGTTATTTGTTTCTTATTTTATGTCTACTTAATGACTATATTATAACATGATTCATATTCAAGGCACATTCATGCATGTAGATGAAGGCACATGTTTCTTTAATTTTCATATATGGTACTAATGAGATTATCTAGAAAAATGTAGTGTTTTAAACAAGTTTTCAATGTACCAAGATGCTGAGCAATGGGCACTAGTTTGATGAGAAAATATATGCTCTTCTTTGAATCTGACATCAACATGCTTTGCACTACTGGCATGAGAGACAACTATCTAATTAGTAATAACTTAGCATTTGCAAAGTTTTGCTTCACGTAGCCAAGATTAAACTCACTAATACATGTGATGAAAAGTTTGACTCAATTAAAGAGTGAACATTGAGCAAGAAAGGTATACACAAGCTTGTAGTTGATTAAAAAATGAGTTTATTCCTTTGAAATATAATGTATCAAAAGTCTGGAAGTAAAAACAATGGCCATACATTGCTTCTAAAATGGGGAGTAATTATTTTCATCATCATGTTCATATGCTGACATAAAAATAATGTAAACTTCTATCACTTTGAGATAAAGGATGAGAGGTTAGTCATGCTTTAATGGCATGAGCATAAGATGGGATTAAATCAACCTATTAACAAAATAAAAGGCATCATTACAATGTAAATACCATAAAATATAGCTCTACATTTTGAGTAATTTGTTAATAGGATGAACAACATATGTGAGGTCAGGAAGGAACCTCTAAATGCAACCAATTTTGTTAAGAAAAAAATGAATACCATTTTCATCCTCAAGAGAAAGAATTTTAAGAATAACATTATTCTTGGTGGGATCAATGAAAATCCCATGTCTAGGGACAATGTATCCTAGAAGTCTTCCAGTGGTAACTTTGAAGACAAACATATTTTAGTTAATCTCGTCATGATAGTCTCTATAGATGGAACACAAGTCCTTGGGGTGGTTAGCTCATTTATTTGACTTTTGTAAGAGATAATCCACATAATATTATACATTGATATGCATGAGATAATTAAATATGTGATTCATGGCTATTTGATAAGTTGTACAAGTGTTTTTAAGATTGAAGGTCATGATTGTGTAACAAAAGGTTCCCCTTTAGGATAGTCAAATAAATTTACCTCTAATATTCTTTAGAGATAAAACTATGATTATATTCTAAAAATCCTTCCATTGAAGATAACATTTCAAAGCCTATTGTGGCATCTACAATGACATCTATTTAACAGAGAGGGAAATCATCCTTATGATAAGTTTTTTTAATATCCCCAAATTCTATGTAAATCCTATATTTACCAGATTGAAGGTCATGATTGTGTAACAAAAGGTTCCCCCTTAGGATAGTCAAATAAATTTACCTCTAATATTCCTTAGAGATAAAAATATGATTATATCTTGAAAATCTTTCCATTGAAGATAACATTTCAAAGGCTATTGTGGCATCTACAATGACATCTATATAAGAGAGAGGGAAATCATCCTTAGGGCAAGTTTTTTTAATATCCCCAAATCCTATGTAAATCCTAGGGGAATATGGATGATATTGGAATTCCACATAAAATATTCCATGTTAATGAATCAAACCTTGAAAAGTTTGATAAATTCTATTTTAGCCATCAATATTACTTTGGGTTTGATAAGACACAACTTTTTATTGATTGGTTTAACGTTAAGTCTAATAAATAAATTATATATAACTATATATGTGTGAAGCCTAAGAATATCTAAATATTCCTAGGAAAAATAATCAACAAATTTAGTGAGAAGTTTAGTATAGATATGAACCACCCTCAAGGTTAACGTAGTGCCAAGATTAAATATCTGAGGATTCTCTTTTGTACCAATTTTTATATCGATCATTTATTCCATAAGATAAACATGGATCTCCTTGAATCAGGTGGGGTAAGAGGAAGGTCTAGAGTATGATTATACACCTCTAAGACATCATATAATTCACCAAAATAATTTGCAAAATAAAGGAAAAGAGGAAACCCTCTCTTATGATGCTCTTTTAGGAGGTCATCACAAGCATGGAGATACATGAGAATGGCTTCATTATTTTAAAAAAATTAAAGTGAGAGGCTCATCCTCTTTCTCCATAAAGGAAATTATTGTAGACGCACCCTCATTCATGACCAAAGGTTCTTCCCTCAATAAAACCATATGCTCATAATATTATATCTGAGCATGGGGACAAAACATAGATGATGAAGAGGCCATGGAATCCGCTAATTATTTATTCTCACGAGGTATAGCCTAAATAGAGAACTCAAAGTAATGAAAATTAGTGAGAATCATAGTTTTATAAGGTTGAAGGAACTCTAATCTGGTATGATAAACTTCATACACTTGATTGACAATTAACTACAAGTCCTCAAAGTCTCTAATATTATGGACCCTTGACCTTTTGGTGACAATGGGTCCCAAACCTAGGTCCTTATACTAAAAAATTTAATTGGTGTACACAAATTCAAGCTTGAAATAAAAAAAATCATTCCTTATTGAGAGTTAGAATCATGCTTATGCTTGCACTTGCACCCAAAAAAAAATTGGATCCATAAAAGTGGAGCATCCACAAATCCTTAGGAAAGATAAACTCATTAGGCAATGAAGACTTCCCTATTTCACATATTTTTGCCATACAAATGTTTATGATGCTCTCCATAGAGATATAATAGATACTATTCAGAGTATAATTCTTGTCAATGTGAGGGTCAAAAGGTAAGACTAAAGGTTGGTTGTATTATAATATCATACTTTTTTTATAGTATTAGTAGAGACATCAAATATTGGTACATATTTATCTTTAGGTTTCTCACTTGGTAGGTACATAGGGGTTTTGACACTGGATTTAGGAACCCCCTTGGAAATAATAAAAAACTCTTTAGGAGGATAAGGATGAGGAGGTTTATTTAACTACTTTGAAAATAATTGGTAATCATTGTGTACATCAAGTTTTTTCTTGTTTTAATATAATCTATACAAGCAAAAGTTAAGAAAAAAAAAACACTTAACCAATGAAAACATGGAAGAAATATTAATATGATCTAAATAGAATAAAAATAGTAAATAAATATATGAAATATGCCAACAATTAAATTAAGATGCTTTAAACTTGAGAGTATGTATATAAATACATGTTTTTTGAGTTACCTGTACACTCCCAAAGGTTGAATATGACTGAAAACAATTTATTTTTTAAACACTTTCAATAAAAATTGTCTACTTGAGCTGATAAAAAACCTCTCTCACTTTCCTAAAATTAACTTTGGATTCCTTGACTTATTTCCTTTTCCACACCATAATTGATATTAAAATCGAAGGTCATACTTGTAAAGAGGATTACAAAGCAATTTAGTCAAACATTAGTCCACAAATCATGAAAAATGCATAAAGAACTAACTAACTAAGCCTATCTATTCCTATGGGAATTACAAAGGATAGAAAGAAACAAATGAAAGAAATCAAACATCATATTACCTTCCCAAATGGATTCACCATACCCATGTGGCTCAACAACATATTCTCCCTTGATCAAGCATCCTTGTTTTTGTCAACAATGGTGACAAACTCCTCCAATGCCTCAAGAACACTCCATAAAACCTAGTCTCATGATTCTAAATCATTAAACTAGCCTATCAATGAAGCTTAAAAATAAAATCAATGATCAAATGCAAAGGATTGTGGAAATAATTTAATGGTATAATTTTTCAATATTCAAGCTTAAAATTCATGTCCGTGGCCTCTCCATTTATATATTTTTGAGATTGGTCAGGATCAACCATGACCATCCATAGCAAGATTGAGATGTGTGGCCATGGATAATCCTAATATTTGGAATTAAACTCATAAATATCCTCAAGATAAATAATCATTAAAGAGGCATGGGAGGCATTAACTAGGTATGGGTGACCCATAATCTTGATATTTGTGGTATTTATGGCCTAGGGATGTCTTTCCAAGAAATGATGTCACTTGATGATGCAGTTAATAGGAATCAATTTTCAAAAAGAAATATTCAACAACTCATGGAAAATCCACTTAAGCTCTTGATTTTGATTAATTAGCCTTAAATAAGGTTAATCAATATCTGTGTAATTATTTGAAAATTGGTCCTCAATTAATCAAAATGGTTAGAAAGTCATCTTAATGGGTCATAATTTAACTAAAGAGGAATTGGAAGGTGATGTTAGATGTGTTGGAGCTATATTCCCATTTATGATGTTACCAACACCAAATAACAAAGGTACATGATGTGTACTAATGAATTGGAAGAAAAGACTGATCCAGAGCACTAAATAGCAAAATTATCATTTTCACTCGAAATGATTTGATCAAAGTTAGCTGGCCCATAAAATGCATTACCCTATTTAGGGATAATTTGACCTAAACTAGCACTTGTAAGTGACAAGTTCAAACCATTTAGGGCATTTTATGGATTTTGACCTAAAATGTGCATTTAAGTGTAATTCAAGGAAGATTGACAATTTCAACACAAACGGTGTCAGGAATTAGATGTCTACATTTTACCACTATTTAATAAGGCATAGCGAGATGTTTAGGTGAAGCAACATATTTTCAAAGAAAAGAGTTATCAAGAAGAAATTGGAACAGACCCATGATGCCCCCTCGAGAGGACATACTAGGATGGAAGAAAAGGATGGACTCTCAAAAAGAGAGAGAAAGTGAGAGATTAACCCATGGAATAGATCACATCCAGATGAGCTAATTCTTGCACATGTGATTACCTTAAATGATCAAAATATAATGAGAGGTATAATAGGCCCTAGAAATGGGGGAAATGGGAAAGATACAATCCATAAATGTAAGGGACACATTGTAAATGTATCTAATTTGAGAGTACAAGCTACACGCTTATGACATTGATTAATATTAAGACAAGTTGCACACTAAAATATTGCCATCATGGGATTTAATGTGTAGAGATTGGAATTAGAGGAAAAGAGAGATTGTTCTTCAGGAAGGGAAACACCACTAGAATGGGGCCTCTAAAGAGAATATAATAATAAGTAATCCAATAGAGTAGATTTGATTGTGATAAGATAGTTTTGCACTAGTAGGGTAAATTTTGATCATTGATAAAGAATAAATAATGATTTTCCCCTGTAGAGCTGATTTTATTCAGACATGGTTCAGATGTCATGCCCCATCATGGGCAATTGGCAAGCAAAATAACTAAAGGATATAATTGAAAAGATAGGTTAAAGTGAGCAGGCGCAAACATACATGCAATGGTGTAATGGCTTAGAAAGCCATATAAAACCAGGCATATAAGAATGTAAAACGTGATGCGAGAGATGAAAAGAAGAATGGAGATAGCTGATCTGACCTTAATAGAAATTGAGTGTTGCCTACATAGTTCCATGGACTCATGTTCCAACATGAACTTTAGGCCAATGTAGTTTGCCCATGTTTGGGAGAGAATGGAATGAGAAATGATGAAAACAGACCAATAATTAATTAGACTCATAATGTATGCAAAGATATGCACATCTAATCATAGATAAAGAAGCCTGAAATACATGTTACTTAGAAACCTAATTCCATATCATGAGCCTAGGTTTTGCAAAGTGTTCTTGAGAATTGTTCATCAGAGTTGATGTTGACGTTAAGTTGTTGAGACCTGAGCACAAAGTGCTTGCTATAGAAAAAAATTAGGCATCATAAGTATAAATAAATTATAATGACATAAGATTCTAATTGCACCGAGCCAATTCAAATGTGAATACCTATAACTAAGGATAATGGTAAAAAAATGACTAAAACCAGAGTTACAACAATTTACATTTAAACAAAAAAGCAAAAACAAAAAAGAAGATAAACATAAATGAACCTATCTTGAAATCAAGATATGATCTTAAGTAGGAACAAAATGTTTAAAAAAGAGAGTCAAGAATGTCTTAACAACATGAGACCAAGATATGAATAATCAAGATCCATGTGGACCTTCAAGGCATTCTTGAACACAAAAGAGAAAAGTAAAATCAAACATAAAACAAGACACCAACAACAATCAAATAAACAAAATGGTCCAAGAACAACATAATAACATAGGATCAAGATATCAACAATCAAGATCCATGTGAATCATCAAGATGCTCTGAAACACAAAAGAGATAAGAAAAAAACAAACAAGGAAACACAAGTCGAAGATGAGACAAGAAGTAAGAAAAAGGAGAAGAAATAAAAGGAACGGTGTGAAAGCACAACAAAACACCAAGACAACTCAAATAAACACAGACAAACAAAAACTAATTTAGTGCAGTTTAAAGACAAATGTTCATGCATATGTGGTAGAGGTGTTACTTTCGACCACATCATAACAAAGAACAATGACATGACAATTATTCCCTAATTAAAGAGGAACAATGACAAAAGAAATGGGGGAAGAGAAGAAAAGGAAGGGGTTGGTTGAGTTGACTCCAGGTGTATAAGACAAGTAGATGTTTCCTACATAGCTCTATGGATGCATGTTCCAACATGAACTTCAGGCCAAATGTAGTTCTCCCAGGAAATGGAATACAAGAAAAATGATGATCAGACCAACATGATTAATGTTATAGAAGAAATGGAAGATACAACAAATAAATGAGAATGGTCTAGCAAACAAGAAGCTAATGAGATTAGAAAGAATGATCTTGGAAAATAGAAAGTGCATGGGACAAGATGAAATTAATTGGGGTTTTTATGCTTATAAAATGGCAAGAGAATATCATGGTAGAATAAGAATGTACAAATGTATAGAAGCGTGAGACAATGTTTTTATTCTTTTATGGATCATGTTCTGATGTTTTTGGTAGTTTCAAAGTATTTATAATGTTTTTGGTGTTTTTGGGATAAAATATACATAAAGTGGGACCATCTAGTTGAGAAGATGCACATCTTGAGAGTAGAGGTTCCAATAAGATAACTAAGCTAGCTACAATATCCCATGCTCACAAATTGATGAGAGTGAGGATCTTGATAAAATAATAAAGAGCAAAAAATGTGATATAGAATAATGTGCAACCTGAAGTAAAAAATAAGTATCTACATTCACCTATCTATAATAGTGTAGCAATGGTCTATAACTGAGAAGATGTTTTTATTCACTTGTCTGAAGTTGCACAATACTGTCCTAGCTGAACTCCTTTGTATAACTACTATTGAGGATGTCCATAATGTTCATGAGACATAATCAAGATCATAATTGGTCAAGGAATAAAAAGTGTTCAAGATTATAACATGCCTTAGACACAACAAAAAATATGCTTCTTAAAGAGAGAAATCCAGAATGAGATGAAGAATGTGTTTAGAGTGCCAAGGATTCAAAGCCTTTAATGTCAGGGATCATGAAAAGTGGACAAGGGTAGCATAAAATGTGTTCAAGGTAAGATAAAAAGGTGGGATAAAATTATGACATCACAAGTTACCCCTAAGTGAGGGGTCTTATAGACAATGGTTCAAAGCTGTTCATGTGTAGAATATCTTAAATTATATGATGTTCATGGGATCTAAAATTTATTCACCATTAGGTTTAGCTAATCAATATGCTCTTGATCCATAGTTTGCTGTGACAATATATGGTCCCAACCAATTAGGCTGAAACTTGCCTTTCTTTTTGGGTTCAACATTCATATTCTTCTTGTTCTCTTTCAAAACCAAGTCACTAATCTCAAATTCTCGAGGGAGAATGCATTTTTTGTAGCTTCTCCATAATCTATTATGATAGGCCTACAAGTTTTTGAGGGTGGTCAAATGCTTACCATCAAGAATATCTAGTTCATGTAGTTGTGAGGCTCTATAGTCCTCATTATCTTCAATGTGCTCTAGTGATATTCTTAATGATGGGATCTTAATCTTGACTGGGATGATATATTTAGTGCCAAAAATAAGGGAGTATGGAGTAGCTCCAGTTGGGGTGTGATGATTGGTTTGATAAACACAAAGGGTAAGAAAGAGTTGTAAGTGCCAATTATGGCCAACATCATTGACAATCTTCTTTAAGATGGCTAGAATGGTTTTATTTGATGCCTCAACTTATCCATTGCCTTGCAGGTTATATAGAGTGGATTTATTGTACTTGATCTTGAATTTTTCATAAAGAGATTTCACATCTTAGTTCACAAAGGATCCATCATTATTAGATATAATATGGGTTGGGATACCATATTGATAGATGATATGGTAATGGATGAATTTGGCTATTTGTTTCCTGATAACATAAGTGAGAGGAATGGCCTAAATCCATTTGGTAAAGTATTTGATTGTATTAAAAATGTGCTTATGGCTATCTAAATATGTCAGGTTAATTTTCCCAATGAGATCGAGATCCCATGTTGAGAATGGCCATGGTGTTGTAATCAGCTGTAATGGTAAGGAAGGTGCATGTATCAAGTTACCATGCTAATGACAAGGAAAACACTTATTTACATAATTACAAGCATCTATCTCCATTTTGGGCTAATAATAGCCTATTTTGAGGAGTTTCTTTGCTAGGACTACACCATTGATATGGGCCCCACACATTCCTTCATGAACCTCCTTTAGTGCCAGCTTAGATTATCCCAAAGATAAACAATGAATAAGCATTCCATCATAGCCTTTATGATAAAGCCTGTTTCTAAGGAGTATATAACATGTTAAGTGATGAAGGAATAGTTTTTGTTGGTTGTTGGAAAGGTTGACAGGAAATACATGATTATAGAAATAGTTATAAAAATATTGTTACCATGGTAGCTCAGGTGAGGGATTAGGATTAACAATGATGTATATCCTCTCTAAATCTGATATAATATGTTCTGGTTGAATAAGATTTTTAATTAGGAACTGATACTTTTTATCACTATCATGTATTTGAATCATGGAACCTATTATTGCCATGGCATCGGTAGATCTGTTGTTGACTCATAGACCTTGTTCAAACTATAGATATTTAAAATGTGTTTTGAGGTGATCAATAATTTTCTTGTAAGGAACAAGCTTATCATCCCTTGTTTGATACTAGTCAGTTTTCTAATTTATAATTAGCTACAATTCTCCATAGACTTTTAAGCTTTGAATATCCCACTGTATAGCAAGATAGAGCCCTGCAACCAATGCCTCATATTCGGCCATATTGTTTGTACATTGAAATTGTATATGGAATGCTTTGGGGATCAAATCCCCTTATGGCATGATCAACAATATGCCATCTCCAGACCTTAAATATGTGAAGGATCCATCAAAATATAGCATCCACTATTTAGGTTCTTGTGATGCTTGTTCTATTGTCATGATAAAATCATCTGAAAAGTCAAAGTTGAGAGGTTGAGTGGCCATAATACGAGCTTCTACAAGTTGGTTAGTAAGAACTTATCCTTTGATTGCATTTTAATTCTAGTACTCAATATCAAAATCACTGAGGAGCATAATCCATTTAGCCATGCATATTTGAATAACTTCTTTAGATAAGAGGAACTTGAGAGGATCTACCTTAGTGATAACAATAGTTTTGTTATTTAGCATATAATGGTATAATTTCTAAGTGGTGAACACCATAGCTAAACATGCATTCTCAATAGGCATATAATTATGTTCATAGGCTAACCATGTGAAGCTTAAATAATAAACAACATGTTCCTTACCATGATCATCATGCTGAGCCAAAAGTGCCCCCATTGCATGTTCCATGGTTGATATATAAAGAAGCAGTGGCTTTCCTTGTGTTGGAGGTCATCAGACTGCTGGATTGGCCAAGTATTCTTTAAGCTTTGTAAATGCTATCTAACAATCTTCATCCCACTAAAATGTTACCCTTTTCTTTAAGAGATGGGTAAATGGGTGGCATTTATCTGCCAATTGAGAAATAAATTTGTGTATAGACTGGATCTTTCCTTGTAGACCTCACAACTATTTAAAATTGTTTAGTGGAGGTATTTCCATAATAGAGTTGACCTTTGTAGGATCAAGTTCGATCCCTCATTATAATATAATGAACCTTAGAAATTTTATTTATGTGACTCCAAAGATACATTTATTAGGATTCAAGCAGACTTTATATGCATGAAGCCTCTCAAATATTCTTCATAGAATGTCAAGGTGTCCCGCTCTTATTATTGATTTTGCTAGTATATCATCAACATAGTCCTCGATAATGTCATGCATCATGTCTTGGAAAATGATATTCATTACACATTGATATGTGGCTCTGACATTCTTCAAACCAAATGGCATGACTTGGTAATAGAATGTCCCCCATGGAGTGGTGAACGTGGTCTTATGCTGATCTTTAGGGGCTATCTTGATATGATTTTAACCAAAAAATCCATCTATTAAGGATAGCATCTTGTACCCAGTAGTTTATTTAATGATCATGTCAATGTTGGGCAGAGAAAAATCATATTTGGGGCATGTTTTATTGATATCATAAAAATTAGTACAAATACATATGCCTAGGGTCTTTTTACCCACTGGTACTATGTTATAAACCCATCCAGAATAGTCCAGTGGTTTGATAAAATTGGCTCCTAACAACTTTTCTAACTCGGCCTTAACCAAAATGGTGATGCATGGATGTATCTTTCTTAATTTTTTGCTTAATTGGTTTAGCACTAGGGTGAACAACAAGATGATACACAACTAAATCTAGGTCCAAGCCTGGCATGTCAGAGTATGCCCATGCAAAGATGTCTATATAATCCTTAAGAATGGATATAATATGTTCATGTTCTGCTTCAGTAAGGGAAGCTCCAAGATAAATAATTTTGGGATCCTCATGGGTTCCCAAATTTACTTCTATTGTACTCT
Organism: Torreya grandis; assembly: GCA_037957365.1. NCBI lineage: Eukaryota > Viridiplantae > Streptophyta > Pinopsida > Cupressales > Taxaceae > Torreya > Torreya grandis. Next base: position 4,617,127 of record JARHVA010000011.1, read on the forward strand.
CCATAAGGAGTGTGGATCCATCTTTTAGAATTGTAGGCAAATAATGGTCATGACCAATTTTCTCTATTATATCTTGTTGTTGTTCCTCCCAAAGATCTGGATAATATGAAGAATCAAAATCTGCCTTCTCAGGTAAAGGAAAATTGGTAAAAACCTCTGGAAACTCAAGATCAAGATGCTCAAATATTTGATGTTGTTATAAAGAGATATTTGTAGTAGTTATGGAACTTGGGCTAGATGGACTTTGTATGTCCTGAGGGGATGAGCAAACTTTCCCACCTGGGAGTGCATGAAACATGTTTTCACTCAAAGGCTTGTCTTTTTCTTTACTTTTTCCCTGATCGACAAGTGCCTCAAAGAGGTTTTCACCTGAAGATATTGATGTTTATTATTTATTATGACCAAGAAAGTTTGCTTACTCTCCAAAGTAGGCAAAAGGATCTAATGAAAAATCAAAACCCTGCTTATGATCACCAATGGGGAGTGCATCTCATAGGCCCATGTATTCTACAATTGATTCTTCATTTTAGAACTCATTTAGGCATATGACCAATTTTTTTTGATCCCAATCTATGAGTTTAGGATGACAAAGGCATAGTTTACAGTGAGGGTTTGATTTAGGATGGGAAGTAACAATGGTAAAGATATAATGTCCTACTTTAGGAAGGGAAGAACTACTAGGATGGGTTTTTGCTTTAGGATGGGAAGCTCTAATAGGCATCATGGTCAATATGGCATTTTAATCAAACAAATATGAGTCAATAAGCTCATTGAAAAGGCTATAATGGGATGTTATGTTGCTGCTAAGAGTCTTGTTACTAATCACTTCAGAAGAGTCACTATCAAATGTCATGAGGTCATCCTCTAGTGGTTTAAATTTGAGACCATGATTAAAATTGACAACCCCAACTGATAAGGGTTCTAAAATTCCTTATGCATGTAGACCAAGGCCTTTCCCTATATATTCAAGATGATCTATTATTATATTAGGGATATGATACTTTGGATTCTAAAAACAATCAACAAGGCCTTCAAAATATAACCAATCTCCCTTGGTAAAAGCCTCTCGATCTTTCTTTGGTGCAATTTTAGGTACAAAAACCACAGGAGGTTTTGGTTGTTTCTTCTTTGGTTGCCAAATATGGTCGGGTTATTAGGAGTCTGGGAAGTTTTAGGCTTACCAAATGTTTTAGGGGATTTTGGTAATTTTACAATATGGAGGACATCCTTCAAATGGTACGTGGAAATGCCTACGTCTTTAATAATAACCTACTTGGCTAGAGCTACAGGAAATGAATCGACTGAAGTGGAGGCTAGATCACTAGGGTCTATATAATTAGATGGAGATGGATGAGAAATGATGGCTTTATTCTTCTTTGTGAGAATTTAGAACTTGGGAAATAATTATAATTATGAAAGTCTACTTCAAGATGTTTACATTATTGATATGGCTACTGATCAACAGGAATAATAACCTTGATCCCATCATTAGAAAACTTAAGATATTGGTAAAGAGTAGATAGAACTACCTATACTTCATGGATCCAAGGCTGACCAAGAAGTATGTTATAAGGAAGCTCAATATCCACAATATGGAATAATGTGTGATGAGAAATAGACCCAACCATGACTGGTAACTAAATTATACCAGATGACTCCCTCTCGGTGTTATCGTAAGCCTTAATTGTAATAGTTTCTGGTTGAATGTCTTTATCCATGTAGCCTAATAATCGTACTAATTTAAGAGATATGATGTTTAGCCCTGAACCATTATCTATAAGAACTTGCTTGATCTTATGATCCATAATGATTATCTCAATGTATAGTGGGTTATTATGGTTTGGGCCAAGGGTGGACATGTCTTTTTGATCAAATGTGATTTACTAAAATAAAGATAGTTGTCTAACTAGGGTGTAGAACTGATCAAGGTTTATATCATTAGGCACAATAGACTTTTGGAAAAGTTTGTTGAAGATGGTTCTATAGACATCAGATGTCTGCAAGAGTTCTAATATGAAAATTTGTGCAAGGGTTTTATCTAATTGATCTGTTAGACTATAAGGCCTTTAAATTATGGATTGAACTATTTTAGTCTTTATTAGGACAATATTCAGCTTTGAAACTATTGGCACAATGTTCTCATTTGGTTTTATGGAATAAGTGGGCGAAGGGCCCTGGATGGTAACTCATGGGCATCTAGTTGTGACTACATAACCTAGAGGTGGCAATGAGTTGTTATGATTAGAAGAGGAAGGCAAAGGGCCTTGGATGGTGACTCACAAGTGACTAACTATATTTATACAATTTTGGGTCAATGAGGAGCCTTTATAATTAGAAGAAAGGTGCTATTATTTAAGATTAGTAACTTGTGTATACGGAGTAGCAACATGATGATGCAAACTTGACACTCTATTACTAGGGGGAGAGGGTGATGACCCTATAATGATGGGTCCTATGTTATGATGAACATGAGATTGGCTACATGGTTTTATAGTAACAATGGATATGTGGGTTATAGAAATGCATCCCACAGTATTATTATAGTCATAAGATACATTGTTATAATCCACATTATTAGTATGGACATTATGATCTCGATTATGCTCATTACGATTCTGACCTTGTTATTGGTTCTGATTCTACCTCTATCCTTGATTGAGACCATTTTGATTGTTTCTTGGTGGTGGTGGATCATGTCAAGGAAAGGGGTCTTTGTAGATTCCCATATCTCGATTTGTGTCCTGATTAGGGGCGAACTTAATTTCTAGTTCACCACTTTCAATAAAGTCCTCAATAATATGTCGTAATTGAACATAATGATATGCACTGTGACTAATAACACGATGAAAGTTACACCATTCATTCTCTTTATACCGGTCTAGTTTTGGTTGATATTGAATAAATGGCCTTGATACTGGCCATACAATTAAATTAGCTGTAATGAGCTTTTATAACACTATTTCAACTGATTCTCCTAACTTGCTAAAGGCTCTAAAATTGTTATGAAATGTTCTTCGTAGAGGTTATCTCTACAAAGTAGGTAGTGGATTTGGGGGAGTTAATTGTACATTTATAGGAGGCATAACCTATACCATTTGTATATGTCTTATTTTAGTCACCCCATTTCTAACCATGTTCTTATTTTTGTTAAAGCCTTTAGGCTTATCCTGCATAACTGGTTGAACCAGTGATTTAGTCTAATTAGATGCTTGACCTTATGCAAAAGTCTTAACAAGGCACTTAGCAATAAGAGCCTTCTCAATTTGCACTCCTTTGTCAATAATTTATTCAAATGAGTTAGCACATGCTAGCCATAGATTATGCACAACTTCAGGATGCAAATTCTGTGAAAAGATATCAGCCAACTATTTATCTAGCAAATTATGTTGAAATCAGCCTGCCAATGCTCTCCACCTTTGCAGATATGCGGTGAAACTTTCACCATCATACTGATTGGATTTTCATAAGTCAACAATGGCTAATTCATGTTCTATGTTATATGAGAAATGGTTAACAATTTTTTTTGATAAGTTGTTCCAATCTATAACTGATCCCTTTGGTAGTTTAAGTATCCAATCAAGGGCTTGTCCCACTAAACTTCATGGAAATAGTCATAGTAAGTACTCACTACTATAAGCAACCTCTTGACATAAGATGAAGAATTCTTGTATGTGTTCACATGGATCTCCTTTTCACTTGTACTTGTCAAATTTGGATGCCTCAAAATGAGCTAGAAAGGGGTTTTAAAGAATAGATAAATCAAATGGATATGGGCATATCTCATCAAATTTGTAATTTTTGACTATATTATTCATCTCCAATATTTAAAAAATTTCCTTCATAGAATTCCATTCTTGCATGTTTGGTGTGTTTGTGGATTGAATAAGATGTTGTTGGGGTGGAATGTGCCCCTAGTTTCATTGTTGTTGGGGTGGAATGTGCCCCTGGTTTTATTGCTATTGGGGTGGAATGTGCCCCTGGATTTGTGTGGATATATAGGGAGTGTATACCTTTTGATCCATGACTTGGTTCTAATTTTATCCTTGAGTTTAGAATATAGGCCATTAATTCTTGGATTGTAAAACATTCCTTGAATTTGGTTGTTTTGTATTTTGTTGATTTTGGAAATTTTTATGTTTATTTACCAATTTTTGGGTTGGTTGAAAAGAACTAGCCAAATTATCTTGAGGGATTTCCTCAATTCGAACTGAATTTTTGGGTTTTTAAGTTTGTAAAGTAACAAGAGGTTCTTGATGATTGAATAATGTATGTTCCATGTCAAATGGAATACTTTGTAAGATCTCTTATGACTTTAACTATTCATTTAGATTACCTTGATCCACTATGGTAATGTCCTCATCTAATAGTTGTTGCATATTTCAACCACATTTCCTTATTCTTTTGAAGCATCATTGTGAATTGAAGTGGAAAATAGGGAGTTAGTTAAGTTTGCCATAAGTTGATCTACATATCATTGACTTATTATCTTGATCTTAGCTAGAAGATCTAGATTTGTGGGTTTTGACTCTATTTATATTTCTTTTCCTTTGTTATAGGAAGAAGGTATGTCTATTCATCTAAAAGCTTACTCTTGCCATCATTGTTCTCCTTCTTTAACTAAGGTATGCAATTATTCTTTAGGAAATTTAGAAGGTAGCCTAGCACCTGATTCTATCAATTTAAGAAGGGCTTCACCTTGATCTTCTTGGGGTTGATATTCATTGTAATCATCTTTGGATCCTACTATTGTGGGGATATCATAAAAAACAATGGGGTTATCTTGACCATCATAAAACTACTCATCTTCATAACGAAGGCCATAAGAGGCCCCACTATGAGTGAACCTTTGAGTCATATCTAAAAGAGTTGTTTTATGTGTTTGACTAAATTTGGACCAATGCTTGGCAACCAAACAAAGTATGTTTCAGCTCTTTTTCAAACAACTAACCAAGGTACCAATGGGATTATAAGGGAGGGTGGTTTGAAACCATGGGAAATTTAGAAGATTTGGTTTATGAGTTTACTCAACCTTTGGTAAGGTTGAAATCATATAGATCAGAAGAGGGTAAGGTAACTCAAAGACCCAAGGTGAAAACTAGTACACCAAAACCTAGATCTTTGTGATATACCCATACTATAAAAGCTAGTTTCAACTTTGACAAGTTGACGCTAGAAATTTAGAGGAAAGATCTCTGAATTATGAAGAAGACAAAATGAACTAAGCAACTCAAGATGTAAAAACATACACAAATTACTAAGTATAAAACTAGGACCAAATAGGCAACACAACATTACCACATGATTCCAGTAGGATAAAATATGTTCTAGGACTCAAAGCATGAGCAATACACAAGATGACTTGAGTCCACCAAGATGATAATGTGATTTTGAGTCTTAATAAATGACCTTTAATCCAAATGGAAATTTGAACCCAATTTAGAACAAGCTTAGTGTGTAAATGGCGAACCCAGTTTGACACACCAACCCTTAGAACTTAGAAAGGTTTAATTTTGAATGTGGATTATAAATGAAGGATTTAAACAAATTGGGTGAAAGATCTAGACTCAATTGGGCAGCATGACTGCGCCAAAGTGGATGATATGACACAAAGCTTTTGATAACAATTTGAACAAGGAAAAGATGAATTTTCTAATTGGACAATGTAACACCTCCCTTGAAAGAAAATTGAGGACAATGTGTTTTGGTTAAGTTCAATGAGTTAACAAGCAGTTTTAGACACAAATCAAGACTAAGTAAGCTAATGACCAAAAACAAACATCTTAAGTCTAAATTGACAAGGTATGACAAAGTGGGGTTTACTAAACTAGCAAGCTTTCAAATATTTCTAGGGGAATCAATTTCATAATGACTTTCATGTCAAACAATGCAAAAGAAAAGCACAAAAATTAGGTGACCATGACATTGATTAGTTGTAAAAAGGTCTAGTCCTTTTTTCAACCACTACATCCTACGATTCGCTCATTGTAGTTTGATGTCCAAATGCAAATACATCCCATGTGTAACTCCAATTAGGAACCAAATGAAGTCAATGCTGGGAGATGAAACCTCAGGTCAAATCTTCCCTAAAGAACTCACGGGAGGTAATGATGTCTCCCTCACAATCCAAGTTTGCATAAAAATAAAGAAAGCATAAAATAGAAAGACTTGAGGGTCATTTTCAAGATCACCCAAACTTTAACAAGTTTTTCAGGAGCACCTTATATGACATTCTTTTTAATACTTGGACTAGGCTACTTGCAATAGGAATGGCACTTTTGATTCCAAGGGTTCCCTAAAGGGGGCAAATGGAAGAGCATACACGTGGCACTCCTCTTTTTGCCAAAAAAAGATTTAACTTAAACAACTAAGTGAATACAAAAACTTGAAAGGTGAGTTCATTTTTAAGCCCAAATGGAAAATGAGGTGGTGTTCATTTGACCCCTTGGTCTTAGTTGTAACTTTGAAAACATTTACCATAAACATCTAAATTTTTTGTTAAACAACAAAACAAGGTTCCTAATTGACTTTTAAACATGCAAAAGGTGATCTAAAACATGTTTTAAGCAAATGTCAAGCTTGGTCTTACAAAAAAAATGTTAGCATGTCCTTTAGCCTTAAAGCTCTTTTGGGTTTGAAATAATAAACTTTAGAAAAAGAGATCTTGGGTTTGTGTTTTAAGAAAAAACATAGTGACCGATATTGGTTATATAACTGACGATGGTTACATTTTATAATCAATGATGGTTATCTAACTGACATCAGTTATACCAATGTGATCAATGATAGGTATCCAATTGATGTTGATTTTACTAACCGATGCCATTTTTACTAGCCAATGTTGGTTACTATGTAAATTTATGGCAAACAAAAATGGAAAAATGTTAGAAAATCAATTTAAAAGAGTTTTAATGGTTCAAATGAATATTTTAAAGCTAAAAAATGATCTTCTTCATATGTGGAATGCATCTTGTCTCATTGGAAGTGCCAAGATGTAGAGAGGATTACAAAGCAAGTTAGTCAAAGATTAGTCCATAAATCGTGAAAAATGCATAAAGAACTAACTAACTAAGCCTATCTATTCCTATGGGAATTAAAAAGGATAGAAAGAGACAACTGAAAGAAAATAAACATCATATTACCTTCCCAAATGGATTCACCATACCCATATGGCTCAAAAACATGTTCTCCCTTGGTCACGCATCCTTGTCTTTGTCAACAATGGTGGCAAAATCCTCCAATGTCTCAAGAACACTCCATAAAACCTAGGCTCATGATTCTCAATAATTAAACTAGCCTATCAATGAAGCTTACAAATAAAATCAATGATCAAATGCAAAGGATTGTGGAAACAATTTAACATTATAAATTTACAATATTCAAGCTTAAAATTCTTGTCCATGGCCTCTCTATTTATAGATTTTTGAGATTGGTCAGGATCAACCATGACCGTCCATTTCAAGATTGAGATGTGTGGCCATGGATAATTCTAATATTTGGAATTAAATTCATAGATATCCTCAAGATAAATAAGCATTAAAGATGCATGGGATGCATTAACTATGCATGGGTGACCCATATAACTAGGTATGGGTGACCCATAATCCTGATATTTGTGTCATTTATGGCCTAGGGATGTCTTGATGCAGTTAATAAGAATCAATTTTCAAAAAGAAATATTCAACAACTCTCATGTAAAATCCACTTAAGCTCTTGATTTGGATTAATTAGCCTTAAACAAGGTTAATCAACATTTGTGCAATTATTTGAAAATTGGCCCTCAATTAATCAAAATGGTCAAAAAGTCATTACTGGGTCATAATTTGATTAGAGAGGAACTAGAAGGTGATGTTAGATGCATTAGAGATGTATTCCAATTTAGGATGTTGCCAACACCAAATAACAAAGGTATATGATGTTTACTAATGAATTAGAATAAAAGAGTGATCTAGAGCACTAAATGGCAAAATTTTTATTTTGACTCAAAATAATCTGATCAAAGTTAGCTGGACCATAAAATGCATTGCCCTATTTAAGGATACTTTGACCTAAACTGGCACTTGTAAGTGACAAGTTCGAACCATTTAAGGCATTTTATGGATTTTTACCTAAAATGTGCATTTGAGTGCAATTCGAGCAAGATTGATAATTTCAACACAAATGGTGTCAAGAATTGGATGTCTACAATACTTACTTCCAAAATAAATTTTAGGTTTTTTTCATTTGCTGAATGTCATAAAATACCTTTATCAATTTATTAAAATTTACCATGGATTTCCATAAAATTGCTATTTATTTTTCTCAAAAGTGTTAGATCTTCCAAAAACTTGATGAGCACATTCATCTATGTCTTAAAATTAGAAACCTCTCTCAAATTATTCAAATGATGCACACAACTTTCATAATTCCTTCTCCTCTCTCCAAACCCTAAGCCACTTCAAGATAACTTGAAAGAACATAAAAAATAGGGATAGTTATGATGGGAATGCCTTGGATAGACCCCTATTCAACAATGAGTTAGAAATCAACACTCATGTAATACAACAAGAAGTCTATTGTATTAGTATCCCCAATCCTTATTCCTATGTATGAGATGCTAATAGTAGTAGAGTCTATATACTCTTTCACTATTTTTCATATGTATTCTCCTTGTACAAATAAATCCTAGGCATAATTATTTATAGGAAACATTTAAAATTTAATTTGGTGTCACACATACTCAAACCAACTTCCATGAGTTAAGGACCAAAAAAGGAAGGAAAGGGAGATGCATATGCACATGAATTAAAGGGGGGGATAAAACATATGATAATGTGAGGATGAGAGGGAAATTCTAAAGTAAGCTGATGTGAACTATAAGATGCATAATGAAAAGTAGATTTTACCCAATGGAAGTTGATAAGAGGGCCCATAATGTCCAATTTAACCAAAATATGCAACATAAGACAAAAAATGGTTAATGAATGTAATTCAACACTAAATAATGCCATATGATGATTTTTAGCCGTCTACACTTCCTAATGTTAGCCTGATGAACATCAAAGGGGTTAGGGTATCCATTGGTAACATAGACTCTTCCCAATTGTAAAAAGATAATTTCTTAGAAAAGTATAGGATAAATGGCCTTCATCTTGTGAATTCAAGGCCTACCCAGAATCATATTATAACTAGTTTATTTATTGATGATGTAAAACTTAGTAGAAATGCTCTTGGACCCAAGGGTTGAAATCATGACAATATTCTTAATAAAAGTATAATTAAAACTCTTGTAGCCTCATCGGGTGATGTAGGTACATAGGAAGTTAGTTTCACCATAGGCCATCTTTTTAATAAAATATAAGGGGATAATAATGACAATAACCCATAATCAATCATAGCTATTTTGACATAGTTGTTATAAACCCAAACTTAGAGATAAGGAACATGATGCCCCCATTAAGGACATCTCGATGTTTGAAGGTAGTTTCCACATATCAAATAAAAAAATATTATCCCCTTTTCCCTACCCAGGGGGATAAACATCAACATCAATATGATTAATCTAGGGTTTATGAGGAGAGTGGCACTTGTAAGGTGACCAAGACCTAAGGCATTTAATAAAGCTAGTCGATAGGTAGGAGAGTTCTTTAATAAGTCCATGAAAAATTTATGATATAAGGTTTTCATAAGTCATAGAATAAGATCATAATCTCCAAAAATCCTATGAGCTCTTAGGGTGTCATCATTCATAGAGGAAGAAGATGGGTGAGGTTGGGAATGATATTCTCAAACACGTATAGAAACATTGGCTTCATAACCATATAAGTTTAGTCTTCCCTTTTTACTTAAGAAACTGATATACATTGGGATTTTTTGAGGTCAATACCTCAAGAGAGGTTATAAGGGTGGATATGGAGTATTAGGACACTGAGGTAAATTTTTTTAAGAAGTGGGACCTCCCCTTTACTAATTATTGGGGAAATTATTTCTATATATCCCCAAGTCAATGTTTTGTAGAGCAACCCACCATATCTGGTTTTATGGAGAACTCTAAGGCTTGGCTTGTATGCACATGTATATAAAAAGTTGCCTTTGATATTATATAAATATTTGAATGAAATTATTATACTTTCTCCATGTAAATATGTCATTTCCAACAACTTTGTGAAACAAACAATACTTATGAGGATAATAGTCTTTAAGTCTTCTATTTTGATTTTATTGATTGAAGTTTTTAAAGTTTTTGATATCGATGTTGGTTTAGATTTTTGTGTTGTTGATAATTCATATTTTTATTTTTTGTTTTTATGTGGGTTTATAAAAATCCATGACATTGATGGAAAGAGTATTAGTGATGTATTTTTACCTGCTATTGCTATTATTATAATAATTATTTTTTGATATTTAAGAGAGAAATCAAATGAAGAATAATATTACATATACCCAATGGATAGATTACGCAAAGCTACTCTATGAAAGAGTTTAAGATAAAGATAACCCTCTAGTAATCAAAACAAAAACTAAGCTTTTTTCTATGAAGGATCTCACTCAAGGCATAAATAGGCTAGCATGGGGTAAGGCATAAGACATAGATGGGCTACAAGATAAATATATAAAGTTGGGCTTGGAAACCCTTGCAACACACATCAAAAACATATTTAATGGCATCATTCATGAAGGATTTATGGTAGATTGGATTATGAGTGTCATTATCCCTCTCTATAGAAGTGGGGATATAAATAGTCCATTAAATTACGAAATTATCATGGTGAATCCCCTTCTTGGAAAGCTATTTGGTAGCATGATAGGACACAAAATTAACAACTAGGCAGAAAAATGGGGTAAAAGAGAAAAAGGGGCAAGTAGGGCTTAGGTCAAAACACTCCACTATTGATCATTGCATCACTCTTAGATACTTTATTGAGAAAGTATGGGATACTCATGGAGAAGAATATTTTTGTTGCTTTGTTGATTTCAAAAAAGTGTGTGACACAGTCCTTAGAGGTAAACTTTGGAGTAGAATGGAGGAACTTAGAGTTCTACATGAATATAGAGTGGCACTACATAGACTCTATAAGCAAGTTAGGGCTAAAATAAGAACAAGTGAAGGTCTGTCAAAATGCTTTGGAAGCAAAATTAGATTCAAACAAATATGTCCTCTATCTCTAACCTTTTTTTGGCTATACATTGATAAACTAGAGGAGTGGATAAATAATGTTGGTGGAGGGGGTGTACACCTAGCTAATTATGTTGTAAAGTTACTTTTATATGTAGATTATCTCATTCCAATTTTAAAAACTAACCATAGTTTGAGAGAACATTTGAAAGCTCTAGAGCTCTTATGTCAAGAGGTAGTAATGGAAGTGAACACTAATAAGACAAATTGTTATGATCTTTTATCTATGGAGAAAAAAGAAACAAAATAAGTTCCTTTCGAATGAAATCCATTGGAAATAGTGGAAGAATATAAATATCTTGGGATTTAGTTTCACAACAAGCTTAGTTGGGAGGCCTATATGGAAAAAAGAATTTAGGGAGGGTGGAAGGCCTTATAATTACTATAAAACAAATGTAGGAATGCATAATTATGGGATTAGACAACTAATAGAACCTTGTTCGGCCTACTTGTCACACTAGTGGTCCTATACAGATGTGAAGATTGGGGTAGAAATGTGTCTAACTTAAATTGGAGATGGATAAATAAAATATAAAATAATTTAATCATAAGTAGCCTCAAATACAAAACCTCAATTCCATATGAGATTCTATTAGCCAAAATAGGTACCTTTCTATTGGAAGCATGAACAATGACTCAATCATTAAGTTATTTAAAAAAGATGCAAAATATGGAGAACCATTGATGGCCTAAAATGGTAATAGAATCAAATCTAAGTAGAAAAAATACATGTGGATGAAATAAAATAATAAATGAATGAGTAAATGGGACATCAACATGCAAGAATTCCCAAACACCAATGAGGAAATAAAAAAGTACGTGAGAGAGAAATATAGGACAGTCGTGTATATAAAGAAGTTGGGATGGAAGAAAGCATACTACATCAGTATGTTTAATCCCACATGGGAGCATGGAGAAAAGACATACATAGGGGTATACATCAAATGGAAAGTAAAAATGTTGATTGCACAGTTGAGGACTAGCTCACATCACCTTAGGTGTGAAACTAACAGGTGGACAATACCCAAGGAAGAATGGGAAGTAATAACATGTTTATTTTGTGATAAGGGGGTAGTGGAGATAGAATGACACTTCATTCTGGAGTGTACAACCTATAGTGACATTCATATCAAATACAAAGATAAATTGAGGGTTGACAACTTAACAGACTTGTTTGAAGAGGAAAGGTTAAACAAGACAACAAGTTTTCTAATCAAGATCCATAGTAGAAGAGTTAGAGTTAAGGAAGGATTAAATATTTTTCAATAGTAGTAGGACAACCCTTGTGTCAAGAATTTATGATATCATAGACAACTTTAATGTAAATCTCAGTCCCATAGACTACTTGGTTTCATAGATGTTATTAAAATCATTCATTCATTCATTCATTCATTCATTCATTCATTCATTCATTCATTCATTCATTCATTCATTCATTCATTCATTGTTATTTTGTTTAGGCTAAATGTTGTTTGTGACCCCATCCCTAGTCAAATTATGATTATGATTGAGGATTTTAGGTCCTTTATAATTTTTATTATAGTTTCCATTTTTTAAATTATGAGTGCCAAACATACCATATGGTCCATATGTTTTTCAGTCATTGTATATTATTTTTTGATCATTATAAGGGGTGTTATCTAGAGCATCTTCATAGGATTTTTAAGGGAAATTATTGAGATAATCTATGGTTTCATTATTAATAGAGTGAAAAAATAGATCTCAAATATCAAGGGGTCCATGTGTAATTGACATAAGATTTAAGTACGTTGTGCCTTTTTGAAAAAAAAGTGGGCCCTAAACCCATCGGGTTCTTGCTAAATATGTAAGAATTTGTGTATTTAGTGTGAAGTAGTTTTTTTAAATCAAATGCTTTATTGAGATTTTTTACAAGTTATTTGATATATTTAATGGACCCTTCAAGCATACGATAGTAAAAATATAAATAAATTCCTTCCAAAGTATTTTGGAAATTTTTGGCAATAATAACATCCTAGGGGAAGAGCTCTCTTACAACTATGGAATAAGCTTTAACATGAGAAATAAGATAGCATTCACCCTTGTATTTAGGTTCTCACATAAAGGATGATGCAAGGGGACCATAGATAGTAAGTCTAAGCATTTCCTTGAGATGCTTAAGATAGGTCTCGTTGCCCACTAAAGGGTCATTTAAATAACTAATAGAAGGTTGAGGAGGGCACCACATAGGACGAGGAGGTATAGTTGTGATGGGAGACTCTTGAACCAAAGGATAATAATGAGGTGTGTAGGTAGGGAATAATTATTTTATTGATCTGATTTAGAAAAAAATATAATATTAAGTTTGAATCTGATGACTTGGTGCTGATGAGGCATGCCTAAAGCCAAGATTGGGAGGAAATACCAGTAAAGAAGGTTAACCCAGAGGAAGATGAAATTTCCTGATCTATATGGGAGAAATATATCCATGATTAGAATAATATTCCATGTGATGTAAATTTGTGTGACCTACTTGGTTAAGGGTGGACATTATATGACCATCCTCAAGATCATGAATATTCTTTACAAATGTGGTAATAAGAGTGTTACTAACACCATTGAATCGAGACAATGTAAGAGTTTTTTGGCTTGGAATTTATTTGTTATGATAAAAAGGATGTGATATGGATTAAAATGATACAATATGGGTTCATACAAAGGTGGTGGTGGATAATGATACCCAAAAATGAATTGTTATTATTGTGGTGGTTCGATTGTCAACACATCAAAAATAATGTTGATGTGATTGACACTTTGTATGATAATATTCATATTAGTTAATTCATCTTCCATTTGTTTAACATTTTGATTTTACACATCAAGTTTGGATTCACCCTCATGTTATAGATGTTAAATTTTGATGTGAGGAAAGGTTAAAACTTGGGGATACCACACCCCATCATAAATGGTTATGTTATTTAAACCATGTTGGATATGTGGGGTATATGGATTGTCTCTCAAGGATTGAATATCTTATGGCAAAGAACCCCATCTATGAGGGATGATAATTTTTTTGAATAATTTTACCTTTGGTTTGATGATGAGCCTCTACTTGATAGGTAGGATGAGCCCACTCTTCTAGTGAGAGTTGATCTGGGACTTGATCAAGGTTGGAAAAAGATTCTAAATTTAAGGGTCTTTATAAACTAGTCATGTTTTGTGAGTGTATGGACACTACAAAAATAAATGGAGAGAGAGAGATATGTATTTGAGAGAGAGAAGGAAAGAATATAAAAATATAATCAATACACTTCACATCAAGTTTACCATAATTAATATTCAAGGAAAACCACATATTCACATTGAGCCTCAACTTCCTAGGGATATGTTGAGTCAACTAAAAGAAGGGGAAAACACAAAGGGTTGGGTAATTGGGATAGATCAATTGGAGGTTAAGATAGTATTTTCAACATTTTATTTTGAGTCTAAGCTCCTTGGGCCTAATAATTATCTGCACCTTCAAGGTCTTCATTAATAGAGTTGAGTTTGGGAACAATCAAATGGGGGTAACGAGTGATTCTAAAGATAAATTTATGAATATATTGATCAACATACTCTACATAAATACTGAAGGGTCTAAGAGATTGATATGGGGAATGTTTTTGGCATATTGGGGTAGTGCTTACCCTGAAAGCAAAATGAATTAGCTGAGATGGAAAAGGCAAATTAAGGCCAACAAATAACTCTAGAGAATGGTCTAAGAAATTTTGGCCAAGGATGAGAAAAAGGGATAAAACATATCAACTAAGAGTAGCTTATGAACTTTAATACCTTTAACCTAATGATTAATATAAAATGATACAAGGAAGTAAACTAATACAAGCAGATAAATACAAGTGAAGTAAAGCTAAAAGTATTAAATTTCTTACCATTTGAATACAAACATTCAACTTAACCAATAATGATATTAAATGAATTAATTTAAGTGATATGTTATTAAACTATGATTCCATGTGTTTTTTGATATATGATGCGAAATAAAATAAAATATGTCTATAACTTGCCAACAATTAAGAAACAATAATATATATTGGGTTGGAAATTATTTTAGTGAATGCAAAAACAAGGAAGGAAGGTGTCTTGATTTGTTAAGACAATGAAACAACTGAAGGTAAATAAAATAGTGATCACACACATATGAAAGGTCTATAAAAAGTGAATAATATGACTAAAATTGTGTGTTTTAGAGCATAAAACAATAAACAAGCAAAGTAAGAACAAGCTGAGAACAAGCTAAAAATGATTAAAAAGGAGCTAAACATAGTATTCTCACACATACAACATGATTCTATATCAGGGACAATTTTAGTGGCTATTTATATCCAATTGGCTATAAGTATTTTTTTTTTAAATTTTGAAAATGGCTAATTTTGTGAAAATATACATAGGTCAAATCACCAAAATTTTATACAATTTCATAGTTTGGGACATAGATTCACCTTATAGATTATACTTGATCCTATTTTAGGACATAGATTCACTGGAGTTACTATACATGTATTGGTTTGATTCACTAAGAAATTATATGAGACATGTATAGGTTAGTCTAGAATCACTAGGTATATATGTATGTACACACACACATTTTTGTGTGTGTGTGTACACGCACACACGTGCGCATGTGTGTAAATAATAAGGACCACCTAGGACACAATAAGATTAAGGTAATAATTATATTTATTTTGTGAAAATGTTTTGAATATTATTTGGTGCTACATGCTCTTCCTTCTATATGGTTTTAATAACTAAAAAAAATAATAATAAATAATTTTCAAACCTAATGTTTATTTTATTCTAGCATTGAATGTGGCGTAGGTGGAATTAAAGATACAAGGATTGAGGTTTAGATCTTCCTCCATTTTTTAGTGAATTATCATTGGCATATTGAGGGGCCCAAGGCAAAATTTAATGTTGGTCCAACATGTCATAGTGGAATTAATGGAATTTGCTAGAATACATATGTGACAATTTCTTGATTTTTCTTGTCAATTATGCAAGCTCTTGGCAGAAGCAAAACTTTGGTAGTTATAAGATTGGGATGAGAGGTTAGAAACAAAGTTGTAGATAATTAATAAGTTGGTTTCCTTGTGATTTCAATTTCAATGTATGGATTTATGTTTCTTTTATTTTAAAGACTAAGAATAATTGTTTGCATACCCAATCATTTGCACCATTCAAATGCTAAAACCACATGTTTATGGTTTTGCAGACTGAAAATTTTGATGTCCTCCATGGTTTTTGAAAACCCTCCCAATTGATAGGTTCATCCATTGCATCATGTCTTGTAGGAAACTCACTAGGTATTCCTGCTTAATGACATCTTCAACATTGGAGATTATATTGCATGGATCAACTAGCTTGATTTGTAGGTATATGTTAAAAGAATGAAAAAGCTCAGCAAACACTTTGATGTATTTCTCAAGGAAGTGCTAGAAGAGCATGTAGGAGGAGGAGGGCCCTTCCCAATTACATCCCTGTCAACATGGTTGATGTTTTAATACAACAAAGTGATGATCTCACCAACAATCTCTCCCAAAATAGGGTGAAGGTCTTCACGCAAGTAAATTAAGGTTTCCAAAAAATTGTATGCTAGCTACTCTTTAATATTTATATATTCCTTTGTAAGTTATGTTTGTGGGGTTTTAGGACATGATTGGAAATGAAATAGAGAGCTCTGCTACATTTGTGGAATGTGGACTGACAAAGCTTTTGAAAAACCTCAATGTCTTGATAAAGGCCACTGAAGAAATGGACAAAATTGTTGGCAAGGAAAAATGGGTGGAAGAGAAAGACATCATTGAAATGGAATACCTATAATCCATAGTGAAAGAAATGATGAGGCTCCATGCTGTGGCACCCATGGTGGTACCACATATTTCTATCAAGGCCTGCAAAATTAGAAGCTATAACATTTCAACCAATAAAGTAATGCATAGCTCAACATGGTGTGGAATTTGGTTATTAGTTTTTAATATTTTTTTATTTAATTTTTTTGATGCACATGGATGCCAACTTCTTCATTTACTTACAACTAATTATTGTGTATTCTTTCTTGCATGATAAGACTTTTTATCAATTGATTTGAGTTATTTAAATGTATTCATTATTGTTGTAATTTTTGGTGTTATTTGACTCATCAATTTATAACCGACAATCACTTAGTTTTAAAATCAACCTGATTGATATCATGCACATCATATGTCCCTTGTAAATATAAAGGGTGAATTTTAGTATCTTTTTCATTGTTACCCACTTATTCTAACATCCATCACTTTTGCTTTTATCATACTGATGTATAATGTATACATTGTATCTTTTACAAGTAGAGAGCGAATTTTTAAATACAAGAATAAAGAAGTGTTAAAGAATATAATATAGTTTGTTTGATTATTTTATAGTTTAGAGTGTCAATAGACTAGGATGGAGTAGAAATTATGATGTCAAAGGAAACCAATTTGGAAGTGATGCATGTGTAGCAGTGTTGCAAGGCAATATGGTCTTGATGAACCTTCCTTGACCTTCATGAATATCATTGAATGTAATCAAATATTTTTGGTTATTTACTTCCATAATTATGGATTTGAAAAATAGGTCCAATATTTTCTTAAACCTTGCAACTTACCTATGGACCCAAGATAAATAGTAGAATATCATCAACAAACAATAAATGTATAAGTTAATTTTTTTAATCAACTTGATACATTTAATGTTTCCTCTTATTTTGTAATCAAAAATGCCCCGCTTAAGGATTGACATTTATATATGTTTGGTAAAAATATAATACCATAGGTGTCAAGTTGAGGCAGTAATTAAGCTTTATTAGTTATCAATAAATATTTGGTAGGTTATTAGTTAAGGGATAACCATTTTCCTTTTTTGTAAATTTGTAATAATCTGCATTTTTGTTTACTGTATCCTTTATCTGTTATATTATAGGGTCACTATTTCTACATGTTTGTAAATATAATATTATTAATTTTTGCTTTGTGTTTACTTATTTAGTATATTTTAGGCGATTGCTATTTTTATTTTTTTAAGTAGGTAATATATACACATTTAATATTTGAGGCATATATTGTAATGTCAAGGATTTTAGATTTAATGAATATGTATATATATGGAAAAAATAAGTATGGAAGGTTACACACACACACACACACACACACACACACACACACACACACACACACACACACACACACACACACACACACACACACACACACACACACACACACACACACACACACACACACACACACACACACACACACACACACACACACACACACACACACACACACACACACACACACACACACACACACACACACACACACACGGGTCTCAATGACTACATCACAAAGCTATGGATGTGAGTCCTCTTATCTCAATATAGAAATGTTATATTTGTTGAAACTTATAGATCACATGATTTTTTTCATATTAGACATTCAATGTATGCAAACCACTTTTTCCATCTTAATGTAATTTTTAACATTTTATCACAAAAGATGATAAATTATTAATTTATGTTCTTATCTAGTGTATTACACAGGCTATATGTGTGTGTGTGTGTGTAAGTAATAATGTACATGTTTGTTTTTTAGTATATTATAGTGACAATATTTATAGGTTTATTTATAAATATGTAATATTATACATATTTGTTGTGTATACTTATCTGATATACAAGGGATGTTATTTTTATATTTCCTGCATATGTTTGATTCATGTATACTTTTTGGTGTACTACATATACTTATATAAGGATGCTATGAGACCACTTAGGGTTTTTACTAGGAGTGGGTGGTCACATGTAGGACACACTAAAAAAAGTGATATAATTATTGATGCACATTGGCTCAATACATTGTGAAGTAGACAACAATGAAGTACAATCCAAGCAAGAAATAAAAGCTATACATATCTGCAAATGTTTTCACACTTTTAATGAATTCTGCCTATTCGTTAAGGGATTAAAACTATTGCTATGTTATTTTCCCCATGAATGTGTTTTGGGAAAGTGGTTTAACTTTTATTTTTTGCAATTATTTCTTGATTTGAATATGATGCTTGATTCACCAGATATTTATAAGTTTTTTGAAAGAATTAATAGAAATCGCCAATCAATTTATACTGATGTGGTGATTTTTCTAAAGATTCACCAATGGAATTATATCTAAATATAAGATTCACCAGGATTTTATAATAAGCTTTTATGGGTCCTTTATTAAAATTATCCTTGTTCTAAATCTAAAGAAGTTTTAGCAACACATTTACTCAAATATATGAGGTGGTAAGGAGTTTGATGTTGTTATGATGGAGTATAACTCAAATATGTTATATCCTTGGATGAATGGATAAGGCTTAACAAGAAACACACTTAAGTGATTCAAGAGAAAATGAAAAAAGACATGAGATAGAGATGAAAAAACACAATGTAGGGGTTATGAACAAGTATAAGATGAGGACAATGGAATAATCCTATACACATATCAAAGAATCCAACATAAGGAGAGAGACCATAGTCAAAGCTGAGAGATATGAATGAATAAATAAAGGAATATAACAAAAAAAAACACCTATAAGAATCTAGTAATAGTAAACAAAATGTCTATGCTAGTGTAATCTATGAATAAAACTAAAAAAACTATGAATCTCTGACATGTCAAGTAAAATTTGACAAACCATGATTAAGAGGAAGAAGTTGAGCATCCTCAAGATGCAACCTACATATATTTTCTTAAGGGGAACCACAAAGTATGAGAACAATATCCAAACTGACACATAACTAAGCTAGTAGTGGAAATACAACTAAAATGAGGATGCAGATTAATATAACATGGATAACGGGCTACAATATATGTTTTTTTTAAATTTCAGGAGAGATAAAAAAAGATGTTTATATAGGAAAAGAGAGTAAAGGAGGTAGCTGGGTGATTTCAAAAGGTTTTAGAGTTGAAAATGATAGGATAAATCTATGTGAATAAATTCTTCTTCCATTTCCAACCAAACTTAGCTTGCTTGTATAAATGAGTGTAAATAAATTACAAGTTAATGTAGATCGGTAGTTGCATAATTTTTATGATAGTTTTGAAACCAACTTAAGAGAAACCAATAGGGTTAGGAGAGAATAAGAATTAAATAGTAGAAGGGAGACTGAAAGTAGAATGAGCCAAAACAAATGGATCTAGTGGATAAAAGAAGGTCAAAAATTAGAGAAAACACATTTTTATTCTGGGAGGTCTGTAGTCATCATGGGACTAGAATGTTTCAAATCATCAAAATTGGATGCTTATAGGTTTCAACAATAATTTAAATAATTTAGTTTCCCAACCAAATCAACACTTGAAGATATTTATTAATTTTATTTCAAATCATGCCACTCAATCTAAAGATCAAGGTAAGTTCCATATGGTATATCAAAGAGAACCACCATAATATTCCAAATCCCA
This sequence comes from Torreya grandis, assembly GCA_037957365.1. Taxonomy (NCBI): domain Eukaryota; kingdom Viridiplantae; phylum Streptophyta; class Pinopsida; order Cupressales; family Taxaceae; genus Torreya; species Torreya grandis. Next base: position 4,637,755 of record JARHVA010000011.1, read on the forward strand.
TCCAATTGATGGATTCATAGGTATGTTTAATGAAATTAAGGAGCCTACTCAAATTATACTCGATGACTGTGAGATTCTAAATTGATAAATTTAACAATAGTTCACTATTCATATGAGATTTCATAGGTGAACATTAATGAGAAATAGATGGAATTATGATTGATCATGGTTGAGCCATAATTTATGCATGCATAAATTATCAACAACCTTAAATTTCATCAAAGAGATTTAGGATGTACCACTGTGATTATTATGGGAATGATGTCATCACAAAAAAACTATTTGGATGTATTAATTTACTTTTCACACTGAATTTTAAGACCATCTTAGTTTACTCTCATATATTTCCAAATGATGGGAAATGCGATTTTTTTTGCATATATTAATCAAATGAGAGCAAGTTATTCAAAATTATATCAATTCTAAAATTTGATCATAATAATCAAGTGATTAATATTTTTATAAATATTTATGATCTCCAGTATAAGTTCAAAATGAGGTTTTACCTAAGGAATTATCAAAAAAATAATCAATCATAATACCTCAACTGAGTGAGCCTAACATTAAAAAATATACTTTCCAACTACAAGGGTATATTTTTCACAACCCCATATGCCAATACAATCAAAATTGCTTATAACTAATTATATCATTCAATCTAACATTTGCATAAGAGAACATATTATTATATAAGGAGATGCAATAAATAATATAAATGATTAGAATGATTATCGTGACAAGGATCACAACAATGATTATAAAATGATGAAAATTTATTATGTTTATTAGACTCATGGGAAATGAAACATCATAATCTTACTCTCAATGATCTGAATATTTCCACTTATATAGAGTATGATTATGATTTCCTTAATGTTGATTATGTTATTAATTAGCATTGATTTTTAACACCCATGTTTGCACCTGAATTATCTTTATTTATTGTATATATTTTCTTTTGTTTATTACTTTTTGTCATGGTTTGTTATGGATTTTTTGATTTCTTTGGCCTTATTGGTCCCTTTGTTTTGCATGTTGATTTTGGGAACCCTTGTTTCTACTTATCCTTCTTCCATGTTTTTTACCCGCTTGGGTCCTACTTCGCTTCTAACGTATTTTAGCTTTCCTATGTTTTTTGCTTAATATTATTTAAATTTTAAAGTTATCTTCTCCTTTCTTTGGTTTTATATGTTGATTATATTTTATTTGAATTCCTTTATCCAGTCTCTTTCATTGCTTATGTGCTTCATGTCCTTCCTTTTTATTATATTATTATTTTATCTTGGTTCCCTCTTCTTGTACATATCTATCATTCTTGTAGTCTTTATCTATGATTATCTTTATTTTATTATTCCCTCACCTTTGTTTGTTGTGTCCCATCCCAAAAGCCTATGCTAGCTTACACATGATGACATCACATTATATTGATACTAAATGCCCCACAACGTGCACAATTTTTATGGAAGTTGTAGGTTACTAGGGATCCCTCTCCTTTAATGACATTATTAATGTTATATCTTCCTTGTGTAATCATTTTACCTTGTTATTAATGGTAATTCACCCAAAACAAAAATAGGATAAAACATATTGATGAATATGACATTAATATATTTAACCTAAGTTTATACCCTCTTATTTCTTAGGATTTGTTATTTTTGGATTCATACCAGATTCTAATTTTAGGGCTTATACATACCTTAGTGTTTTCACTGCCTTTATATGTGGTTTTTCTTGGCATTAATCAAGGTTTATATTAGTGAAATCGATGAAAATGATTTCTCTCTATTGAATGTTAAAGTGAAAAATGTGAAGGTTTCAAATCATGAAAGAATCAAATTCATTATTCAATATTTAAATCATATTTTATTACAAATACTAGTATTGATGATGAAATAATAAAAATGGCTAAAGAATTAAAAATGCAAATATTTCTAATATAGACACCCTTAGGGTTTTTAATTGTGTTCCTACATCTACTATGCTTTGTGATGAGTGTTTGACTCTTGTAAGCATAAGAAATAGTGTTCCTTTAGCTACTATTATTGGTAAAACTCAACCTTTGAATGGACATATTGTAAGAATCATAAATATTACACATGAAATAGTGGTTATGATGCATGACGAGGCCCAAAAATGACCCTCATCTTGATACTAAGTCTATCTTAGAACACATCCCTATTTTTATATCCACTCTCTTTTTGCCCATACTATGTTGAAATATGCACATATTATATGAATGATGTGTATGCATATTAGTTTGGTTTAAAATAGTTATCTCTATATAATTTAACATGATTTAATGGAATGTTTGTTTTGGTCTTGATAATGTTGTAAGAAGAATTCAGGGTTTTCATGCTTAAATATTTTCTTGGAGGACATTTTACACTTATAAATACTATGGAGGAGTCATCTTTATCAACATATTGGTTATACATTATTTCACTATAAAATGCATAGTTCATATCTGGCCATTGGTTGTTCTACTCATAGCAACTAACTGCAAGCATACATAACCACTATTGTATCTCACCCATAGCAATGGTTATAGGTACACATTTTTGACTAATATAGTTGGTGCACATGAAATGATTGACTCTAATTGAAAATATTAAAATAGAAAAATATTACAATCTTTCCCTCACTTGACCCCTCCATTTCTTTATTTATTTAATGGCTGCAATGCCCTTATTATACCACAACACTATTATGTTTTATTTTATATTATTTATAGCTTTGTAATAATTATACTATTAACCATGCCCTTTATATATAAAGAGAGAGTTGTCTAGGCTATATGGTAGAATAAAATAGAGCATTATAATATTTTGTATTGAGCGCAAGTTGTAATCAATTTTTTTTGTAATAATCCTTTGTAATTATTTCATTGCTACAACTCAAATATCAATAAGAGAATTTTAATTGAGTTAATCCAATATTAATTAAGGAAGGGATTCAAGCTATAACACAACCAAGGTAGGGCCTACTCACGAGGATTTAGTGGTGAAGACTCCCATTCATAATTACTTTCCATTTCATTATTTCAAATGTGTGTACTCCCTTTCTATTTCATAGTTAATTTCCTATACAATAATTTAATTTCATGTGTGTATCTTTCAATTTTGTATACGTATATTTTGATTCCATTGTGTGGGAAGCTTATAACCTAGATTAACTTTTAATTTTATACCATTTCCTTTCAAGTAAGTTTGTTTATTTCTAACAAGTGTGGTTTACTTTCAATATTTGCATTTTTATTCATCAAGAGTGATTTCAATTCTTTAAAAGTGTGTTTCCCTATACATAACTAGATTAGTAGTCAATTAGCTTAGTTGACCATGAAGTTTGGTGCCACATATACATTATAAACCCCTTGTAAAGGTATACCTCCTTAGATAAAAAATTAAATGATCTCACCATCATTTTTGGCATCATTGTTGGGGAAAGGTGTCAATCACTATGATTATTTAAAAATTTAAGTTAGGATTTCATTACAAGGAGTAAACACGTGAAGCACATATTGTATGTTTTTATTTACATGACGTTTCATACTTTCTAACTAGTTTACATTATGTTCTTATAACAATATTAGGAAAAATCATAATGTTTTTTCCCCAAAGAGACTAACCTTGTGTAGGTGAAGAAATGATTGAGAAAGGTAATTTCAAGGAGTCTCTAGTTGTAAATATTAATGTAGGGTGATTGAAGAATACATAATTGGAGATGGAATCCAACAAATATATGATTAGGGAGCTTATTTTATCTAAAATTGGATTAAGGTGAGTTAATATAATCAATACAAATTGTTAAGTAAATCAAAATACACAAGATATAAAATAATCACATAAACTAATTGTAACTTACAATTTTTAAAATGTTCTAAAAGAATAAATTACTAAACTATAAATGTCTTAGTTGGACTTAGGTCTATAGGACTACAACAATGACTATAAACTGACTTTGATACCATGTGAAGTTATTATGGATCAAGAATAGGGATCTATGTTATCCTAGAACAAGGCCACATTGTTTAGACTTCTTTGAATTGTGTTATTTTCTATAGGGAGAAACTTAATGCTTTAGGGTTTTTTATCTCTATGTAAATTATGAAAAATGCACCTTTGCATTGAAATAACCCCCAATTTTTTTTTGGAATTACTTTGTAGAGTACTCAACAAAACTACATTTAGAGCTTGCTACACAGCTTGAATGTAGCACAATGCATCTTAATATAATAATCAATACATAAAGTAATAATAACCAATAACTAGATTGGTTCACGTTAGACACTTATCTAGGGATAAACACCACTATGAAATTCCATAGAGAAGTATGATTACCTTAGAATGATATGTTTCTCAAGGGGGTATTAGTATGTAGATCCATACTAATATCCATTCAAACTTGCTAAGGCACTCACCTTTTCTATCATACCACCTAGGAACCCTTAGCCCTACCTAAGTGTTCGGTTACCCTTATGGTTATGGTTTGAAATTTCAAGAGACTAAACAATTCATTCATGCATAGGATGCCAATAATATTCAACCAACATCCCTATTATTCCATTAGACAATACTAAGAATAATAAGAATGAAATTAAGCATATTATAGTTTATCTTGCTTGCCATTTGTTACATATATGAAATTAAGATAAAGAGAAGTTCAATGCTTATGCATAAAGGTCCAAATGTCCAAACATAAAAATTCATCTTAGTAACTTGCTTAGGAAATTCTTACCACATCGTGCTATCAGCAAGTGGATATCTCTAAACCATTATTGAAGTGAACATGACAAAAGCTATTGAGATACCATAATCTTTGGGATTCACTAAGCAAGGATGAATCCTTGTGCCACCCCCATTGATCACTATACCATGATCTAAATTTATTTATGGATCATTGCACCATAATTCCCTCACTTCATAAAGGTCACACATAAGATATAACTCCATTATAAGAGGATTATTTCTCATTAACATTAGATGAGTCAAAATGCACTCAACTCAAGGTGGATGACATCACACAAGTGATCATCCTATAGAATAACATATAGATAGCATTAGAACACCAAATTACTTCTCATGATATAGTTATACAATATTTTAAGACATACATAGGGGTCTTGCACCTATATGCTACTTACTTATCCTTTGGTTATAATATCATGATATTATATAAAACATAGGCATTTATGCAATTCCATTAATATGCATATGACCATGCAAGATTTCATTACTTAGTAATTTCAGCCATTAACTCATGTGCCCATTAAGGAAAGTTATGATTTAATACCTCATTACCAAGGTGGACTATTAAAACACTGATCATAGTGTAAACATTATGAGTTCACCCAACATATTTAAGACTCATCCTAATTTTAAGATTATTTACCATTCATAAGGATTATTAAATATTTTAATGACTAAAATATGAGGTGTACCAATAAATTCAATGCCAAAGGCTAGCTTATAAATTTTAAGCACATACATCCACCTATAATCCAATAACCATCTATCTCATGAATGCATTACCAACTCACACAGACAATTAAAGTGATGCTATCAGTTGAGATTTTGTAAGTGAATCATCAAATCTAGGTCATTACATTTCATTTCCTGCTTAAAAACTAACTTTTAATTTTATAAACCCCGCTCAGCTAAAAATAACATAATAAATGCAAACAATGACAATATAACTAGCATTCCATTAATTAAGGGTTGAACAATGAACATCCAAATAATAAGCTTACTGAAAACTTGTCAATAGTTTATATTACCACAATATCCCTATTGGTATGAACCATAACCAATAATACAAACCCTTATAATGAAGGTCATTAATCATGCTCTATTTCATTACTTAAGCAATAGAAATAAGCTCCCTTAAAATGATACCACAACTATTAGGGCAACCAATACTATAATCAAATCGCATTGCTTTTATCATCAAGGAACTATTTGCATAATTCAATTGCAATAATTTGATATTGCCTAAGTCATGAACATAACACAAGTTATAATTTCAAATATCAAGGTCTCAATTTAGCACTACCATATGATAAAAATTAAATAATAATTGTCATATAGGAATTTGACTCAAGAGAGGATGGTTAGTATGGTGTTAGTTCCAAAATGAAAACAAAGTGAAATAAACACATTAATAGCATAACATCTCTAGGCCTAGACACTAGGGAGAGCTTAGTTAACAAAAGCAAATGACAAACACAACTAAAAATCAAGGAATAATATACAAGAGTTCCTTCACCTTCCTTGGATGATCCAAATGCTTTTGTAGTAGTGGCTTGCTCGACTTGTGCTCATGATGTCCTTGGTAATGAAAGCTTGGCTACCTCCATCTCTCCTTGACACCTTTGGCTTGTAGCTTGGCTTGGCTTGGAATCAATTTGGCATGGTAACACTAGTTACTTGAAGCTTTTGGAACCAATTTGGCATTATAACTTTGCATCAAAAAATATTAGAAATGATGTTGTGAGGCCTCCTATTTATAGATTTTTGGATTTGATCAGAATCAACCTCAACCGTCCATCTCAAGATTGAGATGTATGGTTGAGGATTAATTAAATTTTTATAATTTATTTTGTAATTATCCTCATCATGACATTGGAAGAAGGGGTAATTAAGAGGCATGGAGGGCATCATGGAGGGCATTGATGAGGCATGGAAGGCATGAATCCTGATATTTGTGGCATTTATGGCCTAGGGATGTCTTCCCAAGAAATGAGGTCACTTGATGATGCAAATATTCAATATTCATTTCAAAAAATAAGTTTTCAACAAGTTTCCATGGAATTTTTAATTAGGCCTTGATTTGGATTAATTAGCTCTTAAGCATGATTAAGCATTTTGTGCACAAATTACTCAAATTGATTAGAATGCCTTGTTATTGGTCCAAAATTTGATTGGATTGGAATTGGAAGTCTATGTTAGATGTGTTCGATGCATATTCCCATTTAGGATGTTACCAACAATAAATAACAAAGGCACGTGTCTTGTGTAGAAGATTTGATATGAAAGAGCAATCCATAGCACCTAGGTGCAAAATTGGTGTTTTGACTTGGAATGATCTGATCAAAGTTAGCTGGCCCATAAATTGTATTTCCCCATTTAGGGATACCCTGCCTAAAATCAGCACTTGAATATGTCATTTTCACATCATTTAGCATGTTTTAGTGTTTTTAGACCAAATTGTGCATTTTGAGTGGAAATTGGACAAAATCCTAGTTGGAGGTTATCGACGGCCAGTTTTAGGTGTCTATAATAATAAATATAAACATAAAAAAGGGAGTAAGCATTTATTATTTGTTGACATCCCCTCAACAAGGATGTCACTGGTTAATATTTAACCTTTGACATGCTTCTAAATTCAATTTAAAATAAGAGTGTTATAGCTTATATGAAGGCTCTTCAAGCATACACTAAAATCATTGATTCACTCACACACAAATAATAATAATAATAATAATAATAATAATAATAATAATAATAATAATAATAATAATAATAATAATAATAATAATCTACAAAATGTGCAATAACACTAAGTACTAGATCAGATCAACACAACTAAACACTACATACTAGTCACATATAAAACATGGCATCCACACAATCCATGAAATTGTATCACAGTGTACTCAACTCCAAAGTCAATAATAAAATATACCATGTTCATAATCATTTCCTAATTGCATATTACAACTAATAGATTCCACAATCATACATATCTAAGAAACAAGCTTGACTAGTAGCTAATTCCAATCAAGTTCAACACAACAAGATTATTGTTGAAGGCAATGAAAGTATAAACCAAAAACTAGAACAACCAAATAAAAGGGATACATATACATACTTATCATCATAACATATAAATATAAGAGTGCAAGAAATTAACTGAAGGATTTAATTACAGTTGCTAGTTCCAATAGAACATTATACCATTTTATGCATAATTTATAACCATGAATATATTACTATGTTATCCCAGTGAGTACACATTAGCATATAATGATCAAAACATAACATTCTAAAATTGGCGTTACAATTTTTATTTCCGTATAAGAAATGGAATCCAACATATATGCATATCAAGAGGAATAATCATAGTCAGTTAAATATCTAAAATCAAGTTACCACCATCAATAATGCCACCAATAACAATATTATATACAATATTATTCTTTTCCAACATAATAAATGTTACAAGGCTGCATAAGGTAAGAAGATAGAACCATAACATAAAATGGACAGCCAACTACAATCCAACATGCCAATGAAGAATCATATACCATCTGACACAGTCAAGAAACATTCTGCCATATGAAGTCTAGGTGCATCAATGGAGGAGGATGAATACGATGAGGAGAACACCCCTCAAAACAAACCCTATGATCCCAACCATCAGTGGCCCTTACAATCCCAACCATTAGCTAGGTGGAGGGTTTCAACAACCTGATACTCGGGTAAGGTAAGAGGTATACAAAATATATCAAGCCACCAATAATAACTTATAAAAATAGTCAACAAAAGATGAGAGAAGCAATGAATTCAACATAAGAACCATAACACTCATTTGAACTAGTTGGCTAGAGTAATACCCAAAACATACCATGAATCTTTATAGAAGATGAGTTACTTAGTAAATCAAAATCTATCATATCCATTTATCAAGATCAAAAGGTCTAGCCAAGTCTATTTCTTAGCCCAAGAGCTTTATCTGAGTGTAAAATGATTCAACACAATGGATTCAATTCACAACACTCAAATTGGCTCATTTGAGTCAAGAGAAGAAGTAGATATCCTTATTTAATAAAAATAAGACTTGGTTACGCTTATAAATAAACATATACAACCAACATTTAATTCCTTTGAATACCTAATCAAATATAAAACCAAATAATAATGCAACCTCATTATAACTAAGAGGGATAAAGCAAATTGTAATCCATAACTGATAACGACAACCCAACCATTTAGGGAAATACCCACTCCATACAACAGGAGTAAAATAAAAGTTTATGATCAGTAAGTTAAATTGGCTATACTATAACCTAAAAACTTAAAATCTAGAAGAGAGATATGCTTAGCATAGGGTGTGGAATCAAATGTTAGACATATTATAGAAGCATGAACACAATTCTATATCAAGAAGACATCAAAGCGTCAAAAAAATTTATCCTCATTTACATATATTATCTAGTAAAATAAGCATGAACAAAATCACATATGAGGAAGATATCAAAGCTTTAAATAAATTTGTCCCTATTTACATATGATATCTATCAAAAAAATCTTGAATAGAATCATGTAGAAAGAAAACATAAAGCTTCAAAAAAATCAAGTCATAGAATAAAACCCAACAACTGCATTAAGTCATATAGGGCAAGTTAATCTTGCTACACCCATTTGGGGTTAAGACAACAAAGAAACATTCCCATAACAATATTTAGGTTTTAAATTTTCAATCAAACCCTAGTATAACTCACATGGCCAAGCCATAAAATCAAACATATACATAAATAAATAACCTCCTAAGGTTGATGTGAGATAAAATCAATTTATTGCATTGTAGGTTGTCATAAAGTCTCACAACTTCATGAGGACCTACAACACCCTTTAAAATCTCTATTTTTTTAAAATAAAAAAGTAGTATACCAATCGAATTTCATTCTAGGTAACACTTGCCAAGAGAAATGTAGGATGCTATGGAGGTGGTAAGATGATCTTATTACAGACATAGTTCCTTTCTTTCCTAGCCATCCATGTCTGACCTTGCCATTCTCCATGCCTCCCTCTACTCTGTCCAACTAGGTAACATGAACAATCCTCCCTCATGCCTTGCATGGCCCCCAATAGACCATCGATTCCCTTCTCTTCTAACATGCCCCTACATGACCCCTAGGGTTTCAACTAGTAAAAATCCCCCTGTATCCTTCTCAAAAAAGGATGAAATGTTATGTCTCCGGGGCATGAGTCAACCCCAACCTAAAATAGGGAAATAAAGGTAATAATAATAATTAAATAAAATCATTAAAATAATAAGCAACAAAAATCATTTTGTCCACCCATAACAATAATAATCAGCAACCAAAAAGCTTAAATCAATTAAAAATAATTAAAAAAGCTAATTACAATAATAATGATTAACAAAAATCATAAGTCAACTCAAATAAAGGTAATAAACAATAAAATCTTTTATAATAATAATAAAATAAATCTTTAAACTGATCAAAATACTTACATTGGTAATAATAGTTAATAAAAATCATATTGCTAATCAAAGCTCAGGTGAGTCAATTACCCATGAAGTGGTGTTCCATGATGGTGTTTTCCAAGGTTAAGAGACCCATACGGGTCTAGTCGAATCTAAATCAAACAAGTTAATAAGACAAGCCACTTCATTATGGATTATTAATTAAATATCAACTACTTCAAGGAGGATAACTAAAACATGAGAAAATTTCAATCACACAAGGAATAGGCCAGAGAAACCATGATATCAAAACTCATTAACTCCAAGCAAAGAACCATAATAAAACACACACACAAATATAAGGCAAGATCCATAAAATATGAAAAGTGATAATGAAATAGAAATATATAATGATGGTGGATCAGTATCATATCATACATGTTATACCTATTGGAGTGACATTTTGACTATCCATTCACCCCTTGAGTGTACCCCAGGATGTCCAAACCCACCACTAAGCCTAGCTCACAGCCTAGTTTTTAAGACATCAACAATACCAAAATGATGTCGATATAAATAGTAATAAATTTAGAATGAATTATTAAACATGAAATAACAATTAAGCATAGTCATCTATAGCTATAAATGAAACGAGAGTTAGTAATGATAACCATGAATCCAAGCATACCTTATGAAATATAATCAACAATTGCAAGATCAGTTAATGTCAATCCACATCAGTGAAATATGATAAATCAATAATATATAATAAAGTAACTAAAATAAAGCAACATATATAAAAACATAAAATGAATCTAGTGTAAGCAATATATATACCAGGATAAAATGAAACTAGTATGAGCATCAACCATGATGTAGCATAATCACAATAGTTACCCAAGGTATCTCACATTTCAACCATCTAAAATATGACTAACATCAATAGTCATTAGTATAATGCTATCAACACATGTTAAAACAAGCTATAATCAAGTATCTATAGGATCTCATGACATCCTCCTGATGACTATCAATAGTCAATAAAAAATATTCTTTGAAGATGTCCAACTAAGCCAATTATCACTGCTTCACAACAACTCCACCTAGTGAGGGGTGGTAATGCCTCAACCTTATCCTATTCGAATTCCTATTTTCTCCATTAGTATAGCCATATTATTTATTACCTTAGTCCAAGTAATGGCCTCCTTCCTTCCTTCATGTGTCCTTTACGACACTGATATGGTAGAATAACACTTATGCAATATTATTACAGTAGAATATTCCATCAAATATCCTAACTTGGTTGGAAATTTTTTCAAATTAAGAGTGGAATATTCCACTATGATACATACATAATCTTAAGAACATTCATTAGATAATGTCATTTCATAACGGTATTAATCCATACTTTTATGGTTACTCTACTTCATCATCAACTGTTCATGGGTTAGTGTAATATTATGCACCAACCACACTAAACATCAGAGAAGCCATTCCATACATCACATGCAACCCAAAAGATTACAATATTTTTTCCAAAAAACATGAGCTCACATGATGGTCCAGGGATACCAATCCCACCATCCAAAAATCATCCATCTGAGGGCATTACCGAACTTTCATCACTCTATCCAAGAGTCAAGTGGGTACCTAGAATTTTTAACACCACATGATCAAGGCTTTATATTATTCTTTCAGAGTATAAAATCAACATACATTCCAATCATGTTTTTTAAAACAAAACATAAATATTCATCCTAGAATATCTCTAATAGGTATAACAAAAATAATACCTCATCCATAGTATGTTTACACTTACAAGCCAACACATGCATATATTTTTAGCAAGTACCACCTTTCTAATTTTGCATAAATATCCAATTTATAGGACCAATTAGTATTTTAGGAGTTTAAAACAATATAATTTCATAAGGGTTTCTTTTTACACAACCTCTAAGAGGCAGTTAAAGGAATGCTAAATCCATAAAGTGACCATTATGCACTAAGATCCCACGACCAACTTATGGCACTCATGGTTCACACTCTAAATGAATCAGGTGGCTAGTTTGTGCAAAGGGGAGAAGTGTGTTTTCAACCTATGAGAGACTCCACTTTCTGGCCCATGTCTAGTCTAAACTATTATGGATATAGTGCTTCTCTACCCTCAACCTCATACTTACATCAATGTTCATTACTAGAGTAGTGATGTGGGATTTCACCACATACTACAACATTATACCTTGGAAGATTTTAATCAATAAAAGTTAGTTTCACGAGGGAAAGAATACTTCACATGAGTAGGTTATGTTCACATTACCACATACTAATATGATAACAACACAAAGTCACATTTATTCTATGACATGTACATAAAATACTCATGCAATAATTTTAAAAACTTAGAGTAAAGTAAGGTTCACATGATTGATTTTAGAAGTGGGAGATTGCCTTACATAATGTGATTTATCATCATTCACATGTTCCAAGGTTAATAACATACAATCATGTATATAAGTGCTCATACAATAATGTTGATATCAAGAAGAAAATGTGGAAGCCCACAAGTTAACTACATACGCATAATATAGTGAATATATAAACTTACATGATTTAACATAATTAACTAAACATAACAAATTACATGACACAATAGTTTTATAAGAAAAGGAGGAACCACATGAAATAAGTCATGCATATTGGACTCAGGTGTTTTTAATAATTTATGCCAGGGTAATTTCACATCACAACAATTAAGCACACATGTTGATGAAGCACAAGGGTTCATGATTCCCATTGGGTCACCCGATGTCTAGATGCCATCCAAATGATATCAAATAGTAAAAAATGATCAGTCTTAGGACATTGAGATTATGATCACCTTATTTTAAGGAAGGTTGTGTTCCAACAAGGCCTATAAAATCTATCTTCATGAGTTTTAAAATTTTACCAACAATGTTTGCGTGTCATAGATAGATGGCTCATGCTACCTGATAATAATAAGAGATCCCAAAAACTTTATAACTTTCCCTAGCAAGTTAGTCAAACTCACCCCACCAAGTCCTCTAGGCTTGAGCTACACCCTTAGACATCCTAAGATGCTATACCTCAACATCATCAGATGGCTCACTCATGCAAGCTATCAATGGCCACCAAGGCATGTTCTCATGATTCTAACGATAAGATTATATTGCTATTCTTCCATTTGAATTAATCTAACAAGTCAAAGTCTGAATGGTGATGCTTGATTTGATGCAACATCACTTTGGGAAAGGGTGAACTTAGCCAAGGCACAAGGTGAATGCTATATCACTATCATGGAAATTACAATTTCTCACAATTGTCAAGTTCAATAAAACTTTACAATCAACTTCCTCATGGATGTAAGACATATCCAATATCACAATAGACATCCTCATGGATGTCAAAATGTAGCCAAGCTCCAAATAAGCATCCTCATGGATGCATAACTCAACCAGAATCAAAGTAAACATCCCCATGGATGTAAAACATAGACATGGTTATCATAACACACTCATGGAATCAAATGTATCCATGATCAAAATAAACATCATAGATGGAAAACATATCTATGATCGAAATGAACATTCCACACACTTATTAACTTTTATCCTTTTGGGAGTTACAAAATGACATGCTTATCCATTTAACTCAAAAAATTCTAAATGCATAAAAAAGATTAAGATCTAATTCATCTTAATATATTCCTTCACAAGTGAAGACCCTAAGCCTTATTGATTCACCCAAGTAAAATAGATAATCTCACCCTATTCAACCCTCCAGGTTTAAGCCTAACCCTTGATATTCTCAAGGTCATGATGTTCTAAGCATATACTGATGACTTACCCATACAAGTCAATTAATAGATACTGAATATCATTTCCTCAATTCTAAGGGTGAAAAAATTATCACCATTCTCCCATTGACTTGCCCATATAATTTAATAGTCAACATGTGATGCTTGATGTGATGAAACTCAATTTGGAAAGGGTTGACCTAACCAAAGCTATGAGTAAGCATCATAAAGTCATTGCATCAATTTAATGATTTTTGTACACACATACATTCCATAAATACATGAATTTATAACACTTTAGTCTTGCATAACAAGTCACCATTTATTAACCCAAGAGCCTACATGCTTTCATAAAGGTCATAACATAAGCCCTTTCAAATCATATAAGATATATATTTATCTACACAATTTATATAAATTCACCCAAGGTTTTGTATGCACTCAATCATACAATGTTCTAATTTAATCTTAGCAAAGGTAACATACACAATAAGTATTAATCAACCATCTAAGGCATACACGTACATGCTGATATAAAATAAGCTTTCTCAAGAGTATACACATCGATACTATGTGTATTTACATCCATCCAAAATTATACTATGCAACCATAAGTCTTTACAAAAGTAAGCACAGTCACACAAAATCTCAACCAACCTTTTTAAGAATATGTTAAAATTAATTTGACATGCTCAAAACTCATCCAAAACCTTTAAAGCATAAGCTCTAATACTAGATGAAACAACCCCAATTTTTTTTTTGGAATTGCCTTTCAGAGTATTCAATAAAATTATGCTTAGATCCCACTTCACAAATTAATGCAACATAATGCATCTTAAAAATCAATACACAAAGTATTAATAACCAATAACCAAATTCATTCACCTTAGATGCTTACCTAAGGATAAATAGCACTAGTAAATGGCATAGAGAAGTATGTTTGCCTTAGAATGATATGTTGTTTGAGGGGGTATTAGTATGCAAATCCATACTAATAACCATTCAAACTTTCAAAGGTACTCACCTTCTCTTTCAGACCACCTAGGAACCCTTATCCCTACCTAAGTGTCCAGTTACCGATACGATCATGGTTTGAAATTTCAAGAGATTGAACAATTCATTCATGCATATAATGTCAATAATATTCAGCCAACATCCTTGTAATTCCATTAGACAATTCTAAGAACCAAAAAAATGGAATTAAGCATATTAGAGTGTATCTTTCTAGTCATTTTCTATATATATGTAAATAAGATAAAAAGAAGTGAAATACTTAAGCATGGAGGTCTAAATAACCAAACAAAAGAATTCATCTCATTATCTTGCTTGGGTAAGTCTTACCACATCGTGCAATCGACAAGTGGAGATATTTTAACCACTGCTAAAGCCAACATGACAAAAACTATTGAATTATCATAATATTTTGGATTCACCAAGCAAGGGCCAATCCTTGTGCTACCCCCATTAATCACTATACCATGATCCAAATTTTTTTATGGATCATTACACCATCATTATTTGACTTGATAAAGGTCACACATAAGATATAAATCCATTATAAGAGGATTATTCCTCATTAACATTAGATGAGTCATAATGCACTCGACTCAAGGTGGATGACATCACACAAGTGAGCATCCTATAAAATATCATATAGATGTCATTATAACACCAAATTAATTTTCATGATATATTTATACCATCCCGTGAGATAACCATAGGAGTCTTGCACCTATATACTGCTTACTTGTCCTTTGGTTATAATGTCATGCTATTGTATTAAACATAGGCATTCACATGATTCAATTAATATGCACATGCCCATGCAAGATTTCATTACTTAGTAATTTAAGCCACTAACTCATGTTTGCATTAAGAAAAATTATTATCTAATAACTCGTTGCCAAGGTGGACTATTAAACCACCGATCATAGTGTAAACATTATGAGTTCACCCAACATATTTAAGCCTCATCCTAATTTTGAGATTATTTGCCATCTATAAGGATTATTCAATATTTTAATGATTACAACACAAGGCATGCCAAGAAATTCAATTCCAAAGGAAAGCTTATAAATTTTAAGCACATACATCCACCTACAATCAAACAACCATCTATCTCATGAATGTATTAGTAGCTCACATAGATAATTAAAGTACCGATATCAGTTGAGATTCTATAAGTGAATCGTTAACTCTAGGTCCTTACATCTCATTTCCCATTTAAAAACTAAATTTTAATTTTAGAAACATCACTCAATTTAAAATAACATAATAAATGTAAACAATAATAATATAACTAACATTCCATTAATTAAGGGTTGAATTATGAACAACCAAACAATAAACTTACTAAAAACTTGTCAATATTTTATATCACCATAATATACCTACTGGTATGAATCATAAGCAACAATATAGACCCATATAAATAAGATTATTAATCATACTCTATTTCATTGCTTAAGCAATAGAAATAAACTCCCTTAAAATGATAGCACAACCATTAGGGCAACTAATACTATAATTAAATCACATTTCTTTTATCATCAAGGAACTATTTGCATAATTCAATTGCAATAATTTGATACTGCCCAAGTCATGAACACACCATAGTTTATAATGCCAAATATCAAGGCCTCAATTTAGCACTACCATATGATCAAAATGACCCAATAATAAATCTAAACATAGCAAAGGGAGTAATCATATATTATCTGTTGACATCCCCTCACATAAGGATGTCACCAGTTAATATATAACCTCTGACATGCTTCTCAATTCAAGTTAGAAAAAGAGTGTTATAACCTATATGAAGGATCTTCAAGCATACACCAAAAATATTAATTCATATATATATATATATATATATATATATATATATATATATATATAACAAGTGCAATAACACCAAGTACTAGCTCAAATCAACACAACTAAACACTACATACCAACCACATATAAAGCATGGTCTCCACACAACCCATGAATTGTATCATAATGTATTTAAATCTAAAGTCAATAATAAAATAGATAATGTTCATAATCATTTTCCAATTTCATAATACAACCAATAGATTCCATAATCATAAATATCTAAGGAACAAGCTTGACTAGTAGCTAATACCAATCAAATTCAACACAACAAGATTATTGTTGAAGGCAATGGAATCATAAACCAAGAACTGGAAAAACTAAATAAAAGGGTTGCATATACATCCTTCTTATCATAACATATAAATATAAGAGTGCAAAAAATTAACTGAAGGCTTTAGTTATAGCTACTAGCTCCAATAGAACATTATACCACTTCATGCATAATTCATAACCATGAATATATCACTATGTTATCTCAATGAGTACACATTAGCACACAATGATCAAAGCATAATACACTATAATTGGAGTTACAATTATTATTTCCATATAAGAAATGGAATCCAACATATATGCATATCAAGAAGAATAATCACAACCGGTTAAATATCTAAAACATGTTATGTTGTGGAGCCTATTTTCAAATTAAAATTTATTTTTCAAATATTATACATTAAAAATGTACTATACACTCTTTATATGTTATTATCGGTGTGTCACATATGAGCTCCTATGTGATGTAGATGAGCATTAGTGTATTATGGATGAACGTCTGGGTTCTCTAGATGAGTGCATGTGTGTTGTAGATAGGCGTATGTGTGTTGTGGATGAGCGTTGGTGTGTTGCGGATGGGTGTCAGCATGTTGTGAATGGGAATCAATGTTTTGTGGGTGTATGCTTATATAATGTGGATGAACCATGATGTATTATTTATTATTTTATTATAAATGGATATACTATATGTAATACATTACAATATTAAGAACTGAGTTGTGAAAATAAAAAATAGAGTGTGTGAATTCAGGTGAAAATTTAAGAAGATTTTTAGAGGGAAACTCCAAACAATATTTGTGCATTATAATTATGAGAAGACTAATTTGAGAGTGAATTGTACTCTTGTGGATTTCAATAAAATTTGAGTAAGTGTTTCTTGGTGAATGTAGCCCACATTGGGTGAACCACATTAAATCTGGTCTTCTTGTTGTGCATTTTTATTTTTGTTCTATATGTATCTCTATTTATAGATATTATTATTGTGATTCAGAAAAAATATTCTATATTTATTTTTGATTTATTCCTAACAAATGGTATCAGAGCTTCAGGTTGTATTTACTGAAGTGTTGAATTGTAGGAAGGGTTATTAGTTTAAGTGGGAGCTATGACTAATGATAATAGATCAAAGGTTGAAAAGTTTAACAGAAAAAACTTTGGTCTATGGAAGACGTAAATAGAGGATAACCTATATCAGAAGGACCTCCATGCTCCATTGGGAGGAAAAGTGAGGCAATGAGTGGGTACATTAGATGAGGCTTGGGAGTTGCTTGATAGGAAATCACTTGGGGCCATTCGGTTATGCTTTGCATCTTTGATCACCTTTAATATATCATAGGAAAATACCATATAAGGTCTCATCAATGCATTAGGGAAGTTATATGAGAAGCCCTCTGTGTCTAATAAAATATTTTTAATGACAAATTTATTTAATATGAAGATGTTTGAAAATGTTTTGGTTGCTGATCATCTGAATGAATTTAATATGATTGTGAATATGTTGAACTCTATAAAAATTGATTTTGATGATGAATTTAAGGATTTAATTATTTTATGTTCCTTACCAGAGAGTTGGAATAACCTGGTAATGGTTATGATCAACTTGGTCTCTAATAATGCCAAGTTGAAGTTTGAGGATGTCATAGGAGTAATCCTTAACAAGGAAATGTGAAGGAAAAGATCTAGGGATATTTCTACTTTAGGTGATGTTTTAGTGGTGGAGAGTAGAGGGAGACAAAATTTTAGAGGAAAAGGAACGTGTGGAAAATCATTGGTCTTGGAAGGTCAAAATCATGGAGCAGGATGGTATGCTAGCACTGTGAAAAGACTGTGCATGTAAAGAAGGATTGTTGGTCTCTTCAAAATGAGAACAAAAATTAGGAAGACACCAAAGAGGCGAATGTGGAAATAAGTAATGTTTGTCAAGATGCATTAATTTTGTCCATTGACAATATTATTGAGTCTTGGGTTTTAGATTCAGGGGGTTCTTTTCATGCTACATCATATAGGAATTATTTTATTGATTATGTTCAAGGGGATTTTGGACATGTTTTATCTTGGTGATGATGAGTGTTGCAACATAGTATGAAAAATAAGTGTTTAGATTAAGATGTAGAATGGGAACACTTGGCTACTAAAGGATGTCAAGAATGTGCTGAAGTTGAGATGGAATTTGGTATCCACAAGACAACTAGGTAGTGAAGGTTGTATGGTGACATTTACTATAGATTCTTGGAAGGTGACTAAGGATGCTCTTGTGGTAGTAAGAGGTAATAAGGTTGGTACACTGTATTTATCAATTATTGTTGACTATTGTAATTTAGTTATTGCAGATATAGATGTAACTTTGTGGCACAATAGGCTTGATCATATGAGCCAAAAGGGTATGCAAATTTTGAAGGATCGGTTGCTCAAATTAAAAGGGTCTGATTTAGATTTCTATGAAGACTGTGTGTATAGAAAATAAAAAAAGATAAAGTTTCTCAAGGTTGGACCTATGAGGAAGGATAATAAGTTAGAGCTAATTCATTCAAATGTATGGGAGTTAACTTAGGTATCTTTTATTGGTGGTTCATCTTATTATGTTAGTTTTATTGATGATGTAACTAGGAAAGTTTGGATGTATGACATTAGGATAAAATATGATGTGTTTGATACATTTAAAAGATGGAAATTCTTGGTTGAGAATGAAATAAGTCTCAAGTTAAAATGTCTCAAGGTAGATAATGGTGGGGAATATTTCAGCAATGAATTTTTTGATTACTAATCAAGAAATGGAATTCACAAAGAATAGTTCAAACAACTCTATAGCAAAATAGAATGTTTGAAAGAATGAATAGGACTATCATGGAGCATTCTAGGAGAATGAGGTTGCATGCAAGACTACCCTTCAATTTTGGGTAGAAGTAGTAAACATGACAATATATTTGATCAATAGAGGACCTTCATCTACCTTGGATGGAGGCATACCTGAGGAATCTTGGTCTGGTAAGAAGGTTGATTATTAATTTCTGA
Source organism: Torreya grandis (assembly GCA_037957365.1). Classification (NCBI taxonomy): domain Eukaryota; kingdom Viridiplantae; phylum Streptophyta; class Pinopsida; order Cupressales; family Taxaceae; genus Torreya; species Torreya grandis. Next base: position 4,657,937 of record JARHVA010000011.1, read on the forward strand.
GTATTTAGCTATGAATATTTTTTTCATATTGATAAAAAAGATAGGATCAAGTTAGAGGCTAAGTTTCAAAAATGCACCTTTATTGGTTATAGTGAGGATGACTTTGGTTTTTGGATTTGGAGTATTAAGGACAATAAAATATTTTGGGGTAGGGATGTATTTAATGAAAAAGTCATTTATAAACAATAGTTTTAAGATTAGAAAGAGGATTCCAGAAAAGATTTCATAGTATTAGAGGACATTGCAGATGATAAAGTGTCCAAGAAACTAGTTTAGACACCTACTCCACAATAAACCCAAACTCCTATGGTGAGAAGGTCTTCTAGGGTAAGAAGAGAACTTGAAAGTTTTTCTCAATCTCTTAATTATTTATCAGTCACTGACAATGGAGAGACAAAATGCTCTAAGGAATTAATGTAGGTAGATGTTAGGAAGAAGTGGGAGCAAACAATGGATGGGGAGCACCAATCTCTCATGGAAAATTAGACTTGGGATTTGGTAAACTCACCTAAAGGTAAGAGAGCATTGTAGAACAAGTAAGTGTACAAAATTAAAGATGATGATGAAGGCAAGAAAAAGTATAAGGCACAGTTGGTGGTAAAGGGGTTTAGACAAAAAAAGGGAATTGATTTCGATAAGTTTTTTCCCCAGTGATAAAAATGAATTCTATTAGGATTGTTCTTGGGGTAGTGGTAGCGAAAGAATTGAACTTAGAGTAACTAGATGTGAAGACTACATTCCTTCATGGTGATTTTTGTTAGGAATTAAAAACTTTAAACTAGATTTAATACGACCATAAATTAGATCTAAATTATGCACTAACATGCATCACATAAACATTCATCAAATCATAGTTATTATGAAAGCATAAATGGAGAGAACAAGAATCAATCACATATAACACAGATCTACTGTGGTTCACCCAATGTGGGATACATCCACCAAAAAAGTCCTCAAATAAAATTGTAATCTAAAAACAAGATTACAATGAACTCTCATAGAGAGACTATCTGCTATAAATAATGTTTCACAAAAGCAATGTTGCACTTTCACCTACACTTGCACTTTACTATATCTCATAAGATGCTATAACACACCCTATAATAAACACCTACACTTTGAAAAAAAACATTTGCACTTTGACTCTGATCCTCAAAACCACACCCTGCAAATAAACCATCAACCTCTAAAGGCCACACCACACTTGTATATATATCAAATGAGGAAAAATAAAAAAAAGGAGGAGAAAATCATTATGATTATCCAAGATAAGCATCATCCACTAAAAGACACCTCAATTCCACTCCATCAAGCTCATCCAAAAGCCCATTCAAAGATGAACATGCCAAGTTTGTCCCTCCACCTTTAAAGGCACATTTTCCAATAACACATGATCAAAACCAACTCCTTGAAATAAGGAAGACATCCCCTTTTCTAATGAACAACCAACTCCATAATATCAAGGAAGTCAACATGGGAAAAAGGCATCTAACAACTAACTCCACAAAATATGGAAACATAGAAATTAGAAAATATAAATAATATTCCACTCACATGTGAAGCAAGGTTCCACAAAATGTGGAGTAAGGAAAATTGTGCTCCCCACATTTATGGAGCTCTCTAGGCCCCAAATATATACTTCTAAGGTCATGTGATATCCCCAAAGGGCTCCACACTCAACAATCTCCCACTTGGAGACTGTTTCTCCTGAACAAAATCTATCACTACTCCATGACCATTAAGCACAACCAAATCTAAATAGAGTCTCAACTTGTCTAATGGGACCACTTTGGTCATCATATCTAAAAGAATCTAGCTACTATGAATCTTCTACAGCTTCACCAAGTTCTCCTCCAAAGCTATCTTAATGAAGTGATAACATAACTAAATGTGTTTCATCCTCAAGTAGAAAGCGAAGTTCTTTACCAAATGAATAACACTCTAACTATCACTATGTAGTCTCCCAACTTCCTGCTCATGCCCCAACTCTCAAAATAAATCCTATAACCAAATCATCTCCTTACTAGCCTTTATGGCAGGAACATACTCTACTTCTATGGTTGATAAAGCCAAAACTTTCTATATCTTGTAAATCCAAGTAACCATTGTATCTCTAATAGTAAATATATAACCTATAATACTTTTACTATCAATATCCCCTACCATATTCAATTCCACATAACCACACAAAGTGGTATTTGATCCACCATCAAAAAATGCAAAATCTATGTTTCTTCTTAAATACCAAAGAATCCATTTCACTACTTGCCAATGCTCGAAACCTAGCTCAATCATATACCTACTCACAACTCCCATTACATGGGCAATATCCAACCTAGTACAAACCATGACATACATCAAGTTACCAATTATCGATGAGTAAGGTATCTTTGACATCCTAAGCTTTTTAGCTTATATCTTGGGACACTACTCCTTTGATAATCTAAAGTGGCTTGCTAAAGGAGTACCAATAAATTTAACATCCAACATAATAAACCTTACCAAGACTTTCTTCACATACTCTGATTGGGATGAGATCAACTTCCTCTCCTTCTTATCATGAAAAATACTCATACCAAGGATTTGCTTTGAAAAACCCAAATCCTTCATAAAAAATGAGTCAATAAGTTGTTTCTTAAGCATATGAATATGTTGTATGTTCTTTCCTACAACTAACATGTCATCGACATACAAGCATAATATAATAAATAAACCATCATAAAAATGTTTGATGTACATGTAATGGTTATAATTATAACTTTGATATTCTTGTTCCAACATAAAACAATCAAATTTCTTATACCATTTTCATGGAGCTTATTTCAAGCCATACAATCTCTTCTTTAGTCTACACACAAATTTCTCCTTCCCTTTGACCTCATATCCATGTGGCTACTTCATATACAACTCTTCATCCAAATCACCATGAAAAAAAGTAGTTTTTACATCTAACTATTCTAAGTGCAAATCTTCAACTACAATTAAACCAAGAACAGTCCTAATAGAAGTCATTTTTACAATACGAAAGAAAATCTCATCAAAATCAATACCTAATTTATGTGCAAACCCCTTGACCACCATCTTGGCCTTATACCCTTTTTTCCCTTCATCCTCTTCTTTTATTCTAAAGATCCACTTGTTTGAAAATGCACTCTTACCCTTGGGTACCCTTACCAAATCCCATGTTTGGTTCTCCATGAGAGATCTATGCTCCTTATCCATGTCTTGCTCCCACTTCATCCTGCCATCTACCTATATTGATTCCTCATAACACTCTAGTTCTCCATTGTCAGTGAGTAACAAATAATTCAAATAAGGAGAAAAATGTTCAGGTGCTCTTCTTACCCTACAAGACCTTCTTACCATAAGAGTTTTGGGTCCTTGTGTAGAAGGTTCCTAAACTGAATCGTTAGATACTTTACTATCCACAATGCCATCCAATACTATGTACTCTTTCTATTCATGATCTTGTTCCTACAATTGATTTTTATACATGACTTTTTATTTAAAGGTTACATCTCTAGACTGAAATATTTTCTTATCTTTAATGCTCCATAAATAGAAACGAAAGTCACCCTCACCATAACCAACAAATGTGCATTTCTCTGATTTAGCCTCTAACTTGGTCCTATCCTCTTTCTTAATGAGAGAAAAATCCTCACATCCAAAGACTCTAAGAAAAGAATAATCAACATTCTTACTAGACCAAGATTGTTTAAGAATGCCTCCATTTAAAGGCATATAAGGTCCTTTGTTAATCAGATATAAATGCCCTATCTAATTCTAGACAAAAGATATAGAATAAACAAGTAGAAAACTAATTTTACCAATGAAATGCTTATTGATCAATTACCTCACTTCATGATCCTATGGAATTTTTCCACCTGGAAATCCAAATGATTAATACATTTACACATGGAGAAAGTTGTGTGTAATGAAAATTGCAAGCACAGTTTGGGGAGAGATTTTTTACTCTTAGAAAAGGAGTATATGTGCTAACTACTTTTACCCAAAAATATAAAGTAAACCCTGCATGTTTGTGCTCCTAGCACATTCCATTATTGCTCTATTCATCCTTTTAGATATCCCATTCTATTGTGGAGTTCCTAGAGCCATCCTTTGCCTATGGATTCCATTATTAGAATAATAATCAAAGAAATCTTTACTACAATACTCACCTCCATTATCTAATCTGAGACATTTCAACTTAAGACCTATTTCATTCTCAACCAAGGCTTTCCACTTCTTAAAAGTGTCAAATAAATTATATTTATTTTTAATGCAATAAACCCAAACTTTCCTAGTTGCATCATCAATAAAAGTAACATAATAATTAGATCCACCAATAGAAGATACCTGAGCTAGTCCCCATTCATCTGAATGTACCAACTCTAACTTGTGCTCTTTCTTTATGGGTCAAACCTTCATAAACTTAACCCACTTCTATTTTTTGTACACATAATTATCATAGAAGTCTAAATCTACATCTTTTAATCAAGGTAACTTGTCTTTTACTATATCTATGCCCTTTTGGCTCATATGATCGTGCCTGTAGTGCCACATAGTTGTATCTCCATCTGTAGCAACTAAATCAAATGAGTCAACACTACTAGTCAAATATAAGGCACCAAATTTCTTACCTCTTGAAATCAAAAGAGCACCTTTGGTAAATTTCTAATAATCTTTAGTAAACAATACTGAACATCCCTCACTATCCAATTGCCTCAGTGAAACTAAAATCTATCTCAACATAGGCACATGTCTAACATCCTTAAGGATCCATGTGTTTACATTATACATATTAAATTGAACACAACCTTTTCCTACTATCTCACATGGTTCATCATCGACAAGATAAACAAGTCTTATATTTTCTTAAACATAGTCAATAAAATAATGCCCATGTGGGGTGGAATGAAAAGAAGCCCTTGAATCTAATACCCAAGACTCAAAAAAACTATCCATATAATGTTTTAAGGCATCCTAGCATGATTTACCTAATGTTACATTTACCTCATTCATTTAATCCTTGTTGGCATCCTTATCCTGAAGTGACCAACAATCCTTCTCTGAGTGTCCACTCTTCCCACAGTGCCAGCATATCATCTTGCATCTAGATCTAGACTTAGATCTTCCTTTTGACTTTCCACAGTTGTTTTTGCTCTTGTCCTTTTGAATTGCTCTATTATCAATGGATAAAGCATTACATAATGATAATTTCCCAGTGCTTTTCCTTTGCATATTCTCATTAAGAATCACACCTACAACATCCTTAAAATTCAAGCTTCCCTTGGTAGGGATTGTATTACTCACAGCCATAACCAAACTATCCCAACTATTAGGCAAAGAACACAAAATCAACAAAGCTCTAACTTCATTATCAAACTTAATTCCAATAGAAGTGAGCATAATTACAATCATATTAAAATCATTAAGATGATTAGCAATTGAACCATTCTCAAACATTTTCATGTTAAACAACCTTTTCAAAAGAAAATTTTTATTAGAAGCAGAGGGTTTCTCATATAACTTTTTAAGTTTATCCATGAGATCCTTTTTGGTTTTCTCATTAGAAATATTAAATGTAATAGAAGATGCAAGACATAGCCAAATGGCTCCCAATGCCTTCCTATCAAGTAATGTCCAATCCACATCACTCATACTTATAGGTTGTTCTACTTTTCCATCCAAGGGGAGATGTATCTCCTTCTGATATAGGTAATCTTCCATTTGCATTTTCCACAAACCAAAATGCTTACCATCAAACTTATCCACCCTAAATTTGATCTCTTCTCCTATAGCTCCCACTCAAGCTAATAGCCTTTCTTGGTATTTACCACTTTAGTAAAACACAACCAATGGATCTGATACTAGTTATGAGGAATTAAAAACTTTAAACCAGATTTAATATGACCATAAATAAGATCTAAATTATACACTAGCATACATCATGGAAACATTCTTCAAATCATAGTTATTATGAAAGCATAAATGAAGATAATAAGAATCAATCACATATAACATAGATCTATCGTGGTTCACCCAATGTAGGCTACATCCACCAAGAAAGTCCTCAAAAAAAATTGTAATTTAAAAATAAGATTACAATGAACTCTCATAGAGATAGAATATCTCCTATAGAAAATGCTGCACAAAAGTAATGCTATACTTTCACTTGCATCTGAACTTTATTGTATCTCACAAGCTACTATACCACACCCTATAATAAATAATTACACTTTAAAAAAAATCTATAGTTTGACTTCGATCCTCAAAGCCACATCCTAAAAATAAACCATCAACCTCTAAAGGCCATGCCACACCTATATGTATAGTAAATGAGAAAAATACACAAAATGAAGAGAAACTCACCATGCTTATCTCATCTACTAAAATACATCTTAGTTCCACCTTATCAAACTCATCCAAAAACCCATCTAAAGAGGAACACATCATTTTTTCGCTCCATATTTAAAAACACATTTTCCAACAGCATGTGATCACAACCAACTCCTTGAAACAAGGAAGGCATGCCATTTTCCAATGAAAAACCAAATCCCTAAGATCAAGGAAGTCAACATGGGAAGAAGACATCTAACAACTAACTCCACAAAATATGGAAACCTAGAAATTAAAAAATACAAAGAATATTCCACTCACATGTAGAGCAAAGTTCTACAAAAGGTGGAGTAGGGAAAACTACACTCCCCACATTTGTGAAGATATTTAGGCCCCAAAAATATACTTATAAGGTCATGTGATTGCTCCAAAGGGCTCCAAACTCAACAATTTGGAGGAGTTATATATGGAGCAGCCATAGGGATATGAGGTCATAGGGAAGAAGACCATGGTGTGCAAACTGAAGAAGAGCTTGTATGGATTAAAATAAGCTCCATGACAGTGGTACAATAAATTTAATAGTTTTATGATAATCAGAGATACTTTAGGTGTCATTTAGATGATTGTGTATATATCAAGAAGTTTGATGATGATGATTACATTATCCTATGTTTACTTGTGGATGACATGTTGGTTGTAGGTAAAAACATGCAAGAAATAAAGGCACTCAAGGAATATCTTAGTAATTCCTTTGCTATGGAGGATTTAGAAGTAAAAAAATAAATCCTTGGTATAAGAATAACTAAGGATAGGAAGAAATGAAAGATGAATTTATCCTAGGAAGAAAGGTTTAGTATGCAGGATACTAAACTGGTTAGGACTCTTTTTGACAGGCCATTTCAAGTTATCAAAGGAGTAGTATCCAAAGATAGATGAGGAGAGAATACATATGTCACATGTACCTGAATCATCATAGTTGGTAGCTTGATGTATGCCATGGTGTACACTATGCTAGATATTGCCCATGTAGTGGGAGTAGTAAGTAGGTATATGAGTGATCCACGTAGAGAACACTCGAAGGCAGTGAAATGGATCCTTTGGTATTTAAGAGGGACCATGGGGGAAGTTTTAAGCTATGGTGGATTGGACACCACTTTGTGTGGTTATGTAGATTCATACATGTTTAGAGATTTAGATAGCAGGAGGAGTACAACAAGATATGTATTTACTGTAGGTGACATAACAATGAGATGGATATCATGACTACAGAAATTGGTGGATTTGTCAATCATAAAGACTAAGTATATTACTGCCATAGAGGTAAGCAAAGAAATGATTTAGTTACATTAGTTTCTTGAAGAGTTGGGGAATAAGCAGGAGGAAGGGAAGCTATATAGTGATAGTCAGAGTGCTATATATCTATCAAAAAACTCCAATTTCTAATCTAGGATGAAGCATATACATTTGAGGTACCATTTCATTAGGATAGCTTCAAAAGAAGAGAAGTTAAAGCTAGAAAAGATTCATACCAGTTAGAATCTTGTAGACATAATGACCAAAGTGGTTACAAGAGAGAAAATGAAGTTATGTTTAGTTTTGATTGGCCTTCATAGATGATAGTGAAGGGTTGAGAAACCTGCTCAGAGGAAATTAGTCTCCAAGTGGGAGATTTTTATGTTGTGGAACCTATTTCCAAATTACAATGTATTTTTCAAATACTGTACATTGAAAATATACTATATACTCTTTATGTATTATCACTGATGTGTCATGGATAAGCACTTGTATAATGTAGATGAGCGACAATGTATTATGGAAAAACATCTAGGTTATTTAGACAAATGCTTGTATCTTAAAAATGGGTGTCAATGTGTTATGGATGGGTGTCAACATGTTATGAGCATACACTTGTATATGGGTGAAACTTGATGTATTATCAGGATGTATTATTGATTGTTGTATTATAAATGGATATACTACATGTAATATATTATAATATTAATAAGAATATTAAGAACTAAGCTGTGAAAATAAAGAACAGAGTGTGTGAATTAAGGAAGGTTTGTACAACATAACTCCAAATAATATTTATGCATTGTAATTGTGAGAAGACTGATCTAAGAGTGAATTGTACTCTTTTGGCTTGTAATAAAATATGAGTAAGTATTTCTTGGTGGATGTATCCCACATTGGGTGAACCACATTAAATCTAGTCTTCTTGTTATGTATTTTTATTTCTATTCTTTATGCATATCTATTTATAGATATTATTATTATGATTCAAAGGAATTATTTTACATTTATTTTTAATTTATTCTTAACAAAACCAAGTTACCACCATTAATAATGCCACCAATAATAACATTATATACAATATTATTCTTTTCCAACATAATAATTGTTACAAGGCTGCATAAAGTAAGAAGATAGAACCAAAACATAAAATGGACAATCAACTACAATCCAACATGCCAACCAAGAATCATATACTAACTAACATGGTCAAGAAACATGCTACCACTTGAATTCTAGGTGCATCACTAGAAGAGAATGAACAGAATGATGATAACACCCCTCAAAACCATCCCTATAAGCCCAACCATCAATGGCCCTTACCACTCCAACCATCAGCTAGATGGAGGGTTTCGATAATCAGATACTCAAACAAGGTAAGATGTATAAAAAAGATACTTAGCCACCAATAATAACTTATTAAAATAGTCAATAAAAGATGAGAGAAATAATGAAGTCAACATAAAAATCATAACACTCAATCAAAATAGTTGGCCTGAGTAATACCCAAGGCATACCATGAATCATTATAGGAGATGAGTTAGTAAATCAGAATCTATCACATCCATTTAGCAAGACTGAAAGGTCTATCCAAGTCTATATCTCATCCCAAGAGGTTGACTCAAGTGTAAAATGATTCAACACAATGGATTCAATCCATAATACTCAAATTAGCTCATTCAAGTTAAGAGAATAAGTACATATCCTTCCTTAATAAAAATAAGAACTAGTTACAATTATAAATAACCATGTACAACCAACATTTAATTCCTTCTAATACTTAATCAAATATGAAACCAAATAATAATTCAATGTCATTATAGTGAAGAGGGGTAAAGCAAATTCCAGTCCATAACTGATAACCATAGCCCAACTGTTTGGGAAAAAACTCACTCCAAACAATAGGAATAAAATAGAGGTTTACGATCAACAAGTTAAATCGATTATATTGCAACCCAAAAAATTAAAATCTAGAAGAGAGATGCACTGAAAAGGGTGTGGCATCAAGTGACAACCAAAGATTATAAAATCATGAACATAATCCTATATCAAGAAGACATCAAAGCTTGAAAAAGTATATCCTCATTTACATATGTTATCTAGCAAAATAAGCATGAACATAATTGTGTATAAGGATGACATCAAGCTTCAAAAATATCATTTCATAGAATAAAACCTAAAAACTACATTAATTTATATAGGGTAAGATAATCTTTATATGCCCATGTGAGGTTAATACAACAAATAAACATCCCCATAACTATATTTAGGTTTAAGTTTTCAATCAAACCCTATTATAACCCATATAGTCAAGCAATAAAACCAAGCATATACAAAAATCAATAACAGGTCATCATGTGATCCAGGTGGATCTCTCCATTTAAAAAAAAATTAAGTCTCCATATTATGATCAAAATGATTTCACAGTATAGATCTCATCGAGATATTTTTGACACTTTTCACGGTTTTCAAAATGGACACCATATGCAAAAGATATGGTCCACTGAAGTTTTGATGTGACAGGGAAAAAATGTGGTGTTTCAAGATGATGTGGTGCAATGTGGACATGCCAAGTGGTCCAATCAAGGGGTGACATGTGGCAGTCAATAGGAGTCCAAAAATTTGGGTTTGGTTGATTTTCATCTTTGATAGCATGTACAGATTGGATAAATGGGCCCCACTATTTTCTTGCTGAAGGCATTCAACGATTGTCGACACACTCTTTTTAAGGAGGGGTACCTTGACCTCCTAATTTCATATTGCATTATATTTGAATTGGTATTTAAATTCCACTTTTCATTATAAACTCCCACATGTGGGATTAATATCAATGCATTTTGTAAAGGCTGCCAGCTTGAATGTCAAGTTCACTGCGAGCTCGTAACTTATTAATGCCAACTCGAGGAGAATGAGCCCATATCTGAAGGTTCTAAGAAACCAAACATCTGAGTCAACATAGCTCATGATAAGCCTTACCATATATTCCATCTAATCACCCACATAAACCACATCTACGTGCTAAGTTGGGGGCCAACTCATTACATGCCTTAGCTAAAAGGCTATCTTGACATATGATAAGGTGGATACAAGGCTATAAAAAGCCTTTTTAACTTATTATCCCCATGTATGTGGGATATTTGATAAAGTTTAGAATAAAATACTATGTCGATGGATTGAACCTATGACCTATCCATCAAAAGGGATAAGGGTTGACCACTTGAGCTGCGCTTGGCAACATGTTTATAAAGGCACAACATTATATTTAAATGGCGTTAATTATGGACTGTGTTTTTAGAATAGAATAGACCCATTTGTAGTATTTGGTCATTTTGGATCCCTTAGAGGCCGAACCAAAGCTTGGAGTAAACTAAAAACTTGTTTAGAATTCTGATACTCTCTGTGCTATATATTCATTTGACCATTTTGGAGAATTGGTAACATCATTTTGAGCTACAAAAGTTGCCAATTTTGATTTGGAGAAGCCCGTGTGTGCACTTCAGGAAGGTGAAGGACGTGCTGAGTCAGCCAAGGTCTTTCAAAGTTTTGATCAATATTATTTAATAGAGAAATGATCTATTTTTTATTATAAGTATATTTTGTGCTTACAATTTGAGCAACATTAATGGATTGGTTCTAAGGAACCCAGGGACGTAGGAATTCCAAACCCCATAAATAATTTGTGTGTTTTTGATATTTGAATTCATTTTTGCATTTCAATTTTAGTTAATTTATAGATTATAATTTCAGATTTTAATTAGAATGCAAAATTTAGTCATTTGATCATTTACGAGAAATTTAGTAAATCAGGAATTTGGAAAATCTGATGGTTTTAGTGGATAACTGGTGTAATCTTTCAATTCACCTTTATTTTAGTTTTGAAACATGATTCTTGGATCAGATTTAAATACTCCAACATTATAAAGTTAAGAAATTTCTACATCTAATTCTGTTTCATTTAAGGAATTGAGTAATTATTAGATCTTAGTAAACATTTTAAAAAAAGTAGTGAAGTTCCTACTGGTGTTTATGGATCAAATTTTGGTATCAGAGCAGTTGATCAACATGATTTAATAGTTGGTTTTTTTTTACTCTATTTCAGCATTTGTTTTGATTTTTGTGATTCGTCAGGTGTAATGGGCAAGTTGTCAAACAAAGCCAAGCTTGATGAGCTTGAAGCATATAACCAACAGATCTAGGAAGATAATGCTTTCCTAAGAGCTCGATTGTATTCCTTGGATGAGGAGATTGCCCATTTGAAAACTGAGTTACAAGCCAAGGATGAGCTCTTGGAAAAAATACATAATGGTGTACAAGTGAAGGATTTGCCTTCCACTAAAGATGTAGACACTATGACAGATGAAAACATTGTAAGTGAATGTAAGTCATCAATTGATTTTCCTTCACATGAAGAATCTAGTAACAATGAATTTGGTAAATTTGAACAATATATAAAAGGAATAGGTTCAAAATTACTTGTTAAAATGGGATTTAATGGAAAAGGCCTGGGAAAAGATGGTCAAGGTGATACTAACCCCATTTAGGTAAAGAATAAGCCTAATCGTGCAGGGTTAGGAAATAGATCTGTTATTCAAAATGAAACAAGTGAGTGCTTTGAGAAAGCAGAAGTGAGATGTGCTATGGAGAAGTGTAAACCATCTTATATGGAAGGTAAAACACATTCTTTTCATCACACTTACAATAATGTTGATTCTAATTCTACTAGACAACATAAATATTCCAACGTTCCTTTTGATTATGGTACACAAAATTTGTGGCACATTTATCCATGCAATTTTTGTGGATTTTCTAATGATTATGTAGCCAAATGTTGGAAACATAAATCTTTGTTAAGAAAGATTTTGAAAGACTATTCTCCTGGACAGAGTTCTGAGAGTAACAACAAGAACATGTTTTCCAAAAGAGTGGACAAAAGTTTTTGTACTCATTGTAACAAAAGTGGACATCAAGTTGAAAAGTGTTGGAGACTTCAACCATCACACCATCCTGGTAATGGTAAGATTAAGATGGTTTATAAACCTATCAATAAGGTAATTAGTGAAGTTAAATCAACCCATACAAATGTTACTAAATCCACTAAAGAAATCTCACCAACTAAACAAGGAAATCTGATTAAGAGGGTTGGTAAACAATTTTTGGCTTTCATGTTGTCATGATTAGTGGATTAATAATGCATAAAGGACATTTACCATGCTTTGAATGTTGATATGGTTTATTGGAGTGGCCTGTATAGAAAAACCAAGGGACAAGTTTAACATACTTGGAATATTTTCTCATGTTTGGGGTTTTGAAACTTCATTTTTAAACCTTGACAACAGTATATGCAGTTTATATGGGCATGAGCAGTATGTCTATTTTGAGAAATTTGCATTTCAGTTTATATGTTGCCTTTTATATTGTGAAAATAGAGGCTTATAAGACCCTTTATGGGAACCATTTGTAGTTATACTAATTATACAAACTATTTGTAGCCATGCATGATATTTGCACATTTTATAAGTCCCTTATTCATTTTGGGCATTTTATTGTAACTATAAATTATGGTTACAAATAGCATGTAAAATTATTATACTAACAAATTGGTATATAGTTGCACTTGGTGAACAATTTGTAGTGATTGGAAGATGCACCATTTTTGAGATGTAATGAGCAAGCAGTTTGTTTGTATCCATAATGTGGTAATGGGTATATATTTGTTTTTCACTGACATTTCAAGGATTTAGTTTGAATGTTGAATTGTTAGCATGATATGTTGCAATGATGTTTTTGTAGAATAATTTTAATGGAGACCATGCTTTTGGGGTCTAAAAGTGCTTAGTAGGGAGGTTTGATCTAGGTGGATCTCTCCATTTGTTAAAAAAAATTAAGTCTCCATATTATGATCATAATGATTTCATAGTGTAGAGCTCATCGAGAGATTTTCAGTGTTTTCAAATAGACACCGTATGCAAAAGATATAGTCTACTAAAGTTTTGATGTGATAGGGAAAAAATGTGGTGTCGCAAGATGACATGGTGCAATGTGGACATGCCAAGTGGTCCAATCAGGGGGTGACATGTGGCAGTCAACAGGAGTCCAAAAATTTGGGTTTGGTTGATTTTCATCTTTGACAGCATGTACGAATTAGACAAATGAGCCCCACTATTTGTTCATTGGGGGCCTTCAATGAGGGTCAACACACTCTTTTTAAGGAGGGGTGCCTTGACCTCCTAATTTCATATTGAATTGTATTCTAATTGGTATTTAAATTCCACTTTTCATTATAAACTCCCACATGTGGGATTAATATCAATGCATTTTATAAAGGCTGCCAACTCAAATGTCGAGTTCATTGCCAGCTCACAACTTGTTAATGCCAGCTCGAGGAGAATGAGCCCATATTCGAAGGTTCTAATCAATCAAACATCTGAGTCAACATAGCTCGTGATAAGCCTTAGTACATATTCCATATAATCACCCATATAAACCACATCTACATGCTAAGTTGGGGGCCAAGTCATTACATGCCTTAGCCAAAAGGCTATCTCGACATATGATAAGGTGGATACAAGGCTATAAAAAGCCTTTTTAACTTATTATCCCTACGTATGTGGGATATTTGATAAAGTTTAGAACAAAAGACTATGCCGATGGAGTTGAACCCATGACCTATCCATCAAAAGGGATAAGGCCCGACCACTTGAGCTACGCGTGGCAACATGTTTATAAAGGCAAAACATTATATTTAAATGACGTTAATTATTGACTATGTTTTTGGAACAAAATAGACCCATTTGTAGTATTTAGTCATTTTGGAGCCCTTAGAGGTGGAATCAGAGCTCTGAGTAAACTACAAACTTGTTTAGAATTCTGATACGCTTTATGATGTATATTCATTTTACCATTTTGGAGAATTTATAACATAATTTTGAGCTACATAAGTTTCTAATTTTGATTTGGAGAAGCTCCTGCATGTGATTCAAGAAGGTGAAGGACATGCTGAGTCAGCCAAGGTCTTTCAAATGTCTGATCACTATTATTGTAGAGAGAAATGATCTATTTTTGATTATAAGTATATTTTATGCTTACAATTTGAGCAACATTAATGGATTGGTTCTAAGGAACCTAGGGATGTGGGAATTCTGAACCTTGTAAACAATTTGTGTGTTTTTTTATCTTTGAATTCATTTTTGAATTTTAGTTTCAGTTAATTTGTAGATCATAATTTCAGATTTTAATTAGAATGCAAAATTTAATCATTTGATCATTTATGGGAAATTGAGTAAATCAAGAATTTGGAAAATCTGATGATTTCAATGGATAATTGATGTGATCTTTCAATTCACCTTTATTTTAGTTTTGAAACATGATTCTTGGATCAGATTTTAATTAGATTTAAATACTCCAACTTTATAAAGCCGAGAAATTTCTACATCCACTTCTGTTTTATTTAAGGAATTGAGTAATTATCAGATCTTAGTAAACATTTTTAAAAAATTAGTGAAGTTCCTACTGGTGTTTACAGATCATCATGAAGTCTCATGAATTCATGAGGACCTACAGTGCCCTTTAAAATCTTCATTAATTTTAAATAAAAAAAGTTGTATACCAATTGACTTTCATTCTAGGTAACACTTGCCAAGAGAAATGTAGGCTGCTATGGAGGTGATAAGATGGTCTTATTACAAACCTGGTTCCTTTCTTTCTTGGTTATCTATGACTAATCTAAACATTCTCCATGCCTCCCTCTGCTTCATCTAGCTAGGAAATAAGAACAATCCTCCCTCATTCCTTGTGTAGCCCCCAATAGACCACCAATTCCCTTCTCTTCTACCATGTCCCTACATGGCCCCTAGGGTTTTAACTAGCAAAAATCTCCCTGTATCCTTCTCAAAAAGGGATGAAATGTTATGTCTCAAGGGCATGAGTCAAACCCAACCCATTAGAACCTAGTAAAGATAAATAATAATAATAATTATTAAATAAAATCCTTAAAATAATAAGCAATAAAAAATATTTTATCAACCTATAGCAATAGTAATCATCAACTAAAAATCTTAAATCGATTATAAATAATTAAAAAAACTCATTACAATAATAATGATTAATAGAAATCATAAGTAGACTCAAATAAAGGTAATAAATAATAAAATATTTTAAAATAATAATAAAATAAAACTTTAAACTGATCAAAATCCTTAAATTGATAATAATAATTAATAAAAATCATATTACCAACCAAAGCTTAGGTAAGTCAATTACCCATGAAATGGGGTTCCATGACGGTGTTTTCCAGTGTTAAGAGACCCATATAGATCTAGTCGAACCCAAACCAAATAGGCTAATAAGACAAACCACTTCATTATGGCTTAGTAAATAAATATCAACTAATTCAAGGAGGATAACCAAAACACAAGAAAACTTCAAGCATATGAGGAATAGGCCAGATCAACCATGATATCAAAACTCATTAACTCCAAGCAAGGAATGATAAAAAAACATGCACACATAAATATAAGGCAAGACCCATAAAAGACAAAATGTGGTAATGAAATAGGAATAAAAAATGATGGTACCTCATTATAATATCATACATGCTATACCTGTTAGTGTGACATTTTGACTGCTCATTCACCCCTTGAGTATACTGTAAGATATCCAAACCTACCACTAAGCCTAGCTCATGGCCTAGTTCCTGCATCCACCAAATAAGACATTAATAGTACCAAAACAATGTTGATATAAATAGTGATAAATTTAAAATGAATCATTAAACATGAAATGGCAATTAAGCATAGTCATCTATAGATATAAATAGAACCAGAGTTAATACTGATGACCATGAATCTGAGCATACCCTGTGAAAATTAATCAACAGTTGCAAGAGCAGTCAATGTCAATCTACATCAGTGAAACATGATATATCAATAACACATAATAACATAAATAAACTAAAATAACATATATAATAAGATAAAATGAATCTAGTATAAGTAGTATATATATTAGGATAAAATGAACCCAATGTGAGCATCAACCATGATATAACATAATCACAACTACCCAAAGTATCTTGCATCTCAACCATTTGAAATAGGACCATCATCAATAATCGTTAGTCTAGTGATCTCAACACATGTTAAAGCAAACTATAATCAAATATCTATAGTGGGCCACAAGGTTGAGTCATGACACACATGAAGGTCCTATGTATGTATTCTAATGCCTGTACATTGTTATAGTGGACATTGTGTGTCTTCTTATTCATTCAAACCCTAACTCAATGATAAAAGGGAAAAATAATATAATATGGAGGCGATGTGCAAGGGGTTGGGGTTGTGCTTGACCTCAACACCTCATTTGTTGAATACTACCTACATACCAATACTTCAAAGAGGGATTAAACTCCATGTAGTTATCCCATGTTACAATGGTGTGTGTAGCACAATATTGGTGAGATGTTATATGTTAGTGCCATGGTGTGATTATGTGCTTTAATAAATGACTTGTGACATTATTGTTGTAATCAAATGTAGCTCAGTGTTTCTTGGATTGTATGTACTTAAAATTGGGAAATTAGGCACTTTACTCTCAATGCGTAGTTAGATATTCTATTGGTTATAATAATATAAGCCTATTAGTGATCCCCTTGTGATTAAATGAGTATAAAATGCACTTATATAGTGAAATTTTCAAGATTTCCTTGAATGGGTCTTGAGAAATGTGTAGAATGACCCATTGAGATAAATTTGAATGTTGGCAAGTAGATGTTAATTGGCAGGAAGAAAAAACCTAAGGTTTTGGACATGACCACCTTGTAAGATTGTCCTAAAGGATAAATCTCATACGAGGAATAAAGATAGTCAAATTGGTAGTATGAATTAGTCAATCATGGAGTCTAGGCTAGTTGGAATGAGGAATAGGAACATTTAATATTAGAGTTTCTTGAAGATAGGGGTCATCTATATAGAATTAGATGAATATAAGTTTAAAATTGTGGAATTAAACATATGTTAAGTGTGCATAAGTGGTGGTCACAAGTGTAGTGTTTTAGAAATAAATGTTGATTTTAGTGTCTACAGAACTCTAAGAAAGAAACAACATGTTTCCTCAGTTAGCATAATGGAAGCAAAGGAAGGACATGCTAATGCAAAAAACCCCTACATCTGCTCCTTAAAAAACACATGCATCTATTTGTGAATAAATATTGCTTGTAATGATTATTCCTATGATAACTATTACATTTTTTTTTGAATTCTGAATTAAAACAATCATTCATATAGCAACTTCTACATCAATTGGCAAAGAAAGGCAATCTGCAATATCTATTCCTACACTTATTAGTGAAGAAGTGAAATTTATAGAAGCTACTCCTACTCTTTTTGGTAAACAATATCAACCTACATGAGATATTATTATGCGTGTTCATGAGAAAATCATACCTAAAAATATTTTATCCACACATAAGGATCTCACAAGTGTTTCATATTATGGATATCATTAACTAATTAAAAAAATAAGCATTTTAAAGGTGGTTTAGAGATGACCAAACATGGATAAATTTACTTATATGATGGGGAATTCAAAGATTTTGGAAGAATAAAATGTGTGTTGACCTAAGACCCTGTAAAGGCCATTTCCATTTGACCCCATTTGGGGCTTTCACCCCTAGAACCCTACTTCTGAATTCCAAAGCTGAAGAAGAAATTGGTGGAGGAACTAAGTTGACAATAAATGTTGAATTTATGAATTCCTTCATGATGAATGTAACTCAAATATATATTTTTTTTCAATATCACCATTTTAACCACCTACATAACTCATTCCTATAGTTGAGCATGAAAGTATAATTGAGAAACTCTTAGAGGGGGAGAGATTTTTTCAAGAGCAACTAGTAAATAAATATTTTATCATTTATTCCTTTAACTATTGAAAGAAAAGGGCTAAGCATGGATATCAAGATGATTTGGAAAAAATAGGATAGCATTAAAAAGGAGATACAATCTATAAATAAATAAAATGGAGATATAAGTAGAAAAATTCTATTTGTAACTCAAAGATGACCTTGGCCACTAATATAAAAAAAGATAGGTATGCCTAGTGACCCTTTTTTATTCAAAACTTATTTTTCTAATTATGTTTCCCATAATTGGTATAGACTTAATGCTTAAAATCACATAACCCCATCATCTCATAATTAGCAAAACTATTATCAACAACCACATGTCTGATGGTTGTGATATCAAGGCCAATCATGGTAGCCACCATTATAACACTAGAAACAATATCACACTGGATTTTAATAATACCGACAACCACATCATGTTGTGATGTTCCAAACACCCAATAATCCATCCCAACATCTCCCTTCATAACCTACATTTTTATGCTCAACTTTCACATAACCCTAGTGATAAGCCAACTCATCCAGTTTATAATAAGAAAATGATGACATTCCCACCCACCGACTAAACTCAATAAAGTTCCATCCTCATTCAAGGATTGTAGTAAAACCACATCTAAATAAACCATAATAATGGAACCCCCCAAGGAGCTCTCCAATCCCATAATTAACACTCCATTATTTATAAATGAACCAATCCTTGAACTACATCCATAAACAAGTATATACCACTAAATTTATCTTTTCCCAAAACTCCTTGATCATCCAAGGGAAGAGTCTCAACCAAAATTTATCTTTATAAATAAACTAAAGAATGTTTGTGTCCATATTCCATTATTTTAAAGCTATCAAGGATGTATCGACCTATCTATAGATAATCCAAGAGTTATGCTTAAGGCAACTTGAAAAAAAGTGGAAAAATCCTCAAGTACCAAGTAATTGGAAAACTTGTTGATATTATGCTTGGGAACATGGTTTCTCCCAAGTAATATAAGCCACACAACCCTATTTTGGATACTCATATATTGGACCTACTTATGAATTTAGGAGTATCCATATCCAAATAAATAATGGAATAATAACAACTCTAATATATTTTCCACACCCCTTCTATTCTTCAAATATGAGAAAATCCAACCATCAAACTTTAAGGATTTCTAAAAAATCTTATCACAAAAATGCATTCATTAGAATACTCTACAAATTTATTGATACTAAAACTCAAATCCACTTTGGGAGGCACCCACAGATCTTGGGGAAACCTCACTTACCTAAATTGATGCATACATGAGTTGTAGATCAGATAACATGGCCATTTCAAACATAAACAACACTAATTATTTAGTGTTATACCTTACCACCCATCCTTAATTAGATACAAAACATGCCATGTGGCTTGACACAATAAAAATTATCGAATTCAATGTATTCACACCATTTACCAAAGTTAACATTAAGAGCAATGTACATAGACACATTCATCTTTAACTATGTGTTGTCATGATTTTTGACAATTTAAAAAAATTAGTGAAATTTTAATTTTTTAAACTAATTTTAAGTTTGGGCTTAAAATTTTCAAATTTGTGAATTAATTAATTGATTAATTTAATTCAAATTCAAATCATGAACAAAACGTTATTTTGAACTGTGCAAAAGCACTTTCAAGCTTCCCCATGTAGAACATCATTGGCTTTCCCCATAATTTGTAAAAGTTCATTAAAAATTTTCAAGTTGTGCATATACTTTTTGATTTTTCCAGTGCAAAAGTTCCTCGATAATTTTTCAAGTCATCCAATTTGAATTTTTTATTTTATATATGATGCAATTACAATTTAATTTTTGAAATCCCACTATTGTGAAATTTCTTTGGCCACTTCCCAAATCATGAAAATTCATTTTATCACTTCCTTTCACTGTGCAATTTACAAATTGTTTCCCACTTTGTATAAATCTAGTTGCCAATTTAAGATTTTTATTCAATTTGCATGTAAATGCCATTATTTCTTCCTTGAATTGTGTAAAAATTAAAACTTCTTCTCTTCTAAAAGATGACAAAGACACCGCTCAAGCTACTAGTTGAGTGGCTATTCCAGATGGTAATGATTTTCCAAGCTTGGGTTGGGGCCCTGATGATATTGATCCTCTACCTTCTAGCCTTTCTCTTGTTGCTTAAAATTATCTTATGACTTTATGACTTTTTCCTAAACTTTGCATAATTATTTATGGTGCTTATATTTTTGGTCCCAGACTTTGACTAGTGTAACTGTGTGACATACTCTCATACCACCTATATTTTTTTGTGAATTATTTATATATTTCTATTAAATAAATATATAGATATATTTCATTAAAAAAAATTAAAGTTCCATGCAAATATCCTAATAATTTTCATAAAGATAAAGCGAAGTGAGATTTGAAAGGGAAGAAGCAAATTATAGTTGTTTTCACTATCAAAGAGGAGTCGTATGATCCAAAGAAGGGAGAGAAGGTTTTAAATTTATTTTATTTTATTTTACCCTAGCAAGACCAAGCCGTATAGTGATATAATAGGTAGAATAGAACTAAAAACCAAAACAACAATTTTAATTTATTTATGCCCTAAATTGAGAGGTCGTATGGCAATGCCAAGAGAATAAGAAGTGAAAAATTAAAAATACAGAAGCAATTTAATGTTTTTGCTACTATCATTATGAACCATATGATGCTGAGAGGGTTTTATTAAAAAAAGGGAATAAATTAATTTTTTTTCTTATTTTCCCATCCAAGGCTAGACAATACATAGAAGTTGGCATGCAAACACAACCAATGAGGCCTCAAGCTATCATTTTATGTCCTACTCAAGAGTGGATATTATTTGCTACCATCTCTCTCTAATATAGAGGATTCTCAATGGAACTAATTATTTCAAAGAGTTATATGACATTTTGTTAAAGGCGGTGAGTAAACTTGAAGAGGAGATGGGACCTATAAATGGGGTATCTTCAACTATGGCTTGAGTCACTGTCAGCATGCTTTTAACAAGCCTTTAAGTGCATAAAATTTATACAATGGCTATGATAAAATCGAGGCTTTGATTTTGAACTTGTCTTGGTCAGATTCTAGAGTAGATAATCCATTACCTGTTACTTGCAGACTACACGTTGAATATGTTTCACCAACATCTCTTATTGTTTCATTGAAGGAAATTAATGTAAAATCATCAAAAGATGATGGTTATCAAATGTGGCACTGTAACATTAGAGAATTGAAGAAATCATTATACATAATGTGGTGAAATTTTGTAGCTATTTTAAGATTGGTAGAGAGTGCAAAGTCGAAGTGGTCTTTGCATTTGTTGAATCTTGTTTTGCAAATTCCAGTTGCAAATTTTGTGTAAATGCAAACTCCAAATGTAATTCATGCAAATGCACTATGTTAATTTTGTAAATCTCAAATAATGCAATTTTGATTTGCACATTTCAAGTGGTGTAAAATCACCAAAGCATTTTTTCACCATTTAAGTGGTGCAATTTTGTAATTTCACTTCTTCATGCATTGTAATTACACCAACACACTTTTACACCACTTAAATGGTGCATTTTTGTAAACTCAATTTTACATCATTTGTAACATAAAAAAGTGGTTACGCATGATAACCACCTCCCCACATTATAACTGTGAGTGTTTGGCTCATTATAAAGGGGGATATTTGAACAACAAACCTTTGAGTCATATTTTTAGAAGGCAAGATTGTATTACAACTCAACAAAGATCAATACAAAGGAGAAGATTTGTAAACTATGTGTTCTTATTCTCTTTGTGAATTATAACTATGTATGATTCATTTGTATTCAAATATTTGCTTTTGAAACTTTTTCATAATTGTTATCAATTAGTCTTAATGTGGAAATTACATTGTATAGTTTCTTTTTGAATCTATGTCTGTTATTTCCATGAATGTGAAATCTCAAAGGAATTTAAGCAATATTTTAATTGTCTTTTTTAGGTAAATATGAAATGGTTGCCTTTGATTTGTTATCGGTATTAGAGAATCATCTCAGTGTATGTTTTGCATTCCTAAGGGTGAAATTATGTCTTTACCACCCATTGAATGAGAGAGATTTCAATGAGGATAGTGTTTCTCTTTCTTGGGTTATTCTAGTGAATCTCTATGTTTAGTCACCTAGATTCATCCTTCATCTTCCTTGAGGTTATTTTAGAAACTTTTGTGTTTAATTGGATAAAATCATCCCATTATACCTTTATCCCTTTTCTCCTCATTTACATCATTCCTCATTTCCTTTTTTATATCCAATATGTGCTTTCTAATTAAAAGTACATGAAACCTCTAATAATAAACATTTTTACTGTAAATAGTTGTGAATAGATTTTCCCCTATTTTTTCCTTTTTGACTTTTAATAAATGTAGCTCTACTTGCTAATAGAGAGGGACCTTATCCCTATGTTACTAACTAACATGAGGACTCAGTTCCCATGCTGCTATCTCAAAGTCACCAATTTGTCCCCTTGATAATGTTTTGAGCCAACACTATGCACATAACATATACAGACCAAATGAATCCATTTTTTTATGATCTTTTCTAACATATTTATTTTCCTCCTATAAATATCATCCTAATTGAGGTATCTTCAAATTCTATTTGGGATACTATCATTTTTCATTTCCTCTTGCCACATATATGTTGCCTTGGGAATATTTTAATGAAAATTCAATCCATTATTGAATTAACCACAACTGTTGCAAGCCTTCCTAGAAAATATCTTAACATTAAAATCTAGATGGATGAAAACAAAAATTAACATCACACACAAGACTTCAAGTAGATCACTTGAGGTAAATATGATAAACAAAAATTCATACCTAAAAGACAAGCTCGTATGTTAGGTATTTACTAGAACATGGATGTTATTATCAACAATTCATTAACAATCTTAACAACATTAGAGTAAAAATAATTATTTTATTAGCTAATAATGTTGATCTTGATTTAAGTAATACATGTGAGGAATTTTTTTATGTTTTATGGGACACTCTTATGTTAATACATGTTCTCGAATTGGATTGGATAAATCCTTTCCATATCCTTGCTTATGCATCTAACACAACATTAGGGGTTGTCCTTGGCGAAACAGATAAACAATTGAACCACACAATAAATTTCATTAGTAAAAACCCTTATGGCATAGAAATCAATTGTTTGGTAACTATGAATAAATTATTTTCCTTTATAAATGATATAGATTAGTTTTGCCATTATATTGGTAGATGTTATGTTTTTATGCATACTAATCATATAATTAAAAGTAATTATTGATGGTAAGATTATTAAATGGATGTTATTACTTCAGGAACCCAATAGTACCATCCTAGATAAGCCCAAAATAGATAATTTAATTTTTGATTATTGATCACAACTATCATATAATGAATAAAGTCTAAATGTGGATGATGAACATCTCTTTTTGCTTCTGATGAAAGATCTGAGGTCTAATAACAAATTGGTTGTAGGAGAGTCTTATAAACATTTCTATTTACATAAAGATACAAAAATATCCACCTACCAATTTGATACATGCTAGAATTTAGGGAAACCACATGCTTTGATAAATTATGTTAGGTAGTTTCACGTTACCTAGAGGTCACACAACAACTAAGAAACATGTGGCATGATGGGTCAATTAAAAAAAGGATATTTCCACTAGAATATTAGACCTTGCTTCATGTTTTCAAATAAAAATATCACCAAGTTCAACTTCACAATAAATGGCTCAAGGTTAAATAGATTTTGGACAACATTGTTTTTATTTAAGGAGAAATTCATGTAAAAATTTGAGTTTTAGATTGATTTAGAGATTGCATAGACTATGGTACAACCCATTCCTAACTTTTCATAATGTTATCATTTTTGTTAAAAATAAAAACACATAAAAAATATGGCAATGAAAAATCTCAAGCATTGTTAACAATATTGCTTAGAAAACCAAGTTGTTGGTTGACCAAGTACTAGATAGAGAGCCTTGATTAGAAAATTAAACTTCTTGGTTATTCAAGAGTAAAAAAATAATCAAGAAATAAAGCAATCTATTATGACTTTTTCATTTGTAATTATCTATAAATTATTATAGATGTACTATCTATAGCTACAACTCTCTATTACCTTTGCATCTTTTCTTACAAAAGATATAGGTTAGCTTGCCATTAATTCATGTTCTTTCTTGTAACATTTGAAGAAACACCACCATCACTACACATGATAAAAAATCCTATTATCATGGGTTTTGGTCTCCATATTCTTCATTTTTCATGGTTCAAATTTCCTAGCCTACTACATATTGTTCTCTCATTCATTATAGGGTTATAGATCCATGATCTCACTATGTTTATGTGGTCTTACACTCCTTTAGTATAACAAACACAAGTCCCAACTTTGAACCTGTAGCCATTATTATCCAATTTTCATTTTGTATCCACTACTTCAATTTTGGTCATGCAACCTCTACTATCAAATTAATACTAGTTTTTATTGCCTTGACATGTTGATATTTACTAATTAGTGTTTTTTGTTTATAAAATTTTAAGATATCCAACAAGCCTATTATTCTTTCATAGTAATCAAGAACTGGTTGCTACATAATTAGGATGTTTATTTCATATCCATTTAACATAACATCCCCAAATGACTCACAAGGGTACTATAAAAATTTCCCAAGTATTTTTTATCTCATTGACACCAACTATCCTACATTTTTCACTTATCACTTGGAATGTTGGATTGCTTAATTCATCACTTGGTCACGTTTTCTAAGGGACTACATGATGATACTCCAACAAACTGGCTACTGGACTATTTTACAACATCAATTAACATTTGTAAACCAATGTATGAAGTCATGTAATTGTACTATTTATTTAGGATAATTATATTTTTTCCCATTTTTTATAGGTATGCAAATATTTGCATTCTATGTGTTATTTCTTACCACCTACTACAGGTCTTAACTAGTATTAATTCAACCATAGCATTTGTCATATACACTTGATATGCCATGTCATGTTAGACTAATTCTTTATGATCCCACTTCTTGTCACATCCACCCAAATGCAATCATAACATCAGTTGATTGTCCTATCCCCCCTTTTTGATTTAATTATCACACATGCATGTGTCTTATTTCTTAACCACCTTCCAAAAAGTAAACTATGAAATTCATTTGAGGGCAAGTTCCCCCTTTCTATTGGGGTTAATAAGGATATAAATAAAATTTATCTCTTTTGGATTGATATGGATTTCAAAAATTAAGTTGGGGTATATTGAAAAATTGTATCACATGTAGTAATTCCAAAATATGGATGTCAATCATTACATGGGAAATTGTGATGAGGATGTATTCATTCCACTACCAAAACTCATCACTTTAACCATTGAGACATCTATAGCTAGTCAAGGAAGATAAAATACCTATAATATCTATAATTATTAATAAATATTCTACACCTATTGTTGAAAGTGAAACTCTATATATATCATTTGCAAGTCCCTCTCATACTTTGACTCTAGGTATCACTATTTCAAGTATTCTTATTGTTCATATAGTTGTTCATATTGATTTCATATCTATATCGATGAATATGAGATATGGATGGGACTTTTTGTATGAAAAAATAAAATAAATACATACGTTCTTGGAAGATATAAGGGTTTCCATAGTAGCTGAATGAGAAAGACTAGGAACTTGAAAAATAATAACATAGAGCTTGAAAAGAGGGATATAGTAATAAATGGGTTTCATTCATAATTCATTAGATTTTTTTAATTGTTCATGAACATATTTAAATGTAGACCATTATCCAGGTTCAATACATCATAGGGGATAATTTATCCAATATTAGATAAAAAGAAATATTTCAAGTGATAAGGATAACTAGGTTCCCCAAAGTTTTTATATCAAAGCCTATGTTTCCCATTTTGTGGATATAAATTTTGTTTTTTGGGTATATAGTCATATTTGAAAATGAATTGAATTATAATACTAATGATGGTGATATTACATTGAGATATTATTGTGAATTGATGAGGAAAAATGAATTGATGGTTTATATTGAGGTAGAGAAATCTACCAAACTATATCTTAAAGCATATTACCCATGGTTTAAAAGAATGATTGACCAATGGGAAAAATTAACCATGTTTTGATACTTTGTTAAAAAAATTCAAGAAACTTAATTTTTTTTTATAAACCACTTCATCTCTCATTCTAATGTAACATATAGGGAAGCATACAATTCTTGTTGATAGAGATAGAGAGACCTTACCCCTCCATTGCAATAACGAGAACCTTACTCTTTTATTTTTATAATTTTAAGGTTAAAAACATCAAGGTAGATTGATTAACTTGAAGAGATGAATAAATTATATAAAATTAATAATTATGAAGGATGCCTTCTGAGAGAGACTATGGGGATACATCAACTTGTGATTTGATAAGTGTTTATGCACATTTCATTTCCCATTTTGAATATAATCAAATTAATATCATTTGCATAGGGATGTGTAAATAATTAATTTGGGGGGTATGATGATGTGAAAAATTGGTCTTAATATTATTTCTTAGTCTTTCCTAAAACAACTCCATATTTTTATATCCACACTCTTCTGGCCCATACTATGTTGATATATGCACATATTATATGAATGATGAATATGCACATTGTTTTAGTTTAAACTAGTTATCTATATATAAATTAGTATGATTTAATGGCTTATTTATTTTTGGTACTACTAATGGTGTAATAATAATGAAATGTGTTAATGTCTATATCTTTTCTAAAAGGATGTTTTACACCTATAACTAATATGGAGGAGTCATCCATATCCACATGCTAGCTATACATTGTTTCACCATAAAATTCATAGTTCACTTGTAAGCATCAAATATTCCACTCATAGAAACTTACTGTAAGCACCCATAGCCACTATTGTTTCTCACCAATAGCAATGGTTATAGGTGCACATTTTTAATTGAAACATTTAGTTGGCAGTTTAGGATAAAACTTCTCCACAATTTGTTGGGCATAAATGGTTCCTTGAAATAAGGGATGGAATGATTAAATCCATCCAAAAATATTTTAATCCTTACCTTAATAGACCTTTCCATGTTTATTTATATTACATGGATGCAACATTCTTATTCATCCATAATTCTATTATTTTCCTTTCTACTATTTCTAGCTTTGTAATGTTTTTATTTTTAGGGTTTTAGTTATATAATAATAACCCTACCTTATCTATATAAAGAGAAAGTTGTAGGCTATAGGGTATACTATAATAAAGCATTATAATATTTATTATGGAGAGAAAGTTGTAATTATAATTGCTGTAATAATCCTTTATCTTATTTCATTCTTACAATTCGAATATTAGTAAGAGAATTTTCATTGAATTAATTCTATCTTAAGCAAGGAAAGGATTCAATCTCTAGTCCAATCAAGGTAGGGCCACTCATGAGGATTCAATGGTGAAGACTATTATCTATTAGTTGGTTTATTTCTATTGTGTGTGTATTTGATTTCTATTTCATTATTTCAAGTGCATATACTCTCTTTCCATATCATATTTAATTTCCTTTACAATAATTTACTTTTGTGTGTGTATACTTCAATTTCATATGTGTAATTTTTGATTCCATGATGTGGGAATCTTCCAAACTAGATTAACATTTAATTTCCTTCATTTATCTTTAAAAAAGTGTGTTTACTTCTAGAAAGTGAGATTTACTTTCAATACATATGTTTCTCTTCAACAAGAGTGATTTAAATTCATTGTAATTTTGTTTCCCTATATGCAACTAGATTAGTAGTTAAGTAACTCAATTGATTACAAAGTCTAGGGTTGTATATATAGTGCAAACCCCTTGTCAAAGTATATATCACTAGATTAATAATTAAATGATTTAATCATCCATGCATACTATAAGAAACTTATAAATACAAGTGCGTACTATTTCACTTCATCAAGAGGCTTCTAATGTTGGGGTCATGAATAATATTATTCCTTACAATTATATTGCAAAGGATGTACTTGACATGCCTCTTCTTTATGACTTAGTTTTTACAAGGTTAACATTATTTGTTGGACATGTAGATTCTCTAGTGCACCTTTATACCATAATTATATTGATTGAAAAATATGAGGATCAAGGTCTAATATTACTTAAGTTGTTTTCTAGCACATTGAGTTGTGGGTCATTGGATTGATTATTTACTTTACCTAATGGGCCATGTTTAATGTTATTTTTTATTTAAAAATGAAATGTTACAAAAAAAACTATTGAAATCTAATTATATCTACAAAATATATAGACGTGAATATGAAATATAATAATTTAAAAAATTAGAAATAAGTTATAAATAGTAAATTGATAAACATATATGCAAATCTAGCTCAAATTGAATATACGCTTATTATGCAGGCTAACTATTGATAAAAAATAATTATAGTAACCCTCAAACTGTGTTTTAGATAGAAAATAAATTTCAAACTATACTATAAAAAAGTCACACTAAGATGACTAGGTCGCACTATGGCTACATCTTAGTTGACTATGTGATTGATTTTTTGATATAGGAGCTTGTGATTATCTATGAGGGTTTACCAATTGATTGTGTGTCCTAATTTTCCTGGACAAAGACCTAAAAAATCAAAACCCTAGCTCATTTATAAAAAAATGGAGATTAAATTCTAAAACAGGGAAATAGGGTTACAGGAATAACTGAGCTATCCTCAGAAAACTCCACATCTGAGTGTTGCCTACATATCCTAAAAGGGCCTTAAGCTGATGTAGTTCTCCCTTATAGAGTGAGTGTGTGAATCTTGATGTTTAATAAATGAATGAAAATATAAATATATTGAATTGAATTATTGAAAATGAATAACCTTGAATTATAATAAAATAACTTTAAAATTGTTCTATGATTATTAGAATAAACTAGAATTAGAATTGGAAAGAATAATTCTCTTTTGCTTAGTGTGTAATAGAATTTCTAAGTGATTTATAGATGTGTTTGGAGAGGCCCTTGATGTGATTATATATAAGAATAATTGGAATGTTTCCATTAATTAACCTCACTAAAATCATGGGAGGGTTAATACTAAAAGTCTCACATTTTAAAAGTTATCATTGGAGTGGGGGGGATAAGGCCACACTAGTGGACAAGGTCGCACTATGACCCTATCTACCTAATTTAGTCTTATTCAAAAAATATAGAGACTATTGGAATATAGATCACAAGATTTTTTAATTATAAAATGGATGCTTGAATTATGATGTGGTATTTTTAATTTAATAAAATGACAAATAGACTAAGTAGGGTAAGGATGTTAAGATTAAACATTGTCAAACACTTAATGATTAATTTTGAGTGTCTGCATTTTCTCCAATTTATTATAGTGATGAAATTAAGTGAAATTATTAGATTAAAGGAGATGTGAACCTAATCATGTATACACACTTTATATTTTGATATGAAGATTGATTGTGCAAGATGCCTCAATTTAAACCCTGCAATAATGTTACTGAAATTAGTTATTGCCCAAATTTGGAAATATTGAAAAATTAAAATTTATAATTTGAAAAGAGAATAAATAAAGTATACACATGAAAGAGTATGCAATCTAATTGATCTGTAACTTGAAAATGGATAAGTATGTAACCCTTTTTTGAGGCATTTGGATAAATGTTGAACCTATGGCAAATTAAGAGTGAACAAGTCTCAATTTGAAAACTAGTGAAAGCCCTTGAATTGGAAAGATTGTATGCTCCAAATATTATATGAATATGTAGAGTACTTTGTAAAATAATTAAAGGGTGGAACCACTAAATGTGGCTTACAATTGTATAAAAACTACAACCATAGATGTTGAGTGTCACTAGAATCTAACATAGCCCACTTGAAAAATGAAATGAGTCACACTGCTATAGACAAATCTAGATTCTATTTGAAACTTTTGAACCTTTGAAAATTTTGAAAAATAAAAATTTGAAATTGCTATATATAAACATGAAGGTAAATGAATATCATGTCCCATGTATCTGAATTGATATAGAATTTCAATTAAACTTGTAACTTTTGAAACCTACAACTTGTAATTGTTTGAAACCTTAACTATTTTGCACATTCCCATGCATATGCATCAATTATACGTGAATATATATTGAAGTAATTGTATTAATGAGGTCACATGCATGTCACATGCCCCCATAGTCTGAAAATGCTGAATCATATTAAATTTTACAAATTGTATACTATTGTAAGTATGAAATTTTTTGCTCATGAGGCTTGAATTCTCACAACAAGCCCATTGTGATGCCCCACTTTTGAGATGAGAGATTTAGCCATAATTCACCTATCTCAAAATAAATCATATGTGAAAGATATAATCATGTAGTGGCATTTTGAACATTTGAATTGGATTGCATCATAATATTGAATGTTGCATATATATATAACATTGAATCACATATACAATATGTGCATGATATGTATCATGGCACCAAAATAGGACTAGATAATAATAGTAATGCATGATATAAATCATGGTACCAAAGTAACAAGAATTTAACATATATGTGATGTCACACAATGTCACATAATTTGTATATAATGTCACACACAAGGACCAATGGCCACATACAAGGGATATGTGAATGTTGTATAAACACACAAGGCCCAAAACCAAACTCAAATGAAATTATGGTGCCATACAAGAAATAACATGTATATATTGCACACATAAGACTAAGGGCCACACACAATAAGCAAGCAAGTCCTAACTTATCATGTCATAAAGTAAGAATTTAAAAGGAAGCATAGATCAAATGAGACTAGTCTACATCAACCATATGCATCAATTTCATTATTATAAAGTAGCATATCCATATAACAAAATGTAAAGTATGAGTGATTAGCAAAACATTTTAATGATATATATCTCAACATGGTAGAGAGCTTGTGGATAGATGCAAATTGTTGAAGTGTTCATAGAAAACAAAGAGATTCCCCCAAGTTAACAATGTTGTTGGGTGATAAGAGAATCTTGACATAGAAAAAATATGTAAAATGTGTGTCCTATAACTCACATACTTTGTGAAAAGAATTTTGTATTAAAAACTGAAATATGATATTTTCTTAACATGAAATAAATACAATATGTAAGGAAGTAAGCTTACAACATTTGAGATTATTTAGGACTTGATTTTGATTTTTTTTGGTTGAATTTTTGACATAAATGATTTTTTTTGTAATTTTTCCATGTACATATATATATATTTTGAATTTTTAAAATATTTTAATTTTGAATATTTTAAAATTGCTAATAAGCAAGGTTTTGAAAAGAGAAGAAATAGGAGGGATTCAAACAATTTGAAACAAGGATATAAATCATAATGTGGCAATAATAAAGGTAAACAATGTTCCCCCCGTGTATGCAGGATTCATAATAATGTAGTGCAAATGATTGATATAGATAAGAGTGTGCATGCCCCTAATGGGAAAGAAATCATGTTTGTTCTTGGAGAGTGTAGGAGTAGATATATGTGATCATGTAAGCCTAATGGAAACCATAACATGATAAATATGTAATAGTAAACAAGTGTATTGTCATAAATAATGATCATTGTAGGATAGGTGTTTTATATTTTTTGAATTATTTTAAAAATGTGAGAGTGAAAGTGCCGAAAGTGAAAATAAATCCAAGGGTTATAAGAAATCCTAAAATTTAGGATAGAAAAAATAGTAATGAAGTAAAAACAAATAATCTATTTACAAAGGAAAATACAAGTAACTAATCAAGAAATTATGCCCAATAAATGGGTTGGGAGGAAGTAACATTTTGTGTCCAACCATGGGTCTCATCAATAGGATGTAGATATGTACATCCAACCATGGGTCTCATCAATAGGATGTAGATATGTACATCCAACCATGGGTCTCATCAATAGGATGTAGATATGTACATCCAACCATGGATATCATCAATAGGATGCACACATGTACATCCAATGACATTGTATGAAGGTGTGAATTATTGTGAAGAAGTGCCAAAAGTAGATTCCTTTGAATCATAATTATAATCATATGTTTTAATATAACCATTTGAATCAATACATATATACCCATGTAAACCTATTTCCTTGTGTAATAAGAGCATATGTAACAACCTATACACGTGGTGAAGTATTTTGAATTACATGTGGTGCCTTAGGAGATAGTGACCTCTTTTTAGGTGCTACTTTCCATTTAGGAGAATATACCATGTTATTTGAAACTAAATTCATATGCTCATTCATAACTGTATCATGATCATTATTAAATGGAGAAACTAATTATATAATATGATCTTGTGTAACTTGATCATGCTCATAAATAGATGGAGGAACTAATTTAGTAATATACTTTTGAATATCTAGATCATGCTCTTGAATAATTTTGTAGACTATTTCATTACCATGCTGCTCAATGTATGTGTCTTACAGCTATTATTCATGAGGAGTAAATATAATTGGTTCTAAAGAATATTCATATTGGATTCCTAGAATTTTGACCATTCAATTATCATGAGTATATTTGAGATATTTATGCATTATAGAAGATACTGCTCTATTATTTTGTATCCAAGAGCATCCTAATAGAATATTGATGACCATTGTGCTTGGTAAAAATAATGATGGATTTGGCACTATGAGAGGTATTTATTTTAAGGGTAACTTTATATGCCCAAGGTTATCTTGTGTACAACCATCAAATGATTTGAAAACTCTATAAGTATCCTATAAATCTTGTTTTGTATAACCAGAGTAGAGGAGTGATATGGTGCATACATTTTTAATTGATCCATTCTCATAACAATATGTATGTATTATTTGTCAACATATTTTAAAATAAACATTACATGTCCATATGAATCATCATTAACAATTTCACTATCATCACATGTAATCATAGGATGTGATGCTTAGTTGCTTGTAACTGTACCAATGATGTTATCAAGTGGATGTTCATATGTAGAAGGAGAATGATGAGCATTTCATGTGTAATGTACTTCTAAATTATTCTTATTATTTGTTTTTTAATTATTTGGTAAAGGATATTTTTACATTTTTAGATTTGTATTTTCATTTGATTGTGGCTTAGCCTCTTTAGTAGGTGTGTTAATATCAATCATACTCTCATCAATGAGATATTGAATCTTGTGCTTGAGATTGCTTTTTTTTTTTGTGGAATGCCCAATATATTGATGATAGTCACAATATGCATTTCCATAAAAAATTTAGATTGTCATCTATACATGACTAATTCCATTGGTGGAGTAAGAGATATAAGATTGCATTCAAGTATCTTTTGTAATAATACACGAGGATGTGATGGAAACCTTGAGAATTGCCTCCTTAGTGGAGATTATGTTTAAAACTCTTATGATGGTTGTGAGATAGTATTAAATATAATATTATCTTTATTATTTATTTAATTAGGTTTGACCTTATAATTTGGATTGATTTAAAATTTAACATTTGAAGTAAAAGGATTATTTGAAGTATACTTGAGCTTGTTCAAAGTAATTAATTTGAATTCACACTCTTTAACGATATGGCATAACCCATAAAAATATTTAAACTTATCAAACATAATTGATTATTGAAGTGGAGAGAGAAAATTTGAGTGAAAATACATTGAAACTCATTATCAACCATTTGATTTGTCAAAATTTCTAGCATATTATTTTATCTTAGAATATATTCATTGATTGTTTCATTAGACCCTTGTTTGAGTTTTACAATTTCAGCACATGATGGTGTTTCATCAATGTTGATAGAAACATGTGTTAAAAATTAAATTTATAAAGGATTGAAATCCTGTACTTATTGAGAGGAAGATCATAAAACCATCTAAGATCATATTCTTTGAGACTTCTTAGAAAGAGTTTTGTCATCAATTTTTCATTATTTGCATAGTCTAGACAAACTACATGAAATACACACAAAATTTGTTTAGGATCACCTTTGCCTTCATATAAGATAAAATTAGAAGTCCCAAATACAATTAGTAATGGAAAATATGCAATTTTGAGTGCCAAAGGGTTATGTAACAAGGAATATAAGTCCATGGAGGGGCTAACATGAGAAAGAGTTGCTCAATTTGAGATAACTTAACTTTAAGGCAATAATTTTACACTCAATAGTATTTTTTTAGAGGATATTGGAAGAGTATAAGTAGTGTGAGTCATTATAGGCATGGAAATGTGTTAGAAACCAATTAATGTTCCCAAGCCAAGGGATGATGCTATAGAAATAACTGGGAGTGTAGAAATATGAATAAAATGCAATAGTGGAAGAGTTACCTTGGGCACTGTTCTCACTCAATATTGCAACCTTGGAGAAGTAGTTCAGGTATTATCCAATTTGAGTGAAACATTAGATTACCACTAGGCCTGTAGATTACTTTCAATAGAGGTAAAATTCTAGGTTTAATGGCTAGTTCCATAGATTAGTCTTTGATAGCTTATCACCTATACTACTTGCTTGCTTAGATGAAAATAGATAAAAATACACATGAAAATGACATATTTTAACAAATTAATACCAAAAATTGATCTCCACTAGACTACCATTACACTTCACTATGAAATATTACTCACAATACTAGCTTCAACATCCTGGGTTACTCTAACATAAGTATTTTAAACATGAAGGTGATATATGCTACACTTCTCTAGGTGAATGGACAAAAGGCCTGATTATAGATACTAATGTTATTCCTCAAACTTAGAGATAGACAAGTGAAATAACTACACTTCATGTGACCTATTAGAGAGTGAACTAATTTCACACAACATGAGAGAGTAAGGTGAATATAAGGATAAATGATTATCACTTGTCATTTAGCTTTACACTACTCCACACACTTAAACAAGGAATTATGAAATTAAAACCAAATTCAAATATTTATTTAAATGTAAACATTAGTATTCAAACCAATATGGCTTCACCATACCAGACATGGATTAGATACAAATGCCAAAATGGCTTACATATATAGATTATATAAGAGGAGAGAGAAGAAGTGAAGTTCAAGAGTCACAAGACCAAGAGTCAAGATGTGAAAAATAATTAAAACATGAGATGAGGAGTTATAAAATTGGATATGAAGGTTGTATTAGACAAGTGTCCACCTAAAGTTTATCATTCTCCCTCAAGTTAGCGTAGAGATCTCAATTAGCCTTCTTAAAACTGCTTTTCTCAATAAAGAGTCACTTGACAGTCTAGAACTACATTTGGAAGTTGTTGAAACATGTTTCCTAACTTATGAAGTTGAAAATAAGATGGTGATATCCATTATACACCCCTCAATTGCTGAAATTCTCTGCACCACTTGTCATTCACTACCTTGTAACTACTCACTAGCCCTTCTAGGCTTATCTTCACACTTGTCAAATAATTGACCTGTAGTTTCTCAATAAGGTTCATTTAATATGTGTTAGACAACTCTTTAAACCCTTTTTTCCCTTTGTTCCATTAGGTAGATCTTAAGATAACCTCAAACAACACTTCTCATCTTCCAACTAGGCAGTCACCCTCATTCTCACTATCTTTTTTAGGATTGCCTACAATGACTAGTTTTCATGAATAATTAAGGTGATAAATAGGTACGAATAGTTTAAATACATATCTACACACCTCCCATAATGGTTTTAATCTATTCATTCCCTTCTACACCTGTAGAATAAATCTAATCCTACAAAAAACATTGAATTAGACCTATCTATATAAGTGATAGTATAGGTCAATTTGGTGGAAAGGATATTGAGGAAGTTCCATACATGTACAAAAAACTTTCATGCCTATTTGACCCATTTTGTATGCATTTCCATTCATATTTTATCCATTAAGTTCATATGAGGGTTTTAGGTCACTTCAATTGTTAATGATGATTAATAAAGGTTAGACGTTTAACCTTTGAAACAATTACACAAAGTTTAAGTTCATGACCCTCCTTAACTACTCCAATATTCTTGAGGCACTATGCATCTCATACATACAAATTTAAGTAAAGGAAATTTATCTCTCGAGCTCTTGACTACATTTTGGGTAGGCCTGAGAGGAAATTAGGCCAAAGTGACCAGTCCTAGATTTTTTATGATTCTTATGGACCCTAAAATTTAAAATTAAGGTTCCCACATGGTTTGGAAAGATATCATGCTGTTATGAGTAAATTTAGACACCATTAGGGTTTACACCTAATTCTAGGCCTAGTCTGCATATATTATATATCTGAGTATGTGGTCACTTTTAAGTGATCCTAATGGATGTGGGTGATTATCCAAGATTTTTTACATCCAATTAAACTATATACATCATTCTAAATTCACCCAAGGCTCTCACATTCATCCTTTTTACCATTCACATATTAGGTCTGTAGACTACATGATTGTAAAGTACCCCCTGTTTGAGACAAAATAGAGGATACTTCCTTTTTTGGTTTAGATAAAATAATACCAAGGTTATGAGGAAATTTGGTACCAATTTTAAAATCTTGGTCATAACTTTAGAGTCTTTTAACATCTCAAACTCTCAATACTAGCTTCTTGAAATAGTGACTGTGTGCAAGGTTTTTTAGTTGAGCCTAAGAACTCTGAGTTATGATTATCTATGATAAGATTTGGCTCCAGGGATAACATGAAAACATGGTGTCATCAATTTTAGAGTGGAATATATGTGTTCATCCAATTCTATACCTCTTCCTACCAAAGAATCTAGCATCCTTCATGAGTTTAAGCTAGTATACAGACTATGTACAAAATTTGGACTGACTGTAGGTTGAGGTTTTTGGAAACCTAGCTTATATCACTCCTTAATATATTTACTTATCTCTAATTACCTCATTAAATTTTATGTTATAACTATGGAAGTGATATATACATTTTCATATATATCTCACAACTGTCTACCAACTATACCTGTGTTTTCTATTGATATGAGCTAGTCTATCTCCTCAGTCAGATTGTAGGTGATTATTTGGGTAGAAGTTGAAGGTTTCCTATTGGTGATGATATACTTGAACATTTTACTCACTCCCTTATTTATCTTCAATAAACTAAATCCATCACACCTAAATGTATCCACTCTTGTATTGAAACCATGCTATCATCTCTCACTATCAACAAACTATAGGTTTGAAAGTTGATCCGGATTCATTTAGGATTAAAAGGTATTGTAGTTTACTAAATGTATGTAGTGAAAAATTGCCTAAATTATAAACTCATTTATCATTATCTTCTCTTAACCTAACAATCTCATCCCATGTTCAAATTTTATATTTTCATCTAGGATGCAAGATTGGGACTATTAGGCTTGCTTAGACTTCATAAACTTTCACTAACGGATGGAATTATATTGATCAATGTCTCCTTTCAGATAATTTAAGGTAACACTTCCCTTTTATAACTTTCTTCAATTCTGAACTTTGGAATCAAGTGTGGATGTTGGTATTGATGTCACCACTCATACATTGATCTCTTATTGATTTATGAATCTGTTTAAGGTGCCAATATAGTCTAAAATACTTCCAAACATGTCTTGAACCCTCTTTCAGGTCTAAGCATGAAATTTGTAGATGCTTGCTTTAAGGCTACCTAACTATATCAGTTCTACTAAGCCTTTCATCCCATCAATGATCCTATTGAGATCAAACTTAGATGAATAATATGATCAAACCTACTCTATGAGGTTAAAAAAATATATTGGCTTTTACCTGAAGCCATCTATAGGATAATAAGCTCTACAATCAATAAAACACTAATTCACAGTCCTCAATAGTGTTCAATCTTAACATAAAAGAGTGAACCTACCTATTCCTTCACATCTTCACATGCCAAATCAACTAAATTCAACATGAAAAGGGTTAACATGTTCTAAAATTCTACATATACCACTTGGCTCACATAGACCAAAGCAATCATATTAGAAAATTGAAGCCATTGGGGTTATGTAGGAAATTTGGAGGTGTTAATAGTCTTAGTGATTGTTCATACCATACATACCATCAATATTAAGACCATAACCATGAAATGGAAGGTCATAAAGACTAATTTCATCCACCAAGTGCATTCACTCTAACTCTATTTCTACTATCCATACTGAAGGAATATCATTGACCTCTTTTGACCTGTCCAAGAGAGCGATGAAAGAGAGACCAATTTTGAACCTGTTAAAGATTTTTGAACATGGAAAAGACATGTGGGGATTTGATATTCTTGTTTTTATGTTGGACCTATAACATATTAGTTTCAAAACTATTCCCTAGCATTCCCTAACATGCCATATGTTAACCTAAGCCTTGACATTTATCTTTTGATAAAATGTATGTACAACTTCATTAAATGACCTAAAGATGGCATAGAATGACATTTAGAAAAGGACAAATGTAACAAAGATAAAATCATACTATGTGACCTCATTAATGACCATGACATTATTCTAGGACCATGGTGACTATATTATGACCTAAAAGACTTTATGAAAACTTTGCACATGTAGGGAGGTTGACTTATTTTGACTTAAAGGTAAAATTAGTCAACATTTTGGTGATTTCTAGGGCATAACATGCCTTCTATGCTAAAAACCATTTGAATTATCATATCCTTGGGAAATGGAGTCAACTATATGATACATTTGACACTGATATGCCTTTTTATAGACTACAAATACACACTAAACATAGAAAGAAAACAAATACACAAAGGAAGACACCAAATTCAAACTTATGCTCTATAAGTACTTAGGGAAAACACACACGAAGACACAAAGAAACACACACCTAACCCATTATATACATAACTAACCTTCATATCATCAATAATAGGGCTTTAACTGGATCCCATTTATAGGGATATGTAACTCCTTCCCATCCATTCTTTTCGATTGGAAGGAATTGTTTTGCTTTCACTTGATGATAATGTATGGCCCACTCTACAAAGTATCAAACTTGGTATGTCTTCTTGGCTTTGCTATCTTAATCCCACTTTAGTACTATGTCACCCTCTTAGAAGACTCTTGGAGTTGATTTCTTATCAAAGGATCTCTTCATTAAAACCTAATGATTTTCCATGGATTTGTGATCATTATCTCTAGTCTCTTGTAACTCTGTCAATTATGTCAACCTCACCTCCATTGGAGTGTTTTCAAGTAAATCTAGCTGATGTGCCAACACTAAGGTAGGTAGTTCTTGTGATATGGATAACATAGCTTCTCTCCCATAAAAAAGAACAAAAGGAGATACATTTTGACCTTTTAGGTGTGATTCTATCAGCCCATAGGGTTGCCTTCAACTTAGTGTGCCAAGCTCTTTGATTATTCTCTAAATTCTTCTTGATAATTTTGATTAAGTTTTTATTAGTAGACTCAACCAACCCATTACCTTGAGGATAATAATTGGATGATGTACTCAAATATATACCATTACTACTTGCCTAACTAGCTATCTTAACACCCATAAAATCAAGTGCATTATCTGAAATGATAGTATAAAGGGTTTTAAACCTTATAGTAATGCTTTCATATAACTCCAAGATAACACTCTCATCGACTT
This sequence comes from Torreya grandis, assembly GCA_037957365.1. Classification (NCBI taxonomy): domain Eukaryota; kingdom Viridiplantae; phylum Streptophyta; class Pinopsida; order Cupressales; family Taxaceae; genus Torreya; species Torreya grandis. The sequence goes on from JARHVA010000011.1 coordinate 4,698,109, forward strand.
CCTTCAATGTAAATGCCTCAACCCACCTTGTAAAGTAATCAATTTTTATAAGGATCCACTTGTGGCTAATAATTGATGGACGATTTATCATTCTAATGAAGTCAAAACTCCAATGCATGAAGGGTTGATCTACTTGAATAGGTATCAAAGGGAGAGCCACAAGATTTTGTTTACCTATAAAGAAAGCACATTGTACACACCTTCTTACTCAAGCATAAGATTCTTTGAGGAGGCTAAGCTAATAGTATCCTACCCTAATAATCTTTGTAGTTATGGTTCTTGGAGAGAAATGATCTCCTGCTATTCTATCATGACATTTTTCAAACAACACTCCAAACTGGTCATTGTCAATGCATCTCAACAATACACTAGTTGTATTTTTCTAAAAAGTACACCATCTACAATATAAAAAATAATAGTTTACAATCTGAAAGAACTTCTTTTGGATCTACTCAAGCTATTAGGATACTCACCACTTTGGAGGAATATTATGATGTCTTGTGTCCCCAACATTGTATAAGTGTGGGATCGACTGATTGAGGGCAATCTTCAATACTTGTGAGAGATAAAAACTTGAAAAAAGGGAGGGGGAGTGTAATGGGTTGTGCTGACCCCAATCATCCCATTTAATGAATTGTCATTTTTTATGTTTATAAATACTCCAAAGAGGGAATCAAGCTTCACATAGTTCTCCTACCTATAATGATTGTGAAATTGTGTTTCTTGCCTATATACATGTAACTAGAAAATTGGATTCAATACGTGACAATGATAACTCTTGACTTGATTTGAGATTCTTCATACTTTATTTGAGACTACTCTTAGTGATTGATATTGAATTTTAGAAGAATAGGGAATCTTTGATCAATGTGGAGTAGTGTAAGAGATAGGTTCAATATAGAGATGAAGTCCCTTTACAATGAGGTTTTGATTTGATTATATAGTGAAACATTTTTATGATTTCCTTTATTTGACCTTAAGAAATATGTAGTAAGACCTAAATGAATATTTTGAAATAGAAACTAATTATTAAAGGGCACATGGATGAGGCTAAAATATGTGGATAGGTCCACTATAACATACTTGTCCAAAAAGGTCAGGGCACCTATCTTGAGATTATCCTCAATCTGAGTGTGATATGAGATGGTTTGATTATTGACTTGGAAATTAATTTATAATAATGACAATGAACATAGGGTTAAGCACACATAAATAACTGGATTAGAAGAATATAAAATAATAGACATGTATTTGGATATAAGTGAATTGGTTTAATATGTGTCAAGAATTAACATTGTCAAGTACATGTGACAAAAGTTAGGTGTCTACATTTGGAATGAGTAAAGCCTAAACCATTTTTTAATGATCATCATATTAATTAGAATAATGGTTTTAATTTGTATGCATTATGATAAAATATTTAACACCTTGTGGATGAAGGGGTTATTAAATTTGGGTAAGTAGACACTAGATCACCAAGATACCCTTCTCCATTTTTTCTTATTGATTCTCTAGTGGAGATTAAGCTTTCCCATGGTGTTCCTATGAAGGAGCAAATAATACTAAGAGATGATCTACTTCTAGATCACATTATAAGAAGATAGATATTTCCCAATACATTACTCCTAAGGAACCAATGGTATTTCGAGCCTTGATTAGAGGTGAACCTAAAAAAGAATTATTATCAATTATAAATAACAACATAATAAATGCATAATGATATTTCTTAAGATCTTGGGATATGATGAGATATATTTAGAACATAGATTTTGATATACCATAGGGAAAAATATTTTTCCAATTTATTTACTCCCAAGGTATTAAATACAACATTAAATGTCTATGAGGATATTGCACAAGGAAATGTTGCATTATGGCATTAATGGTTAAAATATATGGGGGAAGATTTGGACATAATTAAAAATACTATTTATTACACCTTTTAGGATGAGTTAATTACATACCAAAGCCATAAATATAACACAAAGTAAAATATAGTTACATCATCTTCAAATCAAATATTTATACCAAAGGATAAATAGGTCATTAAATAACAAGAGTTGAAACCAATAAGTCACATTGTAGAACAAAGTTAAGAATAAATTAGACACCAAAGGATCGATGATTAGTTACACATGATTAAAGTGCATTATAATTTGAAATGGGTTTCATTAATTCACTAATGATTCATTCCAATGAGCCTATAAGTTAAATTGTACATACATGTGAGGGATGAAAACATTAAATAATTTTATCGAACACATTTTCTAAGACTTAATTAAATACAAATACAATACCCAAATCACATATATATCACATGACATTAAATAAATGATAGTGAAAATAAAGTGCATAACAAGATAACATCACATATACAATAAATATTTATGAGGAAACAAAGTAAATCAATAATGGGGAAACATCCCCTTTATCATCCAAATCATTCATGTCACTAGCTCTCAAGGTAGATGCAATCATATCACCTCTAGGACTTAGAGATAAATATCTACAATGTCTTCCTTGATCCTTCAAAAATGTTAATCTAGCCAACACCTTCTCATGCAAAACTTACAAGTTTACATAATGGCCTAAAATATCTCTAATTAAATCACCACTAGTACTAGTTGGTGGAGGTATTTGAGCTCTAACTTGGGTAGCCTTCAAGTCATTTCTCTCTCTTTCATATGACTATAACATAAGTTATAACCATATTTTAAACTTGATCAAATAATGGTACATAAAAACCTACAATATCTATAACATGATTGACTAAGACTCCTTTAATGACATCATCCTCAAATGTGATGCTTCAAAGTGTGAATATACATGTCTACGATAGTCACCCAATATTCATATCCTACAATACAAACATAGTGAATACACAAGACATTAGAAACTTATGAAGAAAAATAAAACTCAAATAAAAATGTACAATTATACATATATCATTACACGTAGCTAAAATAACAATTATATTGTCATCTAGAGTCAACTATGGTATATCTTGACTTACTTATCATATCCTCTATTACCTCCTCCTTGATCTCAGGGCATGAGACTAGGATATGCCACAATAGGAAAGAGGATGGATTATCTAATATCCATATACCATTGAGTATAATATGCATTACATTCTACATCATCTACATATATAATCATAATAGGAGGATTTACATACCCCGTAGGCAAAGGAGATAATTTTTTAGCACTAAGATGAGCCCTCTGACCTAGATGATGATTAGATCTTTGAATAAGAGTACAACAATGAATTATTGGGGAAACATCTTGTTATATCCAAAATATTCATGTAACTATCTCAAATTAAAACATCTCAACTACATTGAGAAACAAGTCATGTAGCCACATACTAACACAAATATGGAATAACTCTATTGTATCCTAAACCCATACAATAAAACCTCTATATGGTATTTTAATAATAATTTTAGGAGTGATCTTATAAAAAATCTCATGATAATCCATTACAGTTAGACTCCTATGTCTCTCTACCCACCACTCAACAAAAATATGTGGATGCACCTAGTCTCCACGAGGTCCCCCAACTACCCAAACAACAGAAATATGCTCATAAACCCACACAACTAGAAAGTGCAAATATCTACATTCCACGTCTATGCTATGGTCATCAAGAGGTGCATGTCATAGGGTATATACCCAATATGAGCTAAAAATATAAGACTGACCCTTTCTAGAACCTAATTGTCACCATCTATCAAATCCAAACTACTAAAGTTCTCCATGTGGTACCCATAATAGAACTCATGAACATACATGTACCTATGCAAATAATAATAAATAAAAACAATATCAACCACAAGTATATATGATGCTAATAGTGCTTAGAGAATAAAAAACTACATAATGATTTTCCATGGATGTATTCGTCCACTTATAAAATACTAACATTAGACATCAATGTTAAGCACAAACACCTTTGTCAGATAGTCCCATAAGATCTCAGGACAAAAATGTAAGGAGTCCAATGTTACTATCTTTCAATGGACATCACTGTCAAGTGGTCATCTATTCCTAAAACTATTTATTTTTAAAAATTGAAATATTTCATTTTTTTTCAAAATAAAAAAAGGCTCAAAAACATGATTTTATCACACATACTAGGTCTTCTAGTGGTTGAGCCTATAATGCAACCTCTAGGTACTGAAAACAAGTGGGAAGTAACTCTCATCAGCTCAACATCTATTTATATGAGTTGACTTTAAACTATTACCTATACATAGTTGGTTTCCAATTAATATTTATGACACTTTTGCATGCATATATTACAAACCATAAATATAAAACACAAATTGAAAGTTACATCATAACATATGCAACATGATATTCTACACAATATTATTTAAGACATATATTATGTTGATTTCCATATTAATAAATTCATGGCTATGCTCATCTTTCAATTGCCTTCCCTAATACTAGAAAATGGGACAACATTCTCCAATAATCATGATATGGTTAATATTGTTAAGATCAATTATTAACACTTATAATTCATAATTTTTAACCATAGCTAATGTATGTAGCATATATAATATCCAATGTAATTGGCACACACATAATTCTAAACAAATTATAATTAATTCCAATTTTGATTACTACACAACTACATCAAAATGAAATATGCTAATTATTAATTTATCATATTCAATATACATGGTAACATTATAATTTATGTTAAAATAATATCACGACATTCAATATCTATGATAATAAAACATAATTACGCATATATACCTTTTGATATGATTAACTACATTGCTTCATCCCTCATATCAAAATGGGGCATATAGTGGGCTTGCTACATAGCATATAAATATTCAGAGGATACAATTATTCATAATTATATAGACATTAAATATTTATAGATTACATACATATTATAGGGGACATATGCAAGACATATGTGCTCAAATTCATAGGACATGAGTGATGTATTTCAAATTACTACATATTCAAATACATTTGGGGGTATGATGTTAGTTCATACACACACACACACACACACACACACACACACACACACACACACACACACACACACACACACACACACACACACACACACACACACACACACACACACACACACACACACACACACACATATATACACACACACTATTTCATATTATAGTTGGCATCAATTAAGTAGGGCATGATGTTGGTTCATGAACATTGAACATTTGTACCTTTGTAGTTATGTATCAATTATTTTAAATAGTGGAACAACTTTGAATATATAAGTCCATCTACAGTGGTTGATTCATGATTTTTGAGGTAATATACATTGAGGTTCAACAACACTCAATGACCATGGCATTACCCATAGTGAACCCATTATGTGGTTACAACCTTTCATATTAGGGTTAAATAACAATGCTAGATTAGTTCTTGAGTGGTGTGGTTGAGGTTTAATGACGCTCAATAGTTTAAGCACCAATCCATGAGTCCAATAGAGGAATCATATTTTTAAAACCAAAATTAGGAACACAAGTAATGTGGTTAAGTTTAAATAACACTCAATAGTCTACACATTAATTTCTTATTACCACTTCTAAGCTTATCCATTTCCTTGTCTAGGAATTAAATAAAACCACAAGCATCCTTATCCATTGGTTGGGTCAATTGATGATCCATAACATCTCCATAACAGGATCATACTCTTGGAGTGACATAGTACCACACACACATGTAGTTATTCCTTGGATAGCTTTTTATTTCTTATTTTGGCTATATATTTTCATGAATAAATATCTCTTTGATCATATGTATTTTTTTTTGAAAGTAAAAAACACATGGACACCATGGAAATCAAAGATACAAAGTTTACTAACACCAAAGCATGTTTTCATTCTCTTTATCCCTTTAATTACAATAAAATTCAGTGTTAAAGGGGGGAGTTTGTGATACCCAAAATTGGTACGAGTCTTTTTTACATCATGATTTTTATGTGATTTTTTACATATAAAATCTCAATTACAAATTATAGACTTATTGGCACACTTGGCTTATTCTTCTTATATCTTATCAAATTTACTTGACTACACAATACTTTGTTTTATCACTCTAATATTCATTTATCATGTCATGTGGATACCTGGTCCTATTCTACTTAGCTTTTACATTTGTTAAAGTTTCAAAATAATTCTAGAATTTATAGACACTAATATCTAATGTTAATGACTAAGATTGACAAAAACTTCTAAGAGTCTTTTGTTTGTTTATTTTAGGCACGTTTTCATTTATTACTATTTCTTTCACAAGTTATACCCTTTTGGGTCAACTTTTTTGCACCAATTAATTCCGTAATTAAAATATGAGAATTATATATATACAAATCCAATTGAATGTATTTAGGGTCTAGCATTCATTATTTTAAAGCTTACTTACAAAGTGCACATTACTCTATCTATTTACTAATTTCAAAATTCAAAGTACGTTAAGGCCAAAGTTATATTTTGCATGCTTGTATTAGTATTGGGCCTAAAAGAATTAACATATATATTGATATCCACATGATATTTAACACATTCACATTAGAGGGAGAACTACATACAATTTGAGTTCTCTTCAGAGTATTGGTGATATAGGCAATGCTTAGATACATGGGATATATAAGGAAAATTCAACACAAAATACTAAACCTTTTCTAGGGTATACTAATCAAGATTTCAAGAGCTAGGTTTATGGAAAATGAGGAACAACACAAGTTATTTTATGCATGTCCAAAAGGTAATTGAAGGTAGAAAAGACTTTACAAAATTAGATGCATTATCTTAAGTGAAAATAGTGAGGCACATGACTCCCAAATAGTAACGATAACCATAAGCTTAAACATCAACAAATATGACTTGCAGTTGATGTTAGTAACTTGTATTAATTTGACAGCAATTCCTTGATTTGACTACACATAAAATCATTATAAAAGTTTTTGATGAAGCATTCACAGATCGAAAATATAGAATAAAGTGTGAAATAAGCTAAGAGCCTTCAAATCCCTTATTTGTCACTTATTTTGGTATTTAGGTTGTATGTGTGTAAATTTGCATTGTATGAATTTGAATTATTTATTAGTTTCTATCTTAATTAGGTATGTTCAATCTAAAAATAGATAAAAAATGCCTACCATGAGCACACCTACTAATGGGGATAAGAAATAAGCAACACATACAATGAGATATATTATAATTCAACCCAAAAAATTATTAAAAAATAAATATGAAATACTTAAAAGTTTATTCAGCTATAATTTGATTGAGCTACCTCCTATTCTTGAGATTAATCTAAGGTACAAGTCAAAATTTTACAACGCAAAAGTCTTTTTTTCTTATCACACTATTAAGGCCATTCAATAAATCAACACATTGTTATGAAGGAAAAATTCAAAAGATCATTGATCAAGACAAGACTATGCTGGACTACAAACTTTGCTAAGAAAGGGTATTGTTAACAATTAAAACCAACCTCCTAAGGATGTTTCATAATAAAGAAATTTTAAGAACAATGAGAAATAGGAATGCAAATAAGACTTAAATTGTAACAATGATGATCTTATACATGATAAGATACACCTAGGGATCCTTAAAACCCACAACATATGGATTAATACTTCATGCAACATAATGTGGGATTCATCCCATACATCTTTTGGTATTTTCATTTTTACAACACCTTTACTTTTTTTTACAGTACATGAGATTTATTTCATATTATGCCCTTGCTTATTTTGTTTCTTGACACATGTTTATGAATCTTTGTACCTAATCATCTACTAATTGATATTTTTATTACATATTTGAGTTCCACTACATATGATATATCTTGACTATGACCCCACGCCGCCCCCCACCCCCCCCCCCCCCCCCCCCCCCCCCCCCCCCCCGCCCCGCCCGCCCCCCCCCCAAAAAAAATATATATTTGGATGTGCTATCATCTTTTTATCCCTTTCTCCATGGTGACTATATCATTTGATGATTTAGATTCCTAGTCACCTATTATCCACTATATTTGATAATTGTTATGTTGTATATGTCCATTCACAACTATGAAGTTATGCATTCAAAAAACTTATACAATAATCATGCTTGTCTACATTTAATGCTTCATTGATGTATCATTACTATAACATATTTTACATAGATTCTTGTGTGTTTTTATTATGAAATGGAAAAATAACATAAAAATTAATAAAATAAAACAATCAAAAAGTTATTTTTCTTCATTTGGGTCATATGTTAGATATCATGCTTATCTACCTATCCTAATGGTTTATTTATTCATGTTTTCCATATGTGCTTCTCATGGTATAATTTGAGTAGATGAGATGAAAGATATATAGGTTATATATGGTTAATGTACATACAAATGCTATATAGGCATCTTCATATAATGGGTATACACACTGACATATTTTTATCTTACCATTTATTATATAAAGATAATTTAAGTAGATCAGACATATCATGTTATCATTTATAATTGGTGTGTGTACATGGATATCTACACACTAGTGTTACATTAATGCTTACATATTATACGTTATTATAAATAATTATTTATTACATATTGGTACAATACCATCCATACTTGTACTACTACAACTATGATTCATTCCTACCAAGGCTTATTAGAGGTGCATCGCCTACATGAGACATATTTTGATTTACTATTGGGGACAACTACCCCCCATGTCTCCTTGAGCTCATTATATATTTTTTTCATACTCAACATCTATTGGGGCACATTATTTATCCCTCTCACTATTGGCCCTATCATCTATATCTTTCCACTTAGGGGAAACATGATAATTATCATATGACATTATTATAAATACTAAAATATATTATTAAGTACTTGATAATGACAAGCTTGACACACATTTACCACACATGACTTGAGAAAAACAAGATCCTAATCCAACTTTATCTAAAAATTACATGCTATCTTATGAGTTTACCCTTCAAATTTAATATTATACAACTACATGAACTTCATTGTCTATTTGAAACCTACTAAATATCCTACACATACATCTCTAGACCCTCAATTTAGTCCATCTATACTGATCCACATCAGCATAACTGACCTTGTGTAGAAAAATATATAATTCATGAAATGAACATATCACAATCTTGTTTTTAGCTGATACCCACTTCTAAAATATAGTCATAGTCAAGCTGTCACCTATAAAAGATAAGTACTCATTTATTTTGTGTAATTAATAAATTTAGCATATGCCACTTGTCAAATCATTACAATTAGTTTTAGTATTTTACATTTAAATGTGTTCTTGAATGTCATATATTAATATATGAATTATACACATGTTTATATATTATTAGGATTAATCTTTATTGTATTAATCCAAATTAGGGTAAAGTATATTGGTAGACTCATACACATACACACTGTGACAAACCCTAAGTTTCCTTTAAGGTTTCACTTTTCTAAGGTTTCATATTTTTTGTCTTATGGCTTATAATGAGAAAAATCAATTCCAAAATTAAAGTTATGTAATATATTAACTTTATGGACAACCTAATAGAACGTGATCTAGAGGGGCAACCACTTAGTTTATTGATAATGTTATTCATTAAATTATCAACCCAAGGTATGTATACTTTGGTAAGATGTTAGAACTATATGTGCATCACTAGTCTCTCTTAAAGTTTAGTGTCTTAATCATTTCATTATTGAAATACAATCATAGAATGGAAATGTCATGAATTGAAATCACACTTGCATGAAATGGAAATTGCATGAATGGAAAATAAGAACTATTTTGGAAGTTTCCCACACTAGATGACTTGATTGTATAAAAATGGAAGATTCTTATACAAATATGAAATCATACATGAACCATACTCAACATGAAATAAGAAATACATATATAATCAAATGTAGAAATGAAACTAATAGTAACAAATGAGAAATCAATCTACCATGTCTATGCAAGTGGGTCCTGCCTCATTTAGACTGGAGCTTGACTCCCTCATTTTCTATAGGTGAGTTACTTATTCAAACTAGATTTATTTCATAATAGTTATGCTATGGTTGAATTAAAATAATATAAAAATTAATTCTTCTAACTCTTCTAACTTTTATTTCATATTTCTATTTTCTTACCATTGATGCCTCTACTTTTTATATAGGGGAGATAATTACTTATTCAAAAATATTCCTAAAATATATTGGTTACAATTTAAGATCTATGGTTGTCCCAAAACATAAAAAGATGTTTTAATGATACAAAAAATATTTTTTTGAAAAAATAAAAGAACCAAAATGGATAAGGAATATTGAATTTTCTCATCCCTAGATTCATGGAACCACATCATCTCCTTAAATTGTAGGATGTTTTTGGCTCCAACTGTGTGCCAACTATCATAGTTAGAAATTTGTTTCACACCACAGTTATTGTGGGTGATTTTTGGGTAGTTGTTGTGGGTTTTCATAGATAATGGCTATATGTGCTTACCAATTAATAAGGGTGCTTTATTTCGTCAATGTTCAACCATATAATGGTTGTGAGTGTATCTACCAGAATGGTTGTTGTGTTATACAATAAACGGTTATAGGCCATTAGAAAATGCATAGATCCTTCCCCTCTCATGGTTATGGGTGCCTTAGACATACTTATTAGTAAATCCACATATAAACCATTAAAATATACTATTTCATTTAGAAATCACTAACTTATATAAAAAAAGTAAAAATATGCAATATGGATGGAAATATGGATAAAGGTATGGGTGATGGCTATAACAATGGTTGAAATAGAAGGGGTTTCTATGATAAAAATATGTGAGATGAGTGCCATTTACTGGCCTCATCAGTTTCACACTTCATTTATGATTTCCATACAAAAAATATTTTCACCTTTTAAAGGGTTTAAATTATTTTCCTTAGGTTTCAGATTTCTATATATAAAAAAAATCTTGACTTTTAGCCCTAGATTTTCATTAGTATTTTCCTCTTTATAGGGTTTACAAATTCAACCTTAGAGCCTCTTAGACCTTATTCTTACTCCTTTATGTTCCCTTTGATTCTAAGTTCCATCCTTCTTGCATTTGTCAGTATTCTAGAGTCTTGTGTATTTTATATGCCTAAATATCCCCAAAACTCTAACCATTCTCTTATATTAATTCTTCTTCTATTCTTCCCACCTCTCCTCAAGGTGGTGCTAGATAATTTCCCTCTATGGAGGTCTATACTACCATTGTCCCAAAAAGTAGGGGGAACCTCAAAAATAACCTAGACATGAGAAATACTAAAATCTAACATGACTATTTAAATACAAATGCAATCTCTTAAAAAAGATATTAAATATTTGACTCTCAATATTCAAACACTTGGTAACAAAACTAATTATAGAATAAATGACACATTTGTGACCCAAAATGATTTTAGATTTAGATATTTACAAAAAATAGGATAGACAGGATAAGGATTGGGGAAACATGCACAAGGAATTATTCACCCCATCACAATAGTTACTAAAAAATGACAACATGGTCTTGGGTACATAGAAAATCTAGAAACTAATAAGTCAAAGACATACTAATTTCATAAAATCAATAGAAGAATATCATATCGATTCTTATGACACACATATCTTTGACACTCTATAATATTACTCTATTAAGGATACCTCCATCATGATTCAATTATAAAATAATACATGCATCAATCATGCAATGGGAAAATATGAACTATATCTCCAAGTTATGATATAGCATAAGTTCATTAAAAGAGTAATTATTGATGCTAAATCTGCTAAGAATATTTTTAGCATATCATTATTACAAATATTAGGGATTGATATGCAAAATTTAAACATAGGGATCACATCATTACTAAATAAAATCATGGGCTATGACCACAACTTGGCATAATTTTAATGGAGGTGATATTAGGACCAAATAAGGTGTATTTCTTATTTCAAGTCAGAATTCATGATACACATTACAACCTATTTTTGTGCCAACCTTTGATATATACTATGAACATAATACCATCTACATTACATATGTGTGTTATATTTACACATGGGGGACATCTATATACATTATCAATAGACAATGATCCTTTAAAGTAATATATTTAATCACTACCTAAGCTAACACATGGAAAAAACAAAGAGTACAATCCAAGTAGAATTACAACCTACCGATAAAATCAAAGTGTTAGCTCCAATAAAGAGGAAATTTTCAAGATAACTATCACCTCCTCATATGCTACAAAAAAATATACTCAAATACAACCTTATAACACTTATTCCTCCATAAGAGCTTGATCTAAATAGGTTTACACCACATAACTATGATGGTAATGCATATTGTGATTATCATTAGATTATAGGACATTCTACAAAAAAATGCTTCAAATTGAGACACAAAATACAAGATATTATTGAAAATAGTTATATTTAGATTGTTATACCTTGAGGAGAATCTAAATAACAAAAAAATGATAATCAAAATTCAAAATATATCTTGATCACTATGAATAGTCAATATACATATGATTAACTTAAGCATGATAATAAAAAATAGTATCACATAACATGTACTCAACTTACAAATCCACACTCAAATTTAGATCATGATATATATACAATTGCATCAGAGATATATGATAGATTGTATAAATGTAATGAGACATTACTAACACCAGATACAAGACCTTTACATGAGTTATTTTAGTTGGCTATGACACATATTACTGTACATAGATTCTTCATGATTATTTGTTGGATCATCCTTGGTTATCCTTATATATTTTACATAGAGTTTGACCTTGATCATCACTCTAGACATTATATTTGTTTTCACTTGTCATTTTCTCCTTGATTGATACCTTGATCCAAGCATCCTTGACATTTATCCTACCATAATTCTAGTACACATCTTATATGGCATTCTACTTGCTCATATTGACTACTTATACATGTTATGTCCTCCATTGAACTTACACAATCACATATACTTATATGCTCATATTACATGAGCACACATTGATTCTTTCCCAATAGGTGAATAATGATACTTATCTCCACATACACTCTTAAGTTACATATTTTGATTCACATATATAGAGGTGGGCATATTTATTGCTCTTAGTCTCTCCACATAACCAAGCTATCACAACTAGTGTAACCTATGTCTTGACACATGTTATGGATTATTTAGATTCCTCTCATTATTATATTTTTAGAAACATTACCACTTAGAATCACTTTTAAAAATTCAAATATTCCAAAAATACAAAAACATACAAAATATTCAAAAATTATAAAATCATGTTAGAATTTAGTATTTACATGTATATTTATCGTAGGGTAATTTAATATTTATTAGGTGGTATTTACCATATAGTTACTACAATAAGTTAGTAGTTAATATTGGTTTTTTTTTATATGAATATAACGTTCAATAGTTAACAATATATCTCATGTTAATATAGCTAGATGATTGAGATATTATAGGGATTGATGAAATATCATTTATAGGATATACATGTACTATATAACTTTGTATTTCAAATGTAATATTAGGAGTGTGAATAATAAAATAATAGTTTGGGTTGAAGAAATAATTTTGTATTCATCTCTCTTGTGAAATTTATTTGTGTAGACTCTGACAAAATACAATATCTGGTATCAGAGTGAAAATATTTTTGTGTTTATGATGGAAGACTAGGAGAATAAAGGGCAATCCTGTATTATTTTTCCCTTGAGAACGAGAGATATTTAGGTGGATCAAGGTATGTATTTATGTGTTTTATATTTGTCACAATTAAATATACGTAATTAAAAAAATCCTTTGAATATATCCTATGAGTTTCAAATATATCTTGGACCCGAGGGCATTTTGTTGAGCAAAATACTATGTTGTTTCTAATATATCAGAATGATTTAATTTTACAAAATCTCAGTTGTGATGATATTGTGGTGATGCAAATTTGCATAAGTTCTATTTGAGAGTGTCATAGGATGGTCTCTATTTTCTAAATCTGCATTGAGCTTTGGATCAAAGGAAATTGAATCCATGTTTGTGTTGATTGTGGTTGTTACATAGTCAACTGAAGCTTCTGGATGACACCTTAAGCCTTCACAAAAATATATGAAAGTGATGTTATGCTAGAAGAATATATTGAAAAGAAGATTAAGATGTTCATACTGCCAATCACCAATTAGACTTTTATTTCTAGTACCATCCATGTTGAATGCAATGTGTCTTCACGTGGGTTTCAATTGTGATCTTTTATCAACATTGGTTATATATATATATATATATATATATATGTTTAGTATTATAATATTTGGGTCTATTGTCACTTTAAAATAAAAATCGTCAATTCCATTATAACATGGTAGTTTTTTAAATGTCATACTCAATGGCCTAGTTTATTTTTAGGTTATAGTTTATGGTTTAATATCATATTTAGGTGTCTAATATCTTAAATTAATTTTACATGCCATTAAGTATTTTTAAAAAATAAAGGTGTCAACATTATCAAAAATAAAAAGAGTCTTTATTTAATCATAGTATTTATTATATATTTAGGTGAGTCTTTTAGCATATATGGTCAAAAATAGTTATTTTTTAATGTTATAGTCATTTTTATATCAAGTTGGTTTAGTCATAAATAGTCTCAATTAAAAAAAAATTTACCTCACAGATGCATTATCACTTGTATGTGACATCTGAATTAAGGGGTATTTACACATGAACCTCAAAGCCAAATTTGCTAAGTATCAAATCAGTTGGAGGATGGAAGACACAAGAGGTAGGGGATAAATAAAATCCTATCATAAGCTGCTAGTGATAGGGATGCATTTTGAGATAGTGGCATACTCTACACCAATATGACTATGCCAAAGATGATCGCTTGTGGTAGTGGTGATTATCTATACTATGTGAGATTGAGTGACAACAATCACGTAAAGAGGCTATAAAATAGGTTACAATTTTTGGAAGATGTTCGGCTAGTGAATATGTTCAGATAAAAGTTAAAGTGAAATAAAATCTCATATATATATATGTGTTCATGTACAAAAATATCCAAAGAACAAGATTCAGACAATAGTATGAAAACCAAAAAGTATGCATTGGCATATGATTGTATTTTTTGGTTCACATGATGTCCTTTCTCCCAATGTATAAACAAGGGGGGGGGAGAATGTTAGAATTTAGTATTTATATGTATATTTATCATAGGGTAAATTATTATTTACTAGGTGGTATTTACTGTATAGTTACTATAATAAGTTAGTAGTTAATATTGGTTAGTTTGTTGTAAGAATATATTGTTAAATAGTTAACACTATATGTTATGTTAATATAACTAGATGATTGAGATATTATAGGGATTGATGAAATACCATTTATAAGATATACATAGTCCTATATAAATTTGTATTTCAAATGTAATATTGAGAGAGTAAATATTATAA
Source organism: Torreya grandis (assembly GCA_037957365.1). NCBI lineage: Eukaryota > Viridiplantae > Streptophyta > Pinopsida > Cupressales > Taxaceae > Torreya > Torreya grandis. The sequence continues at coordinate 4,713,605 of JARHVA010000011.1, forward strand.
TAATAGTTTGGGTTGAAGAAATAATTGTGTTCAACTCTCATGTATAATTTATTTGTGTAGACTCTAATATAATATAATAAATCAGGACCTAAGTGTGTCATGGATTACTAGATTACACTATTTACATATGTTATTTATCACATGTTTGGTAGATGATCTATAATTTTAACACACACATATATTTCACAATATATGAGTGATATGTAGGACAAGTGTGTTACACATAAACATACAGATGTTATAATTTCCTCTACCCATTGGCCATGTTGATACTGGGGGCATCCTATTCCATAAGTTTCGTTATTACAAGTTACATATTTATATAACCTTTTTGCAATGTTGAGATACATAGATTACTTACACATGTCTTGTTAGTTACTCATATCTTACACAATGCTACATGGATAAGTTATTATATTATGATGTTGCATTGATACATATGGATTGTGTAGACTAGTTTACTTGTTCAATGCTCCATTGATGTTGTTACTATCTTACATGATAGGTTAATTTGTGATTGTATATTGTGTATGACCCTTTGGAATTATTTGTGACATCTTTATATCCCTTGAGTGTGGCCCTTGGCCTTGTTTGATGCAACACATTTGATGTCCCTTGTTTGTGACATATTTATGTCCCTTACATTTGACCCCTATCCTTGTTTGTTGTGACATAATTATCTCCCTTGTATACAACCCTTGGCCTTATATGTGACATTAACACTTGAGCTTATTGTGCTTGTTGACATTGAGTGGTGCCATTAGACATCATGTAAATTTTTTCATAGTATTATTCAATGACCCTACTATTACATGCTTCATCAATACATATATGTAAACATGACATTTACATGCCATGCATTACATATGTTACATGCATTCCTCTATTGACACATATGTTACTATGATGACATATTATCCACATCTTCATGTGGTATTACATGCTATTGTATCTATAAATGTCATGATATAATTAAATCTTCTTTTAAGATGAGTGAGTTATAGGATACACCCATCACCTTAAAAGGGGAGAATTATAGGAGGTTTGTCACAAAAATAAGCCTCCATGAGTAGAAAAGTAAATAAGTGTTTAGATTTTAGAGATTCATAATAGTTTAGATATCAAATGGTTCAGTTATGTGACACATATTAGCACATCAATATAGATTATGGGGTAATATGCCATGCATATGGATCTAATTTAAAGAGACTTTAGAAAATATTCATACAGACTAGGGCTTGTATGCTTGGATATATGCACACTATTTATAGGAATGGGAATTACATGTTTCCACATACACATACATTTGAGATGTAGGTTTTTAAATTTAACATATAGGTGATTAAAATTCTATGTCAGTTGGTACATATTTAGGGGCCATGATACTATTTCATGCACACATACACACTTTAAAATTCATGAGGCATGATATTAGTTCATGCACATACATAATAACATAGTTTATAGTTGAATAGAAAATGGTTGTAATTACACTTCACACTTTTTAGATCTGTAGTCATGATGGGGTCATGAACATTGTTCATTATCTTTTAATCATACATTTATTTTACATTGATAAATTGATTGAAATTATACAATCAACCCTACATTAATTATGGGGGCATGAAAATTTATCATTCCATTTCAATCATGTATTTTTTTTACTGGAACAAATTTTAGAAAACTTGAGAGAAATTATATAATTGAATCTATACGATATTTGCATTGGTTGATTTAGTTTCTTTGAGTGAACCTAGCCAAATTGTTTCCTCTTTACCTACATAGTTAATTGGGTTATTACATTACATACTTCTTCTCACATTCATGAGGGTTGGACATGTTATATTCCCAACACAAGAGCCTACATAGTTACACGAATTTGTGGCACATTCACCCTAACCCTTCATGTGATTTAGTAAGGAATCACAAGTTTATCAAATTATTTAATAAGGAAGCATCATTTCCAACAAGCTGTAAGGGTAACATGATTGTCACCAAACTAGAAGTGCACTCATTTCCTTTGGTCTTAAAAATTTTAATACTTTAGATTAAAATTAAAATTATAAATCTATGTATATTGAATACACATGATCATAGGTTTTACTATTGAGTGACTTTCATAATTAGAGATTTATACCAATGAAGTATGTTGTACACACTCAAGTGCATTTTATAATTTTACTCTAGAAATTTCATTACTAGAATAAGGGGGGATTTATAGATATTAACATCTAGTATTAAGTGTTGGAAAATGAAAATATTGACACACATTCACCATGTATGAATTGAGTGCATAAACAAGTTCCTAATCAAGTATTCTCTCACACTTGCATGTTATCTTATGATTTAACCCTTATGTTATATCGTTACACACCTACATGTACCTCACTATCATTTTCAAACCCAATAATTATCCAATAGAGACATATCTAAATGCTCAATTTAGTCCACTTGTATATAGGTCAATTTGATTAGTATCGCTAGTCCATACTGACTTGATTTAGTTTAAACTGACCCTCTCCTATAAATAAATAATTTTTAAAATTAAACATTTCCTAAGGGTTAGCCTATTTAACTGTGTTAGTGGAATGAGAGATCACCCAATTAGACTCATATATAAACAAATAAAGGTATTTTTTAAAAGGGACTTATCAATTATTTAGTACACATCTATACACTATTGCACATTGAGAAAATATTCCCTATTTTTCAAAAATTAATAATATATCACTAGGAGCAATCATAATCCAATTCAAAGAATAATAAAGCCAATCAAAGTAAGCAATTTCAAGTAACAAAGATAAATAATTAGTTGTATGCATAAATGAGCATGTTGTTTGTACTTGTCCACACTTAACTATAATTACTTCTTCACTTTCTCATGCACCTCTTGCATGGTAATGGCAAACTCCTCTCCCTTAGCACTTATTTTCTCCATTTTACCTAAGTCTCTCAACTCAAAGACTCCCCTTGGGTGCATACCATACACTACTTGAAAATGAATATTTCCAATTCTCATATTTGGTGATTCATTATAAGCAAACTTTTATTGAGGAAATACTAAGTCACATTATTTAGGACTATCCTTTGTCAAATGTCTTAGAAAGTTACCTAAACTTATATTTACAACCTCAATTTGGCCATCTATTTGAGGGTGGTAAGATGAGCAAAAGTTCAAATTAGTTCCTAGATTCTTCTACAAGGCTCTCCAAAAGTGTCCTACAAACTTGGTATCTCTATCAGATATAATGCTTAATGGTATGTCATGAGTCTAATCATCTCCTTGAATAACAAATTAGCCATATGATTAGAATCATTAGTTTTCTTACAAGGTATGAAATGGGCCATATTGGAAAATATTTCCACAACAACAAAGATATTAGCATGCACTCTTTGAGTTCTTGGCAACCCCATGACAAAATCCATGCTAATGGAATCCCAAGGCCTATTTGATATTGGAAAGGGCTGGTATAGGAATCAATTAGTACTCTTCCACTTTGCATATTGACAAAATTTGCATATTTTCATAAATTTTCTCACATATTCTTACATCTTAGGCTAATATTAGTGATTATTAAGCTGAGTTAAGCAAAGTGACCAACCAAATTTCTACAATCTTTTTCCTTGATCAAGTTATCTCTCATTGAACTCCTTGGCATACATAGTTGAACTCCTTTAAACAACAAACCATATTTAATAATATACTCCATATAAGGCTCCCTATTTCTTGTAATAGGATTATTGAAAACTTCATATGCATCTTGAAAATCTAAATTAGCTTCATACAACTACTTAAGCGACTCTATTCCTCCACTCTCAAGCTGAATTTCACTAACAAGTAAAGCTATCCTACTTAGAGCATCCACTACCAGGTTTTTTTCCCCTTTATTATGCTTGATGACAAATTTTAAGTTCTACAAGTAATCCATGCACTTCATATGCCTTTGACTGAGCTTAGGTTGGCTAGTTATGAACTGAATAAAATGGTTATCTTTGAAGATAACAAATTCTTTTGGCATTAAGTAGTGTCCCCACTTCCTCAAGGCTTGAACCATAGCATAGAACTTAAGATCATAAGATGAAGACCATTTCTTGGTCTCATTTAACTTATCACTAAAGTAAGATACATTTCTACCTTATTGACTTAATATATCTCTAATAGCCACTCCATTTGAATCACACTCAAATTGAAACACCTTTTTAAAATCAAGAAGTGACAACACTGGCTATTCTATTATTCTTTTCTTCGAAAACTAAAAATTTCTCTTAGCTATATCAGTCCATACAAAATTATTTTTATCCCCTCTAATATTATAAAAAATGGGTGCACAAATCCCACTAAAATTTTTGATAAATTTCCCATATAATTTAGATAAGTCATGAAAGCTTCTTACCTCATAGGCTATCCTTGGAGTTGGCCACTCAATGATGGCTTCCAACTTGTCTTTATCCATACTAAACTCACCTTTTGAGATCATAAAACCAAGGTGAACAAGATTTTTCTTCATGAATAAACATTTCTAGAGGTTAATCAACAATATTTATTCATGTAACCTTTGCATAACCATTCTCAAATACTGAATATGCTCCTTTTTGCTAGGGTTGTAAATCAAAATGTCATCTAGATATATAATCACATACTTATCAATGAAGTTGTAGTTGAAATTTTGAGCTAAATGGATTTGATTGTGTAATTATATCAAAATACCCAAAATGTCAAACTACTAATAGGAGAGATTATGGAAGCAAATTAGAAAAGATGAAGATGATCCTACCAATTCCTTGCTTTAGCTGGCCTCCCTCCAAGATTTTCAAGCAAATTATTCATTATAGATTGTCATGGACTTATAATTTTTACATAGTGATGGATTGATTCAATGACTATGATTATGGATTCGTGGATTAAGTAGAGATTATATGGATTCAATGGTTTCTAGTTACTTGTGATTGCTAGTTAGTTTCCATGGAGGAGTGGCTTGTATAAATAAGCCAAGGAGGGAAGTCCTATAGATCATATTCAAAGTTGATCCATGAGGATAAATGTTGGAATAATTTCTAAAGAATTAAAAATTCCTTTGAAGTCTCTAGAATAGAGGCTTCTAGAGAGAAGGGGCTAAGTTAGAGAGAATTATAGAATTGGAGGATTCTAAAATCCTCTTAGGGACTAATTAGGATTAATGAGGGATTATGATAGGGATTAGGTAGATGATTAGGGACCAAGGATGTAGGAGACCCTAGGAATATGCTAGTGTAAGTGGGTAGGTGGGCCATGGGAATTTAAAATTCCCAAATAATGGATAAGTGGGATTAGGAAAATATTAAGAGATATTTAGAGGAATTAATAGATTGGTGGGGATGATATAATATTAGTGAATGGGGAAATAATGAATGGTGATATTAAATAAATTATTAGAAGGGGAGATATAAGGATGAAATTAGAGGGGATAAATGATATAAGTGGAATTAGTGTCGACAAATAATAATATTAGTGATGATAAAGGAAGCAAGTAAATTTAGGTATATACATTTCCCCCCTCTTTAAAAGGGAATTATGAGTGGATGAAGTGGAGTGAGTAATGGTATTTCAAAGAAAAAACCATTTCAAGAATGAATGCTAGTAGATTATGTTAGGGGATATGATGCCCCCTTGAGAGGACATGTGGGGAAGAATGAGATAGATGGTCACTCAAAATAAGAAATAATGGGTGGGATTTGATGAATAGACAAGGGGATGGAATGCGAGATGTTGAGATAAATGATTAAGAAGATGAAATCAACTTGAGTAGTGAGATATAAATGGAATATAGCCCTAACAAAGACATATGCACAAGGAGTGGAACCAATAGTTTCATGGTTGGTGACATATCCCAAGGGGGCATCAACCATAACATTATGATGATATGATAAAAGGACACAATATTTTGATATATCCCAAGTAATGATGCATGCAAGGGAGATATATAGGCTAGGATAAGACTTGATTTGATAAGATTAATGATAAGTGTAACTCAAGGCTGAAGTCGAGAGACATGAGAAGGAGATGGGAAAGAAGAAATAATATGATCAAATGACTAAAAGATAAAGGGAAATGATTAGTTAGTGTGATGCATCAAATCAATGAGACAATGTGATTAATAGTGATTATATTCCTAGCAAGGATAATTACAAGGGAGTGAGAGCTGATAATAAAGTTATAGTCTTGGTCATACCCCAATTGAGGGAGGAAACCATAAATTAAAAATGATGAATTTACCAATCAATGATAATGGATTATTTGTGGGAGAAAATATGGTTTTTGTAATTTATCAAACCCAATCAATAGGTGCAGGTGATTAACAAAAAAATTAAAGAAATGATTATGGTCTACTAATTGATTAGTAGACTAATTGATTAATGATTAATATTATAGCTCAATTATTTGATTGATACGAAATTGGAGGATGATTATGGATAAGAGAGATGAAATTATGGATGATGAGGAAAGGGGTGAGATTGGTCGATCTATCCTTAGATACTAAAAAATGGCCCAGTGTTACCTACATAGTCTAAAAATACCTCAAGTTAATGTAGTTCTAACTCATGGATAAATGCCAATTGATGGAGTAGAAGAAGAAGAAGATGATGATTAGTGATTACAAGATAAAATATTAGATGTTAGTTGGATGAGTCAATATTATTATATCAGTGATGATAAATAAGGATGATTAGATGATTGGATAAATGATGAGGGTGTAGATGATAAAGACATCACAAATGTCATAAGGCTATTCATAGTCTAAGTAATCCTATAAGTATAGTAATTGGAAGTATGCCCCATGATATAAGTGTGAACAAGAGGACATGGTGCCAAAGTGAAAATAAAAGGGGCAAATAGAAAACTTTGAATCATTGAGGGTACCTAAAAGCATCATTTTAGCTTTGGGTGTCATCATAGCATCCTCATTCATTACCTAATAGACCAAAAGAGACATTATTCAAGACTAAAAAGAAACATATACAAATAAATGATCAATAAGATAATCATTTATATACATGAAAAAAGACACAAATAATTTAGAGCATCTACGTAACACAAACAAATATATATATGCAGTGTCATCATGTCTTGTATAATGATGTGATGAGTGATTGGGTGATGGGTTGGACTAGGATGATCATGATGTGATTATGGAATTAGCATAGATTAATGATTTGTATGAGGATAAGGATTTGGATAAGGATATGGATTTAGATTAGACTATGGAATTATATTAGGATAAGGATTAGGATAGGGAATGTGATTAAGATAAGGCTACTAAAGACATGATGACTAGGATGTTAAGACAAGGTAGGATGATAAGATGGATAAGACTTAAGGTAAGATGACTAGGATAATTAGGACATAGGGAAATATGACAAACAAGATAACTTCATTATTTTTGGATTTTAAATTTTTTTGGATTTTTGGCATATTTCAAATATTAGGGTTTTTTAGGATATGTATGTACACTATAAAAATGGGGTTATTAGCAAAGGAAATACCAAGCCTACCAACTGAGATAAATATGGATAGAATAATGGATGAGGTGTCAAAAGGATGAGGTTGATGTGAAAAAGTAGATGAGGACAAATGAAAAATAGACTAGGGATCATCAAAGACCACATTATGAAGAAACCAGATGATTCAATGACTATGATTATGGATTCATGGATTAAGTGGAGATTATATGGATTAAATGGTTTCTAGTTACTTATGATTGCTAGTTAGTTTATATGGAGGAGTGGATTGTATAAATAAGCCAAGGAAGGAAGATCTATGGCTCATATTCAAATTTGAGCCATGAGGATCAAGGGTGGAGGAATTTCCAAGGAATTAAAAATTCTTTAAATGCCTCTAGAATAGAGGCTTCTAGAGAAAAGGGGATAAGTTAGAAAGGATTCTAAAATTGGAGGAGTCTATAATCCTCTCAGGGACTAATTAGGGTTAGTAAAAGATTAGGATAGGGATTAGGTAGATGATTAGGGACTAGGGGTGTAGGAGAGCCTAAGAATAGGCTAGTGTAGTTGGGTAAGTGGGTCATGGGAATTTAAAATTCCAAAAAAATGGATAAGTGGGATTAGGAAAAGAGTAAGGGATGTTTAGAGGAATTAATGGATTGGTGGGGATGATATAAGGTTATTGAATGAGGAAATAATGAAGGGGGAAATTAGATAAATGATCAGAAGGGGTGATATTTGAATGAAATTAGAGGGGATAAATGAGATAAACAAAATTAGTGTCGACTAATAGTAATATTAGTGATAATGAAATAAGAGAGAAAATTTATTTTTATACATTTTCCCCATATTTGAAAGGGAATTATTAGTGGATGAAGTGGAGTGAGTAATGGTCTTTCAAATAAAAACCATTTCATGAATGAATGTTAGTAGATGATGTTAGGGGATATGATGCCCCCTCAAGAGGACATGCAGGGAAGAATGAGATAGATGACCACTTGAAATAAAAAATGATGGGTGGGATGTGATGAATAGACAAGGGGATGGGATGTGAGATGTTGAGATATATGATGAATAAGATGAATTTGACTTGATCAATGAGCTATAAATAGATTATGTCCTTGGCAAAGACATATACATAGGGAGTGGAACCAATAGTGTCATGGTTGGTGACACATCTTAAGGGGGAATATATCGTAACATGATGATGATAGGATAAAAATATGAAAGATTTAAATATATCCCAATCAAGGATGCATATAAGGGAGAGTTGTAGGCTAGGATAAGACTTGATTTGATAAGATTAATGATAAGTGTAACTCAAGGCTGAAATTGAGAGACATGATGAAGGAAATGGGAGAGAATACATGATATGATCAAGTGAATGAAATATGAAGGGAAATAGTTAGTTTGTGTGATGCATCAAATAAATGAGACATAATCTAATTAATAGTGATTATGCCCCTAATAATGACACATACAAGGGAGTGAGAGATGATAATAAAGTTATGGTCCTAGTCATGCTCCAATCGAGGGAGGAAACCATAAACTAGAAATGATGAATTGACCAATCAATTATAATGGATGATTGATGGGAGAAGAAATGGATGTTTTAATTAGTTTGGCCCAATTGATAGGTGTGAGTGATTGAATAAAATATTAAGGAGATGATTGTGGTCTTGTGATTGATTAGTAGACTAATTAATATTATAGCTCAATGATTTTATTGATGCAAGATTGGAAGATGATGAGGGATAAGAGAGATGCAATGATGGATGATGAGGAAAGAGGTGAGAGTGGTTGAGATATCCTTGGGTATTGAAAAGTGGCCAAGTGTTTCCTACATAGTCTGAAAAGATCTCATGCTGGTGTAATTTTATCTTAGGGATAAATGCCAATTGATAGAATAAAAGATGATGATGATGATGATTAGTGATTAGAGGATAAAATATTGGATGTTAGTCAAATGAGTCAAGAGGATTAGATCAGTGATGAGAAATAAGGATGATTAGATAAATGATGAGGGTGTAGATGATCAAGACATCACAACTATCATAAGTCTCATCACAGACTAAGAAATCTAATAAGTATAACACTTAGTAGTATGCCCCATGATATAAGTATGAATAAGAGGACATGGTGCCAAAGTGTAAATAAAAGGGGAAAATAACAAACTCTGCATCATTGAGGGCACTTAAAAGCATCATTGTAGCTTTGGGTGTCATCATAGCATCCTCGTTCATCGCCCAATAGACCAAAAGAGACATGATACAAGACTAAAAAGAAACATATATAAACAAATGATCAACAAGACAATCATTTATATACATGAAAAAAGACATAAAAATAAGTCATAGCATCCAAGTAACACATATAAATATATACATGCAGTGTCATCGTGTTTTGTCTAATGATGTGATGAGTGATTAGGTGATGGGCTGGACTAGGATGATCATGATGTGAGTATAGGCTTAGTATAGAATAATGATTTGGATGAGGATAAGTATTTGGATATAGACATGGATTTTTTATTAAACTAGGGACTTATATTAGAATAAGTATTAGGCAAGGAAGTGGGATTAGGATAAGGATAAGGCTATTGAGACATGATGACTAGAATGTTGGGAAAATGCAAGATGATAAGATGAATAAGACTTTAGCTAGGATGGCTGGGATATTTAGGACATATATTGGGACAAGTCAATATGATAGGATAAATAAGAATTTAGATAAGATGACTGGGATATTTAAGACATAGGGAAAGATGACATAAAAATAAGATAACTTAGATGTTTTTGGATTTTGTAGATTTTATATTTATTTTGGATTTTTGACATATTTCAATTTTTAGGGATTTTTGGGATATGTATGTACACTATAAAAATGTATTTATTAGAAAAAGGAATACCAAGCATATCAACTAGGATAAATATGGATGGAATAATGGATGAGATGTCAAAATGATGAGGGTAATGTGAAAAAGTAGATGAGGACCAAGGAATAATAAACTAGGATTCACCAATGACCACATCATGTAGGAACCATATGATTAGTTTCTTGAATGTCCGTTAGAGGACATGCCAAGATAATTCCATAACATTTCTCAATACATCTTCCACTCCCTTACAAAGGCCAAGACTAGAAGAAATAATGGATATAATAGGATCTAGGATATGATGGTAGATGATAGGTAAGAACAATGGATAGAAGGATAAGATAGACATGGATGACATAGAGGGGAATGACAAAGGATGGATTGTTCCCCCAAGTGTTGTGGTAAAATGTGGATAATAGGTTATTTACCATGATGCTGAAAATTATTTTTCATCATCGTATTTACCCAAGGTGCTAGAAGACTAGTTTTCACCATTGGATGAATTATTTTTTATTTTATTTTATTTTTGACCCCTATTTTTTTTAACTTTTTAGATTTTTGGGCATCTCAATTTATTTTATATGGGTATGAGATGAAAGATGCAAACATTTTCATGATATTTATCCAACACCTATTCTATATATGTGTGATTATAGAATCATGTTTGTATTGTTGGACGTATTGGGGTCCATGTGACCTTCATTGATTCTTGATTGTGACCCTTCCAGATATCTAGGTCATGTGTCTTCATCACCTTATAAGAGATAATGTTGCCTAGGTGGGTGATGTGAGGCATGGATTAGATTATATCTTGATGTTTATTGGGGAATAAGGGACTAGAATGGATGGTAGGACTTGATGGGACTATGGAAGCATGATAGGAAGATGTGATGGGTGTTGGATGAGTAGGACTAGTAGTCACACACATCAAGAATATGAAAAGTGCATGGTGAGTTCTAGATTCCACATTTTTGGATTTTGGTGCTTTGCTAGCCTTGGAACCTATGAAGCAATTTGCACAAGTGAAAATTACATCTATAGTTTTGGAGTCTAAAAGGTAAAGGGAAAGATGGGTTTTTGGAGGATTTAGGGGTTTTCTTGAAAAAACAAAGGGAGGCTCCCTTAAGGTGTTAGATGTAATGATATTTTTGGGATTAAAATGTCAAAAAAAATTATTGGTGCCATATGACAAAATATTTTAAGATATCCAAGACACTTTGACTTTTCATCTTTGATCTAGTTATTTGAAGGATGACCAACCATATTGGGCTTCATTAAGGCAAGATAATTTTGATTAGGCTAATGATTTGAATCTTCTTATTTTGATTTATGGGATCAAATTTGATTTGATCATTATGGATGACTTTTTGAATATGTTCTTAGACATTTGTATTTATGGCACTTATTATGTTGCTCAAGGGAGGATCCCATGATGTGTGTTCCTATTAATCCCTATGGAGGGTGATGATTAAATGATCATTCATAGGAAGAAAAGGATCTATGATGGACAAAGGTGGTGGAGTTAATGTGATGATGTCAATGAGTGGAAATGGGGTAGCATGGTCTTCATAGGGTTCTTAAGAGACCCAATTTTGATATTAAATAAAATTTCCTCAAGATCAGTAAAAGGATCAATAGGACTAGTTGTAATATATGCATCCAAAGTAGGATTTGATTCACTCTGGCTATCTTTAATAGATAAATCTTTTAAAAAATATATTATCACTTCATCATCCTGATTGGGATCAAAAGATATGCCTGGTGATTGATTATTATTATCCAAATTTGATGTATCTTCAAAATATTAGGCATAGTCATCTTTTGTTGTAACATCTATGAGGGATGATGCTTCCAACAAGGAATATGATTAAAAAATTGGTGTTGAACATGACCCATATGTAAATAACACTTGTATTGAATATGATGTATGGGATTTAATGTTGTTAGTATAAGATTCATTATCTATAAATGACCTCTCATCATGAGATCTATGAAATGATGGATCAAGGGTAGATGTTAGAAGAATAATGGATTTACCAAAGATAGGTCCATGTAAGAAATCATAAGGATGAGTTTCATGGGGAATATACTCATCTTTTATGGAGGATTTGTTAAATATGGGGGGATTATGGAAGATGGATTTGGTGTCTTGACCTTTTCTTGGAAAGGGAAGAGCTTGATCATGATCAGGAATGGAATCCTAGCATTCCCCTTCATGTTCACCTAGGGATGTAGACTCATTTGATTCATTCTTGATTTCAATGTCACCATGATCAATGAGGTCTTGGATGTAGTTTTGTAAATTATGACATAGATTAATGGTATGCCCCAAGTTTGGTGATATACACAGTATTGGTTAGCTTTATACCAAGAGGGATTAGGCTTGTTAGGAGTAAGATGTCGTATGGGTGGATAGACAATCATGTCAGTGATAAAAATTTGGTAGAAGAGGGATTCTAGGGATATAGGAAGATAATTATAGGTGATATGTTTACTTCATGAAATGGATGTGGAAGCATTGGATTTGATCAAATGGTTATTGACATGACTAGGTGGGTGGACTCATAGTAGACAAGGTGATTATGATATGATTCCCTTTACTAGTGGAAAAAGTTGTAGACAATTGGATATGACAAGTGGAGGGAAGATTGGAATGGGACTCATGTTGATGTGTGCATATTGGAGGTAATGTTTCATGGATGGGGTTAACATCTGTATGATGTTGGGTTCTCATATCGATGAGGCAAGAAAGGAGAATATCCCTGTTGGCCATGAGACATTATTCAATCAACGTATTGACCAAATTTGTTTTGGATGCCATGGATAAGGATGGGAGAAAGTATATATGATGTGGTTTTATATCCCTAATCGACATGTACGAGGGATTGAATGGAAAGATTAAGGGATTAAGTTGGGATGTGTGGAACAAATTTGGACAAAGGCTTGATTTAGTGCAATTTCAAGTTTGACTAGATGTTTGATATGATGTGATGTTTAATGGGATAAGAAAATATTAATTTATACCAATTATGTCATGAGATAAACTTTGATTATGTGGATTGGATTTTAGATGGGTGAACTTTGAAAAGATATAATATTCTACTAGGGGATAGATTGGCCCAAGAGACTGATGTTGATTGAGGATTGATTGGATTAAGGATAGCTTAAGACTAAGTTGATCAACTTATATAGGATGAGATGATTTTATGATATTGAATCAAACTTGATTAGACACAAGAAAGATAATTATGATTACCCTAGTATGGAAATAATGTTTTCTAATGTGGATGAGGATTAATGGATGACTATACACTTGACGAGGGGATTAGTAAAGACATGGGAATGAATTGGGTTGGACTATGATTAGGACTAAGTTGATAAGGTGACTAAACAAGACAATATCAAGACAAATGATTGGTTATGGATAAATTGAACTTAGGACAAGATGTGGATGACAAGATGTGATTAGGATATGCATGTGATGGGGCTATGACCAATGATTGGTGGATATGACTAGTCTAGGATGAGATTAAGATAAGAGAGTGATGGGAGATAGGATGAGTCAAGTAAAAGGATATACGAAGACAATATGTACAATAAGATGATGATAAGGATGTATAGAATGATATAATGATGAGGAAAGGATATATAAATGACAATATGTGAAGACCTAGATAGGTGTATATAGGTTTTGGTAAAAAGCTAACTTGGTTCACAAACAACATGGGTTTAGTATGACCCTTACCAAATCAAGAAAATCAAAAACCTAGGATTAGTAAACTGATTTGGGTATGTAAACCAATGATTAAATTATATAACAATGGTATGGGTGAGGATATAAGTTTGTGACCTTTTACAGAATCTACCAAGCCCTCTTAACCCCATCTACACATGATGGTCACTTTGGAACTGATCCTAACTCTGGTAGTAAGTCACTTGTTATGGCTACAAGGTCTTAAGCTAGTTTAAATGGACTCTTTAGGGGAATCCCAAAATATGCTAGGTACAATGGGGCCCAAGTCCATGTAGGGAGATATCTAGTGTCTAGTTTAGATAATGAACTATTCCCCTTCATGAATGAATTATATGGGGTCAACCACTTAGCTTAATGACAACTATCCTTGATATTTATACTCCACCAAAAAATAGAGTGTGAATTAGTGCATGGTGGTGAAATCCATGGTCATTATCCCCCTAAGACTATGATAAGTGTGTGGGTGTCAATTCCACATCATGTTACCCCTAGAAAATAAAAATATGAGGGTTTATTAGTGGTTTTTAATCCTCCAAAAATCACCACAAGGATGTAAGGAGGAGAGCATACACCATTGTAGCCTTTAGGTGATAAATAGGCAATCCAAAAAGAGATTAATTAACTGATTGATTATATGTGAGACATATACAAGAATATAAAGAAATTTAGATAAAAATATTTAGTGATTAAAATTATTTTAGATAAAAATGATTTTTAAGATGCCAAAATATCTTTGATAGGTGGCCTGTAAAAAGATAATTAGTAGTTTGATTAACACTCTTGAGGGGTAACCTGCAAGACAAGATGTATGACCTATAAAAAAAGATGTTAGCAAGTCAAAATAGGCACTAGATTCACCCTTGCAAGAATTAAAATGTTAGTCTAATAAGCCTTAATGAAAAACACTAAAAAAAATCATGATTTGGCTCTATAACTTCTTTTGGTGAGGGGACCACGATGCGGGGGTCTGAGGGTAGTGGACCCTAGTAGGGTCAAGGGGTAGCTCCCCTTATGGGGTTAAGGGGAAGATCTCCTTATGGGGTCAAGGGGCAAAGTGAGAGGCTTGAAATGACTCAAAATTCACTGAAAATGACTCTAAAAAATGGACTCAAAAGGGACAAAATTGAATGCAAAAACCAATGCAAAAATGCAACTATAGAAGGTAATATCATAGATACACAGTCAGACCAATGCAATATCACAACCAGAGACTAAAATATCATGAATTTTATGAAATATCATGACTATAAATTTATGATTTTGTAGAAAGGTGATAACCGCTAGCGATTACCATGTAGTTTTTTGCAAAACCACAAGTGGCTAGGTAATATCATGATTTTTATAGAAAAATTATGATTTTACAATTAGTGATTTTGTAGGGTGAAGAAAAATGTTTAATATTTTGTCAGTTATAATTAATCATAATATCATAAGGGTGATAAAATATGGACAGGGACTAAGAATATTTATAGACAATCCAAAAAGTATTTAAAATGCCTCAAGACTAAGGTAGACCTTATGTCAAAATTTTGATCAGAATAATATCATTACTATGGACTTACAATTTTGCAATAGGTAGTTGATATGGTGTTGTTTATGTGTTTTAGGTTGAGCCTCCCCTACTTCCTACATAGACACAGATAGATCAAAACATTAGATAGACAGCCAAATTTATAGATAAGTAGGAGGTATTTTTTCATAGCGAGTCAAATTATGATATTGCTATCAAGATTCAACTACGTAGTTTTTTGAGTCAAACTCATTGGCTCATGTTTCATGAGTAGTAGTTTTTAGACAAAAATGAAAAATCACTACGTTAAAGGAAATATCACTATTTTTAATACAATATCATGATTTATGAATTAGTGTTATGGCTAAATGGTAAAAATATGCCAAAAAGACAAACCATTAGTGGTTAAGTTAATAGTTAACATAATATCACTTAAATATAGACAAAACTATGAATTTAATCCCAATATCATGATTTATGAACTAACAATTTTGTGGAAGAGTGATAACCTATAAAAAATGAGTTAGCTATTAGTAGTTATAGCTTAGTGGTCAACACAAAACCAAAATTACTGAGGATAATACTATGACTGAAAATTATCAATTTTGCAAAGCAAAATCATAATTCACGTGGGCATGATAATTTGGCAAAATTTAGTGCTTGTTATTTAATCAGTTAGCCCTGTAAGCTACCAAAACACATCTAAGATGCAAATAGGTTAAATTAGGAGGGGAGTTCCCACTATGGTCTCCAAAATTTAGATGAAAATTTGAGCTAAATGTATTTGATTGTGTAATTATATCAAAATACCCAAAATGTCAAACTACTTATAGGAGAGATTATGGAAGCAAATTAGAAAAGATGAAGATGATTTTACCAATTCCTTGCTTTAGCTGGCCTCCCTCCAAGATCTTCAAGTATATTTTTGATTATATATTACCATGGACTTGGAATTTTGACATAGTGATGGCTTTATTCAATGACTATGATTATGGATTCATGGATTAAGTGGAGATTATATGGCTTCAATGGTTTCTAGTTACTTGTGATTGCTAGTTAGTTTCCATGGAGGAGTGGATTATATAAATAATCCAAGGAGGGAATATCTATGGGTCATATTCAAAGTTGATTCATGAGGATCAAGGGTGGATGAATTTCCAAGGAATTAAAAATTCCTTGGAAGCTTCTAGAATAGAGGATTCGAGAGAGAAGGGGCAAAGTTAGTGAGGATTCTATAATCCTTTTAGGGATTATTTAGGGTTAGTGAGGGATTATGATAAATATTAGGTAGATGATTAGGGACTAGGGGTGTATGAGAGCCTAGGAATAGGCTAGAATAGGTAGGTAGGTGGGCCATAGAAATTTAAAATTCCTAAATAATGGATATGTGGGATTAAGAAAAGATTAAGAGATGTTTAGAGGAATTAATAGATTGGTGGGGATGATATAAGGTTAGTGATTGAGGAAATAATTAAGGGGTATATTAAATAAATTATTATAAGGGGTAATATTATGATGGAATTAGAGGGGATAAATGAGATAAACAAAAATAGTGTCGACTAATAGTAATATTAGTGATGACAAAAGAAGTAAGTGAATTTAGGTGTATACATAAGGGATTCAAGAATTCATTCATGAGTCTCATGAATGTTCTTGGGTCATTATTTAAACCAAATAGCATGAAAAACCCTCATTTGTCTTAAAGGTAATCGTCTATTCATCTCTTTCTCTTATTCTTATTTGGTGATAACCAATCTTAAGGTCTATATTGGAAAAGTAGTTAGAACCACTCAAATAATCCATCAAGTCCTTAATTCTTATAATGGTAAATCTATGCCTTATGGTTATCTTATTTATTTCTCTTGATGTGTACACGTCCTCTAATCTCCTTTTTTGGGAACTAGTACAACTGGTACTGTACATGGGTTGAGGATTTCCTTGATCAATCCCTTGTCCAAGATATCTTTCACTTAATTATTATTTTGTAAATTTTGTTGTGGAGTCATATTATATGCAACCTTATTAGGAAAACTATAAAATGGTACAAAATCAATGTGATAACTAATGCTTCTAATAGGTGGGATCTCATTGGGTAGTTCATCCACCACTATATCACCATACTCCTTCAACATATCTTGAACCTCTTAAGGTTATTAATTCAACTTAGTGGTTGTTACAATAGTCCTTGGTTTAATCACAACTCCAAATCCCAATTCTTCTTCTTTCATAGTGTACAAGAACTCTTTTTCACTTACCATCATGATACTTGCATTGGTACTTTGTCCATGGTCTTCTTCTTTGAGAGGCAACAATGTATGGATTATTCCATCCTTCTCTAAGGTATATACATTTTTTATACCATCATGTGTACTTTTTCTATCATATTAACAAGACCTCCTTAGAATCACATGGCACATATCCATTGACATTAGGTCACATAATACCTTATCCTTGTATCCTATAATCTGAAAGTCTACCCAACATTACTCATTTACAATAAATTGTTGCCCCTTTTGCAACCATGAGACCTTATAGGGATTTGGGTGTGGTATCCTCTTCAAGACAAGTTTCTCTACCATCTCTATTACCACTAAATTATCTATGCTACTAGAATCAATGCCTAATTTACAACACTTACTTTGAAATTTACATGATGTCTTGAATAGAGTATTCCTTTGGGTAGGCTCCTTCTCCTTAGGTTGTTTGATTAACACTCTTCTCATTAATAGAGATTCACCCACTTCTAGTTCCTCAACATGAGATGGAGAATCCACACTCTCTTCCTCTTCTTGAACTATTTGGTTTCTATTTTTAGTT
The DNA here is from genome assembly GCA_037957365.1 of Torreya grandis. Taxonomy (NCBI): domain Eukaryota; kingdom Viridiplantae; phylum Streptophyta; class Pinopsida; order Cupressales; family Taxaceae; genus Torreya; species Torreya grandis. The sequence goes on from JARHVA010000011.1 coordinate 4,732,037, forward strand.
CTTGATCCACTACCTTGAGCATTATTTGGACATTCCCAAAACTTATGACCAACAAACTTATTTTATTTAAAACACTTGCCAATGAATCCACTTAAGCTTATACCTCATTGTGTGTATCCTCCTCTGAATTATGGTCTCCTTCTTCTGAATCCACCTCTTGAATTGGATGCATTTTCTTGAGATGTACTAGGTTCTAAATTAGTTCTTTGTGATGTGCTTCTTCCTCTTTTTTGACCTCTACCTCTATAATTTCTATCTCTACCCATATTTTTTTGTGTTTGTCTTTCATTCATCTTGTCTTCAACTTTCAAAGCATATTGGTAAAACTCTTTAAGTGTTCTTGGACTTACCAAATCGAGTTAATATTGAAAGTTGTATATTAGCCCATTAAGTTACCTAGATATATTATCCATATCTTCTTCCATATGACCTAATCTGATGGTCAACTTATAAAGTTCATCGGTACATTCTTTAACACCCATCTCCTTTTTATCCAAGTTCTACAACTTGTTGAACAAGTTAGTGTGATAATCACTAGGCAAGAATTTTGTCTTGAATTTAGCTACCATCTTATCCCAAGATTTGATCTTGGACTTACCTTTATTTTTAATTTCATCTTTCACATAGTCCCACTAAAGGGCTATATGTCCTTTTATCTTGGTACAAGTAAACTTCACCTTGTTCTCATTTGGCATACTCTCACAGTAAAAATACTTGTCCAATTCTATAATCTAATCAATAAGATATTCTACATAAAGGCTACCTACATATGTAAATTTTTTTATTTTGGGTTTAAACTCATGTCCCATGAACATCTTCAGTAGCCTATCTATTCCTTCTTCATATCACTTTACTTCTTCTACTTCCTCTTCTAGTGCCTGTGGTTCTTCTTCCTTGTCACTAACATCCCTTATTACAATTCTTATTCTTTGATTTTACTCTATTATTATCAATATTGTATCAAAAATAACTCCTAGGTTTCTTAAATCATCTAGGATTACATCTCCCATTTGGATACTTGCTCTTCCACCTCCTCTTAGATTCCTCCTAGGTGGTATTATGGCTTCTTCACTACAACTAACCAACAAAAAAATAATTCAATCTTATACTCAAAGAGTTTGAACGTTATTTAAACCTTTTTCAAGTACCCAACTTGCTTTGATACTAATTTTGTGTAGAGGGAGAGAGACAATCAATCACTTGGCAGTTTTTTCAACTATGATTATCTCTTGTCGCCCTTCTAAAGGACATATACAGATGGTTTGAGAGTTATAAATAGTTTAAAGTCATATTAGGAATATTTTTAGATACCCATTACCTTTTTACAACTCCAAACAAAGTTTATTAAATATAATCTCAAGGGAAATATACAAACTCACAACTATTTATTCATAATTAGGTCTCTTCTTGTAGCCCTCCTAAGAAACTTTTCCAAGTGGTGTGACAAGTACACAAAGGATGAAAAAAAAATAGATACCCATTAAGGTCATGCAACTCCCTAACAAATTTAATGAGCCAACTCATAAGGTAAATGCATTAACTCAACTTGACCTTTCTCCAATTAGGCCTCAATTAGGTCTCATGGGATGCAAAATTGAGTTGTGGCTCCAAAAATATTCACATGTGCCAAAAATATAATAAATTATTTGAATCACTTTAAGGACATTAATATTAATTTCCAAGTTAAATGTGAAGGTCTGAAACAATGTATAACTACCTTGAAACCAAGAAATGGTTAACAACTCTAGACTAGGTTTCTACACAAGCCAAAAGGTGACTGTTTGATGTTTTCAAGAACAAAAATGTGTTTCAATAACTAAAAAACATTTAAAATGGTATATTATATCCTAATACACATTTTTTAAGTGTAATAACAAACAACTCACTCATAAATAGATTCATAACCCTCAATTTCCAATATGACTGTCTACAATGCAAATAGGGTACATGACTGTATAACATAGTTTGAGTTTTGGATGGAATTTAACTATAAAAATGGTTTTTTGAGAATTAAACAATTTACATTAAATTTATGACAGGTTTAAAAAACTTTTGAAATCATTATAGTGCTTGAAAACAACAAAAGAAACCTTTCAATTCACTTGAATCTTGACTATAATACACAAATCATTCTTAAGGCATGGTCTTCTCTTTCTTCACTTGTAGCTGAATGTTTCCAATGAAAACTAGAGAAATAATCCAATAATAATTATGTAATTAAATTTCCAAGATCAAACTTGAATTCATAACATGTTTCGATAGCTATTCTCATTCAGTGACATTCTTATTTTGCTCATGCATACACAAAATTCTTGACAACAATCTTCTTCATGTAATTTGAACCTTCTTATCTATTTATTGGAGTTCATTACTTAATACATTCAAAAATTAATCATTCAATCCCTTTCATGCATTATATGTTCCTAGAAAATCTCTAACTACTTCTTGTTTGCCTCCAACATAAACTTATATATGCATAAGATACATCTTGAACATTGCAAGTAATTTGAACATAACATGTAGGTCCACAAAGGTGGCCAAACAATAAAATACATCTTAATACCATTAAAACACCTAAACAAATAGAAACCAAACATTTAAACCTACCAATATTATGCTAAAGACCTCAAAACTATAGAAAGACATTCAAAACTTTGAATTTGGCATTTTGGTGAGAAAATGCCTAGAAGGTTCAAATTCAAAATTTAAGAACTAAGACCTGGAAATGACTCTTACATTATCTTAGAGACTAATAAGACCTTCCTAATATTAAAAAATAATGAAAAAAAACCAAAATTGAGTAAATGGAGGGATGTTTTTATATCGTTATGCCATGCACGCCATTTGCATCTTGGAACATTATGACTTTCATACTTCTTATACACATGATTATATCTTACACATTGGTGTACATGAATTATACATTTCCAACATGGGAATTATACTTGTGTGGTCCTTATGAGTTATTCATTTGAAATATCTTAGGCATATGAGGACATCATCACCTCCATTATGGTCACATCTCCTCTAAGATTCATTAACTACTTCTATACCTATATTTTCCTACAGAGGCATGGTACCCATATTTATTCTCCATGAGCCTTATATTGACATATCTCCTATAAATGTATTTTATCACACACTAATCACGCTTACAATTCTTATTCATATAAATATGGAATTATCTTACCTATACATGGACAAGTACTTGGTGTTTACATGTGATATATCATGATACCTTAATAAATAATCTACATTTGGGGACATCATTTTGTCCCCATATACTTAGATTTGTCTTGTGCATTACCATCCTTATTGGAGGATGCACCCACATATAGATTTTCCCACATAATTATCTATATTACATGATTCTCACATGGACACTAGTCCATCTCTTCTATTATGTCTATTATGGATCATGTTGTTACACTTCCATCACCACCATCATCCTCATTGGATAATGCATCACAAATATTGAGCATTACATGAGGACACCTTTCTATACATTTATACTTACTTGGGGCGTATATTATGCATTGAGCCTTTTTTTTTGGATATGGGTAATAAATTGAGTTTTGAAATGCCCTAGAGCCTTGAACAATGGATAAAAATATAAAGCATTGAAGCTCACCAAAACACCTCTACCATTGGTACATAAGGGACAAAGTAATGAACTAACTAAAAACTCATTGCTTAAAACTACAAACAATCATAGTCAACAAACAAGAAACTAACATTTAGTGAACAAACAATTAAAAATCAACCAAAAATCCTTTTTTTTCACATCAAAACTCATTTGACAATAACAACAGCCCAAAAATAAATAAGAGACATACAAAATGCTAAAATCCTCTCTCATTCTTATCGTTTTGTGGTATTGAAGTGTCATGTGAATTGATTCTTAGATTTTAGGATTTCTACCTTTATTCTTATTTATAACCTCATTCCAATCTCATATTTATCCCAAATTTGAAAAAGATTAGGATGTCGATTTCAAATGAATTAAAGGGCTGAAAATTGACATTTGAAACATTGGCCATTTTACCATTAGGTATGATAGCCTTTGGTTTTTCCCTAGTTCTTGGATCCTCAAAATTTTCCTATAAAATATTCTCATTCCCTTGATCCTTGGTAATTTCACATGTTTGAGAAAGGTCCTCCTTTGTAGGTTATGGTGCTAAAAATGAGTCTGGATCTAAACTAACCTGCTCAGGATAAGTAGTTCCATCTACTATGAGTAATTTAGGAAAGTTATCTTTCCACCATGAATACTCCCTCTTTCTTTTTACACTTTTATAGGTCACTGGTAAGTGAGATATTTCAAAACATATATGATAACAAAATGGAAACCTCTCAAAATATAGGGATTATTTCCAAGATCGATCCCCCACCCTCAAAAAAATTGATGTTGGAGGTTTTTAGAGATATCCATGACAACCAACATTTTAGAAAAAGATATGTGAGAAAAATCTGAAGTGGAATCTAACAATAAGAATTCACCTAAAGAATCCTCTATGGCTTTAAGGTAAGGATTTGGCCAAAGATGTAGAGGAAGATGAACACAAATGGGCCTGGTGCTAAAAGACTCGATAAAGGGGTTGAAGGATGGGAACCAGGGTTTCAAAAAAAGGAGGTCCTACCCCCAAGACCATAACCTATCTCAGACCTTTCTCTTATCCTCAATGCTTGAAAAAACTATAATGAATAATCCTTTTACATAGGGGTAAATTTCAATTTTATCTTACAAGAAGGGTCACCATAATTTAGTTAACCAGCTATTAAGATCCTTTAATAAAGGACAATTATTATTAAACCTACAAATAACACCCTAAATAGTGATGCATGCCTCCATTTGGATCATCTTAGTTAATGCCTTCCTAGTGAAAGAGACTAAAATGGAAAATTTAGTCAGTTCTAAGGGTTTGATCCCTTGTTTTTTGAAAGACCTAAGTTGGGAAATCTCCTCTAGAAATGATTTAGGGACTTTCATGTCTCTCCCATGTATCTTTGTCTTAGCCAAGGATTCATTCAACTATATCCTATTTTCTATATTGGCTTACATACTATCCAACCTGTTGTCCCAGTTGGTTTAATGACTAGATCTACCTCCTAGTTGGCTCTTCTACCTACTCTTATGGGGATATAATAGTCCTTATTGTCCCATAGCAGTTCTAGGTCAAGCCCTTTACATTTTTCATTACTTTTTCCATATTTAGTTTGTCCTTTCTCCTGTACATGTCATTCCCTTTGCCCAACCTACAACTATAGTTTGGAGTTTTTGTTTACTTCATCAAAGAGCCTACAGTCTCCTTCTTGCACTTTAATATCTTCACCATTGTTTGTTTGAGTATAGGGTTTGAAATCTCAACACCTAAAAAACCCATGATATTACTATTATATAACATTTTGAATTTCTTTTTAGTTATTGAGACTTATTTGATGTTATCTTTTCTATGTGACATGACACTGATACTCACTAGAGTAGTATATTGTGCATTTAGCTTTATGATGCTACCTATCCTATGTGATAAAACATTTAGGGCATGATTAGATATCTATATCTAACCTAATATATGGATTTTCATGCAATATTTTATGATAGTTACATGTGTTTTAGTTAATTTTCAAAATTGTATCAACTATATACAATCTTATTAAACATGGTGCTTATAACTTTATTATTTTGAAATGAGTGATTATAAGTATAGGTTTTTAAATCCATCACATCAAAGGAGGGCATATATTAAATCATTTCATAGCATTTTTTAGCAATACTCAACGAAGAAAAATTTAGGTAGCTCTTCTTGGAGCAACATTATCTACTTCATTAAAAAGTATGATTGTTCATAAAACTCCCCAAAAAGTGGTGGCTATGTATAACAATCATCATAACCTTTTTCAATTAAAATAAATGAAATAAGGTAATAGAGGAATTATTTTTGAATTATGACAAAATTTGGTTTACATATAGAGCACGTGTATTCATTTTTGTGCTCATTTCAATTTTCAATTAAGCAAAATGAGCATATATTATGACATTGATTACTTGTTAGAAAATGGTTATTGTTGACATGTATGCTAAATTTTTTTTAATGTCAAAGGTGTGGACATATACATGACAAAAGGATTATTTATCCTCTTCTTATGGTAAGTCAAGGTAATCACTTCAATTATGTATTGTTCTACTTTGACAAAAGTGTGCATCACTAACATATGCACATCAAAGTAGGGGTATTATGTAAATATATAATTATGGTACAAGCCATATTATTACAATGTTTTTAGCATAGTTTTGTGCATAAAAGACATCACCTTATCTCTTATTTTCATGTTTTCATCCCTTTTCTTCTTCTTTATGTGATCCCATGGTTCCTTTCTTATGTTTGTCATTTTATCCTACTCATTTTGTGCTCATAAGCCTATTTTATCTATCATTTGTCTATTAGCATGTATTAGTTTTATGGGACAAGAATGGTTGTTTAAGATCTTAACCTAGGTGGGAATGGTAGGCCTACAATTCCTTTCCCCTTATATTTTTTGGGATCTTCTACTCATGGTCGCATCTTTTCAATATTTGGTTCTATTTGTCAATTGTTTACCTTTTTACTTGTTAGATTTTACATGCGAATAGGTATTTAATTCAAAATATGAGAATCATCTACATAAAAATCATATATGAGAATTTTAATAACAAATATGTATCCAAGAAGTTCCGATTTAGTAGACTCCACACAAATTTCCAAATTATTACTAGTCATTCATTTTTAAGTATATGCACACTCTAATTTAATTTATCACTATTTAAATATTTGCATCAAATCTTATACCAAAATCAAATGAAGAAAATGTGCATGTAGTTTCATTTTTCCATTCACATTGCACATGAACTATGAGGGTATGATTCTAGCATGTAGTATATGTAACCATAATAAATTTTGGTTCCTCGATCTAACTACTTCTTCCATTATATTTTTATAAAATATATTGGTGTAAGTTACATTAATAACATTGAAGAGTAAAATTAGACAATTGTATCCATAAATTATGCAAAGTAAAATTATAAATATGCATGGCATCTAGTTATGAAGTGACATAAAAAAATCTAAATTTTCAAAGTGAATACAAAACATGAATGGTGAAAGAGGATACAGGAAATGGTCAAAATAAGACAACACTGATCCTTCCTTAGGCATAAATAGCACATGTGTTGATCTTGACTCTATATAATCAAAGCTCTAAATTTAGCACACAATCAGTTATAGGCTTGCATAATCCATATACACATTCAAAAATATAGAATTTTACAAGGTGTGATTATTCCAACTATTTTTTTTTCATATTGTCCATTGCTTTTTTTCAAAATTCCAATTATGCATGTTCACTAATTTTAACATTGGGATAGATATACAAATATTGGTTTACATTGTTAAATGTTAGATATTTCTTGTGAAATCATTTTACCTAACTAATTGTAATTCAAATAAAAAAAATAAGGTAAAATAATTTCTTATTTACATAATACTAATAATATTTTCAAGATAAATTCATGATCTATATGAAACAAGTACATATGATTATGGATTCACTATAGGCTCAAGGAACCTTTCATGCTCACTCTGGGGGCATTTTTGGAGCATCTCTAGAAACATTTTAGGATATATATTTCATGGCTTCCTTCATCATATTAGGCTTTCATGTGATATTATGTATTTTTTTCTCTACTTTACTACATGCACCTTTGTGCACTTAATGATTTCATGTATGGTCATATTCCCACTATACTTGATATGACTTTAATGTTATTTTGTGTTTGGTTGTGTGGGTAATTTACTTATTTTCTAAGGCTTTGATTCTATTATGCCTGATGTGTCTATTACATATGCTTATTATTTTTCATTATTTTCTTTGTGTTCAATGTGTGTTCCTTTCTTCCATTGTATAGTTTGTGTCACATACTTGTTATTGTTTACTTTGTGTGATGTAATTAATTTTTTTTCATTCCTACTCCACAGATGACATTACTTATTTTATGTTACTTTTTATGTCACATTTTTTCTTTGTATATGCTTTGGTTTATCTATTTACTTTTTATATGGCGTGTCTATTTTATGCTTAGTATGCCTTCCTTGTTTATTTTATTTATTTTGCATTGCTATGTGGTTGGTGCTATGATATATTAAGAAAAATATTCTTACTTTTCCATGATTTATATAATGTAGATGATTCTCATTTTTTGTCTATGTTGATGTGATTCTTATCATGCATCTATTGGGGTCAAAGATTCATATGCATAATTTATATTGATATATATATACTACTACACTAATTACATTAGGGTAACACCTTAGTGCTTCATTGAAAACATCTTTCCCATATGGGACATACCATCCCTATGCTTATGCATTCCTAAAATTCTTCCAAATTGACACATGTTACTTTGGTGATTTATTTATTACATGTTATCAATGAGAGGAATATTTAAAATTTTCTTATATTTCTTATTTTTCTTGTTTGAGGCATCCTATACTTGTATTTACATAGATTACATTCCAGGCCCATTTAGGGAAATTTAACTATGTCATATATAATTTCATGATGAATTATTATTATGATAGACATTAATGATTTATTTCCTATCTTTTTTGGATTGATAAAATAATGTTTTGAAGTCCCTCACCCCTTTCATTGATTCAAATGAATTCATACAAAAAGAATGAGTTTACTAGACTAGCAAGACCAAGAGTAGAAAAGTTACATCGAGGAAAGTATCTTACAAAAGAAAAAAGTTAAAAATAAATCCTCATTAATAATTAAAAATAAATCCCTTATCCAAGGAAAATTTCTTGAAAATCTCCCATAAAAGACTAATACAAATATTTTTTATTCTGCACTTGAAGTGTAACAACTTCTATAGCAATAAAACACAATAGTCTTCTATTTCCAAAACTTGATTTTGCACAAAAGATACCAAAAATGCCCATAATTATTTTCATTTGAGATATGTACTTCAATTATTTTCCCACAACTCAAAAATAATGATAGAGATTATCCATTCTTATTTCTACACTTAGAGCTCTGGACACTTCCACACTATTTAGTCCTTTATGTGAGGACAATGATTGATTGTTATTCGAGATGTACACAACACATGATACTTGTTCCCATCACATGGTATCCTAAACACACTTTATAACCCTAATTTATTTTATTTACATTATATTTATATACCTTATAATTTTTATTGCTAAAAATAATACTCATCATGCATGCAAGATTTAACACATGTTCAATGACTTGTATTTCTATAGAGACACCATCACATTTTTTATTCATACCACGTGCATGATTTCCAATTTATATGTTTTAATATTTAAACACGTTATATTCATAAACACTTATTTATGCATATATTTTTCTCTTATGACCCATGAGACACCAACACTAGACATCATGAAGATGAAGACTAATATTAGGATTACTACCAAAACTGAACATATCAGTTCTAGTAATTATTTTATTAGTGTCCACATTTTTTTAATTATTTAGGTACTTATCCACATACACATGTTTACATGAACACATATTTTTATATCCTAAGAGATATGAATGTGGATGTTAATCCTAGGATCTTCATATCCCTCCAAGGTAGGAATCATGTGATTTCTCTCTCCTTTTGATTTTCAATTCACTTTCATTTATATATTGACTTTGAAAATTCTCATGATTTTTTGACATTTTAAGCATATTATCTAAACCCTATGGGTAATATTGTTTATTTTAGTTTGATATATATGCGCACGCACACGCACACGCGCACAGACACACACACACGCATCAAAGTGGGCTATTATGTAAACATATAATTTTGATTTGAGATCAACTATTAGTCATAAAATTGCATTGTTATATGGTACTTATGTATTTTTTAATTATCAATTCATATTAGGCACTTATGGGCACATTTCCATAATGTTTTTCCTTGTTCTACATTATTCCCCTTGTTTCCAATCTCTCTCCTCCCTTCTTATTTTCCTTGGGTTATGGGCATGTTGCCTTGAATCATATATTTTAAAATTATAATTAGGTGAGACCATATTATGTAGTGTAGTTTTGGTGTGGCAAATTGTGACCCTTATTTTGCGTCTCACATGACTTGTGTTCCTCTTTTTTCAGCTTTTCTCATTCGTTGTGTGCTTACTTGCACATTAATTTGATCATGATTTTAATTTGATAACTCTATAATTATAAAGGTGAATTATTGCATATAGGACATGAACAATGAAAGTGAAATTAAATGTAAGAGTGAACCATTTATTGAAGAGGACTATTGTGGAAGTGTTAGAGTATAATTCAAGCAAATAGAGCAAATATGAAGGATTTATTTCCTTGTGCTCTTAATCATTCTAGTATGATAAGTCATATAGGACTAAAAATTGCATCCAAAAATGATTTCTTTAAATTGAATTGAATGTTATTTTTTAAATGTATTTTAGTGTAGGGATTGATAATAATGGATGGATAACACACCATTTATTTGATTATTTTTTATTAGTATATGATGAGTTATTAGGGTTGTTGATTCGGGGACTAGGTGGAAAACCTACTTAAATATATTTAAGAGGGTCTTGGATAGAATAAAAGTTATGAATGATAGATAATATGAAAGTGCACTATGTTAAGAAATAATAAAAAAACAAAATACATGATAACCAATGTATAACTGTAATAGAAAAGTTTTATTATGATAAGTTTTATACAACATATGCGAGACCATATGTCTGGAGTCTATGTGCTTCCTAACTTCATTCTTGTCTATGTATCTAAATTACAAATAATGGAATTATAAATTATTATACAATGGATGAATATGAAGTGTCGATTGAACTATTATAATAGTTGGTAAAAACTATTTCATAACTGAAGAATACATTGGCATCACTAACTATCATTACTAAAAAGATGAGGTTTATACTAATATCACTATAATAATTTTTTAGTAACATAAAAGTGGAATTTGATGTTACAATTTGGCACATAGGAAAATAACCTAATATCAATGTTGTTGATGTTAGTACAAGGCTAGATACATAATGGTGGTGAACTATAATAAGAGATAGAAACCTATACTCTCTTAGATTAGTTTCCATTCCTTAAATAAAAATTATCCCCATTGCATGTAGTTGTAGTATAAGATGTGTAAATAAATTGACAACTTGCACTTATTTAAACCATTTTCATTGAAAATGCACTTAACCCGATTTGATGATCTAGAAGAGAGGGATATCTTGTTGATGTGTTCATTTAACTTCGCATTGATCTGATTTTGATAGGATGTTACAATATAGATTGATATCTTTATGTTGAAGATTTTTTGTATCATTTGAAGTATCCAATAGAGGTGGAATGTAGTGGCATTAAAGTTTTATGTTGAAGACTAGATGCAACCTAAGATAGGATGGAATATTTAACTTGAAAACATTATCTCCTATGATTTTGGTGATTGTGTAGGGCCTGAACCAAAGTGGATGAAGCTTGTGGTAAGATCTTATTAGTATTTCATTTCATAGGTGTATATATACTTGATCACCAACTTAGAAGGTGTGTGGTATCTGATCCTTATCAAGATGATGCTTATGTTTTGAATTAGTATGTTGTAGAATGATTTACACTTGTTGAATGTGCTCAGTGAATTAAATATTTTCATCAAATTCCTTTTGAGCTAAATCAATTTATACTATTGGTGGTGGAATAAGATAAGTTATGTTAATTAGTGTTAAAGGTTAGAAACCCAAACATAAATGAAAGGGACTATGTGTGGTAGAGCTATACAAAGCTCCATTATAGATGTGTTGAATGAAAGTCATGATTTCATCCCAAGCGTGTTGCTTATTTGAATCTTATACTATCATAAGGTGATCTATCATCCTATTTGCCACTTCTATATGTCCATTAGTCTATAGATGAAAGGCAATGGATTTGTTCAACTTTGCATCTAGTAGAGACCAAAGTACTTTCTACAAATCACTCAAGAATATTGTCTTTCTATAAAATATAATAGTTTTTTAATTCTAAAGTGGATCTATAAATTTTGAAATTACAATTGATATATTTATAGCTAGATGATACTACTTTCTTATAAGGTATTAAAATTATAATTTTTGATAATCTATCAACTACTACATAAATGCAATAATTACCATGTTTGATAATAGGTTAGCCTAAGATAAAATCAATGGAAATGAATTCCCATGGTCTCATTAGAACTATAAGAGGCATGTTAAAACCTTATTTCTTATTAACCAACTTGGAAATTGCATGTACGATACAAAACTTGTTATATTTAGATACATCAAACCCGAGATGTGGTTTGAATAAATAATTTTACAACACCACAAGTGACTTTTATACTCCAAAATGTGTTGTAACTTTGATATAATGAGCCTCCAATATTAGTTTTTATCTTTATAACTCATGTAGATCACAAAAGTGTCTAAGATGATATAGGAGTCCATCTTAAAATTAGAAATCTATAACTGAATTACTGCAAAACAAGTTCTGATAGATATCTAAAAATCCATCCCAGATGTATACAATTTCAACCATGTATTGACTTCATGTCCACATGCATCAAGTAAAAAAGTAGAGCTTGAACCAATGGATAACTTAGATAATCTATGACGATATGTTTACTTCTATTCTTATGATTGATGTTTAAAGGTAACTATCAAAAATAAATATAACATTTCAAATGCCACCCTTACTTGAGATGACTTAAATATTATCCAAGTCTATGTGCACTCCTTGTGTGTCTACTATGTATCATAAATAATATATATTTTACATAAAAAATGAACATTTATCCATGTTTTTATATAGCTTGTGTTTAAACAAAGTGTCAAACACTTTCTCTATATGGCACATATGTTCATCCCATGTTTTTTTGAAGATTAGGATGTAATCAAGGTAAATTACAACAAATAAATTAGTAAATGGATTGAGAATGTCATTCATCATATACATGAATGTATCTAGTCCATCGGTCAAATTGAAGGACATGAATAACCATTCAAATAAACCTTTTGTGGCCTTGAAGGCTATCTTTCATATATTTGTAGGTTCAATAGGAATTTCATGATACCTAGAATTAAGATCTATTTTGGTGAAGTATTTTTCATCTTGGAGCTAGTTTAATAAGTCCTTAATCCTTGGAATAGGGTAGTTGTTCTTCATTGTGATGTTTTTGAGAGCCCTGTAATTGGTGTAAAACCTCCATGTGTCATCTTTATTTGGTACAAGAATAATTAGGTTGTTACAAAGTGATGAGTTGGGATAGATATGCCATTTCTATATGAGTTCATATATCTATCATTTAATTTATTCATTATCTAGAAATAATATGTGGTATAAATAATCATTATTTATAGGTAGTACATGAGTTAAATCAATAGTGTGCTTCATGTCATAGTGTGTAAGAAATTATTTTGGTGAATGAAATATATGTTTGTATTCTGATAACTTACAGTTCAAATCGGATGTTTCTATTGCTACTATTACTAGAGGAAATAAATCATGGAATGATAGTGCTAGGACATTATTACATTCAAATCTTACCATCAAAATCACAAAATTTTTACTATATGTGATTAGTTTATTACACTACTTTGCACTAGTGAGTGATACCTTAGGGAATAATTTTAGTATGTGGCATCTTTGATCATAACATCTATGACAACGCTCCTTGGATTTGCCTCATAGACTAAATGTCAATGGTAAATATATGGTTGAAACAAGTAAAACATGACATACCTCTAATGAAGTGACATTCTAAAAGATTGTATCTCAAAAATCTTGATGTTGTACACCAATTAATAATACAAAGTGATGCATTTCTTGAATCCTATATTGAACCATATAATAGAGCATGGTTTTGGGTGAGGTATCAGTGGTAGTATAAATTTTTGAACTACTTCAGGATAAATTAGTTTCATAAAATTTAATTTTAGATATTCCTTGTTGGACTCAAATAACTTGAGGTTTTTAAAAGCATCCTTACACTACTAAAGAGTGCACTTAGAAAATCTATTTATGTTCATCTTGGGTTTTTGAGGTTTTGCTTGGATTTCCTTCTAGACCTATTTAATGATGTCTATTTTTAAAAATCATCCCCAAACTTGTGTCCCCCATCTTGTCATTTGTCATTGATTCTATAATATTATTTATATGAAATTAGGTTTGATTTTTTTTTATATAGATTAAATATGATTAAACCTAAGTTTGTAATTTGTATGGGTACATGTGTTACATTATGTTATTGTTTAACCTAGATCCATTTATCCATGATAATATTCTATGTAAGGTAGGAATGTGACCCAATCATGAATTGAAAGGTCCTCCCTTAAATTATCTTTCTTGAACTTGTCTAGCTTGTTTGATCACCTTAGAAATCTATTTTGATTTATAACTATTCCCACTAAAAAATAATGTTAAATATTCAAATTCCTACTCCAATTTCTCTTTATCACAAATCCTCAAATCCGTATTGAGCGTTATCTTCAAGACACCTAATATTTGTGTTAGGGTGTGATGGGAAGATACATGTAAATATAGGTTTGTGTGGGGAATTTTTCTTTAAACTCAATGAGAAATCAATGCATCATACTTATGTGTGTGAAAATTATAATAATGGAAAATTACCATATTTTTTTAGTTATTTTACACCTAAGAGATATAAAATAATAGAAATTATGTACTAATTCAAATTATAAAAAATATGGTAATAAACACAATAATTTAAATTGAAATGGCTTAAATGATATTACAACTACTTGATTTAGATATGATAAGACAAGAGAGGGACAACATACTTAGATAATTCTACTTGTTTTTTACTCACATAAGATGTCGCAATATATGGAAATGTTCTATATGTTCTTTGTCAATTGTTCAAGTCTTAAATAAAGCCTGAAAACTACCTAGACATTGTTGGAAAAGTTAGAATATGGCAACCAACACTATTAGGGTTTACCAGTAGTGTCTATACATAATATGGGAGTTTAAAAATTCTAGGATCCCTAAAATTTCACCTAAAATATAGTTCCATGTGGGCACACTTATTTGATCTTGCATGTTGATACCTGTTTTCTATTGCTTTCCTCCAAACCCTAATTGTGCTTGATTGACCATAAGATGCCTTTAAAAAATGGTTAGTATTTTTTGATAGACATCCCCAAAAAATAAATTTTGAATGCTTAAGCATTTCATACATTCTAATACTCTAAATAGAGCTCAAACCGCATGTAGTTATTCCACCTAGGTGTGTGTTTGTAAAATATTAGATAATCTAGATGTAGTTTTCTCTATTGATTTTTTATACTTGGCACCATGTAAATTTGAATTTTTGTATTCATAATTAAATATATGTATTGCTCTAGGGATATTCCTTGAATATTTGAGATGTGTATATGGATTTTGAAAAATGTTTCAAGAGAGTGTTAGGTTTTTCAAGTAATGCTCTAGTGAATAATAACCTTAGTGGTGATTTGTATTTATAGGTGATTCTTTGTTAATTTATCACTATTACTGAGCCATGAAACGTGTCTATAATGACCTAATGGAGACTTCAAAATTTGAAAAATAGCCGTTGAGGATCCCTCAACATTTAAAGTAGAGTAAGATGCTTGCTATAACCAATACTATTAGGGTTTACCAATATTATCTTGGAAGTTAAAAATAAGGATTTGAGTTATGGAGAATGTTTGTCTTAGATTCTAAAGGTGTTCCAATATAGACCTATTTTAACTTATTTTGGATTAATCTGATCTAAAAAACATAAAACTTTAAAAAATTATATTGTAAAACATATGATATTCACCATACAAATCTAAATGCTAAAGAGATATTGATTGCACTTACTATTTTATAAATAACCAAGTAAATAGGGGGAAGAAGGCACTTAGTTCATTTTATGATTGTCACTACTCACTATGTGTGTCATCAATATATAAATTAATTTGTATTTCCTCTATAATTTCTTAGAATAGGAAATAAACCCTTATAACCTATCAAGATGTTTCAAGTAAAACTCAGACACCTATAATGACTGATATTGTCCATTGTTTGTTTTTATTGTCCAGCTTAATTTTTCTAGTCTTTAGCACTTTATATCATTGTGATTAACATTGTATATGATAATTATGTACCTTATTATCCTCATTCCTATGTAGATTAATTTTTTTTTATCTCTACCTTAAAACTATATCTTCACCTTTAACACAAGCTTGACATGGAAAAATGGGTTAGAGAGTATAAACATTAAAATATGGTATCAGATAATTGATAATGCTATTATTGACCTATCTTTACTTATATTACTTAGGCATACACATATGGATTTTTCACACCCTTCTCTCCAATCCACTTGCCTTATATAGGCCCAACCAGTCACTTACAATAATTCTATAGTCTATGCCTTATCTACTTATTATCCTGATTAGTTTGTCTCTTGATTGTCATATCATGTTTTATTGCTTTCTATATGCCTTCAATCATATTTAGACAACTCTAGATTTTTGAAGCCATCAACCTATGCTAAACTTGTCCACTTGCCTAACAATAGCCATTTTTTAAATTTAAATAATTTTTATGCATCAAATTGTACATTTTGCATGTCACTGGTGTGATAAATTACCTAAGAATCATCTATTTATACCAAGAAGTATAATCATATTCCCTATCTAGCACTCTATTAATAATTATCTATAAAATATCTATTATCACTTGTATATTGATAAGGACTTCCCTAAATCTCCCAAATCAGAAACCAATCACAAGGAACATGCCATATCCAAGTGTAAAACACCTAATCCAAGTTAAATTTTCAATTTTTAACTGTTGAATGTAGATTATAGGTTTCATCCATACTTAAGGATCACTATTACACCCATACACATAATTGGAATAATTATGGTTTGAGCCCTCTTTGGAGCATTGGAAATGTATGCAATACTTAGTCACTCAATGGGGACTGATTGGTGCTAGCTCAACCCATATTTATTCCCCTTTTGTAGGATAAAATTTGTGTTGAATGTGTACCTAGGGTTTCTAAGTGAAGGAGAAAAGTTTTCATGACTTGTGCACATAATGAGCTTCTAAAATTGCACAAAAAAATAATTTACAAGTAGGTACAACATTTATGTTAGGTTTAAAATGCCTTTATTTGATTTAGGCATCAAATTTATGCCAAATTTTTCCAAATAAGTCTAGATGGTTTATAGAGTTGAGTAACTCCATATCCATTTTAAGACCTTTATGCGACCTACACACAGTTTCAAACTTGTACAGAATAATGATAAGCTAACTACCTTCGTACTCTTAGTGATTTCCATAAATAGTAAAGTTAATTTGAACATTTGATTATATAATTTATATTTTATTAATTTAAACATCTTAAATTTTTTGAATTATATCTTATTTACATAAATTAATCCAAAATATAAAGATATGTTAGACAAACCCAACCACTCCCTATTGAGTGATTGAACATTTCCTATGATCCAATCTTGTAAATAGGGCTCAAACAATAGGTAGTTATTTCACCTATGTGTGTATGCTCAATCACGATAAAATAGAATGCAATGTAATACTTTGAAGTTTGAAAATTGACAACATGCAATCTTGACATTCACTATAGGGCTACTCTTTTGAGGGGTTTTAGAAGCATATGCTCTTTGGATAATATCTTAAGCATGTGCAAATATAATTCTCAATGTGAATGCCTAATTGTGACTAAGTTAGCCTAGATCCTAAATCCTAAAGATTCATTTGTATTTATAGATGACTCTTTAATATTTTCCCCCATAACTGATATGTGAAACATGAATAGGCTGACCCAAGATAGACATTTGAATTTGAAAAGTAACCATTTATAAAAAAAATTAATGATGATGTAATGATCTCCATAAGTACACTCAGACATGGTTATCTCTAAAAATATCATCCCGTAATCTCTCTTTGACCTCCTTTTTTTCTAATAATTTATTTTCTAAGTCATTTCTCACTTTATTATTTGAGTTGCTTATAAAAAGATGAAACTGTCTCTATTTGTAACAAAACCACTAGTCCTTATAATGAAAGTGCCTCATACCATCTCATTCTACCATGATGGTTTTGTAAACTCCTATATCATTTTTTAATTTAAAGGGTATTTTCATAATTTATATGGTGGTTTCATTCTAGCGGTTGTGTCTTTGCCACTTACAAACTATGGCAATTTCATCACAGATTGCCCATATTTCAATTTCAACATCTAAGACTTGAGTTCCCACATATTTTTCATGATTTATTCATGTTTCTTCCTTGATTTTATTTTTTTTCCCTTGTGTCATCCCAACACACTCCCACTTATATTTTGATCGCTCCTCATCCTTCCTAAGTATAACTTTCAATTGACTACCAATTAAACTCACCTTTATAATCTCCTTGATTCTCTTACAAGTATCTCAATTTTAAATGAATTTTGGATCAAAATTTTGCATTAAATATTGATGATTTTAATCTATACATAAACTAAGCCCAAATGCTTTCATTTTTTAAAAATCTTTGTTCCATCTTTGGTCATCTTTGTGTTCAGTCTACACAGTCTTGAAAGGGAGAATTCATTTGCTTAGAAACATGGTATTTTATATCAAATGGATCAAGAAACCATAGTGTAACTACACTCTTCTATAGGATTGTGTTTTCCTTGTTATACTTATTTTTTTACTATACTTTTTCAGAGAGTTCCTATGGCTATGTTAAGCATAGGAACTAGCTTACTAAGGATGATCTACAACAATAAACCTCTTTAGTTCCATCTAGTCTCACCTTGATCATGTTGGAGATTTTAAGTTTCAGTTCTGATTTTTATTTATTAAATTAGATCATTTTATATTTAATTTATTAATTATATTATATTAATTACAAAAATTCAAAAGGAAAATAAAATAAATCTCTCTCTTTCCTCTATTGCACCAAAAACATTATCTAATTATCTTCTTTACAATTGCATTTTTAGATTTTTGGAAAGAACGTAGTGTTTCATATCACATATGGTAAATTGATTAAAAAAAAGGGGGAAACCATAATATAATAGTTTATTTTTAGTTTTATAACATTCATAAACAACTTTTAATCAAACATCTACAAAAACATAGAAAATATAAATAGCCAAAACCTCGCATGCTAGATTAGGAATTTATTCATTCTATTAGTGAAAGAATAATGTTTTGAAGCATAAAAATTAGAAAATTAGAATATTATATTTACATCATTCATATATCACTTCATTCCATAAACAAACACTCCAATACTTTTGAAACTAGTTTCTAGCTTGCATATGTGGAGAAAAATTGTCTGTATTCTTAGTAGTCTTACTTGCTAGGGTTTTAGATTTTATTTTCTATTTACATTTTATAAAAAAATATATTATACAGTAATATGTAACCTTATTTTCATAAGGAAAAAAATATATCTTAGTTCATTTAACAAACATTACATAAAAACATGCCATATCGTAATTCTTTTCACTCCCATTTATTCTATAGGTATTATTATATGCCCCAAATATATATTTTAATGATATAGGAGGATGTATTGGCCTTGAATGCTATAGGACAAGTAAAAAAATCCATGGTGATATTATTTAGTTAGTTGGAACAATAATGCTTCCAACTAAAACATATATTGATGACTATCCCATCCCTAAATCAAACTACGAGTGAGATACAAATCCACAAAGTGTGGGACATATCAGAAAATACCAATAACCATGTTGATTATAACATGAATTTTACTATTAAGAGTGGATCCACTCCTCATATGAAAACTAAACCCTCAATTAGTTTACAAAATCTAGATGTAAAAATCTCTACTAAATATGATCAATTTATTATAAGAATATGTTATTTGGAGGATGAAGTAAATAGAATGTAAACAACTACACACACCTATAAAAATAACTAGAACACCTCCAACACATCATAAAAAAATTTAATAGTTACTCCTAAACATTCTACCATAAATAAATCTCTTCAAAATCACCAACATCTTATTATAATACTTCCCACGAAGGAGGTTCCTAGACCCAATGTTGTTTCTACACTGAATGAACTCATATCTATCTTGGTGGATCACATTCATGATTTGGAGAACAAACTCTTTATAAATCAAGGACTTAATTCTAACCCTCATAACTAGGTTCATTCATCTTGCATACCCATCACACCAATGAATTACCAACTTCCGCAATGACAACCCTCCACACTTCCACCACCACAACAAGCCTACACACTTCCTCATATCCATGTTTAAAATCAACACCCATAGGATATTATTACTCATGGAGTCCCTAAAACAAATTATTCCAACATACATCCACTCTATCAAACCTTAAAACCAAGTCTTACTTAGAAGTGTGTTCACATGTATTCTTCCCAAAAACATAGTAGCCAATAATCCACTAGTTTACATTACTCCAAGTTATGTGCCATCCATGTACACACATCCTCTACAAGCACCTCAACCTTCTTTATCTTAAAATTTTACTTATTACTATCACATGTTCTCCATTTCCACCAATTTAGATAATTAATTTTTGACCTATTATACACCATCTTACTAATCACCTTATTTTTTCTTAGTGGTTACACAAACCCATATCCAAACCCAACCCTTTAATCTTATCCTACCATGATATTGATGGATATCAATGATATGGTAACTTACACTAAATATATAAAGGAACCCCTCATTCACAGTATACAATGAGTTATTTTACATTATTCCATACCTGACCTTACCTAATTTAAAGGGGAAGGAGATCCTAATGCACATGTCAAAGCACCTGTTATTGCCATTAAGGAAATTTTTACTTGGGATGGTTGAAAAAAATATTTCCAAAAACACCATAAGGAATTTCCTTTGACTAGTACTACCATCTCCCAGAGGCATCTATCCATTAATTTAGATAACTTATGGAAAAATTTGTTAAAGCCTTTGACATGAATAAGTTGCTGAAAATTGGCATTCAAGAATTACTCCACATTAAATAAGAAAATAATGAATCCACTACCCATTTCATTATGGGATGGTAGTAGGTTATATATTCATATTTTAATGAACCAAACATGTATCAAACAGATTTATGTGATATTTTTTTCACTCCCTTAACAAGGAAATGAGGGAAGATGTCCATAATCTACCTTATCAATCATATGAAGAACCCTGTGAGAGTGCTTTATGAATTGACCAAGTGGCCATTTATAGTGGTCACTAAACCTATGGTAATAATGAATGTACAATCACCCATAACCAAAAAAATAGGGTTTTTCAAAATGTGAATCAAAATTATGCTAATAACAAACAAGGCCCTAAGGTTCTTAATAGAAACTAGAATGCCACCATTGATGGTGTGATCAATAAAAATAAGAAACCAAACCTCTAAATAAATTTTAACCACATCTCATGAACATCAGTAACACAAGTAATAATAATGGTATGAGGAATAAAAATCCTCCACCTATATTTCATACGGTTGATTTATTTCAACCCCCACCATGTAACATGTAATGGGAATGGTATAAGGGAGCAACAATAATGTAGGGAAGGGGAAGGTCAGTGTTAATGGGTGGTAAAAACAATTTTAAAATCCTAACTTAGAGTGGTAGAAAGGGGAAGGAAATGGAAAAAGGGAGATCACATGGGCCAACAAGTTTAATGCCTTATTAATGGAAGTAACAACACAAGGAATCTTGTTGGAAAAAGGTAACATATCTGACTTTGCTATCTCTAAACTAGTTTCAGGTAAGACATCTTGGCATGATAGATTGATTGGTTCAATGGGGAAGGAGATAAAACCTCTAGAATATTTGAAAACCATCAAAGACATAAATAATATACATGTTGAAATCATTCCCTCTTTTATAAATTATGATTCATCAAGGATGGAACAAGCCCTATTAAGAAATTTCATGGGAGCGAGACCTAACATAGACTCTTTTAGAGCTTGGGCAAAGGAAAAGTGGTGAACAAAAGTTCATATGGAAATAATAGTAATGGTGAATGGTTTATTCATGATAAAATTAATAACATTGAGGATAGTGCTAATATTTTGGTTAGAGGGTTGCGGTTCTTCAAAAAATTAGACCTTTTTTTTCTAGAAATGGGAATTGGGGTTTGAACCTGAAAAGGAGAGTATAAACCAAATACCCATCTAGGTTATAATTTTGGGTCTCCCAATCAAGTTTTTGGAGGAGGATATATTTTAAAGCATAGCCAAATCATTTGGGTATCTTATAGCCTTAGATTCAACAACCAAGGCATGAAGTAGACTTGTGCATACTAGATTTTATGTGAATGCCTTTGTTAACCAAAAGTTACCAAACTCCATAGTGTTACACACACCATTTTGTGTTAGAACACAAAATATAGAATTTTAAAGATCTACCATGATGTGTGATAAATGCCATAAATTAGGGCATTTAGTAAAAGTGTGTTTTTCGGGTCCAAACTCAGCAACATGGCAAAGAAAGGGAGGAGTTTCATTTAAAAATATGGAGCCTAAGATCCCTCTTATAAGTTTAGATGCAGCTAGTCCTAGTACTCATTATATCAAAGGAGATAAGTTGAGATTATAAGGGAATAAAAATGATAAACCAAAATCAAAACACACACTAGAAAATGCAAATATAGCTTAGCCAGGTAAAGGAACAAAATAAAATCCCTCTGAACAATTAGATTTAATAGAAATAAAGAAATAGGTAGACAAGCAAGAGGGATTTATGGAAAAATATTAATTCATTCACAAAATAATCATGGTCAAAAGGAAAGATAATAAGTTTACTATCATACAAACTCAAAACAAATTTCAAATATTGCAGTAAGAGATAAAAGTGAAAGATTGGAATGAACAAGAGTCAAAACCAAAGGAAACCAAAAAAAATAAAGTTGTTATTTTTGGGACAAATAGTGAAGAAAATAATGATAAGAATCTTAAAAATTTCACTCCTAAAATTAACACAAAGACAAAGGTGGTGTCTTCAATAGAAAATCTCCATTTATCAAAATTCCTGCCTAAACCAAGAAAACAATCTAAAAAGGAGCTCCTTTTTAAATTAACCTAAGAAGATATAGCAAATGGAAATCAAAATATGGTATTTCCTCTCCAAAATTTTAATAATGTTGATCCTTACCTGGAACATAAAAGGGATGCACAACATAGTAAGCAGAAGGTCTTTAGATATTTTAGAAAAAATAATAAGGCAATGATTTTGGCTATTCAAGAACCTAAGATAGAGGAAAGCCATTTTTTGAACCATAAAAAGTTATATTGGAAATAATTGGAATCAGTTTGTATCAGTGCCTTAGGAGCCTCTATAGGATTGATTATGTTTTGGGATCCCAAGTACCTAATGGGGGAACCCATCCTCAAGTCCTAACGCCATGTGGCTATCCTATTTACAAATATTATAGAGAACAAATAATGGATTTTTTTGAATGTGTATGCTCTAAAAACAATGATATCACACATAAAATTAGGGAATGATATTAGATATTTCAGAAGTAATTACACTCATATTTCATGGATTTTAGTAGGATATTTCAATTCGCCCCTACACCTGAGAGACAAAAAAGGAGGTAATATAGTTTGTATGGACTGTACAGATGATTTTTCTTCTTTGATAGATGACATTGGTTTGATGGATTTAGAAATTCAGGGACAAAGTTTACTTGGACTAATCAGAGACTCAGATAAAACCTTATACAATGTAGACTTGATAGATTTTTCATCTCTTTAGATTGGATCCTACATAAAGATCTCAAACTTAGAACTTTGCCAAAAATTAAACATCTCTAATCATTAGGCCAAGGAATCCAAATACCCTTTCCACATACAACACACGTGGTTTACTCACTTGGATATCCAAGACAGAATTATGGAGTGGTGGACAAAGAATGATATAGGTTCAACCATGTACAATCTTGATAAAATTTTCAAGAAGGTTAAACTTAAGTTTAGACTTTGGAACAAACATGTGTTTAGTAATGTCCATATGTAAAAAAATCCATCAAATAGGATCTAATTAAGATATAATAATAAATTAAATAAAAGGGATATGAATTAGAGACTTAGAGTAGAGAAAAATAACTGTTATGTGAGTATTATACTATAGTAACTAGGGAAGAATGTTTATGGAGGCAAAAATCTAGGAACATATGTTTGAAAGAGGGGGATAGAAACACTAGGTTCTTCCATATGTCTACTCTTAAACATAGAAAACATAATTCCATAAGGGAGATCATTAACAATGAAGGGCAGTTGTCCTCCAATGTTGAAGAGATTAAACATGCGTCCTTTTATACAAGAATATGCATAAAAATTATTTCAAGAAAAACATTGGGTTTGAACAATAATTCCTATATGTAATACTTGAATTGATAATCCAAGAAGATAATGATATGCTTACTACTTGTACCACTAATGAGGACATGAAATTTGTCATTTCTAGGATGAAATCAAACAAGGCCCTTGGTCCTGTTGGGATTTCAATTATCTTCTTCAAGATTTTTTGGGATATTATTGGTGAAGATGTTGTTACAGCTGTAAATAAATTTTTAGAATCTAGGTAGATGCTCAAGGAATTTAACCATTCTTTTCTAGTGCTCATACCTAAGAAAGAAGGGGCAGTCAATTTTGTAGGCTTTTGGGTCATTGGCCTATGCAACTCTTTCTACAAAATGATTACCAAGATAATTTCCTTGAGGATGTAGCTAAGTATGAAAAAATTATTCAATCCTAGTAAGGAGGATTCATATTAAGAATACAAATCCAAGATGGAGTTATTGTGGTTCACAAATCCATACATTCTATGGAAAAAATTAAAAATGTAGTTATGGTCCTTAAATTAGATATGGCAAAGTCATAAGATAGACTAGATTGGAGCTATCTAGATAGAGTTATGACTCAATTTGGTTTTAATGATATAATCAAAAAGATCATCAGAGCATGTATATCCACTTGCATGTTCTCTGTGCTAGTTAAAAGAGTGGCACAAGGATTTTTCAGAAGTGCTAAAGGAGTTCAGTAGGGAGATCCTTTGTCATCATTTTCATCATCATAGTTGAATCATTAAGTAGATAAATTTATAAGGATTTGGATGATGATCAATTAAGAGGCTTCAAACTGGCTAGATTTGTTAAGCTTATGATGCATCAATAATTCATTTATGACACTATTTTGATGGTTGAAGCTTCTATGTAGGAATCTATATCAATAAAAAATATTTTGGTTATGTAGAAAAGGTTTCTAATTAGAAGATTAATTTTGAAAAGAGTTTAGTCTATTTTTTCAATACTCTGGTGGCTAGACAAGCTAGGATAATTATGCTACTGGGTTGTCAAATTAAAAAACTTCCTCCCACTTACCTGGGAATTCCATTCATTAGCAATAAACTCTAGGTTTCAACATGGAATCTATTGATAGAGAGATTCCAAAAGAGGCTCACATAATGGAAAGGTAAACTCCTATCTCAGGCTAGGAAGGCCATGTTGATTAAGGGTGTCTTACAAATTCTCCCAATTTACATTTTATCCTTGTTTAATCTTCCTAAGGGAGTGGAGGATAAACTTATTAAGATCCAAATAAACTTTATTTGGGTTGGGATGGAAGAAAAAATAAAACTTTACTTGGTAGCGTGGAATAAATTTTGCAACGAAAAAATTTATGGTGGTCTGGGCATTAGAAATTTATAGCTGATTAACAAAGCTCTAATTTCCAAATTTATTTGGAGATTTATAACTAAGAATTAATTTTGGGGTAATATTTTCTCCTTTAAATATATTTAATAAAGAGACCCAATTGTCATTATGATCGAGGATCATTTTTTGAGAGGCTCTCATATTTGGAATTTTTAAAGTGCTAACAAAGAGTTAATAAATGAAGTGTCCAAATGGAAAATAGGTGATGGTAGGAAAATAGATTTTTGGAAGGATAATTGGCGCATGGAATTTATTCCTATTCATAGAGATATTGGTATTCAACTTTAGGAAAATTTGAGGTAGAATTATGGGGATAAGTTTGCTAAAAATTGGTAGATAAGGGAAGGAGTTAGATAATGGAAAGAGTTGAATCTAGACATCATAAATCAAGATGATAATTTGAAGATAGTAGAGCTAAATGATGTATTTCATATTACCCACATCCTAGGGTTAGACAATGAAGATAAACTAGTGAAGGACTCTTTTGATAGCCAATATAAAGTTAAATTAGGTTAACATCTTATCTCTTAGGAACAAGAGGATGAGGTTAGCTAGAAAGGGGTGTGGGATAAATGTCTTATTCCAAAAATTAACTTCTTCTTATGGGTTGATATTCAAAATAAAAAATTTATAGTGGATAATCTGAGGAAAAGAGGATGCATTATTACAAATGGATGTGTGTTATGTGAAGAAGAAAATGAATCTATGTTTCATTTATTAGTCAATTGCTCTTTCACATTGAACATTTGGATTTTTTTCATTAAATTTTTTAATATTTCATGGGTGCAACCTGGTTCAATTATGGAAGTTTGGATGTCTTGGAGTTGTCCTTTCAAAAACTCACATCTTAAATAGATATAGAATTTAACTCTGTCATACATTATATGGGGGATTTGGGGAACAATAAATAATTAAATCCTCAGGGATAATAGGTGCAACAAGGTTACATTTGAAAGAATATTTAATTATATAAAAGAAAAATACAGGTTGGTTCAAATCAAGAAAGCTGAAAATTTGCTTCCCTATGAATAAATTCCAACTTAGAATTGGAAAATAGACACTTCAAACTTAGGGAAACTAGATGCCAAGGATGATATAAGAAAAAGAATGAAGTGAAAACCCCCTCCTGAAGGATTGATGAAGCTCAATTTTTATGGAGATTCAAAGGGAAATCTGGGAGCAGTAGGGGGTAGAATTATTAGAGATTATGAGGCTAAGTTGATTGTCACTTATACAAGAGATATGGGTTTGAAAATGAACCATTGGGAAGAAGCTATGGCTTCACTATGGGGGATCACATTGGTAAAGCAAATTAATGTACAAAATCTCTTGGTATAGGGAGACTCCTTGAACATTGTTAATTATTTTGACTGGTAAAATTTATATCAGTTGGTCTATCAAACATGTCATTGATGAATCTAGAGAAAATTTTAACTCTTTTTAGCATGTGAACATCCAACATACATATAGAGAAGGGATGGGATTTTTGACTAATTTGCAAACAGGGGAGTCAACAATGTGGGTTTTAAAACTTGGATAGGCCATGAAGACCTCCCTAGGGAGTTGATTTTAAAAGTTACTAATGAAGGAAATAACAATGTTAATAATGTTATGCATATGAATGCTTTCCTAAATGTCTATAAGGGACAAGAATTTGCATAAAATGAGTCAAGTAATTAGGCCTTATGTATTCAATTTTAGGGTTTCAAAGGAAAAGCATATATAAGGGGGAAAGCATCTCGAAGATGGATAAAACACTATACATGATTTTTGATATTTTTGGACCATCCAAGGGAACAATAAGTATAGTTTTAACTAGAGTGAAGTCAAGATGAATACAATGGTTCTAAAAAATAGGATTGAACCTAAAATTCAATCAGAAATTAGAAATTATGAAAGAGTTTGGACTGCTTTGTAGGTAGGTGGTTTCATGGGATTTATCAAAATAATTGAAGTTTTTGACATACATCTCTCTATCCTATTTGTAAAGGCTTAGGAGGATAGGTCTATGACTATTAATGGAGTCATGCTTGACATCATGGAGGAACTTATTTTCTTATGTGGCTGGCCTAACAATTGTGGAGACTAAGAGCTACTACACCCCAAGAGAATTCAAACTAGATAAAGATGCTTTTGTAGAAGATAATGAGAAGTTGGTGCAACTACATAATGGATTTGATAGGGAATCACTTCTTAGGCCATTCAATGAGGTAGCCTTTCATTTAATTCAGTACATTAATTTAGAAGGTAGATATAATGTGGTGAGGTGGTCTATGTTTGTAATGTTAAATTATTTTAGGAATGGGTTGTCTTTTAGTCTTCCTTTTTTAATTTTCAAATCTATGGAGACTTCTATTCTAAAATTTAAGAATGGAAATTATTCCACTCTAAGGCATGAGGGGTAATTTAAATTAATTTAAAGGCCTAAAATAAATCATTATTGACATCTCTCATAACTAGAAAGAGAATCCTAAGGAGGGGTCGATAGATATTAGGAAGATTAAAAAAGTTTGGATCAAATATCTAGGGAGGCCGAGTAGGATTTTAGGGAGTAAGAAAAAATTTGTTGAGAAAGAACTTGTTAAGAAAGGGAAAACTATTTAAAAATACATGGGCACCATTAAAAAGAGACTCAAAAGAGCATCAAAAACATCAAAGCACAAGAAATAAAAATAGGGGAACCAAGGGAGCAAGAGCTTGCAGGAGGCATAGAAAAAGAGGGGTGATGAGACAGACATTGTTGTGGATAGAGAAAGTGAGGAGATGAAAGAGCCTAGAAAAGAGGAAGAGAAGGAAAGAGAGCAAGATTAGGTCTAGATAGCTATTTATAAATAGAAATATATAGAGGAAACTATAGCTCTAAGGAAAGGAAAGACAACACAAAAATAAAAATACCAAAATGTGGCGTTCAATAATCTAATGGATTCACTCAAAATCAAGGAGAATACAGATAAAATTTTGGAATAACTTGACATCTAGAAAGCCATAATGAGGTGGTTTATGCATGAGATTATTGATCTGAAGGGAAAGATGAATGTGCTTCAGTAGGAAAATGCTAAAATGTCTCAAATTTTGGCAACTAAAGAGGAGGATAACCAGATTTAGGGCTTGAATTTTAAATTGGAGTTATTAGAACATGCTAACGAGAATCTATGAAATAAGATAATTTTTCTTGTTAATTGTAGTAAGGATGTAATGTATGAAGGTATTCAAAATGTTGAAAATATTATGACACATCTTAGAGAATTATTTGAACCCAACTATGTTGGTAAAGGTAAGGGTAAAAACGGGTAGAGTAGTAGTTCTCAACACACAATAGACCATGAAATTTTATTGATGCAAATAGATATGAATATCAAGAAAATTAAGACATGCTGGGAAGATGTGTTTGGAATCCTAGAATTATATTAGTTTTTATGTTATTTTGTGACTATATTGGAGTTGTTTTGTAGATGTTTTTGGACTGTGTTGGTCCTTATTTTTATATTTGGATTGGATAACCTATTATTTTTTTTGTACTTGAACTTATCCTAGGGTTTGGGGACCCTAGTTCAAAAAATGCCCCCTAGTAACCATATTAATAATTAATAAAACACGTAATTATATTACCAAAATCAAAACCAACTCCAAAACCTTGACCATTTCCCATAGTTCCAAAACCAATATTTTTACCAAGGGAACAATCAACAGGGGTTCAGTTAATAAGGACAAAACCAAAGGTCTAGGGAATATGATCCCAACATATATTTCATATTCCATTGAGTGGTTAAACATGACACTCATGTCTATTAGAAGTACAACAAGTTCATTCAAAAAAGGAAAAAAATTGTTGACATGTTCATAAGGAATGTAAATGCAAACCTTTAGGCTCAATTCAATGGTCTCATAACTCATCAAAACCAAAACCTCCAAATCTACCAAAACCCTTTATTGAACCATCAAACATGATTCACCCAGAGCCAACCATAGGGTAACCCATAAAATCAACCAATTCAACACAACCAACCTATGTTGATATGTACTAAAATTGCCAAGGATTCTACTTATGGTACAACTAACCTTGATGTAGCTACCCAATTAGATGTTCAAGGGAAGGCCAGAATGATAGGGGTGGTGGAGTTAAAAATTTAAGAAAAATAAAATATCATTACTCGCACATGAGAATATCACCCCACACTATTGACCCTTCTAACATATTAGATGATGATGTCACCCCAAAACATGTGAGAAACTATGACTTAGTCATAGACCTTATGATTACATTATCACACATTTTGTTTCTTAACTTGCTCAAGAATTCTCCTACCCACTATTCAACATTGCTTGATTACCCAAGACTTGGGTACTTAGATAGTGGCACTTTGTTCTAGGGATGTTGGTTATTTATTTGAGCTCAGGAGTCTCCCTCCTAAATTTGAGATGGATATGAGGGAGCATCCACCCTTATTTATACAAGTTTGGATTAATAAATACTATGTAAAATAGGCAATGGTTGACGATGAAGACACTATGAATATAGTCCCCTTTTTGTTCTTAAAAAATCTTGGTTTTGGGGAAACTAACTACTTGACTACCCAAAACAACCTTCGAGGCTATGATAGCCTTAGGTCTAGTTTGATCAAAACCATCATGATTCTAGTTACCCTTAGTCCCAAGACTATGTTGATAAAATTTTATGTAATTGACAAAGACACCAATTAAAATAATGATATTGGGTAGACTTTAAATTCATAGGATGAAGGCAATCCCTTATACCCTTTTTTATCACTTAAGGTTCTTCTACCTTAGAAAGGTTATCATTTCCCAAGGGGAAACCAAACCCTTTGATGTCCTTCAAATAACCATGCACAAGTAACTAGGATTACATATTGATTATCATTTACCCACCAATATTGTAGTGAAACCCCTACGTTTGGTCAAAGTTAAAGAATCCACGGAGCCTAAAGTGATTATTTTAAAGAAAGGGGTAAAACTTCTTAAAACTATTTTGAAAGATAACCCTAAATAATAAGAAGTTGTAACAATAGAAAAGGTAAGTGGTAATGATATTATAATGATACTAGTCATCTTGACCATGTCTATGGATGAAATGATCAATATCCTAGAAAATTGTACACCAGTTATACTTGCATTTGACCCATGAGGAGTAGAAACCTACAATCTCTCTGAATCTCAAGGCTAATAATCCAAATTTGTGTTAGCTATCATATTGTATATCAACATGGTTGATATTTCATAATAATAATAAATTCCTCATAACCATGATGATGATTCTCCTTCTATAGATGATCAATGGGTCCTTCATTATGATGGGGTCAAATGTTATCTTGGTATAGGGGCAAGAGTCATTCTATTCTCCTTAGAAGGATGAATAATTCCCTTCAATTTTAAATTAGACTTTGATGGTACAAACAATGGGGTTGAATATGAGGCTTTGTTACTTGGAATGTTTATCACCAAACAATTAGGGGTCCAAAACCTAAAGATCCAATGTGATTCATATTTAGTGAGCAATTAATTCTAAGTGGTTTATCAAACTAAGGCTAAACACCTCCAACTATACAAAACTTCTATGAATGGAGTTGCCAAATATTTTGAGTTTTTCTCCATAGCATCCATCCCTAGAGAAAGTAATCAACTTGATGACTCTAGGATTGATTCCTCCTCTCATTTAAAGAATCACCCTATGATACTTGAATCATATTTTATTGTATCTATCAAGATGAAAACCCTCATGCAAAAAGTGTACACTGACTGAACTCTCATTTGCATTAAGAAGGATACTAGCCCATTAGTCCTTGACCTAGCTGATATTAATGAGTCCATTCTAAAGTTCATGCATGATTATGGTGCCTCACATATTTCCATCATAATAGAGATTTCACTCTCAATTTTTATCCTATGTATTCCCTTAGAGATAGAAAACATGATTCTTATTGAAAGGTTGAATATTACCTATCTTCTAATGATGAAATTAATGTCTTTAATGTAGAAGGTGGAGATTTTGATATTCTTCATGCTCCCAAAGAATTTTAAGAAGGTAATGAATCCATCATAGAGGATAAATTTATGTAAATATAGGGGATATATAAATCCATATAATACTCAAAATTAGGTCTTCACTCTTGGCACAAGAGGTGGAAGATCACAAAATTTTACTCCAATTTTCCCAAGATTTTACCTTTTCCTACACGGATGTGGTAGGTATTAAACCTAAATTACTCATTCAAAATTTGGTTATGATGCATTAAGTGAAACCCATAAAATAAAATCTCATGCCAATCAAGCCCAAAGTTACATTAAGGGTAAATGAAGAGGTTATTAATCTTCTCAAAGTAAGGTTCATAAAACTTGTAGACTATTCTAAATGGATGCCTAACATCATTCGCATTCTAAAGAAGATTGAAAATATTAGGATATGCATCAATTTTCATGATATTAATAAATAATGTCCCAAATACAATTTCCCTCTTCCTTCTATTTATGTCATAGTTGACACTATGACATGTTATGAGTTGTTATCCCTTATCTATGGATTCTCTAGATATAACCAAATCTACATCTCTGATGAAGATCAAAGTAAGACCTCCTTCACTACACCATGGGGGAATTTATGTTATATATTCATGCCCTTCAACCTTAAAAATGCTATGAAAACATATGAGAGAGCCACGACCCATAGTTTCCATGATTTTAGAGAGCCATGATTGATATTTTCCATGATATTATCCACAAGATAGTGGAGGTTTATGTGGATGATATTATAAGAAAATTAAGGCAATGGATTGAACATTTATATGTACTAAACACCATTATCACACGTTTGATTAAATATGGTGTTACTCTCAATGTAAAAAAATGTGTGTTTGTAGTCACAAGTGAAAAACTCATTAGTTATATCATCTCTCAACATGAAATTGATATTGACCCAATAAAAACTCATGCAATCTTAGACATTATACCCCCTATGGATGAATCAAGAACTAGGTTATTCCTAGGTAAGTTGAGGGGCATTTGAATATTCATACATGACCTTACTTACATAGTTAATATTATAAACATCTTACTTTAAAATGTGAGTGGATTAACTTATACAAGTGACTATCAAGATGCATTTAAAGTGTAAATAATTTTATCATGTCTCCTTAAAAACTTATGCATCCAAGCCTAAAAATATTCTCATACTTTAAATTAGGGAAACTGAGGTATCTCTCACCTACATGTTAGCCTAAGAGGAGGATGATGAAAATGAGCATGCCATCTATTTCATTAGCTTCACTTTTACCAATAGTCAAGTAGATAAGTAATGTTTAGCCATTGTGTTCATAAAAAATCAGTTGCAACATTACATGCTTAACCTAGAAATAAGGGTTATAATAAGGTCTCAGGCCTTACAATCATTATTAATTTAACTAGCACTTTCATAGAAGGTTTGGGCATTTTATCACACTTTTGAGTGAATTCTAACTCACACGTTAACCAAAATTACATTAAGTGACAAATCATTGTTGATTAGTTATAAGAATATCCCATGGAGGTCAGTGATCTTACTGATATTGAATTTCCCAATGAGCTAATTTTTTACATAGATAAACTTGACATTATTTCCTCTCTTTGATGTGTTAAAATTATAAACTATTTAGGATACTATACTTACCTTAAGGGTGTCAACTCATAATAGAGGCAGTGCCTTCACATCATTTCATCCATATATGTTATCTTATATGAGGTTATCTACCACAAAGCATTTGACAACATGCTATTGAGGTGTGTCAATTAATAAGACTCAAAAAATGTCCTCTTTCATTGCCATAGTGGTGTTTGTGATGAAAAATTTGGTGGCCACACAACTACCCACAATATCCATAGGATGGGATACTTTGAATATGTAATAAAGTGTGAAAAATGTCAAAATTTCTCCCATATGATTCACAAACCCACTAGGGAGCTACAGTCCATTATCACCCCATGGCCCTTTTCCACTTGGGGTCTAGATTTGATTGGTAAGTTTTACCCTACTTCTTAAGTTGGTCACCATTTCATCATCATAACCATTGAGTATTTTAATAAGTGGGAAAAATCCATGTCCCTTAAAATTATTACTAGATAAGTCATTGATAAATTTATTATAAATTAAATCATTTATCAATTCAGAGTCCCATAGGTCATTATTATAGACATTAAGTCTCCCTTAAAGAACCTCAAGGTCCATGAAGTATGTAAAAAATTACTTATATCTATTTACACAACCATTTTATACTACCCACCATATAGTGGCTAGTTTTAACCCACCAATAAAAATTTAAATTCAATCTTGGTAAAAATGATTAAAGACGCTAAAAATGATTGACACCTATAGCTCTATCCAACACTATGGGCCGACAGGATGAGTATTTGCATGCCCATTGGGATAACCCCATATTATCTTGTGTTTGGATCTAATGTTATTATGACCTTAGAGGTATAAGTATATATCACACATAATTTTATTTAGGGTCTCCTTGATCATGAATAATACATAAATGAATGACTAACGAAAGTGAAAAATCTAGATGAAAACTAGCTTATTATTTCATAAAACAACATTGCATATGTAGAGCACATGGCCTAACGATAAAAAAAATGTTCATGAGCACTAAATAAAAGTAGAAGACATTTTCATAAGGCTCAATATTTAAATAGACAAAAATAAAGGAGAATTTTGAAAGTTTAGACCGAGCTAGTTACGTCTTTTTTTAGTGACTGAAGATTTTAAGAATGGAGCTTATTGATTATGCACTTTGGAGGGAAAGGAGTTCAGTGAGTCTGTGAACTCATTGCACCTTAAACACTTTTATATATAGTCACTAAATTCCACATTTTCCTTGTTTTAATTCATTTTTCATTGTCTACATGTTGTATTTGTTGATCAATTTTGCCCAACAGGCAAAATTTTTGGTCCCCTTCTTCCCTTGCTATTCATGGCAGTCATTTTTTAGGTTGCACAAGTTCAATGAGTTTGGTTCATGGCTTGGTTCAAGTGGTTCAGCAATCTTTGGTTCAATATTCCATCTTCAAGTTCAACATCTCGATTCAACAAGCGTTGAACCATTAAACTGTTGAACCATTTTTAGTTCAACGAGCTTGGTTTAAAGGGAGAAGTTCATCGGCCTTGGTTCAACACTTGGTTCATTGGCCTAGTTCAATCAGTCAGCTTAGTTCAAGTTCATCAGTGTGTAATGGTTGAACCAATTGAACCATTGAACCATTTTTGTTTTAATGGATTTGTTCAAAGGTATGCCCAGTTGGCCAAGGGGCAGTCCAAAAAGGTTCAATACCCTTGTGGAGGGAAGGCGCTTCAAAGCAAAAGGAAACTAGGTAAGTCCAAATTTGTTTAAGTGCAAAGTTCAAGTTTGTCAAAATTGACTAAGTCTCGAATTCCTTTGGACTTTTTGCCCAAAGGAATTCCTTCAGACAAAAAGTTTGAAGTAATTTAGGCACAGATCAAATCAAAAGAGCAAAGGCCGAGTAGAATTTCTGTGGACTTTTTGTCGGTGATAAAATGTCTGTGGACAAAAGCCCACGGAAAATACATAGAA
This sequence comes from Torreya grandis, assembly GCA_037957365.1. Lineage (NCBI taxonomy): Eukaryota > Viridiplantae > Streptophyta > Pinopsida > Cupressales > Taxaceae > Torreya > Torreya grandis. The sequence goes on from JARHVA010000011.1 coordinate 4,767,406, forward strand.
CAAGCAAAACCTGGGAAAATTGTCCGTGGGGACTCGAGAAAAAATCCAGAGGACCAAAGGACCCACTGAAGGACCCCAAAGGGTAGGTGCCCTTGCGGGGGACTCTCAGCCAAACACAAAGGGGACACTTTCAAAGAGCTAGAGGGTCACCTTCCCTCGAAAAGGTGCTAAGAGGAAGCAAGGCCATAGAGAAGCCATGAAGACCCAATGACATTTTGATGGGGACGGTGACATCCCAGATGATGTCAAAAATTAACAAAACAAGTTAGCCATTGGTTTTCAAACCAATGACGGCCGTATGAACGTCAAAGTTAGCAAAACAAAATGGCCATTTGTTTTCAAGCTAAGAGAGAGCTAACCAAGGGGCTAGAATGCAGTGACCTGCTAAGAATTTGCCCTGAGGGCCGAAGGAACCATAAGAGAAAATTGAGAAAAGACAAGGAGACAAGCATGGAAAGAGCAAGCAATTAGTCCAAGTGGCACCAATTTGAGAAGTGACTCTGACAGGTGAAACAATTCCTACAAATTGATCATTGGGGATGCAAATAGCTAGCAATGCAGCTGGTTTCTCTATTTTACATTTAATGAGTAGACAAACCATGTATTGACCTTGAAAAGGTAGACTTCAAACAGACAAAGTGCACAGCTCATTAATGTTTTGAGCGACTTGTTCTTCCCAATGAAGGGATGCGATAGGCCACTTGTAAAAAAGGAGCGCCAAATGGGCCTCCTTGCTTCTCCTATATATTGAAGACTTGTCATTTTAAGAAGGATCTTTTTTTCACATTTGTAAGGCATAGCCCTGGTAAAATTTCCACCTGAATCAATAAATGTAGTTTTTATCTCTATCTTGGATAGATATTTCTGTGTATGCTTTGAGTGTTAGTTTGTGTTCAGTCATTGTCTCTTGATGCTTTCATAGGTTCAACACCAGCATATCAGTTGTCTACAAGGTGCCATATCTATAGCTGACAGGAGGAGAGTAGTATTTGGAAGTGCAAAACATAGGAAGTTAGTTACAGTGTGCATTTCACAGCACCTTGGTGAATCTCTATTTTTTGTCTTTTCATGAAAGCCTCCCTGCCAGTTTCTAGCAGCCTGGTCCTTTGCCAAGTGTGAAGTGTATGTATGCATTTGCCTGATTTAAAGAGTGGATGTGAGAAGGTTGACTTATTTTGGTACATCACCTCTTTAGAGTAGTTTGTTTTCCTGCATCTTTCTCCCTTTTCACCCCCCCATTATATATATATATATATATATGTATGTATGTATGTATGTATGTATGTATGTTTGTACTTGCTAGAATGAACATGATGCATCAAAGGGAGCTAGCCCTTATCTAGAGACTCTCCCCTCTAGCTTCGTCAGTCCCATAGGTGAGAGGGGAGTTTCCATAGTTGTGAGGAGAAGGTAGGAGCTCAGCCTCCTGCCAAGGGTGCAATCTCTTGCATCAATAGTTTTGGCATGCTCGGTGGGACACAGTTTGACAATTCAGTAAGGTTTTAGGATTGATGTTGGTCTTGTTACAACAATCAAAGATTTCCAACATCTAGTAACTCCACTGGTAAGAGCTCAATTTTCAAATCAAGACCAGTTTCTTAACTTTCTATGCCTAAAGTCACCACAAGGTCTGCTTCTAAAGGGGTTCCTTTCAATTTCGTTGAGTTGCCTTTAAACTCTGCAAAAAGGCTAAGGTTTGAGAGGACCCGTCCTTATCCAACAAGCCACCCTCCTAGCCCTATTGTAAGGGACATATATGCAGTAGAACCACAATTACAGTCCATCTCAGCCATGGTTTTTCCCTTTGCAGCTTTTCATGGTTAAAGCCCCTTGAACCTCCCATGCTATGATCCAATTCTAGGAACAACCCTAAAAAATGTGCCTTTTTTCAATGGAGAGGGGCCCATTATAGTCATTGAGAATATTAGGAATATTTCTAACCTTTGCAATATTCACAATGTAATAGAGGAAAATATCGCCATCAGATTGTTAGCATTGTCTCTCAAAGGCAAGGCTCTTGATTGGTACAGAACTTTGCCTGTAAATTCAATACATTCTTGGAATGAGTTGGGTACTCAGTTGACAAATTATTTTGGGGAAAAGAGCTATAGCCTCTCACTTGGTGAGTAGCTAACGACCATAAAGAGAGCTCCACACGAGTATATGCAGGATTTTAACATGCAATTTCAAAAGACTTGGGATAGAATTCCCATCCTGGGAAGATCGACTCCCAGCTATGCTTTATTGTACTATTTAAAGGCATTAAACAGTGATATTGCTATGATGATATAATCTATGGGAGGGCATATACTACCTGCTACTTATGACATAGCCATAACAGCTAAAAACTGCTTAGTACAGGCTAGGAAAATAGCCCGTAGGCCTCACATGCCACTTTTCCCAGAAATGCTACCTCCAATTCAGATCGTTGCTCCCACATTGGTTCCTCTACCTACCATAGAGAAACCAACTATTGTTCTATCCAATGAGCTTCATGAGGTTAAAATTCTATTGCAGAGCATGTCAAATGAACTTGTAGCTCTCAAAAGGTAGCAAGCTCAAAGCAACAGACTGAATCAGGGATACCAGCATTATGGCCAAGCCCCTAGACCCCCTTTCCAAAAATATAATCAAGGACAGGGTTAGCTTGGTTCAAAGGTATGCCCAGTTGGCTGAGGGGCAGTCCAAAAAGGTTTAATACCCTTGCAGAGGGTAGGTGCTTCAAAGAAAAAGGCAACTGGGTAAGTCTAAATTTGTTTAAGTTTAATGTTCAAGTTTGTCAAAATTGACTAAGTCCCAAATTCCTTTGGACTTTTTGCCTAAGTAATTCCTTCAGACAAAAAATCTGAAGGAATTTGAGCGTAGCTCAAATCAAAAGAGCAAAATCCAGGTAGAATTTCTATGGACTTTTTGTCTGCGGGAAAATGTCTGCGGATAAAAGCCTGCAGAAAATACAAAGAACAAGCAAAACTCGAGAAAATTGTTCGCAGGGACCCAGAAAAAAATCCAAAGGACCAAAGGACCCATCGAAGGACCCCAAAGAGCAAGTGCCCTTGTGGGGGACTCTCAGCCAAATGCAAAGGGGACACTTTCAAAGAGCCAGAGGGTCACCTTCCCCCAAAAAGGTGCTAAGAGGAAGCAAAGCTGCAGAGAAGCCATGAAGACTCGATGACATTTTGACGGGGATGGTGACGTCCTAGAGGACGTTAAAAATTAAAAAAACAAGTTAGCCATTGGTTTTCAAACCAATGATGGCTGTATGAACGTCAAAGTTAGCAAAACAAAATGGCCATTTGTTTTCAAGCTGAGAGAGAGCTAACCAAGGGGCCAGAATGTAGCGACCTGCTAAGAATTCACCCCAAGGGCCGAAGGAACTAGAAGAGACAAAATTAAGAAAAGACAAGGAGACAAGCATGGAACAAGGAAGCAATTAGTCCAAGTGGCACCAATTTGAGAAGTGACTCCAACAAGTGAAATAGTTCCTGCGAATTGATCATTGGGGACGCAAACAACTAGCAATGCAGTCGGTTTCTCCATTTTACATTTAATGAGTAGACAAATTGTGTATTGACCTTGAAAAGGTAGACTTCAAATAGACAAAGTGCATAGCTCATTAATGTTTTGAGCAAATTTTTCTTCCCAATGAAGGGACGCGATAGGCCACTTGTAAAAAAGGAGTGCCAAATGGGCCTCCTTGCTTCTATATATTGAAGACTTGTCATTTTAAGAAGGATCTTTTTTTCACATTTGTAAGGCATAGCCCTAGAAAAATTTCCACCTAAATCAATTAATGCAGTTTTTATCTCTATCTTGGATAGATTTTTATGTGTATGCTTTGAGTGTTAGTTTGTGTTCAGTCATTGTCTCTTGATGCTTTCACAGGTTCAACACCAGCATATCAGTTGTCTACAAGGTTCCATCTCTATAGCTATCAGGAGGAGAGCAGTATTTGGAAGTGCAAAACAGAGGAAGTTACCTAAAGTGTGCATTTCACAACACCTTGGTGAATCTCTATTTTTTGTGTTTTCATGAAAGCTTCCCTACCAGTTTCTAGCAGCTTGGTCCTTCTGCCAAGTGTGAAGTGTATGTATGCATTTGCCTGATTTAAAGAGTGGATGTGAGAAGGTTGACTTATTTTGGTGCATCATCTCTTTAGAGTAGTTTGTTTTCCTATATCTTTCTCCCTTTTCACCCCCCATTATATATATATATATATATATATATATATATATATGTATGTTTTCACTTGCTAGAATGAACATGATGCATCAAAGGGAGCTAGCCCTTATCTATAGACTCTCCCCTCCATCTTCACTAGTCCCACAGGTGAGAGGGGAGTTTCCATAGTTGCGAGGAGAAGGCAGGAGCTTAGCCTCCTGCCAAGGGTGCAATCTCTTGCGTCAACAGTATTTTCATATCAAATGTCATGTTTGGTGATTATTTAGTTGTCACTTCACATTAAAATAAACTTTCATAAGGTAGTTTACCATATTTTTTATTTTTGCATATTATCCTATATAAAAAATTATCAAAATCAACATTACATTGGTTATTTTCTTAATTATTATGAGCAAATTACACCTTTCTTTCCCTACACCTTATTGAAAATTTTAAAAATGTGAAGTCTACAGCATAATCTCAAAGCTTATCCATGTTAGAGTCTCCTCTTATGATACCCTCTAATAAAAAAACATTAAAATGCTAAAAAACATGTAACCTTGCTCACCTATCTTAGTCTTAGATGTCAAACCCTTACATCTTATTAGTTGTGTGGGGTCAATATTTGGGGGTAAGAACCTTAAAAAAATATGTATTAAATAGAAAGAAAACACTCATATAAAGACATCAAAAGATTACACAATTCAAAAATAAAATTATGCATCTCTCACCCTTCATTAATCTTTAATATTGAGCCCTCACATATAATTAGTTACATGGGGCTAACATTGGGGATATATGCCCTTTCTAGACTACACCTAGTCCTTGGTGGTGAGCCCATATGTCTTCCTAGTCATATGAGATTAAGTGCAGAGGTCAAAAATAAAAATAAAATGTAAATGTAGAAGCAAGATTAAATTATAAAGTGTCCAACAAGAGTTATTCAAAAGATATTGTTTACATGACTATACTGAAAAAGGGTAACTTTATCCCTTTTACCAATTATGTCAAGGCTAATTACCTTTAAATGAAGTCAATAAAGTTAGTGTTTTAAGATTTTATCAATAACTACACTTCCACCTTTACTCGTCAAGATTATGTCATCTTCCTATTTCCTATGAAATTTTGATGTATATGTTTTCATTTTATCATACCATACATATCCTATTTACCTTTCATTCCTTTGTTGACAATTGAAAGTTGTATGTTATTTAAAAAATAAATTAGTCATCACCTACAAAAAAATTGTTATTGCATCTTAGTTTTATGTATATCCATAATATTACATCATTTTCATATATTTTATTTCTCATTTTAACATATAAGGATTTTTCATAACATTATCATGAAAACATAAGAGATGCATGGTATATCATCACATGCCTAATCATATAAAGTGCATAAATTGATAAGCATTCATGAAAAATAAACACATAATAATTAATGTCAAGTCACTAAAATAGACTAGAATATTTCCATATATATATATATATATATATATATATATCATAATAATGTCAAGTTTATATAAATCATGTATCTAGTACAATCGACATTTGTAGATGGTAAGTGCATTTCAAAATCTCAAAAAAATAAAAATATGATGTCTATATATACATGTACAATAGTGGTCCTAGGACCCTATCCTCCTTTGAGAGGGCCTTGATTCTAAATAATGTCATGGACTATGGATTTTGGGTTGACTTCTACTAGTCCCTCCTTAGGACCTTATCTCTACCCCTGTTTATCAACTCGAGTAAGCTCAACCCCCTCTCTTAGCTAGAGCATAGGTAAGAGCCTAAACCTCAATCTCTATTGTAGTGGATCTCACCTCTAAATTTTTATTCTTTACCCTCAAACTAATTAGTGTCACAAAAGCATGGTATGTTGGGGAAAAATATGCATGCATGCCTATCCCAGTAAGTAGTCTTGGATCTACAAATAGCTAGTCATGAGTCATGTCAATCCCCATCTAAAAAAGGTTGATCAAGGTGTTCTTGATAATAGTCTTCTAGCCTGTAGATGTCTCTAAAACCATAAGAAAAAGATAGACATCATATCTAGTCATATGAAAACAAAAGCAGTAAATCAACCAAGTAATCATGCTAAAACTAAATACATAAAGAGATCAAATGAATAAATGAACCATTTTACTTGGGTTGGCCTCATGTAAGTCATAGTCAAATTCATCCTCATGATCCTCCTCTTACTCATTCCCCTCCTCATCTAGCTCAATAAATTCTAGATCCTCTCCATTCACTACTTGTTAATATTGTAGGGGATCCTATTGTGGTGGTGGTAGCTATGCAATCTATTGTTGTTGGATTACCATCGATAATACCATTGGGATGGCCACATGAATCTAACCTCTCCCTCTTCTTATGGGCTACTATTATGGTCCTCTCTATTCCTGTCTCATCTTGGCCACCCTTATGATAAGAACTCTTGGTGCTAATGGATGTTGGCCTAGTCTCCCAAGCTTTCCAGCCCTACCCTCTCTAATACCTTTATACATTATTGGAGGCATGGGAAGGTTACCTATGAAAATCAACATAAACTATTGTGGAACCCTATCAATGGGATGCACCTTGAAATGTAGTCACTATTTATAGCCTACATTGCTCCTACAACCATCATGAGGTACACTTCTTCATCGACCCATTGACTAACCATCCCATGATTTGGCAAGGCCACTAGATCATCTACTATCAAGGTCCTAACTACCTAGGGTAGTAATATAAAGGGAACAAAATATATCTAGTGTGAGGCTCTAATAACCCTAACACCCCAACTATAACCAATTTCTAGTATGGGAATATCCTCTCATATATCTAACTAATGATGAGCAAGGGTTAGATGATCAAGAGTGATCTTAGTTGCATGATATTGTATAGGTCCCTACAAGTGCATGCAAGGACCTATTGATCCCATGAATAATATATATCCCTTTCTTATAATTGACACATGATCAATGACCAGTTGTATAAAAACTTATTCGTGACCTTGACTCCCACCAGTTAGGAAGCAAGGATCCCTATAATGGCCTTTTAAAGGTTTAGGATAATAGTTCCCTCAACACCTAAAAGTTAATGCAACACTTCTCATCACCCAAATTGAGTGCATCTACATCCCCAAAGTGATATACCTAGCCAAAATCCTTAGTTATATTAGTGACCTCTCATATGACCACCAATTGACCTATTATCAGTAAAATTATAATTTAATAAATATTGATGAGTGTGATGGTCCACTCTTTAGTAGCCTGTGGAAATCAAAAGTTGTTTAAGTTTGAGTCTTAGTATGTGAAGAGATCACATAGCATCCTGATCAATGAGGGCATGATCCCCAATTGAGTAATCCACAAAATCCTAGCTTTGTCTATGGTAGCCACTCCTACTCCCCAGTCTATATTTATCTTATATAACCTCCTTATTATAAAAATCAGACAAAATGAGTCCTTAACCCATTTTTTATCCTAAAAACTTCTCTTTTCTCTCAAAGACAAAACTACCACCTTTTGTACATGGTAGTTATGAAACTATTTTTATGGTTTCATCTTCATTTGTGATAGTTTCATAACCATCAAATTCACCATGGTTACCAATTTGCCTTAACTATGGGATTGGTAGTCATGTAACCATTGTGTCAAAGACATAACTACTGATCTATGTAGATCGATAATTTCATCTTGATGTGGTAGTTTTGACTGCCAGTCATTCCCTACCCAAGCACCCCCAAATATTAACTAAAAATAATATTTCCTAGCCTAAAAATACTCTTGAGCTTATCCATTAAATAAAATTTAATATTTAATAGATTTTTATGCTTTTTTAACCAAAAATTTGAAATTGGGGCAAAAACGTAAAAATGATAAAAACCAACTTGAACCTAATCGACAACTCCCACTGGAATATTTACCATCCTCTCATTATGATCACCAATTTGGATACTTCATGAATCAATTACATCACTATGAATACATATCTAAAAAAATATCTTAAATGAATTTTCACAAATGATTTCTATTTTGAGAAAGTTTTCAATTATATTATTGTTTAAAACTAGATGTAGTGATTCAAAGTTTTTTGTGTATAGCAATTTTAATTATAAACTCATGTTTTGTGCATTTTATATATTATTATTTGTCAATTAACATGATTTATGTTCAAAACTAATAAATTTTAATGGTTTGTATCTTCCATAATATATATGTATGTTGTTTCATTTTTGCAAGTACATGGCATTTATCACTAGATTTAATTTCTCAATGGGATGATTTAAGTAGTATACTCATTCCCTTATACATGGTGTTGTCAATTTGATCTTGTACCTTTGAAGAAGGTCTTCAGGCTTCCTATCCCAATTGACATAATGGGATCATTTTTAAGTTATGGATGTCATATAATGGAAGTAAATCTCCAGAGAGGGCTAGTTCCCTTGATGAATCATCTTGATCCTCACCTAAAATACTTATTGACAATGAAAAGAGAGAGAGATTCTTATACTTATATGACTATGGGGTGATGCACCAAAATTGAATACCTCAACTTGTTTGGGCACACACAAAATGAGATCAAAGAGTAATCACACATAAAAAAACTCAAAATTTACCAATGAATCTTGGGTGTAAGTGTTTTATAGAAAATATTCATCTTATTATAGTACTTATATATAAACACTAAATTGGCTAAGTAACCACACATATCGTGTCTTTTCAAAGTCCTTTCACATGAGACTTTGACTAGAGAATATGTGATTTATTCACAATTGGCCATGTCTTTCATTTTATCCATTTGGGTCTAGTTCTAAGCTTGAATAACGTTTTTACCCATTCCCAGTCACCCCAAACCTTTCAGATGGTTATTCCACCATAGCTACGTTAGGTTTCCCATGCTCATTCTACCCCCTTGGTCTTTAGCTTTTAGGATAGGAGCAATAGGATTGGACTATAACATTGAAACCCAGGATGTCCAGTTTCTTATGCTCCTATCCAAAGCCAATTTGAGCCTAAATAGTCAATTTCTTCTACAAGATGAGTCTTAACCCTTTTCTTTGATTCATACCTAAGTTTTCAAATTTTGTCCAAATGCAAATAAAGCTCTCAAATTCAAAATGAGTCTCTTATATAAAGGACTACACAAGGCATTTTATAGCTAGCACTTACTATTTTGGCACATTAGACATAATAAAAATCATTCAATAGTATAGCTCAGCTTCTCTGCATCACACATAGACTTGCATGCTTGATCAAGGAGGGGCCTAGGCAAAATTAATTCTTGCATATATCATGCACATTGATTATTCATGTTCCTTAAGGGATAACTACATTTGATCTGAGACCCTAGCTTGAGGGTTAATGTATGCAGTGGTAAAATAAAAGGGTTCTAGATCGTGTGATCATTCTTCCCCTAACCCAGTTTTTTTCCTCCTTCACATTTGATGCATTCATTGTTTGTATGTGTGTAGATGGATACATGTATTGAATATTAAGATGAACCTACAATAATATCTGGTGACTTCTATCCCTTGAAATTTGGTATGCAAGCTCATATTAACTAGGCAAACAAAACCCAGAAAGCCTAGATCCTGAGGACAATAGTGTCAGGAAGGAATATAGTACCAAACACTAGGGTGTCATATTTCTAACATTCCTATCCAATCAAAAAATAAAAACTAGATTTAGATTCTTGACATTGTCCTAGTCCTATTATTTAATTTATAGCCTCATAATCCTCTATTTCAATCCAAATCTAGATAAGTTAATTTCTATTTCTCTTATATAATTATCAGTTAAAATATATATTTTTTCCTATCAAAGTAGATTTTTCCTATCATTCTAGAACTTTATTATTTAGGATTTAAACACTAGATTCCAAAAATTAACAAAACATTTGGTGAACCTGACTTACTTTGAACAAACCTAAAACCCTAGCTATACATAGGGTTTTTCCTTCATATTTTTGTGCAAAAATTTAATCTCAAAATTTTGATTTTTGTATCAATTAATGTGCATTATTCCTATTAAATATTATTTTTAGAATTTAAAATTATTGCATAATTTTCAAAAATTCTAAAACCCTAGCTAAAAACCCTAGATTTCCAAACTAGGTCCTCAAACATCAAATTTTCCTCCCTTACAATTTTTGAAAAATAATTTGATTTTTTTACAAATTGTTTAGATTATCAAAAGTAATTTCAAAATTTCAATGATAGTATTTATTTTCATCATAGTAATTTTCAAAATTCTCTTTGGTGAAATTAATAAAATCGCCATAAAGGCAATTCCTTCCTCATCCCATAGATAAATTTCTCAAATTTTCTTATAATTATGACAATGATTGGACAAAGTTGCAAAATTGCACATTGGCTAAAACTATAGAAAATGATTTCATTTACAATGAAGATAATGAATATTATTGTAATGAAGGATATGATGATATACGTAATGATGATGGTGAACCATAAATAAATGAATTTTTGTCTATAAAACCTATCTCTTTTATTCTTATTCTAAAGAAAATAATTTTGATAAATGGGAAATATACTTCTTTCCTCATTCTCCTATGCACAATACACCAAAGGAACAAATTAGTCATGCACTTCTAATTAAACCTCGTATTGGTGATAATTTGCTTCCATGTGAACCTACTCTCTCTCTCTCTCTCTCTCTCAATCGATACTTCAATGTTCAAATTACAAAAATATAAATGCAATAGAATCAAATTACCAATGCATAGTTCAAATGATACATCTCATGTTCTTAACTCTACTCTATCAAAAGAATGTTCAAATTAAAAATATTCTTATCTTGCTTTTCATATTGCACATGAAAATAATGCATGTCTTTCATCAATGGATAACATAGATTCACATGATATTCCAATTTCAAATGATAATTTATTACATATTAGATAAGAATTAAATTCTTCTCTTACACCTCTCCCTAGCGATGATGGAAGTGATAATGAATATGATAGTGAGCATGCCAATGAATATGAAAATGAGAGTGATTATGAACAATATTACATATATGATAATGATGATGATAATTATGCACATAGTGAATAAGAATATGCATCTCATGTTTCTAACTCTTCTCTCCCTCCTCTCAAACATAATGCACTTCCAAATGTTATTTCTACTTCTATGAATGATTCTATTTCAAATAATGCACATGTTAATGTTAATAACACATATTAGTATGCTCAATTAGAATGTGATTCACTAAAACATAAACATACCAATGAATCTCCAAATTCACCCCTCACTACAGTATAATCTAGTTCTCACTCTTTACCTAAAGAGAATGGTAGCCCACATCCCTCCAATAAGGTCCAAGTTACCATTACTCTAAAGGTTCAAGTGAGCATGCCTCCTCTTTATGATCCAATTGATAAATGTATCATTCTCATGGTTAAAATTAATAATCAAATTCAATGATTAAATGAGCCACTTCAGGATACTAATGTACCATCCCAAGAGATCATCTCTTTGATGCATGCAGTTGGTGAATTACAACACCAAGTACATCTCCTTACCTTAGAAAACAAAGCTTACAAGTTTTGGATGGATGCTAATGATCTACATGGTAACCCTATTCTGAAGACATTCATAAAATTGGTTCTTTCATCTACTCCTCATTGGTTCATTACACACATATGATGACTTAGAGGAGACATTTCTCAAATATTTCATCGTAAACATGGGCCCTCGTGTTATATATGAGAAACATACCACACTACATCAAAATTATTTAGAGCCACTTAGTGAGTATATCTTAATATTCAAGGCTCATATGTTAAGATTGATATACAAACCAACAAATCTAGAGATTCAACATATATTTATTAAGGGGCTTCACCAACCTCTACTCAAGCATCTACTATATTAGACAGAGTCTTCTTTAGACACTTGTGTTATACAATTTTATCTCTGGAAAATAAATTGGGATTGATTGAGGTACATTCATTTGATCAAATCACTCTAATTTCATAGTAACATCTTTAGCTATAGTTCCTAGCACTCAGCATCCACCATGTCCTAGACAAGATAAGAGACCACGACCAAAAAAATAACTATTCAAGAATAAAGAGCTAATTTCTAGAGAACAACATGTAGTCTACACTATAAAAAAAAAACAAAAAAGCACCACTACAGTTTGATTCAAATTAGGATAGCCTATCTACCATATTATCAAAATTACTAGATAGGATGTTAATCACATTACTTTCTACTCATCAATGAGATCTACGTCTCTTACATAGATAGCCATATCAACATTTTTATAACTATCATCGTATCCATGGACATAGAGATAATGATTGTTTTGGACTTAGAGATTGCATTACTAGATGTGTTGATAATGGTATCTTAGAATTCACACAAGGGGCACATAAATCTCATCCATTATGGAACCCTAGAGCTCATTCTTCCATGACTGAGTCATCCCATGACATTCCTTTACAGGAATCATTGATCACTCATCATGAACACAATGAAAGTTTTGAGACAAAATATCATAGATCTCCTACTTTACCACCTCAAAAGGTTTGAAATCCAATTAGCAATAACAACCTACATATAACACCATAGTCCAAGGAATACATAGTGTAGTTCCATATACATATCCTGCAAAGTTACAGGCACTGCAGTAGAGTCCTACTTATGAAAAATATTTACTATGGGTAGATTTTTTGGGTCTATTTCATGTAGAAATCCACTATGGTTAAGATTAAATGACCCCACACCACATAGTACTGATCATGAGAAATATTCATTATGACTAGATTTTTTGGGTCCTATCTCATGTAACAACCCATTATGATTAAGATTAAATGAGCCCTTAACACAAGTTTTAGCTTCATCTTGATATATTTCTTAGTCATATACATCATAAAAGAGGCCATAAGGTATTTAGTTATAGATAGATGATCCTTAGTCATAGTACACAGTTTTAGCTACATGACCAATAAAGTTAAATTTTGTAAAATCTTCACACATAGCTATAGTTAGCACACATTAGATAATATCAGATATAGAGCACATTCCTACATATCATGAGCAATATAGGAACTTATTCTATTGGTTGACAGGGTTTAAATAGTGATACAACACATAATAATACAATGTATAGTCATACTAATTTTTAGTTCATAAGATTCACTTAACAAGGCAATGGTGGAGCCAAAGGTCTAGCTAGCCTTTGTATTTTTGAGCCACTCTCAAGGAAGTAATACACACAGAGTGTTATCTTACATCCACCTACTAACAACTAACATTCCTAATTACCTCTAACTATCCATATCCCAAAACCAACTTATCAAAGTCTAGATCTTACCAAATCAACTAATCCAAACCCTTTACCAATCTCAAATTAACTAAACTTATCATACAAGTTTTTAATCTCAAAATTGAGACCTTACTTATATCCTAATTTCAAACCAATTCACTTTACAAAATCAATTTTATCAATTACAAAAACCAATAAAATTTTCACTTACATATGATTAAAAATCAAACATCACATCCAAACATATCCTGAACAAGTGAATCACATCCTAAATGTCATCTTACCAAATATATCAAAACAATCAAATCACATATCCCAAGTACCATTTACCAAGCATATACAAATTCAACATCAACATCAAATCAAAACATTATAATACTAGTATATTCCAGAATCCACAACATGAATATGAGTAAATCCAAACTCAAACTAGTGTGTGTGTGTGTGTGTGTATATATATATGGGATTGGTACTGGAGGAGAGAGTGAGACAGAGAGTGAGGTTATGATACCCATTCATGATTGATTATATTTGATATAATGTATATGTATTTAAAAACCTATATGTGTGTGTGTGTGTGTGTGTGTGTGTGTGTGTGTGTGTGTGTGTGTGTGTGTGTGTGTGTGTGTGTGTGTGTGTGTGTGTGTGTGTGTGTGTGTGTGTTTAAACACATATACATTGTATCAAATACAATCAATAATGAATGGGTGTCATACCCTCACTCTCAATCTCATTCTCTCCTCCAATACTAGTCCCATAATCTAGTCTCGTGCTCGATGTCCCTACACCTCCTTAAGCTCCTAAATGCCTTTTACGTCAACTATCTCACTCTAGTAGCTGACTATGTTCCTCACACAAGTCTGCATACCACCTCTGTAAATCCATGTATTCATCCATAATCCATGTGCTCACTAATACATAATCAATTAGAGGCACCCTATGCCTATCTCATTCAACTCTCAACTCATCTCTCTCTCTTACTACCTTAACATATGCAACTATAGCTATAGCAGCCATATCAAACAAATGAGCATAAATCCTAGATGTAACTATCACTCACTCTATCAAACCCTCCTCCACAGTATCACCAGGTACATGCTTATAATCTCACAAAGTGTAGACTCAATGATGGTCTCTCAAAACCCATCATATCCACCTCCTCCCCTAGTAGGTGCTTCATCCTGATCACCTCCCATTCTGTCTTCACTTAAAATTAAAACATTACATTAGACATACATTTTTAAAATAAGTTAAAACATGTGCAAACTCAAACTTGTACATAACTCAAATATAAATGATACTTACCTCCCATCATCTAGATTAGAGCTAGGTCCACATACTCAGGGGCATCCCCTCTACCAACAAGATATAATAGAGCCCACTAATGCCTCACCCACCATGTGGTAAATACCTCTGTGAATCCAACAATATCTACACCAAGAATATCTATATTTGCATCTAGTGCATCCAAAGGTAATGGTGATAACTCAACCTCAATATGCCTACCATGAGCTCCTTCTCTCATCGATGCATGTGCACTCCTCACCCACACCCATGCTATTTGGGGCACATCTTATGGAACCTCATACTACCTAGTCATGTGATTATACTAAAATCACTCTTAAAATCTAGGCCAATGGTCATGTAACCAATAATTGATCCTAATATAATGCAATTACACTCCATCCTCAGGCCACCCTAGAAATCGTATATAGGGCTTCCATATGATATCTTGAGCCACCAGCGTACCTAACACTCATCTATAGTGATCCATCCTATGAGAAATAATAGCTAATGAACTCATCCACCACTCCCCATATAGTTGTGGAGGTGCCCACCTCTCTCTTGGTAACCCCTATGGCCACACAACTACTATGTGCTCATAGGCCCAACAATGCAATAAAGTAGCCACACTCAGACCACCATTGAGTACTTCTTAAGTAAACCTATATATATATATATATATATATATATATATATATAAGTGGGAAACCATAGTCCTACCTCATGAGAACATAGTGCCATATAGCTCTACACTATGTACAATCTTATGCATCCTATATGCAACCGATACCCCACTCCCATCCACTATAATAAATAATCCAACAACACTACCAACTACTTCTGAAAACATGGAACACTCGACGAAATAATAAATGATAATAGTAAATCACTATCACTGGCTTTCCTATGTATGCCTAAGGGCACACCAGTAAAATACAAGGATGCATGATCAATGGCATCCACACCCATATCATATTGTAAAGTCACATATCATCCACTAACTAACAAATGTAAAATATGATACACATCCTTCAGAGTAAAAGTCATCTCTCTAGTATAAAGCTAGAAAGTATAAGTGTCTACATTCTGCCTCTCACATAAGGTGGTAATCAAATGCCTATCCCACTGCACAATGCCTAGGTCACACACATAACCCAACCCTACCCTATCCATCACAACCCTCTCATTAACTGACAAAGGAAACACTCTTAGAGTCTCCATCACCTAGCCTCTATGAAACTCACTCATATGTACCTCACCTTGAAAAACACCATAAAACAACATGAATATTAGTCAACCATGCCAAACTAATAACTGAACAAAATGATAGCAACTAAACTAAGCATCAACCCAAAAAAACTAGCCTCCAAAATAGTAGAACTAGGTATAGGATAATAGCGTTGGACAAGAGCATTGCAACCTGGACAGTAGTGATGGAGCCTAGATAGCAATGCTAGAAGAAAGATAGGAGCACTGAACCTAGTAAAAAATTTCTAAAAAACTTTAAATTAGCTCAAAATCATAAAAAATAGGCCTAAATCACATGTCTTAGCTACTTACCAGGGTAACCTCCCAACCAACCTTAATCTGGGCTACCAATTTCTCAAATTGGGTCACAACAGGTGCTCATCTCCTCAACATATCTCCTAATCTAGAGCTCTAAATCTTAAACTAGTCAATGCACAAACAAATCAGGAATCAATCCAAATTTCCTATATCAAGTGACTTTTCATTAAATCAAAATACCATTTTGCCCATTTTTCATTAAATCAAAATACCATTTTGCCCATAACTTGAACCCCATAGCTCTATTTTATAAATCATTTTGTTTCACAAAACCATGATAATAATGCCTTTAATATCTAGGAAACCTTGATCTATTATTACATCATTTTCCTAATATAGCACACACATCTCTATACCTATTTCATACCCAGACACACAACTTGGTCCTTACCAATCAAGATAATTCAACTTTCAAATAACTCAATCTAAACAATAAATCAACTTCTCAAATAAATTTGAATTAGACCAACCTTGTTCTTAGCATTACACCACTAGTCATCACTTTTGGCTCAACCTTCTCTATTACAAATTTTGTCTCTCTCCCCAAAAGGGGGGAATCATTCCCACTATTCTTATTCCTACACCTACCCAACACACCTATCCACTCTCATAGTTGGATACACCATGGTTCTTACACCTCTAAAAATTAAAATTATTAGATTCAGCTTAGATTGGTCAAGTTATATAGTGATTCAGATTACATGGGCCATTTAACATTACTCAAGACATTCAGAGGGACATACCTTTAGTTTATAGATACACAAATTACTTAGATATATAGTGGTTTAGATCATATGGATTCATAGTGACTTTGATATAGATTTAGATTAGATATCAGATTTAGGGGCATGTACATCACTACATGTTTCACATATACAGATTCATACAACATGGCATAGTACAAACCAAATAGAAAATTATAGGCATAGTGTAGAGCACATTGTTTTGATCTCTAGTTTTGCACGTGGGACATGACATGATAGCTCATTTCACATGTGGTTATATAGATTACTAGACTATATTGATATATCACTCATATACTAGATTTGGGGGCATGGCATAAATGTTCATGTTCTTCATCATCCAAGATTATATAGATCAGAATGGTAAGACATGTCATTTTCTTCTTACACATTTACCAGAGTTTTCAAATTACACCCAGACATAACCAAGTTGTCACCAAGTTGGATCGTATGATCATCTATAGTGGTTGGTCCATAACATTACCCAGACCCAAGAGTTTGTGCAAGATAGAGGATAGACATTAGTTTTGGACCTTCAAGCACTTATCAGTTCTAGTTTAGATTATTTAGATTCAATATAGGGGGTATCCATTATAGGGATTCCTTCTTTCTCTAAGTATTATTTAGATTCAATATAAGGGGCATATATTACAAGGATTCCTTATTTCTCTAGGCACTATTCAAATTTAGTATAGAGAACATCTATTATAAGGATTCCTTATTTCTCTAGACACTATTCAAAATCAGTATAGGGGGCATCTATTAAAGTGATTCCTTCTTTCTCTAAGCACTATTAAGTTCTCCATCCACTTCCCTGGCTAGGAAGTTGGACCCTTTTTTAGCACACTTATCTCCATGCAAGGAAGTTTAGTTACACATATTTTTTCTTTCTTTTACTCTAGTACTTAATTTCATTACATCACTAGATTAAAATGGGGGGAGATGTATACACCCTAAATTGGTCAAACAACCACACATATAATGTCTTTTCATAGTCCTTTCATAAGAGACTCTGACTAGAGAATATGATATTTGTTCACATTTGGCCATGTCTTTTGTTTTATCTATTTGGGTCTAGTTCTAAGCTTGAGTCACATTTTACCCATTCCCAATCACCTTGAGCCTTTCAAATGGTCATTCTACCTCATCTAGGTTAGGTTTCCCATACTCATTCCATCCCCCCTAGTCCCTAGCTTATAGGATAGGAGCGCTGGGATTGGACTACAGCATTGAAACCTAGGGTTTCTAATTTCCAACACTCCTATCCAAAGCTAATTTGAGTTTAAATGGTTAGTTTCTTCTGCAAGATGAGTCTTACCCCTTTTTATTTAATTCATTTCTACATTTTCTAATGTTGACCAAATGTAATTAAATCTCTCAAATTTTAAATAATGAGTCTCCTATATAAAGGACTACACAAGGCATTTATAGCTAGCATTTACTATTTTATCACATTAAACATAATAAAAATTAGTCAATAATATAGCTTAGCTTCTCTACATCACACATAGACTTGCATGTTTGATCAAAGAAGAGCCTAGGCAAAATTTATTCTTGCATCTATCATGTGCATTGATTATGCATGTTCCATAAGGGAGAACTACATTTGATCTGAGACCCTAGCTTGAGGATTAATGTAGATAGCATTCAGAATAGCATGGGTTCTAGATCATGTGATCATTCTTCCCCTAACCCATTTCTCCCCCTTTTTATTTTGATGTATTTGTTGTTTGCATGTGTGTAGATGGATATAGGTATCAAAGATTAAGACAGAACTATAGTGAGCTTTGGTGACTTTTAGCATTTAAAATTTGGTACATAGGCTCATATTGATCAAGTGAACAAAACCCAAAAAATCTTGGATCTTAAGGAAAATATCACCAAGGACTATAACATCAAAAACCAAGGTGTCTTATTTCTGATGCTCCTATCCAATCAAAAAATAGAAGCCAGATTCAGATTCTTGACAGTGTCCCAGTCCTACTCTTCAATTTATAGCCTTAGAATCCTTTGTTTTAGTCTGAATCTAGATAAGTTCATTTATATTTCTCTTGTATAATTATAAGTTGAAATTTATATTTTCCCTATTAAAATAGATTTTTCCTATCATTCTAGATGCTTATTATTTAGGATCTAAACACTAGATTCACAAAAATAATAAAATAACTTATAAGGATGACCATTTATCTTAGGAAGCTCAAATAACATTCATCATAAGTATGAATTACATAAACTCTTAGATAAATAAACTAAAACCTACACAAGATCAATTTTGATGTATAAAAATACAAAAAATTAGACATAAATAAGGGATAGGCTATAATTATGACAAGCTTACATCAACAATTCATCAATTGTACACAATAACTAGCATACAATAAGGTAAAATTAGTTTCTTTATTGCTCAAGAAGGTGTTTACAAGTCTAAAATTTTTTATGGTTAAACCATATCCAACTACAGGTATATCTAATTACTTGTAAAAAACAAGTACATTTATTGAAAGGAGTCCTTAGAGAGGGATCAACATGCAAACTTTTCATCAATACCCTCATTAAGGCTTAAAACTAAAACATAGTTGAAGTTAACTTTAAATTGACATCTTCTTCCTCATTGAAAAGAGTACTTAGTGATGGATCAACATGAAAACTTGCCATCAATACCCTCATTAAGGTTTAAAAGTAAAACATAGCTGAAGTTAACTTTCAATTGACATCTTCTTCCTCATTAAGCCTTAAAAGTAAAACACAGCTGAAGTTAAATTTCAATTGACATATTATTCTTTATTCAATGTATCATTACTTGATTTTAAGTCTTCAATTTGTGAGGGGGGTGTGGATGTCCTTGTTATATGTTTGAGGTTGTTGAAGATCAAGTTGCATGATGAAACTCCACTTTATCTTCAACCAATTCCTATAATATTGCATGATGAGACTCCACTTTGAGAAGTCCTTATTTGATTTTACTTATTCTCCTTGATTTTGATGTAGAGGGAAGATATGATATTATTTAGCTTGTCTACATCTTATTTTTCATGGTAATTATGATGGTGTATTGATGATGCATAACTTCAGCTCTTCATTTGATGACTTTTTGACTATGTTCACGTTCTTATTTTGCATTAAAAGTTTAATAAGCATGATTATTAACATGTAAAAATAAGTGAACGTTAAATAATGAAACATATATCTGATCTCATCTATTTTTAGGCCTCTCATAATTTATTTCATGGCTCTTTATGATGACTTATTTCAAACTTGTAGGTGTGAGCTCCATTAGTGCTTGAGAAGCTCTTAAGAGAGAGATATCTATTCTTCAATTCCTTCATGAATGGATTCAAAAGGTTTAAAAAAAATAAAAATTATTGAGATAACATTGGAACACCTACATACAAAGTTTCAATGCATTTGGATCAATAAAACTTGAATTATTGTGAAAGGAACGATAATTAGATTGTTTCAAGCCACAAAGATCTATGGTGTTAATAGAACATCATATTCATAAAAACAATATTATAAAATTAATTTGATATCATATACTTACAAACACATATGTAAAACAAGAGATAATTAATACCATATATTATATCTCCAAAGCCTATCCAATACAATAACATGCCTTGCATATATAGGTAAGGAAGATCAATACTAACTAAGAGATCAAACTAAGTGATTAGTCATAACTAAGAGATAAGTGATCAATCATAATTAAGAGATAAATATAATTGATTAATAATAAATAAGAGATCAAGCTAAGAGATCAAATCTATAACTAAGAGATAACTATTCCTAAAGTATAGAAAAAAATAGCAAATATCCCCATAATATCTAAAGATAAATATGTAATATCTCATAATATCTAAAATTAGATAAATGAAATATCCAAACATAAATGGTGGGAATAAATAAATAAAAGGAAATAATAAATAACCTAGGTGAATGTGAGCTAAGGTAAATAACCTACTGTAACACCCCCCATCAAGTGAAGATAGGGGCTAAAAAAGAAGGTGGCATATTTATAATATGAGTCCCAATAACTTGTCCTAATCAGGTACTCATATAAAATATATCCATGAAGAAATGAAGAAAGAAGATGTCCTCATGAACACCCACCAAGGATAAATTTTGAAACCTCAAGCATGCCATACAACACAAGGTAATGATGTCATGCAAAAGGCTTTGTAAAGATGTCTACAACTTGTTGTTGAGTCAGAATGTACTCCAAGCAAATAACTCCATCTTAAATGTGCTAATGAATGAAGTGCATGTGAATCTCATTATTCTTGGTCTACTAGTTCTCAACAAGGTTGAGAGAAATGTTAATTACACTTTAGTTGTCACACCAAACTATAGTAAGTGAATCTTGTGTGAATCCAAATGCTATTAAAAATTGATGAAGCTAAATAACCTATTGATTCACTGTGAGTGTTTCTTTGTAATCTACCTCTATAGATGAAATCACAACAGCTTGATGCTTTTTGCAAGCCCAATAAATTAGAGAAGAACTAAGAAAAAAATGTATCCATAAGTAGAATACCTATCATCAATAGACCTTGCACAATCTGAATTGATATATCCAACCAACTAAGTAGAACATATGGTGTAGTGTAATCCGAAATGGGAAGTACCTTGCGGATATCGTAAAATTATCTTGGTAACCTACCAATGACTATCATGAGGAGCATGTGAAAACCAAGATATAAGACCAAATATAAATAAAATATCGAGGTGATTATGGGTCAAGTATATGGGACTTCCAACCAACTACCGATACCATGTAGGATCACAGAGAGTAGTGCAGGTGGAAGTAAGAGTGACCCTAGACTAGAAAGGAGAGGGACTTAGTTTAAAATAAATCATGTCAAAATTATGAATAAGATCAAGGGTGTACTTCTATTGACTCAAATGAATCTCTGAATTTGATTGAGAATTATACAAACCAAGGAAAAAGTGCAAAAGACCAAGATTTATTATATCAAACTACATTGATAAAGCCTTCTAAATATCTTGAATTTGAGAAGAGGAGTTACCTGTAAGAAGTAGATAGTCAAAATACAAAGCTAGTATAATAATATCCTCTCCAACATGTTGGATTTATATGGTAAGATCTAAGTGGAAATGAACAAAGCTAGTAGATAGAAGAAAAGAATACATCTTTTCATACCAGGCCCATAGGGCCTATTTGATACCATAAAGAGACCTTCGTAGTTGACAAATAAGAGAAGAATCATGAAAAAACCTAGTAGGTTATCCCATGTAGATTTCTTCTTATAAATATCCATGTAAGAAGGAACTCTTTATGTCCATTAGGTACACTATCCAACCTTATGATGTAGCAAGAGAAAGTATAAGGTGAACATAATCTATCTTGGTAATAGGGGCAAAAGTCTCAGAGTAATCAATACCTTTGACTTGTGAGAAACCCCTCAATACAAGATGAGCCTTATACTTATAAATTGACCCATGAAATGCATATTTTGTTTGGTATATCCACTTGCATATAACCAAATTTATTCCCTTAGTAAGAGAGACCAAATCCCAAGTATGATTCTTCATCAAGGAAGAATACTCATTTTTCATCACATCATCTCACTCTTGTATCCCATGAGCCTATGAAAAAGATTGTGAATCCCTAAAAAATGCCTAACATAAAATTCCAAAACCTTTAGAATATGCATGATGATGTCTATTGGGTGAGAGATATTGTATGAAAGGTGTTTCCTCAGAAACTATAGTATGAGCCCACTTAGACATAGTTAGAACAAGATCCATATCTAAGTCTACATCCATAACCTCCTTAATGTCCTCCTAAACTAAGTACTCAAAGAAGGGATCATTAAGATGAAGTGAAGAATAATCAATGGATGGAAGTAAAGAAGAAGAATAAGTTATGGAAGAAGATAAAGACTCATGAGAAGAGAAATGCTCATCAAACTGAACATGTGTTTGAAAAATAACATCATGAGAATAAAGATCTAAAATTTGATAAGCTCTCATATATTTAAAATACCTTACAAAAATCAAGGGTTTACTCTTCTTATCCAAGGCTTTCTATTAATTATTTGGCACAAAATCCCAATCATGGCTCCCAAAAACTCAATAAAATGAGACATTAGGATCAGTTACATACCAAACCTCCTTTGTAGTCAAATGCTCAAGTGTTCTATGTGGTATGTGATTCTAAATGTAGTCTTCAAAATTAAGTACTTCTACCTAGTATATAGGAGGTAAATCCAGAGAATGCATCATGCAATTAGCCATCTCCTTTAAAATTTGGTTTTTCCTTTATTATAAACCATTCTATTGTGGATTATAAGGAACATGATGTTGGTGAACAATGCCATGAGTTGTCAAAAACTTAGAAAAATCTTTACTGAAGTATTCCCCCCATTATCAATGTAAAGCTTGTTTATGCAACTAGAAGATTGATTATCGACCAAAGCCTTGAAGACTTTGAATTGTGTACTAGAGGAATAAACCCAAGTACACCTTGATAAATTATCAATAAATATAAGTGTATACTTCTCTTCATTGAAAGGAGTATAAAAAACCATCAAGCCACTATGCACAAACTCAAATGGTGAAGAAGCTCTCTTGGACATACCCTTAAGAAACATATCTTGGTGTTTTTTAACTATGCATAACCATGGAAAACTCCATCAAGATAAGAAACTATAGGAATACCATAAACCATACCATGAGTGATCAACTCCTTCAAATATCAATAATTAATACTTCCAAATCTCTCATGCCAAAGCTTACTCTCAGAATCAACATGAGAAACAAAACATGACCCCATAGATGAGTTGTCATCAAAACCCTCAAATTGATATAGTCTATAATTATGATAAAAAACACATTATGTAATAAATGAATGAGGCTCCAACAAATTTCAAATTTCATCCCCTTGTGGTATGAAAGTCACTGTCTTGCCCTGACTAGAATGACAAATTTGATAAATAAAAATCAAATGTGAAGTGATGTCAAGAACATATGGTGCATCTTTGATGCAGCCACCAAAAAAATTTATGTCACCTTTTCCCTTAATATAAATAAAGGAAGAATCTCCAACCTCAATTTTGGAAGTAGAACTCAAACCAAGAGATATGAAATACTCCTTAGTAGAAGGCATGTGGTGGTAAACACCATAATCTATAACCTAACTATTTGTAACATGTGACTGAGAAATCCTAACAAAATTAAGTTCTTTACCATGCTCCTTGGAAGGAATTGGATTGGAGATATATATCTTATGTTTTCTAATTTCATCCTCTAAGGATTGCATTCTATTCTAATACCTAATTTCTACATGACCAATCCCCCCATAAAAGGAGAATGAAAGACTAGACTCATGCTAAGTTTCATAAGACTCTTTGGGTTTAGTGGCACTTTTAGATAGAGAAGGAATGGTTTTGGGTTTTATTTTTGATTTTATCTTTCCCTTGGGATAAGATGCTAATAAGGCCTTATGAAATGTAGAAGATTCAAGGTTAGACAATTTGATTTATTCCCTAGTAAGTATTTTAAAAAATAACTCTAAATTAGGCTTTTTGAAAGTGGCACCTAAGGCATCCATGCTATAGGAAAAGGTAGAATCAAATATTTGGAATGGAACTTTCAACTTGGAAAGAATTAGGTATACACACTCTTCAAATTTATTATCTCTTCCACTCCCCTTTAATTGTGTCAACAAATATTTGAGCCATGAAAGATAGTCTACAATAGATGTAAAATCTTCAATATTGAGAGAAGTGATCTTTTAAATCAAGTTAGATGGATCTCATATGATCCACCTTACCAAATAAACCCTTTAATTTTCCCATATTTTGAAAGGAGAGTCACAACCATCCAAATTAAACAAAAGACTATCACTTACATAAGTTCCTATCAAACCCGTACACTCATCAAATTTGCATTGGTGCTAAAATATTTCATATTCTCTAGTGATCAATGATTATGTTGTAGTCATTAAGACCCATAATCCTTTAATTTTAATGATTATTTCTATTCTTGGTCTCTATGTGTGGTAACTATGTGTTGTTAATAGTTCACATTGATCTAATGCAAAATAATCCATTTTAAGAAATCACCAAAGAGCAAAATAATGCAAAGAGGTGCACAAATAAACACTAAGACAATCCCTTAAAATATTTTGTATCGAGCCCCACCCCCCAAAAAAAATGTCACTTTATATTTTAGTGTGATTTATAAAATAAATGACACCAATAGATTGAGTGTAAAAAAACATACACTTTTGAAAAAAATGACACTCAATTTCAAGTTACTAACCAGAAAATATATTTTTTACAAAATTTCTTATCATAAATGGATCAAAAAAATAAATTTGCATGAAAAAAATTAAAATTATTGAAAAACAATTCTTGAAGAGATTAAAAAATAAATTCAAAGGGATAGAATTAAGTCCCCACTAGTAGGAATAAAAAATTAAGCCCCCTCCACATCATCATACCATATGACCAAGGGGATAAGGATGATGATGAGAGCTCCCTCTTCAGATTCTTGTGGATATAACACCATCAACAAAAAAGAGAGAAAATTTAGATGAATAGTGCTACTACCTATTAGTATAAAATTGACACTCTCTCACATGTCACCTTGATTTTGTATATTGTTCTTAATTTGACACCCATCTAAATGTTATCATTATTCTATGCATGGATATATAAAATAAACATAGATGCGATGTACAAAAACATAGATATGCACCCAAGGATGCACAAAAAAATAGAATGTGGATGAAAACACATCCACACAGATCTACACAAAAATAAGATCTTCTTCCTTCTTTCTAATTTGTCATTGCAAACATTATAATCCAAAACCTGTGAGAAAAAATGTAGAGATCTTCCTCCCACCCATTGCAGCAAACAAAAAGAGTTAGATATATGAAAATTTTTGCTCTTAAAATAAATTTATAAATAAATATCTAGAACATCTTAAGCTATGGTACCATGAAAGGAACAATAATTATATTGGTCCAAGCCACAAAGATCTATGGTGTTAGTGGAACATTACATTCATAAAAATAATATTCTGAAAGTAATTTGACAACATATACTTACAGATACATATGCAAAATAAAAGAGAAACAATACCATATATTATATCTCCAAAGCCTATCTAATACAATGAATATGCCTTGCATATATATACAAGGAAGGTCAATCCTACTAATAGATTAAGCTAAGAGATCAAACCTAGGACTAAGAGATAACTATCCCTAAATGATAGAAACAACTAGAAAATATCCCCATAATATCTAAAGATAAATATGTAATATATCATAATATATAAAATAAGATAAATGAAATATCTACACATAAATAGTGGGAATAAATAAATAAAAGGAAATAATAAAGCACATGTATTAACATGAGCTAAAGTAAATAACCTACTCTAACATCTTGTACTTTTGGACTTCTTGAAAACAAGTTTTCAACATTTTTACATGCACATGTCTATAATTTTAAAATTTATCTCTCCTAAGGTATATTAAAGACATAAAACCAACACCAAAATTTCTAAAATATTTTCCTTGACCTTTAGTTCAAATTTCATAAGTTTTGGATCAATAGAACTCAAGTTATGCTCCTTTTTATGTTTCTAGATTCTCTCAAGGTAGCAAACATGCCAATTTAGTAATTTTTTATATTTTTAACTATGCATGGTATAAAGAGCTCATTATTATTTTTAATGAGTATATGTACCTCTTATACATCTTTCAATCATTTAAAGTGCATGTTCAATTGTAAAAAACTCAAAAATGCACTTTTAGGTCTGCAGGCCTATAGGTGTTTATTTATCATGCATGCTTGTCATCTAGGTCCATTTTATAGGTATAAAACATTTGTTAATGATTTTAACTTGGTAGAAGGTTTATTGATACCATGGAGATGGCATAAAAATCATTTATCATGGTTTAGGAATCTTAAAAACACTTCAAAAGATCAAATTTAAAAAGTTCATGTTCTCTAGATAAGGTTTTGGAGCAATCTTGATTCTTAAAAATCATTCATAAAGCTCAAGATTTATTTATGATATTAAAAACAATGACATGGGAGAAAACCACCCTATTCAACCTTCCTATCAACCATTTTGAGATATGACACATCTCCACCAAGATATCACATTAGTTTTGGGGCAATTTTAAGTTTGAAAATCAATTTTGAGTGAGGTTTGAGCTATCCTAACATAATTCAAGCATATTTTGAGTTCCTAACCACTAAAAAATATCTAATAAACATACATGAAATTGATAAATCCATGCATAATCCTTGACCCACCTAGAAACCAATAAAAATCCAATCTTTTGCCTTTGGAAATGCATGAAAATTGCTAATACATCTTTGCAAATGAGTTAGAGCACCAAAAGACCTTCACAACTAATATAGATGCATGAATGACATATTTAAATCCTTTATTTAAGGATCAAAACATATTCTTCACCTCAACATATGGGCCATCATTATTTTATTTACAATTTTTCCTTTAATTTCCTTCACCCATATGCCTTGGCATATTTTAAAATCTTGAGATGGTCAACCAAGAAATGACTATGAAGACCAAAACTTAACTAAGACTCTTTATGGTGTACATGCATGGGAGATATTAAAACAAAATTAACCTTAATTTTTTCAAAAATACCTTAAATTTTGTAAAATAGTATTAAAACATACTAATATGACACAATAAATCCTTAATTCTTGCAATTAGCCTCCTAAACTAAGGGAAAATCTCAATATGACTTCCATATAACTTCAATATGACTTCACTAAACATATTGGCACTAATGAAAGGATGAAAATTATTATGAAATACTTTATGAACTTAAACATACTCAATGACACAAATAATGGTAACTAAAAAGGTCAACACATGGTAAGTAATATCATCCATGTTTTAATTAGTTATCATTATTTTTCAAATTTTCATTAAACTACAATTGATTTTTTATTTTGTTTGTAGGTTGCATGGAGTCTCAAATGACTTTGTTATGCCACATAGGTAAATAATGTAAGTATTTATAACCCTATTTTTCCCTTCAACATGCCACTACTCAGGACCACACCCTCATTAATTCATGACAAGGCATCATCTCTCTAAAAATATTACCTTTACTCACTCTTTGACCCCATTTTTCCTAATAATTGTTTTTTTGAGTCATTTATGGCTTTGTTGTTTGAGTTGTGTATAACAAGACAAAACCACCTCTATTTGTAATGAAAATACAGGTCCTTATAATGAAACCAACTCATACCATCCCCTTCTACTGAAGCTATTTCATAATTTTATAGGGTGGTTTTATTCCATACTAGGGTGGTTTCATCTCTTTTTGCAACAGTTACATATTCACCACCTATAAACTATGATGGTTTCATCACTATTTTCTTGTGCTTAAATTTCATCATCTGAGACTTGAGTTCTCATGTATTTTTCATGATTTTTTAACATTTTTTCCTTGATTTGTTTAGCTTCATGATAATCCAACCTAGTTCCACTAATGTTTTGATCACTCCTCATCCTTCCTAAGTTTAACTTTAAGTCAACTAGCAGTTAAACTCATCTTTGTAATCTCCTTGCTTTTCCTACAAGTATATTATTTTTAAAATATAAATTGGATCTAAATTTTGCATTAAATATTGTTGATTTTAAGCTCTACAGACCTAAGTCCAAATAGTTTCAGTTTTGAAAAATATTTGTTCCATATTTGGTCATATTCATGGTCATTATACACAGTCTTAGAAAGGAGAATTCATTTGATCAACAAAAAAGTCTTGTGTATCAAGTGGATCAAATAAACACAATAGAATTTATTTATTCTTTATGGTTTTGTCTTCCTTTCTCTCCTTCATTTTCTATCATCCTTTGTCAAAGAGTTCCTATAGCTACATTGAGTAAAGGAGCTAGTTTACTGAAGATAATGTACAATAATAAATCTCTTTACTTCCATCTGGTCTCGCCTTGTCTAGGTTGGGGGTTTTAAGTTTCAATTTTTCTTATTTTTTATTATTTTAGATTTAATTTATTCATTATACTAGCTTCATTTTCAAAAATCAAAAGGAAAATAAAATAAATATCTCTATCTTTCCTCTATTGCACCAAATATATAATCTAAATCTCTTCTTTGTAATTGCATTTTTAGACTCATGGAAAAAAAGTAGTGTTTAATGTCACATAGGGTAAATTGACCAAAAAGAAAAGGTACAACCATCATATAGTAGTTTATTTTTATTTTTATAAAACCTTTCATTCACAAATAATTTTCAATCAAACATCCACAAAAACATAAGCAATCTAGATAGCCAAAACCTTGCATGATAAATCCTAAACCTATTTTCTCTATTAGTGAAAGAACTCTTTTTTGAAGCACAAAACTCAAAAAATAAGAATATTAGACTTACATCCTTTCATTCATATATCACTTCATTTCATAAACAAGCACTCTAATACTTTCAAAACTGCTTTCTACCTTACATATGTGAAGACAATTTTTATGAATTCTTAGTAGTCTTACTTGTTAGGATTTTAGATTTAATTTTTAATTTGCATGATAGAAAAACATGGGTTTTATAGTATTATCTCAACTTATTTTCATAATAAAATATTAAAAAACACCTCTCAATTCATTTCACTTTCATTAGACAAAAACGTTCGATACCTAAGAAAAACTAAAAAAAATAACACTTACATATTTCCTTTGCAATTACACTTTTAACTTTTTATGCATTTAAATCATTGGAAAAGAATAAAAACACTCTCCTTTCATTTACATTCAGTATTCATTATTTTATTTCTTTTAATTTTTCATTTTTATCAATTAGAGCAATTCACTTTCTTTTATCAGATGTCAAAATAAAACTCAATCATCCATAAAAGCCTTATTGAGACGATTACAAACCATAAACCTTGCTTAAAAACATAGGACAACAAGTGTATCATTCCAAAAACATCATATAAACAAGATCATATGCTTAATTACAAACCAAAAAAAACTTTGATTTTATCTTTCATGACACTTTTAGAGTATCTTTATCTCATTAGAGCGAGTCTTTTCCCTAGGATTAAATCTCCTATTCTTGGAAGCAATTTACAAAGTGACATTAGTGGAAAGCTCAAAGTACAAGTATTATAATTCACACCCATTCCACATCTCATTATGAACTCCCTTATATATTTTGATGAGAAATAATGTATTCCTTATTCTTCCATAATCATTTTACCCCAAAACCAAGGTTACCAATACAACATTATCCAAGCCTAGTCATCCACCTCCCCTATTTTATTTTCTCCTTGGGACTAGCCTCATCATATATCATTAACTTAGTGTATGACATTGATAGGTCATATCCAACTTTAAATCACAATGATTGAGAGTGGGGGTGAATCAATCTTTAAAAACTTTCAACCAATTATCATTAACAAACTATGAACTATGAAACAACACATTGATCTAGCAATGCATTAAGAATCAATCAAATGAGTGTGAATCAAGATAAAACATCACATATGTGAGAAAATATCATGAAAAATAAAACCCACTAAAATAAATCTTGTACAAACTATCTTATAAGACAATGTATCAAATTTAGTTGAGTACCAACCCAACATGGAACACCAACCCCAGATTTATCAAGCACCCACTTAAATTTATCAAGCACCCACTTGCTAAGAGGATATAACCCCCTATGACTAAGAAAAAAATCACTCAAAGAACACTTATAAAATTAACAACCTATAAGTCATATCAAAATCCCTCTTAACCAATAACTAACTCAATCAAGACCAATTCTACAAGCTCCAACCTATAAGGAAGCTTCAACTCCCTCAAGTACCAGCCTAGTCAATCACACTTCTTTCCTCTTAAATATATGTCTGATCTATCTAAACTATATCCACTATCATACATCATGAACACATCTTTGATGAAACTCTAATATCCTTTAAATATGCAATGATCACTCCTTCAGTTCTACTCCACTTGATATCCCTTAAAACTGCCTCTAGGCTTCTTTTCTCAATTAGCCCTCATCAAGACTGATTAGGTCGTATGACCTTGATGTTAAATTAAATAACACACACACACACACACACACACACATTAATTAAATACTTATCTTATGTCTACTTAGGGATTAGAACATGTTACCAAACCTCCTTAGGCTCATTGATTTATCAAATCATTTGTTTCCTCTAAGCTTACTTAAATAAGCCTAAAAATGCCTTGTATATATACCATTACTTGTTCATATGCCACTTAGTCAGCCACACATCCTTAACCTCTTATGTCATCCATATAATAAGTCTTAGGAAATCTCATAAACATGATTAAAATTAACTATGGGTCCTTTTTGTTCTATCATGATTCTATTAGACCTCATTTCACTTTTAAGTCTCATGGAGACCTAATTGTAGTAGGCCTTCTTATCAACACGTTACCAATTGATCACTTGGAAAGAATTAAACCTCTATATACATAAATATAATTTAAAACAAAACTTAAATATAACTTATCCAACATCCTCTAATCTCTATAACACCTTTTAGGTTCAACCACTCCATGAAACCCCTCAATAGTATTCAGTCATATTAGGTCTATATACAGTAAAAAATTATCTTAAAATAATGAAACTAAAACACATTTAAGCCAATAAAATATGATAAAAAAATACATAAATATAATATAAATGACCTTAGGGTAATTAACAAATTCATTATACACTTCCATTCAGGAGATAATGGCTCAAGAACATCTTTGCAACTTACTCAGAACTACTAGATGACTTCAGAACACAGTCATGGTGACTTAGACCTCCAACACCTGTATAGACATTTTAAATATGAATTTAGATGATCTTATGATATAATTATACCATTATTATATATAAATATAATATATTCAAATGGAAAATATTGGTCTTGTAGACCAATTTCTTGACCTTATATCACACTGTCTTATCTAAACCAGACATGTCAAATTGTGACAACTTTTTCACCATATTTACTAACCTTAAAAACTTATAAAAAGAATAAACATGTCTCAAAATTAATTAAAAACATCTCCATTCACTTGGTTTCATAATTCTATCATGAACATACATTCTAATTCACCTTCTCACTGTTGCTTGGGTTTTACACTGTTTACACCATTAGGCCTATTAACGAATAGCTAATTTGGATGACCGGTTTAGCATACTTGAAGGGTGGAACCTATCAATAAAACTTCATGGGAATGAATTATGATTATCTAGATCCTTTTTCCATCCATTTTATTTTCTTAAATAATGAAACTTTTGATTGCTATAACAAATTCTTCACAAACAAGATTGTATCTGCACATTTTCTCTCATCTAACTAACCATCACTACCTGGAGGTACCTAGGAGAGTTTAATACATGATCCAATATTTTTTCTAGTCCTTTGATACCATTATATGTTGTTTTAAATAAGATATTTCACATCGGGCCTTATTAGGGTTTTAGAGAGGTTTAACATAGGTTTTGGTGTTAATGATTGTTCATAAAGGACTACCCCTTAAATCCAAAACCAATGCCTATAAATATTATCTATGACCCTTCCCCATCTTCCTTAATATATTAGGTTCCCATGAAGAGGTTACATGTGCCAAAAAACACCTGAAAGTCCTTCTCAAGTTTGCATGCCTTCATTTTATGCACTCGAGAGACTTGAAAACTACTTTTCATGCCTTTTGATGTAAACATGATTGAAACAACATATAATACCTCTTTCCATGTTCAAATATAAAAAAATTTCTTGAAAATTGATCTTCATTCCTCATTAGGCCAAATAGGGTCTAGGAGTGGTCCAGGTGAAAACTTGATCTAAAGGCCCTACCCTAGTAAGCTCACCCTGAGACTCTCATGGATGCTTCTACACCTTACTTACATGCTCAAACAACCTTTAAAACATATCACATGCCTAAGATCACACACGTCATCATTCCATGAAATTATACCTTCACCATGTTATGATTAGGCTCAAGCTTCCAATGCACTTGACACCTTGACCTATTGCTTCCATGTCATGACCTTAAAAAAATAGAAAACAAGTAGTCATAAACATCACAACATACTAATGTCATTACACCATTCTCTTTATGATGAAAATAATCTCTCATAGCCTCATATATACCTAAAACCACATGACTAAGATTTATATGACTTGACATCTTTCTACCATGTACCTTAACAACTTTGACATCATCCTTGACATCCATCTTGACTTTCATGCAACCATAATATATTAGTTGCCTTCAAATTCTCTCTTTCCTTCAAATTCTCTCTTGCCTTAAAATGCATCTTGTCACATTTATCACCCTAAAAATCCATGTCATGACAACTCTCATGACCACACTCTTATCTCTCATGGTAAAAATCATGACAACATTTTTTTCTCTCATGAACCTACTCTTTCATGTACCTTGACATCAATCTTGACCATTGAGAACACACTCTCAATAAGCTACTCATATCCACTACCATGCTCAAGTAATTGAATAAACATGACTTTAAGATCAATGGCCATTATGAATTTACATGATGGACCCTTTTGACATCAATGATAATAACATGCATAATGGACCCTTTTGACATCAATGATAACAACATGCAAACAAACTCCCCCTTTGTCATTAATGGAAAACACACTAAAATATGAAATCACTTCAAAATGGTGATTTTAACATCTTCTCATTCTCCCCCTTTTGACATTAATGACAAAGGGTCTTCCACACACTTCCATCTAATCCTTGGACCTGAAATTCAACAACACAATGAAATGATAACAAGATCTCACCTTAAATTCATACCAATTATTGTAGAAAACTTCTAGGATACTTGGACTATACCTCAAGAAATCATGCTTCTTATCACTATATTGACACTTCATAACACATAAGTACAAATATCACCCTAACTCCATACTCTCCTCTTGAGTCACAAGATAAAAATAACTCTCAAAAACATGCTCCCCCTATTGTACTTGAGTCATCAGGACTCTAAAATCATGCTCAACTTACTTCAAGCATATTGATACAATTACCAAGTCATAAATCAAGCTATCAATTGTTAGAAACACATAAAAAAATAATTACCTCTCATATACCAATCAACTATATAGGCTTTCATTATTTTATAGCTACATCAACAACATCTAACTTGTCTCTATGGCCATATTAGTCTAGCAGACCGATCCTATGATCAAACTTGCATTCCATATCATGACTCCTCATGAAATGGTCTCTAGAATAAATTCTCATAATAACCAAAATTCCTTTCACCTTGTCATATATATACAAGCTACAAATAAAACAATTCATACCTTGTAACATAGACAACCTGGAATCCTCTCAAGATGAATCCTTCTTCAACTGCAACCTCACGCTTCTACAAATAGAAGAGTGTCTCCATGAAGCTTAATGGAGTCACCCATTTCCATAGGGATCTTATAACTCCATGAACTTAGGAGATTATCAAATCTCTAAATCACTTTGCTTAGATATCTCACAATCATGAGACTGATAGTCCCTCCTTAGAATCCACTTAGTCTTGACTGAAACATTCAACTCATCTACCTTATCATCCTTCTTCTTCTTTTTCACTACCTTGTCAATACATACAAATAATAAGTGTTCTTAACATTACTTCACTTTTGATCCTTTGTCTATCTTAGTAAATAATCCATCTTGCCTTTTGGGCTCAATATGATCAATCTTGACTTACTTTGGATTCCATACTAATGTTTTACCCTTCGCATGCACTTTAGAAACTCTATATACCTTGTTAAGTCTTGAGTGACTTATAAATTCATTAAGATAAAATCTTGCAGTGTATCTCATATTATGAAAACTATAGCAAACAACATTTATATACATACCTCTTAATTGATCACTCCTCCCATGTTCCCATGATAACTCATTCCTTGAGACCATTCTACAATCACTTGCTCTATGACCAAAGTTATGACAAGCAAAATAATAACCATTACAAGAATTAGAATACCTCAATACATTGGGCTGCCTGATTGGTCTCTTTATGTTGATATTATTGGCATGTTGATGATTACTATGAGTCTTAAATTTGAGATTTTATGCATAGGTCTCTGAGGTCTAACTCTCCTTATTCTTCTTTTGGTCTTTTTTGAACCTAAGACCTATCTTGTTATGTAGAGACCTTTGAATAATCAAAATATCACCAATAACTTTAGTAATCTTTTCAAATCTCTAATGTGTCTTCAACTTGATTGTTGCTTGATCTAATTTTGCCTTTAAGGACTCCATTTCTATTCTAAACTTGATGCATTCTTCCTCGTTGGTCTTTAGACTTTTAGTGATAATTTCAATCTAAATTTCCAACTGTTTGATGATATCCTCATGTTCATTTGTGTTTATTCTTAGTCTCTCCTTAAAGAGATTGATTTGATACTCATAACTCTTAACCAATGATCTTAATTTATGATTCTTCCTTCTTTGTAACTTTAAATCCTCTAGAGTACTTAGCAATTCTACCTCAAGGTTCACTTCAACCTCTTCTTCATCTAATTATTCATTGTCCATAAGGCCTTTCCATTTTGATCAACCCTCATTTTCTATTTCTATAGACATGAATAAGGTTTCATTATTATCATGATCATTACATTCATCATCACTATCAGATGTACTAGTGTCACTTACATCAGATGAGCCACTATCTTCTTTGATATAGAAACTTCTCTTATTCTTGAATGACCCTTTCTTGTCTTCATACTTTATGAAACCCTTTTTTCTATTTTCAAGATTATATGTCTTCTTATCATCACCATGATTTTCATAATGTTCTTCATTATGCTTAGTCTTATCCTTAATAGGACATTTGGAGTAAAAGTGACCAATATTACTAGAGTTAAAGCATTTGAATGGTAATTTGCCCTTATACTTACTTGAACCTCTCCCTAGTTTTCTAATAAACATGGATTCTATCTTATCATCATCAATGTCTGTGTCATCATCCTTGGCCTTCTTACCTTTTGAATTATTCTCAAATTTTAATTCAAATTCCTTCTTGGAAGGTCTTTCATCACTTGTTGTCATTTCATAGGCAATCAAGATGCCATGAAGCTCATCTATCTATAGTGTGTTAAGATCTTTGATCTCCTCTACTATAAACACTTTTGAATCAAACTTAGAAAAAAAGGATCTTAGTACCTTTTATACTACTATTGATTCTTCTAAATTCTCTCTTACACCTCTAATGACATTTACCACTTCATCTACTCTTAATAGATAATATGCAATGTTTTCATCCTCCTTCATTCTCAAGATTTCAAACTGATTTCGATGAGTTTTTAACTTTTCTAACTTAAATTTATTGTATCCTTCATAGATGGTCTAAAAATTTTTCCAAATCACTTTAGTTGTATCATAATGCATTATCTTAATAAATTTTGCTTTTAAAATACCACACAGGATGGCATTCATTACATTAGAGTTTTTCTCACCTACCTTCATGACTGGTGCATTAATTAGTGGTGTAGAGGGTGGAGTGAATCCATCAAAAATAAATTTACATATTTCTTAACTCAAAGACATTAGATAGGTCTTCATTTTGATTCTCTAAAATGTAGAGTTGGTCCTATTAAAGAGAGGAGCCTTAATGGTTGAGAAACCTCCTTGTGCTTGTTGACAAGACATGCTTATGAGTCAAGAATATCATTGAAGATATTAGGCCTGATTCAAAGGACTAGGATCTGATAACAATTATTGGAATAATAATGAATAAGAGGTGGGGTGAATCAGTCTTCAAAAAATTTCAACCAATTATCCTTAACCAACTATAAACTATGAAAATAACACAGTGATCTAGCAATGCATTAAGAACCAATCACATGAGCATGAAGCAAGATAACAAATCACATATGTGGTAAGTCCTCATGTGGGATAAAACCCATTGAAAAAAATCTTGGATAAACTATCCTATAGGATAATGTATCAAATTTAATTAAGCACCAACTCCATATTTATCAAGCACCTACTTACTAGGAGGCTAAAACCCCATATTAATAAGCACCAAATTAGTGAAAATACACTTCTATAATTACCGACCTGAAATTCATATCCAAATCCCTCTTGACCAAGCACCAACTCAATCAAGACCAATTCTGCAATATCCAACTTGCAAGGAAGCTTCAACTCCCTCAAACACCAACTTAGTCAATCACACTTCTTTCCTTTCAACTCTTTGTCTACTTTATTTTAAATATATCCACTATCATAAATAAATAACACATATATGATGAAAATATAATATCCTATAAATAGGTAATGATCACTCCTTCAGTGTTAGGCCACTTAATCTCCCTAAAAATTACCTCTAGGCTTCTTCGCTCAATTAGCCCTTATCAAGACTGAATAGGTCATATGACCTTAATCTTAAACTACATAACATCTATATCATCTTCATTAAATATTTATATTCTCTCTCATTAGGGTTTAAAACATGTTTGTAGACCTCTTTAGGCTCACTGATTTATCAAATCATTCACTTCCTCTAAGCTTACTTAAATAGGCCTATAATGTCTTGTATATATACCATTCCTTGTTCATATTCCACTTGGTTAGCCACACATACTTAAAATCTTAGGTAAGCCATATAATATGACTTATGACATATTATAAACATGATTAAAATTAAATATGAGTCTCTTTTAGTTTGTCATGACTCTATTAGACCTCAATTCACTTTTAGGTCTCATGGAAACCTAATTGCATTAGGCCTTCTTATCAACACGTTCCCAATTGATCCCTTGGAAATAATTACACCTCCAAAAAAATCAATATAATTTCAAACACAACTCAACTACAACTTATCCAACATACTCTAATACCATAACACCTTTTAGGTTCAACCACTTCATGAAACCCCTCAATAGTACTCAGTCCTATTAGGCTTGTGTACAGTCAAAAATTGTCTTACAAGAATGAAGCTCAAACATATTTAAGCCATTAAAATATGATAAAAAAATACATATAAATAATATAAATGACCTTAGGGTCACTAAATAATGCATTAAACACTTCCACTTAGGAAATAAGGGCTCAAGAACATCTTTACAACTTACTTAGAACTACCAGATTACCTCAAAACATAGTCATGGTGACTTAGACCTCCAACACATGTATATAATTTTTACATGACTTATGATTCATGTATATGATACTATGAGATCATTATACAATTCTTAGATAGAAACATCATATGTTCAAATGGAAAATATTGGTTTTGTAGACCAATTTCTTGACCCTTTATCACACTATCTTATCTGAACCAGACATGTCAACTTGTGAGCAACATTTTTTTCATATTCATTGACCTTAAAAAATTATACCAACCATAAACATGTATTAAATTTCATGAAAAACATCTCCATTCACTTGGTTTCATCATTCTATCATGAAAACACATTCTAATTCATCTTTTCACTGTTGTTTGGGTTTTACATTATTTACACCATTAGACCTATTAGTGACTGGCTAATTTGGATGATCTATTTATCATACTTAAATGGTGGAATATATAATTAAACCTTAATGGTAGTGAATTATTATTCTCTATCTCCTTCTTCCATCTATTTAATTTTCTTTACCAATGCAAATTTTGACCACTATAGCAAATTCTTCACAAATAATCTTGTATCTACACATTTTCTCTCTCATATGACTAACCACCACCAACTGGAGGTAATTTTGATATTTTAATAAATTATACAATATTTTTTATATTAATTTGAGACTATTATATGTTTTTCTAAATAATATCTTTCACATTGGGTCCTTATTAGGGTTTTGGAGAGGCTTATCATAGGTTTTGGTGTTAACGATTGTTCATAAAGGATTTCCCCTTAATTACAAAACTAATGCCTATATATATTATATATTACCCTTAACCATTTATAATTAATATATAATTTCCCATGTAGATGCTACACATGCCAAAAAACACTTAAAATTCCTTTTCAGGTTTGCATGCCTTCATTATGTGCACTCGAGAGACCTCAAAATTAATTTTCATGCCTTTTCCTATAAACCATGACCTCATTTTTTTAAAAATGATTTATAAAACATATTATACCTCTACCCATTATAACATATGAAAAATTATCTTGAAAAATGATCTTCATTCCTCATTAGACCAAGCAGGGTCTAGGAGTGGTCTAGGTGCAAACTTGATCTGAAGGTCCTACCCCTATAAGCTCACCTTAAGACTCTCATGGATTTTTTTTACACCTTAATAAAATTATAAAACAACCTTCATAACTTATCACATGATTTGTATCACTCACCTCATCATGACACCAACTCATACCTTCACCATGTTATGACTAGGCTCAAGCTTCCAATGCACTTGACACCTTGACCTGTTCCTTCCATGTCATGACCTCAAAAATAAAATAAAAAATTATTCATAATACATCACAAAACACTCATATCACTAAAACATTCTATTTTTTATGACAATAATTTATCATAGACTCATATAGACCTAAAACCACATGACCAAGCTTTATATGACTTGACATCTTTCTTCCAAGCACCTAAACACCTTTGCCATCATCCTTGACATCAACCTTGACTTTTATGTAACCATAATAAGTTTTTTTACTTCAAATTATCTATTTACTTCAAATTCATCTTGTCACATGTCTCACCCTAAAACTCTTTATGTCATGACAACTCTCATGACCACACTCTTCTCTCTCATGGCAACACTCATGGAAACATTCTTTTCTCTCATGAACCTAATCTTTCATGTACCTTGACATCAATATTGACCATTGAGAACATACTCTCAATATTCTACTCATATCCACTACCATGCTCAAGTACTTAACCAAACAGACCTTTGACATCAACGATCATTATGCCTTTACATGATGGATCCTTTTGAAATCAATGACAATAACATCAATGATGGACCCTTTTGAAATCAATGACAAAAAAATGCCTAAAAATATTCATATGGTTATCCACCTCGATCACACCCACTTCATTATCCCTAACATTGATTAAGAGTTTCACCTCCTTATCATTCATTGACATAGAAGAACCTTAGAGTTCTATCTTTTCCCAAATTGATGCCCTCAATGAACACCATGATGTGGTAGAAATATTTTGGATACATCATGAGCATCCATTACCATGCATCATCCAAATCCCTATTATTCAAATTAATGAACTCAATCTTTAGATTCACCCATCCATCTATACATTACATTGGCTATCTTGGCCATAATTTGAGAATTTGAGTCCATAGGTTAACATATTATTTTTCACGTGTATAGTACCTATGATAACTATGCTTGATGTTAATATGTATATTTGGAATGTATAATTCATTCCATGTAAAATATGCAAGAAACATTTATAGATTAGTTTATTGTCACAATAAGAAACAAAAAATAGTCTAAATAAGTGAAAAATATTGACATTAAAAAGTTAAGGAAAGAATACCTTGATGATATGCAAACCAAGCTATCACTTGTTGAGCTTATTGGAGAATACCATGAGGTGAAAATTCTCAAAGGAGATTCAACTACTAAAACTATGATTTGAGGAGTGTGAATACCCTGACTACCACTAGAGAAGGTGGTGCTAAAAGTTGAGCAACACATTAACCTTAACCACACTACCCCGAGTATCAAAATAAATTATTTGTGGAATCCAAAAATCAGGTTCATATGTAAATTTAGAATCCTAAATTATATTCATATGTAAAATTGGAACCCTTAATAAGGTTTGTGTGTAATATCAATTGCTACAGATGGATATAGACCTAAAGTGCTCATGTAGTACCATTATTACCCACCGATCCTAAATATTAAAAATAAAAAAAGTTTGGATGAAAAAATTCCTGCCGCATATGATCCATTTATACCTTAAAATATTTATATTTGACTCAAAATATCATATGTCGCAATTGTTCCTCAAAATCATGTAGAATGCCCAATTTGTTTCTCATAATCATGTGAATATGTCTCAATCTTCTTTGTCTGTAAATGTGAAATGTTCTATCTGACATAGCCTGAATCTCTAAAATAAGTGCATTTTATGTCACCATTTTGATATTATGGATGAATAATTTGAATAACTCATCTCAAAATAATGAGTCATGCACATCATTTATTAAATTAAAAAAATGTAATCATGTAAAGTACACATACAAACATGATAAGATATGTGTTCATAGAATTTTTTAATCATTGTAAGCACATATGAAACATGTAATCCAAAGTAAGGGTTTTTTTTTAATTATCACACAAGATATGATCAATATAATTCATTTATAAAAAGGTGTCATATTCAAATAGATATGCTAATGAAGCACAAATAGTTAAAACCAAATTATATGCATGATATAAACCTTTGCAACATCAATAGAAATAAATAACACACAATAAATATATGCATGGTAGAAATCACAACATGCAACATAAAATAACAATTAATTAAAACCATAGAAAGATATGTAAATATGCACATACACATAATATCATAGTGAACAAGAAATAAGTATACACATCACAATCAAGAAACACACAAGTATACAAGACATGACAAGACTCTGAGATAACTCTGACACGACATTGCCATGACATGGACTAGAGGATCCTTCGACATGAATAACACAAAAATTAACAATAAACAATCAATATAATTTCATAACATAGAAAACATAGTATAGAACACATAAATGATCATATAAATGTCACAATAATTAGTAATAACTAAGTAATGTTAGTCCACATAATAAGTCAATGTCAACATCTAGTATAGCAAAGTAAAATATTTGTAGGAAATAATATTGTAAAAACATGAACAAGATAAATTCATGTATAAATAGTCTAAGTATCTCATTAGGATCAATGGAATATCATAGAAATATATAATTATAAAAATGTGAAAAAATACGACCGACATGGCATACCCAAAAATTGAGAAAACTTTCCCATGGGTGTGATCATTGTCTCATATGTAATGTGTATGTCTTCCATCTAACTCATGTATAATGTGAACACCATGTGTGTATAAAATGAATATGTAAATCACCATGTATATATAAGATGACATCAAACAATTATGTGTACTAATAAAGCAAGTCATGTATAGGTCCTAGTTTTGTATTTTTGAATATTTGAATGTTTTTGCACTTTTAATTTTTTTTTTCCTTTTTTGTGTAGAATCAGTGTAAGTGCATAATATTCATATGGTTTTTCAAATTTTTTCCATCAACCATGACTAAGTGATAGGCCCATATGCTGAGATTTTATATAATAATGAATGGTTGTAAGCAATTGGGTTTGAATTTA
This sequence comes from Torreya grandis, assembly GCA_037957365.1. Taxonomy (NCBI): domain Eukaryota; kingdom Viridiplantae; phylum Streptophyta; class Pinopsida; order Cupressales; family Taxaceae; genus Torreya; species Torreya grandis. The sequence continues at coordinate 4,809,820 of JARHVA010000011.1, forward strand.
TAATTAATTTCTTTATCTGAGTTAGTGTTTTTTGGATTTTCCTTTACTACCAAGTCACTGATGTCAAATGATCTTGCTCAAATATTCTTTTTATATTATTTATTAATGTATTTTTGGTAAACTCATAGATGTTTGAGAGTGTGGATATGTATTTCATCTAACATTTATAGTTGATATAATCACTTTTCCTAATATTCATTTTCTTTGATTATATTTTTAAGAGAAACACATAAGGATGGTTTCTCAAGATCTAAGGAAAATACAAATTTAGTAGCTTAGATGAGGAAATAAGGAATGACCACTTTAGGTGTGTGAACACTTGTATGATAGGCCTTAGGGCATAGATAATATGGTTATGTCAGTCTTAACCATGTTTTATAACTATTTTACTTCAGATTTTACTAGTTGTTTTATTTGTTGCCTATACTTGTCCATTCCATTTTGGATAATAAGGATTAGTAAATGTGTGACATATTTTATATTAACCATAAAAATTCTTGATCATATTTTTTTAAGGACGACCCATTATCTGAAATAATGGCCTAAGTGAGCACAAATTATATTAGCCATTATGAATATGTGAATGTCTTCTCTTATAGTGGATTCTAAAGGTATTCCCTCTACCCACTTTAAACAGATATTCAGTAGTTGTGATGATGAAATTGTGGCTTCCTAATGATACTAGGTTTATCTTACATACTAGATTGAATCCCCAAAGGGGAAAGGTCCATGATGAGACATTATATTTCAACCCTTGTGAAGGTGCATGGAATAAGTTGTGTCATTGACATTGAATACATATTTTTTCATATTCTTAGAATTTTTTGTCCATTGTAGGCCAATACTAACCCATTCATAATAATTCATATGACATGGATTTTTTAATAAAATATCCACCACATTAACTATCATTCACCTCTTATAAAGTAATTTTAGCCTCTTCTTCATTAAGGCATCAAAGTAACTGACCCTCAAATAATCTCTTAAAAATATATTCTTTGATTATAACATATTAAACTATATCCTACTAAAATTTTCCCTTGTCATTTGGTGAGACATTTTTGGGAGTAGTTTCTTTATATAAAAAATTATAAATGTTACCATTTTGAATTGTTTATACTATGTGTAATGAAAAATACCACTAATTTGTCCAAATCTACTACCATAATGAAAATTTGTAATTTTTGAATGGTCAATATGCCCTGATCATCAATAAAATATATAGGCACAATAAATCTACATTGGCCATAACATTTACATGATTATTATAAATTTTAGGTATTATTTTGATTTTAAACTTATAAAAATAGGTAATTAAATGTTGAACCATATCTTTGCATGAAAAAAATCTTCCTTTGTTTGATACACATCCATGACTTACTTAACTACAAACTAAGAGTTACCATACACCTAAATATATTTTATCTATATATTACGAGCAATGCATAATCTTAAAATCAATGTCTCATATTTTTCTATGTTTATTTTTGCCTAAAAATCCTAAAAAGTATGCCAATAACATAGTTTTCCATTGAGAGTGACTAAAACTATTCTTTCCCAATGCCCCAGGTGCATTTAGATTCATCAAAATACATAGTCCAAGTTTCATCCTCAATGGTGTATATGGTAATGATTAGTAAACTAGGTGGGCATTTCACTCTAAGCTTCACCAATACAAATCCTATGACTCGTAAACTCAATAATGATGGAAATATGATTGTTAAAGGTTATTTAAAATGTTAAAATAGAGATAACCATGTGCTAGAAATAAAATGTAAAACTTATTGGACATAACCATGAAGCATAATAATGAAAAAATATCATAATAAACACAAGAGTTATCTTGAAGAAACCTAAGGTGGGAAAAAATCTAGTGGGTGAGGCCATTGCACTCCCCTTCTACTATGTAATGTAATAAATGTAAAAGATACTTCCAAACATTACCTTCATGGAAAAAATTATCACTAAAACTCTATCCAAAACTTGTAGACAAGGCTAATTTACACTATTAGACATTTCTTTGTAAACTAACACAATTAAACCCACCATATACAAATAGGAAACTATGAGACAATAAGAAGAAAGACTCAAAATTACAATTTGCAATGTCAATCCAAATTCAAGAAATATTGTTGTATTTTATGATGTCTTATACCTTTTGAATACTTGCATTTATGCTCTTTCAAATTTGAAGTCCACCAAGAAATTTAATGAAAAATCATTAAGAAGAAAAATTGTTGGAAACCATTCAAATTTGGGATTTTTTGTATGGTGGTAAAATTACCAATGTATATAGACTGATGGTTTAAAAACCTATGGAGTGGTTATGCAACCAACTATCACCCTAAAAATAATGGTAGTTTTTCTATGTATGGAAAACACCTCTATTTCAAGAGATGAAACTCACTAACTTCATCATTATGAAGATGTATGAATCACCCCCACATTGACTCTGCCACTATAACATAACCAATCTAATTTTTTCAATATGAAATGCCTTATAATAGTGTCTTATAAGCATAAATTACATATAATTGGGTATAATGGAAACATATAGTATATATATGACTAGAACACTAGGATCCTAATTTGGATCATATGTCCCCAAATTGAGGCTTGTAAGTCCCTAAAATCTTTAAGAATCTTGTAAGTGTAGAAAGTTATTCCCCACATCTTCTTTAGAATACCTCTTGACTTTTCTAGGTAGCTGACCCTTTAACCCAACTAGTTAATGTTTTTACACTCCTCTTCACATTTTCCTTTCCTTATTCTATAATACAACATCCTCATCCAATGCTAACTAACTATCTAGAGTGAGGTATTCAATTGAAGGTAACAATAACCCTTTATCTTCATTGTCTAACACAAAAGGTTAAAAAATATGTAAGTTATCAACATTGAAAACTGAATATATCTTAATATAGGGAAGCAAATCAAGTCCAAAAGCATTCTTGTCTACTCATTCTAGAATTTAAATTGGACCATCCTAAGAGGTTTAAGCTGCTTATACTTATCTTAGAGCCTTTACATCCTCAAGTTCAACCATGCCTTGTCTCCAACAAGGAAAATATGCTTAGTTTATGTTGATCATGTCTTACTTTGTACTTGGTTTGTGACTCCTTCAACCCCTCTTTCACTTGGAGGTGAATTTATTGAATATTCTCAATGAACTTCTCAACTTTGTAGACATCTGGATCCACTTTTCTATTGCCTTTATATGGGTCTCTCAAAATAACATCAAATACACATGGAAGTAAGTAGAAAAAATGTTTCAATGAGAGTTTTACTAGTAGAATAATCACTACCTTATTTTAGAAGTGTTAAATATACACCAAATTTTCGTCCCATGACTTAGGATGATTCATATTTAACCCTTTAAATATTTATAAAATGTTTTGTTAACAACCTTAGTTTTCCCATCAATTTATGGGTGAAAATTAGTAGGCCATTTTAATTTAATATCCATCTTTTCCCCCAATGTGGCACAAAACTTCCTAAGAAACCTTGAGTCCCAATCTAAAATAATAAATTTAGGTAGACTAAAATTAACCCACACATTAGTAAAAAACTTAGCTACATCATTATCTTGGAGGGTTTTCTTATAAGGAATAATAATGCACATCTTACTAAACTGGTCAAAAACCACAACGAGATAGTCATGATCCTTCCTTGATATAGGTAACTTGCCTAAAAAATCCATGGAAATGTTTTCCCATGACCTAGAAGAAATAAATAATGGCATATATAAACCCAAATTCTTGTTATTAGGCTTTCTTGTACTATATGATACACATACTATTATGAACTTGGAAACATCTACTTACATATTAGGCCAATAAAAATATCTTTGTAAATGTGTAATAGTATTTGTAACACCAAAATGTCTTGCAACTTTGAAGGATGTGATTCCTCATTAGCATACCTCTTTCCTCCTTGGGCACACAAAGCTTACCCAACTTATAGATAATCTCTCTTGAATATAATAATCCTCCTTAGGCTATGAACCTATAATTTGGGACTTTTTTACTTGGATATATAGCTCTTCAAAATATTCATCATGATCATATCCCTCAATATAAGACTCATACATAAAAGGATTAAGAAGAGTTATGGTGCCCATGGCTAAAATAAAATGAGGTTTAGATAGCATATTATCTAGTTTATTAGTCACGCCTTTTTTATATTTGATATCTTGATGATTTTTTTAAAAATCCCATCCACTTACAGTGTCTAGTTTGTTGAGTTTTAGTTCAAGCTTGAAAATATTGGAGAGGTTGATGATCTGTATAGACCATAGTTTCATTACCCATGAGATAGTGTTTCCATTTCTTGATAAATTGAATAAAATCATACAATTCCTTATCATATGTAAAATAATTAATAATTAAACCATGAAATAACTTTGAAAGGTAACATAATGACTTACCTCCTTGAAGTAGGATAACCCACATTGCATAGTCGCTAGCATCCATGCCACCTCAAAAATAGACACTAGGTAAAGATAAAACTAGAACAAGGGTAATCTTATGTTTTACCATATAAAATATTATTTGTTGATTCTTATACCAATTAAAATTTTTATGAGCCATTGTAATGGCATGCAAAGGTGAAATTATGGAGGATAATTTCTTTATGAACTTATTAAAATATTAATTTGCACCTAAAAGGATTCTTTTATTAGTCATATGGGAAGACTTTGTCCAATTTATGATGGACTACCTTTTTCTAGTCAATCATCAATTCCCCATATACAATCACATGCCCTAATAGGATAAGTGATTGTTGATAAAACTCACATTTCTTTACATTTAACACTCACTTGTTCTCTTTCAAAACTTAAAAAACTTGTTTAAGATGATCAATATGCTCATCAAAAGTTTTGTTAAAAACAATAAGATCATCTAGATATATAATTACAAAAGAATCAATAAATTACCTCATTACATCATTCATCAACCACATGAAGGTAGATAGTGAATTACATAGCCCAAAACGCAAAACAAATGACTCATATAACCCTTGCCTTATTTTTAATTTTGTTTTTAGAATGTCCTCTTCCCTAATCCACACATGGTGATACCCATATTTAAAATAAAGATTAGTAAAATACTTGGCATGTTGAATTCAATCAAGAAGATCATTAATTCATGGAAGAAGGTACATATTATTTATAGTTATCTTGTGAAGTGTTGTTTAATCAACACACATTCTCCATGAACTATATTTATTAGGTACTAAAATAATAAGAGAACCACATAGATAAGTACTAAGATGGATTACACCTTGATCAATCGAAGACCATAACTTTTTTTTTACTGCATTGGTATTCTTCAAGGACTACTTATATAACTTGAGATTTGGAAGAAAAAGGTCGGATAACAAATGAATTTCATGTTCAATAGGCCTAATAATTGGCAACACTATAGGGTCATGGAAAACCCCCTTGAATTGATACACCAAATATCCCATATGCTTATGATATTTGTTAGTAAACATGCTAAAATAAGTCTTATGTGTAATCACTTCTTCATCTTGAGTATCTATTAAAAGAAGAAAAAGAAACTTCCCACTAAAATTAATAAGATTCTTATCTTTAGAGTCACTTATTAAATATATTTTATAATATCCTTTATAGGTTGAAATGATGTAGTTCTTGCCATATTTCACTAAACAGTATTTGTTGACTCTCCTCATAAAGATATAATGTCGGATATACAAGTAAGGTCTACCAAATAATACACTGAGTGGCATAAAATCCATTGGAACTTCATCAATGAAATGTGCATTAATACCAAACTCAAGTTTTCATTGGTTGGTCACCTTGATGTCTACACCTTTCTTTACCCAAATCAAAGAATATAGAATTGTATGATTTTAAGTCTCAAACCCCAATTTATTGCTTATCAAATTAGGTTATGAATAAGTATGAAAAATATTATCCAATTTTATTTTATTCATTTTAATTTTAAAAAATAAAGGCTTATAAATTTGACTCTCTTGAGCACTACTACTTCCCAAACACATCTTTCTATTGATGGAGGTACAACACAAATTGTCATCTACATTAGAGTTATAACCAATATTATCACCTTGGAGAGAAAGCATAGCCTTGTTGTTGTTGTTTTTCTTGAATGGGTGAAATTTTGGATGGAGTTTCAAAAATTGATCCTCAGAATGACTATTAATATCACATTTACTTTTAGTATCATTTTTAAAAATGAAAGTAACATTATGAATACTTTTTCATTTACATTTACATTTTTTTTGGAGTTTCCTTGTTACTTGGAAGTGCTTTGAGAGGTAGATGGATCTTTTTTGAGTTAATCTCTCAGTAGTTTACTTGAGAATAAGACATTTACATCCATAGGATTGGACAAGAGGACTATTCTCCTCAAATGGCTATGGAGTCCATCTACATACTTCATCAAGATATCATAGTTTGCTATATATTTTCCCAGTTGGACAACCTTCTTGTTAAACTCACTTGTGTAATCTTACATGCTTTGACATTAAATTTGCCTAAAATAGTGATAATACATGGACCTCTCTTCCTCATAACATATAATATAGAAATTCTTCTTGATTCACATCTTACAATTATCCCACTTAGTCATAGGAAGAAACTTATTAACATTTAAATTATGAACATAACTCTCAAACCAAGTTAAATCATAGTTAGTTAAATTTAACCTTGTAAAATAAATATATTATCTTTCATTAATGCAATGCAAATTAAGATATACCTCAAGTTTGTTTAGTTAATAGACTAGCTTCTTTGCATTCACATCCCATCATAAGGCTAAATCTCTTTGTTCACTTTAACCTTGAATGGAGGTAGATATTGTTTGTCATGGGGATTATCTTCCTTATTATCATGATTCTCAAGATTATCCTCATTTCTTTCTTTCAACACATTCATAGAAACACCAAGCTTTTCCATGAGAATCCCCATGATGGACTCCAACCAGTCAAGCTTGCTCATAGAAAGAGAAATTTTAGCTACTCTTTCAAGATTTCCAAATCACTCTTTTTATATTTTGGCATCTTCTTCATCATCATGGACCATAATTTTGATCTTTTGTTTCCAATTTTCCTTGTGGAAATATCTTCTTTAAAGGGAATTAGGATACCTTGACCACTAGAACACTTGCTCTAATGATAAGTATAAACTTGTAATGCAGTAAAAACCATACAAATCCATACAAAGGACTTGTAATAAACTAATTATGACACCAATATGGTTTTTAAATTATGTCGACATTCCACTTTAAGCTTCATGATTTAAATTTTTCTGGGAATATTGGAGTCATATTCCTAATTTAGTTAAGGGTCTGAGTTAATTAAATCAGTAAATAATATTGTAATAATTAATTTAATGATTTATAGAATTTAATTACAATTTAAACATTTCTTAAAATAGTAATAAATGTGGAAAAAATAAGACTTGGCTAGAAATGGACTGAGATGGTTGAGATAGAGTCTAGAATTCATTGTGCAAGACTGGGACAGTGTCATAAATTAAGATCTAGCTCTTGTTTTATGAAATGATATGAGCATAGAAATAGGACACCCTAAGGTCTAGTGCTATATTCCTCTTATACCACTATTAACTAGGAGACCTAAGTTTTTTGGGTTTTGTTCACTGTGTCTGTGTGAGCCTACCTATGAAATTTTGACTGTTAGATGTCCACAGAACTCCCTATAAAGATAATTTAGTTTTTAAACCCTAGAGTCCATGATGATTTGACAAACTTTGATATATAGGGGGAATTAGTGTGTGTAATATTCAATGAACATGTATCCATACCCCTTGTTTGGGCACGCTTCCCATATACCAATACTCCAAAAAAGGATCAAGCCATATGTAGTTCTCCCAGTTGATGTGCTTTGTGAAATAGTATGTATAAAGATGAAAAAATGATAAATTGGGTATGTTTGAGGTGGATATGGGATGGTGTGAGGATTTAAATAATCTTGTATTTGTATTGGCTTGTTGTATGTAGAGAATAGGGAATTATACTTGAGTAGTCTTGCTTGTATTGTTGCTTGTTTTGTGATATTTGCCAACCCCTTCTAAATTAAATTTGAATAGGATTTTATAGGGATTTATTGGTCATGGGTCAAATGTATTCATGTTAGGCCAACAAGGAGGATAAGAATTGAAATAAAATGATCATTAGTGGTAAAAATGTGCTTGGATAAGAGCGTCAAAAATGGACACCCTAGGGTCTGACACTATAGTCCAAGTTGGGTGCTATTGTCCTTAAGGAATAAGACCTAGGGGGATGGAATAATCACTATAAATTCTACCTTGAGGAGGTTGAATCACTATCTAGAAGGCTAAAAATTACTGAGAATCAGTGAAAAGGTGCCTAGAAGGGTCATGAGAGTAAGAAAGAGGGACCTATGGGTTGGGTGTCACAAGCCACACCCAAGTTACCAATTTTAACATTTTATATGACTATATTTGCACTACCTTGATTAAAGTGATGCAACAAATCAAAATACTAAGATAAAGGAAAAATAGAAAGCATACATGAACTTACCTATAAGGGTGAAGCTCATGAAGCTATGTGATGTTGGGTGTACATAGAGAGAGAACATCATGAAATATAAATATGTAAGAGAAAAAAAAAGAGTAGATCAGTTCTTACTAGATATGCTATATCTAAAATAATAATGTACAAAATTGGGTAAGAGAGAGAGGAAGAGAAAGGAATGAATATACCTCATCAAATACATAGATCAATACAAAACCTATTGTGATGCTGAGTATGTGCTATACCAAGAGTAATATCATGAATGGAGCTAAGTGCTCAATTCCCCAAGAGTGGCTCAAGAATATAAAGGCTGGCCCTTTGGATCCATCACCACCCACTAAGTAAAGATATGTGATTATGTATGTGTTAATCAATGTTTAGACTGTGTGTCTAATCCATCTGAGTAGGTGTCTCAAGAATACAAAGGCTAGTTAGTCTTTTGGTCCCATCAGTGCCCCATGAAGTGAAGCTATGAACTAATACTAGTATGAAATGTGTGTCATATGAGATGGATCCTAAAGCCCATGAATGCTCTATAATTTGACAATGTGGTATGGGTATCTGAATGTGTATTGAAAACTAGGCCAATCTTGGCCAACACAGAAAAGGTGGAGATTAGGCTTATATGAAAGCCACTCTAAAATTGGGCTATAGGCTTATGTGGAAGCCACTCAAAAATGTGGAGGTTAAGCTTGTATGAAATCCACTCTAAAAAGATGCCAACCACCTAAAAATGAAGTAAGGTATGCAACTATTGAGAATGCCTGGGTAATGAATTGAAATCAAAAAGAAAAGAAGTCAAATATGTCATGCACATTGCCCCTAATAACTGGTGTCTAAGACATGGATTATGATCTAGAAGTTATACCAACTACCTAATCTAAAATTGGAAGTGAGAGCCATCATACCATGCATGGTGCCCCCTATATCCAGATTATCTAAGAAAAACTATACTAAAACTATTAAATCTGAACTGGTTAGTATGTACAAAACTATAGTTGGACTTACCTTTCTACCTATATCTAGAAAATCTATTTTTTTTATTATTTAGACAAGAGCACCAAAAATGGACACCCTATTATCTGCACTATAGTCCAATCTTGGTGCTATTGTATTGGGCTTATTTTGATGACTGTTTTCAAATTTTCACTGTCTACATGGTCTATTCTACCTAGTTTGAAGTTTGGTTACTATTTTAGATGTTTTGAATGCTGATTTTTTGATTGATAGGAGCTCTGATCTCTGTGACAAAATTCTTGTTTATTGCCCCCTCTTTTGAGGGTAGGAATGAAGACCATATAATGACTATCCTCAAAATAAAGATCCCTACAAGTGTGGTGTGTTATGATAATACATGCTATAGCAATAATGATCAATAAGATATCTCAAGATATAGCATGGTTTGTAATGGAGATTTTTAGATCAATAGGGATATGCCTAGATAGATATAACAATGTAATAACATGTGCAATGTACTGAATTAAAACTAGAAGTATGGTTAGTTTTTAGTTTTTAATTAGAAAGGAGGGATGGAGCATATGTCCATCATGGCACCCAACAAAGTGAGGTAATGCATGATGTGGATCATGTCATTACAAATAATTGAAAAGAAATCAAGCAACAAGCATATAAGAGTGACCAAGGAGCTAAGCAAACAAGGGACATGGGCACATGTCACTTAAACTGGAAAGCAAGCATCCAAGGCATGTTTAAATGCCACATACACATATAATTGAAACAAGCAAGGTTGGTGTGAAAGCCACAATCACATAGAAGAGTAAAAGTAAAGGATATTGGCAAATGTCCTAAGGCACACATAAGAATAGAAGTAAAGGACATTGGAAAATGCCCTAAGACACATATAAGAGATAAAATAAGAACTGAGAAATGCAATCACATTTAGCTACTCACAACAAGAAATAAAATCATGTAAATACTAAAAATATAATCATATCTAACTAATCAAAACAAGAAGTAAAAGTATGCAAGACATGTAGTACAAGACTAGGTATATGCTAAGAACTACACAAGTGTTATATACTAGTGAGTGTCGATAGAGTAATTTGTATATGCTAGTAATTAATGTAAATCAACATGATAACTAGAGTATGTGATGTAGAAATGACATAACCTAGATGGTGTAGTCATGTAGAATATGCCCCTAGTAGGTATGTATATCTATATGTTCCTCAAATGTATGAAGTAGGATGCCCCCTCAATGGGTAGAGTGAAGTAATCAAAGATCTGGATGTGACTGTACACACTCAATGAAGATCAAGTAAAACATGGTAATGTAGATATATAGACAAATGATAGCATAGAACAACAAATGTAAGTCTAGCATGGTAGTAGAAATGTAAAGCATGGATAATGCATATAATTGAAATGTTTTTGGATTTTTGAAATTTTTGAATGTTTTTGTATTTTGAATTATTTACAATTAATAAAAAAGAAACTATGTACAAGTAAGGTTGAGGAGATATGATACTAACTAATGAGTCTACAAGGAGACTCCCAATCATGGTGTCATGTATCAAGGAGAGGGATAGTACATGAAGCACAATGGAAGGGTTGAGACTATGGCTCTAAAATCTATGTATGTTATAACTACTCTAAAATATCTAAAGTAAGAATTGATTGTGGGGTCCTCCTATAACTCTGAGAAGTGGATACAAATGTAGGGCTCTTAGGGACCCATCTTGTAGTAGGAAAAGCTTTCTAAACATGTGTTATATGAGTAGAGGAATGAGACCTCAATGATAATTCCTTGGGTGTGGACACTACAGCTATAAGTTATTTAGAATGCTAAAAATATGGTTTCCCTAAAAGAGATCTCTATGGAAGTGTATGAACTCTCTATGTTGGTGATGAAGGCATCAACTGTGTCTGAATCTGAACTGGAGGAAGAATTGTAATTAGTGGAGAAACTAAAACTGGAGGTGGAACTAAAATTAGTGACTGCAATGTAGAAGATGGATCTAAAGTGGGGAGTGATAACTCATATGGAACTCCACCAACTATAACAACTTGATTAGAATGAATGAATTTCATATATTTGTGAACTATAGAAGGTACTAATCAAAGTTTTTGAATCCATGTCTGACCAAGTAACATATCAAAAACTCCTACACTAGGAAAAATAGTAAATGGTGTGGCCACATGTGTTGGACCAACCTATAAAGGAAGTAAAATCTCACCCAATGAACTATGTATATGCTCACTGAATCTATTGATAATTGTGTCCATCAGGGTAATATCCTACTTTGAATATCCCAAATGCTACAATAATATCATAGTTTACATGTTCACACTAGATCCATTTTCTATGAGAACACTATAAATAGAATGATTATGGATGTAAGCTCTGATAAAGAGTGCATGATAATCCAAATCATTCTCAACTATTTCCTACTGTAAGAAGGAGATAGAAGGTATAGCTAGAACTCTAGAATTGTATACACAAATCATGTTGCTTAAAATATGTGTCTCAACTAAAGGTGCCCTATATGTATCTGGTGGAGGATGTACATGATATGCATGATGAACACCTGATGTATCCCCTATCTATTATTTATAATGTTGTGGGAAAGGATCTGCAAATATTTTCAAAGCTTTATCTTATGTTTGCTTTGCTTGAGGAGGCTCAACTGAAGACCAAGATCAATAACATTGCCGTCTATCAAGTCTTGTATCTTATATTTTAAAATGATGCATCTATTTTTTATGTGGCTTGGTGCCCTATGAAAATCAAAAAATGCATTTTGATCATATCCCCATGGAAGAGGCTTTGTTGGATCAACTTCCTAAATAGGAAGGAAAGATATGATGTTACATTCCAATAAATACTATGAAACTCTAGATGGAGAAATTGGTAGATTGAAAAAAGTTCATCGAGGTGTTGATAAAACTACTCATTAAGGGGGATTTGAGGCTGCATTGACTGTAGGTTGATTCTGAATCTTGTTATCATTGACCTTGACTTTCTATGGGACTTTTTTGTTACTCTTGTTTGTTATTTTTGATATACTTATGTATTTGAGTTTGCCCATTAAAATTAGTTTGACTTCTCTTTCCTTTAGTGTATGACACAACTCAGTGAAGGAAGATAACCTTTTAAACATTATGCATTCATGTAAATCTGGAAGAAAACTCTATTTAAAGATATCTTATAACTCTTGATCAGCTATGGGGCTAGTCATCTTAGCTAGGATAGTCTTATATCAAAGAACATAATCTGTGAGATGCTCATTTGACCTTTGTTTCTATTGTGTAACTTGGGAATATGAAACCTTATCACCAAAGTTAATGTTGAAATGAGCTAGAAACATGTCAACTAAATGATTTAATGCATTAATTGATTGATTCAATAGACTATAGAACCACTGTAAAGCATAATCCTTTAGACTCTATGGAAATAGCTTGGTTAGTAGCCAGCCATTTGGCACATAGTCCAAGCATGTTGCATGAAAAGCTCTCAAATGTGTCTTTAGATCACCCTTACCATCATATAGAGTGAGCTTAAGTTAAAAAAAACCTTGTGACAAGGGTGTTGAAGCAATATGATGTGCCAATGGTGTATGTATTGAGTAGAGCAAAAGAATCTAAGGCTTGTGTAGGTCTAGAGGCACCTTACTCAAGATTTAACACCTTGGATTGAAGAGATTTTATCTCTTGCATAAGGGATACCATATGAGGAGACAAAGATGTACTAGCCATAATTGGTAGTACCTCATAGGATGGTTGGGTTGCTATAGGGGGTTATTGAGACATAGTTACCCCTATAGTGTCATGCATAATTGGTTGCTTTGAAAGAATGGAAGACTCAACTTGTTTAGCCTTTTTAATTTCCATGATAGATTGTAAGATAAGAGTATGATCTTAGGGTTATTTCTTGAGTATTCCTTGAAAAAAATTTAAGATCAAATCTTTATTAAGGACAACTTCATTATCAATAATCAGTGGAAGTGGATCAAGAGTCTAATGTGGGGGATAATGAACATCAGTGTTTGTATCATCATTGTTATTCACATACTACTCATTATCAAAGTTATCCTTACAGAAATTGGTGTAATCTGGATGTATAATATCTATAAAAGGAACTTGAGTTGGTTATTAATCCATGGTATATGGTCAGGTTGAAAAAATCTAGGTGAGTTTAGGATGGTTGCCACTAAGTCTTGCACTTCATCTCAAAGGAAGAGATGCAAGGAGCTTAGGTGGCATAAGGAAAACAACTTGAATAACGGAAGAAAAGATTAAATAAATGTAATCTAAATATCGAATTAGAATATGTATAAAAAGAATACAAATCTCAAAAACATGTAAGGTGATACCTCAAAAGCAATGGGACCTAGTATATGTAGCTAGGGTTTAAAAAATGATATTTAAAAAAATTTATTATGGAATTTTAAAATTTTAAGTGAATTAATGATTTAAATATGCAAGTAAAAAATCAAAAAATTATTGGAAAAATTGTGATTTAAAGGGACCTAGTATATGCAACTAGGGTTTTGCAGATTTTTTTTTTAAATTACTATGGAATTTTAAAATTTGATGCTAATTTTTTATTTAAATATGTGGGTAAAAAGTCATAAAATTAGTGGAAAATTCTTGATTTGAAAGGACATAGTGTATGCAACTAGTGTTTGGAAGAGAAAATAATTTTTTAAAATTACTATGTAATTTTTAAAATTAAATTGAATTTTTTTATTTAAATATGCAAGTAAAAAACCAAAAAATTATTGAAAAAATCAACAAGGAATTTACCCTAGGGTTATATGGTTTTTATGCACAAATGAAGTAAGTCGGGTTCACCAAATGATTTAACTTTTTTGGAGTATATTGGAGTCCTATTCCTAATTTAGTTAAGGGTTTGAGTTAATTAAATCAGTAAATAATATTACAATAATTAAGCTACTAATTTATATAATTTAATTATAATTTAAACCTTTCTAAAAATAGTAATAAATGTGGAAACAATAAGATTTAGCTAGAAACGGATTGAGATGGTTGAGATAGAGTCTGGAATTCACTGTGTAGGGCTAGGGTAGTGTCCCAAGTCAAGATTTGACCTTCATTTTGTGAAAGGATAGGAGCACTAAAATAGGACACCCTGGGGTCTGACGTTATAGTCCTCTTCTACTAATATTGTTCAAAGGACCTAAAGATTTCTGAGTTTTGTTTTTTGTGCATGTGTGAGCCTACTTATGAAATTTTGACTATTGTATGTCCATGGAACTCCCTGTAGAGCTGATTTAGTCTTCAAACCCTAGACTCCATGATGATTTGACAAATTTTGAAATAGAGGTGGGGTTAGTGTGTGTAAGATGCATTGAACATGTATCCACACCCTTTGTGTGGGCATGCTACCTACATACCAATACTCTAGAGAGGGATCAAACCATATGTAGTTCTCTCACTTGATTGCTTTATGAAATAGTGTGTATTAAGATACAAAAGTGCTAAACTAGGTGTGCTTGAGGTGGCTAGGGGATGGTGTGAGGGTTTGAATAAGCTTGTAGTTATATTAGTTGGTTGTATGTAGAGAATATGGAAATATGTCTGAGTAGTCTTGCTTGTATTCTTGTTTGCTTTGTGATATTTTCCAACCCCTTCTAAATGAACTTTGAATGGACTTTTATAGAGATATGTTGGTCATAGGTCGAATGTATTCATGTTAGTTTGATAAGGAGGATAAAAACTAGAAGGAAATGACCATTGGCAGTAAAAATGCACTTGGACAAGAGCATTGGAAATGGACACCCTAGGGTCTAGTTCTATAGTTCAAATTAGGTGCTATTATCCTTAAGGAACGGGACCCAAGGGGATGGAATCATCACTAGAAATGCTACCTGGAAGAGGTGGAGTCATTATTTGGAAGGCTATGGATGACTAGGAATCAATGAAAAGGTGCCTAGAAGGGTCATGAGAGCAAGCAAGAGGGACCTATGGGTTGGATGTCACAAGCCACACTCAAGTTAACAATTTTCACATTTTATATGACTACACTTCACCAATATGGATCCTATGATTTTTAAACTCAACAATGGTTAAAAGATAAATGTTCTAGGCTATTTACAATGTTAAAACAAAGATAAACTAGTGATAAAAATAAAATTTATAGCTTATTGCACATGAAAATGAAGAATAAGAATGAACAAAATTCACAATAAACACAAGACTTATCCTGAAGAAACTCAATGTTGGAAAAACTCCAGTGGGTGAAGAAATTGCACTCCCCTTCCACTATGTAATGCAAGAAATGTACAAGGTACTACCAAACATGGCCTTCATAGACAAAATTATCACTACCACTCTATCCAAAAATTATATACAATACTTCTATGCACTTATCAGACATTTTTTTATACTCCAACACAACTAAACCATCTATAGATAATAAATGATGAGAAAACAAGAACAAAGACTCAAACTTGAAACTTGAAATGTGAATCAAGTTCAAGACTTCCCATTGTATATTTTAATGTCTTATACCTTGACCAGACCTATATTTATGATCTTTTAACTTTGGAGACTACTAATAACCTTAAATAAACAACTAATAAGCTTAAACAAATAAAATTGAGAAGAAGAAGCATTTACAACCATTAAATTTGGGATTTTTTGTGTGGTGGAAAACCTACCAGTGTATGCAAACTAAATGTTTCAAAACCACTAAGGTGGTTACACAACTACCATCGATACAAATATGGTTACACAACCTATAGGGAATATTCATAATTGCCACCCTAAAAATAACAATGGTTCTAATTTTTATGTAAAATCTCTCTTTTTCAAGAGTAGAAACTCATTGACTTCATCACTATGAAGAAGCTTGGAATATCCCCACACTAACTCTGCAACTGTAACGTATCTAATATGATGTTTTAAATATTAAATGTGTTATAATAGTGTTTTAAAAGCATGACATACATATAATTATACATAGAGGAAACATATATTATGTATATGACAAGAACATTACAATCTAATTTTTTATTAAGTAAAATCATCTTGAGAATTATCATTGATGGGTGTTGTATTGACTAACAGTGTTGCTGGTAATTGATTTGGAATTACGTGACCTTTTACTAACTTTTGGAATATAAAGTTTAGATTAAAATCCATGAGTAAAATTACCCACTTGGATATGTGTCCTAAAAAATATGGTTTCATCATGAGATAATTGATTGGGTTCACTTTCACAATGACACATGCCTCACTATTAAGCATATAACGTTATTATTTTGTATGGCAAAGAAAATGGCCAAGAACAAATTTTCCATGGCAATATAATTTTTTTTTTCATAATCTACTAGTGTATATATAATGTAATAAATTACATTCTCTTGGTGGATATCATTGTATTGTGCGATAAAAAATATCCTAATGTGTGTTCTATGTCAAAAATTTATAGTAGTAAGGGTTTATCTAGGATAGGTGGAATCATGATTGGTGGATTAAGAATATATTCTTTAATTTGATCTAAAATCTTTTAAAAACATTCATTCCATTTAAATTTTGTAGATTTTCTCAGTGATCAAGTAAATGATTGTGTTTTATTAGCTAATTGAGTCATCAATAATCCTATTTCTTGAATTTTCCCTTGTAAGCATCTTAATTATTTTCATCCTTTGGGTGGAGGCATGACAACTATAGTTTTGAATTTTTTAGAACTGACCTCTATGCCATGTTAGTATATGATATAACCCATTTTTTCTAGAAGCTACTCCAAATACACATATTTTAGGGTTTAAGAGTACATTATATATTTGTAGGTGTTCAAATATTATCAATAAATCCTTAGCATGATCTTGTCAATATTTGGATTTTTCAAGTAAGTCATCAACATAATCTTCCATGGTTTTATGTATGAGGTCAATAAATATGTTTCATAGCCCTTTGATAAGTGGATCCAACAGTATTTAATCCAAGGAGCATAACCACACAACAAAATATCAACGTTGGCATTGTAAAGGTTCTTTTGTTTTGATCCTCAAGATTAATACTTATTTGGTTGTATCCTATAAAACCATCCATAAATGAGAGCATATCATCATTGATAGTGGAATCAACAATAATATCAATGCTAATTAATGTAAATTCATCCTTATGACAAACCTTATTTAATTCTTATAAGTCCAACGTGACTAATCAATGGGTAATAAACCCTGCATTGAGAATTTTTCAAATCTCGTATTTGAATAGAAATACCACTTTAGGATGCATTTTTTTAGTTTTTTACTTAACCAATTTTATGTCATGGTGGAGAATAATTTTATGTAATACTATTGAATAATATTTTCCTAGCATATTAACATAAGACAAAGTAAATAATTTAGATAAATTATATTACATATCTATAAAGTATTTACCATCTTTGGCTCCTAACATTTTTTCAAAGATAAATTTTTTGGGGTCTTCAGTGGTGCCATAATTAAATTTTAGAAGTGTCTTCATTTAATAGTGTTGATTGAGCTTCTACATATGATGCACTAGGAATATTATCAAGATTGTCTAACTAGACATCTTTGCCTTGTGAATAATCAACATCTACAAAGTATGTGGGAATTTATTGTAAAGGGAAACCTTTTATTATGATAGATGGAAAGGATATCCTCATATGCCCCATGTAGACACTAGAAAACCACACACTATAGTTCTAGATGTTGAAATATCCTAGATGATCAACCTACCATTCATACCCTTTTAATTGCAAACTTGTGTCAAAACACTCTTTGACCAAATCACCTTATAACCCATCTTGACCAAACTTAACTCTTTGACCTTCTACCCTCAACCAATGATAGTCACTCTGATCACTGATGGTCGGCACTCTGACCACCGATGGTTAGCACCTGAACTTACCAACTTGATCTGTGTGTGAGCTAACACATCAAAATATCATCTAAATGTTTACCTTATCTATTTGATAACACATCAAAAAACTCAAAATCATCAACCAAATCTCCTAGGGAACCTTCTACCTCCATTTCTCTTTGCCTATAAAAGGAGGGGATTAAGAGGTGAAAAGGCATGAAAGAGGATCCAAAAAAAACTAGGGTTTCATTCTTCTAGCAACTACAACAGGGACTCAAACCTTTAACAAAATTATTCCTTAGGAAAAGTACCATTACTCTACCCAAATCATTCCAAACTTCACCAAAATCACCCAATCGTTACTCTACTAAAATTACTCTAGACTTTTTAGCAAGTAAAACAACTTTCTATCATGAGCTAAGTATTTATTTTCATTTATTCATTTACCTTACTCATTTTTAAATAACCTATTGTACCTATCTATCATTTTCCCTCTGACCTCTAAACTTTTAGATCCAACCGTTTACCTTAACCAGATCTATCAATACTAACTAGAGACAATCATCTTGACCATTGATATTCAACTGTCAAACTATGGATAGTCATCATGACCATTGATAGTTAGTTGTTAAACTATTGTTAGTCATCCAAACATTTATGATTAATCTAACCACCAATAGTTTCCCTGACCATCGATGTTCATTATGTAAAACAAACTAGCAACCAAACTAACAAGCATCAATTGACCTTGAACCTCAATTAAACCCTATTTTCTAAGCCCTTGTCACCTCATAGACCAGAAATAGCAACCTGACCTGACTTGAACCATTCTCTAACCATTTGACATTTACCTTAATATTATTTTTTTAGAATTAACATTTATTTTGAAAAGTATTTATTTATTTAGTTCTTGTACTTTTATGTTATGCAACCTTTCTTTTAAACATTAACTTGCATCAAAAGGTGGATTGATAGCCTCCCATATAACTCATGCTTCTTGGATCTATATTTTTAGTTAATCCACCCAAACTACCTAAGTAACCAACCCTTTTCTAGTTCTATCTTATTACAAGTCATCTTCCCAAGCCAAAGAAGAGTATCTACAACCATCTAGATTATGGAGTGCACACACATCTAGGTTCTACCAATCTCCACCCCTCTTTTAGTTTTACTTTTTTATATAAATAGAAAAATCAAAATTTGAGTAAAACATTTTGGCATGCCCAATGGGACCTAATTACATCTAGTCCCCCTTTCTTCTTTATTTTATGCTCATATAATGAAATCAAAATTTCTTTTAGGTATAAAATTAACTGAATACATTGATCACTTCCATGTTTAGCTTATTTAATTAAATTAAAATCAAAGTAATCAATCCTAGCTTCACCTCTTTATCACACACCATACCAAACCACTTATCAATCAACATATCTTAACACATGACATAAAGCCTGACTAGGATTTCATCACCTAGTGGTAAAACTTCACCCTTTGGATATCTTATTTGGACTTCACTACCA
Source organism: Torreya grandis (assembly GCA_037957365.1). Taxonomy (NCBI): domain Eukaryota; kingdom Viridiplantae; phylum Streptophyta; class Pinopsida; order Cupressales; family Taxaceae; genus Torreya; species Torreya grandis. The sequence goes on from JARHVA010000011.1 coordinate 4,829,699, forward strand.
AGAAGAGAAACCAAAACTTATCTCTCTATCTAAGCCTAAAATCTAGAAATTAGTATATAATGGATAATCACCAAACACCCTTATCACTACAATGTTTGAAATGAGGGGGTAGGCCCCAACATCAAGCCACATACTAACTTTCAATATAGATTTTGAGAGCCATAACTAACTTGCAAACAACCATAGACTTCTCTTCTAGTACCCACTCTATAATCCAAGTCTTCAAACATTCTTTCTAACTTAAGGCATAAGCCACAAGAGAGACTAAAAATAACCCTAGGAGGTAATGTACTTTAGTGTGTGTTTTGCTTTTTTGAATTTTTCTTATTTTCTCTTTGTTTTGAGTTGTGATAAACCTACCTTCCACCATCTTGCCTTCATTGTGTTGTCTAATCGAGAACTAGACTATCTTCTCTCCTAAAGATCTTAACTTTGCTAGGGTCTTAGATAATAACCATCTTGTCTTAGAGTAATACCTTGTATCAAGAGCCACTTGTAATCCTAACCTTACCTACAACCAACCCAACCTCATCAACAACCAACCCAACCTCACCCACAATCAATCAAACCCTACCTATCACCTATCAAACCTCAACTACAACAAACCAACAAAATGTCATCTACCACTTGAATTGATTACAATGTTAATGGACTAGATAATCAAAGTAGAGTCATCTATTTCTGGTACCCATGACCAATCAACCCTCACCTATAACTAATCAAACATCAACTAAAACCAACCAACAACCTATCAATGATCATTTAACCATCATCATACCCAACCAACCCATCAACACCAACTTAACAATTATCATAACCAACCTCAACTTCAACCTATCCAGCCTTATCAATTGTTGGGTCACCTACCCCAACCATCATATCAACTACTCCAACTCACTTTGAGGCAGCCCTCTTTATCTCAACACTAAGATTTTTTCTATCTTCTTTTCCATCCAACCAACAACTATCAAACCAACTTATCAACCTTACCTAACCTATCAAACCAACCTACTTTATCAACCTTACCCAAACAATCAAACACACATAACCTATAAACTCAACCAAACCTATCAAACTAACTAACCTCATCAAACCAATTGATTAGATCACAAACTCAAGATCAATCCATCATGAAACCTCTTTTTGCACTCATTATTGTGCACACCAATAACCAAATCCCTCAACATAATGAGGCCCATCCATTAGATTTGGTTCTCAGTCAACCTATAACTAATGGAACCAATCAACCTAGTTAGACTTTGTTATAGTTATAGGTTAACTAAGAACCAAGTGTAACCTTCTCAACTTTCCTTCAAAATACCAATCGAGGAACCAATCAACCTACCTCTTCCACTCACCCATGTGTAACCAACCAAACAACCTCTTTCACTCTCCCATGTTGAACCAACCAACCAATCTCTTCCACTTACCCATGTGGAACCAACCAACTAATCTCTTCCACTTACCCATGTGGAACCAACCAACCTACCTCTTCCACTTATAAATTTTTTGGAACCAACCATCAACCCAACCTTAACAACCATCAAACCTACCTTACCAACCATCAACCCAACCTTAACAACTGTTAATCCTACCTCACCTACCATTAAATTAAATTTACTTATCATCAACCCAACCTTACTCACCATCAACTCAACCTTACCCACCATCAACTCAACCTTAAAAACTATTAACCATACCTTACCTATCATCAACCCAACCTTACACACCATAAACTCAACCTTACCAACTATCAATCCAAACCCAAACCAACCCATCAAATAAAACAAACCTTTCTAACCTAACCTTACCTCACCCAAACTCCCTTCTTGGGATAATTAGACATTCTTGTCTAACCTACCTTTATTTTAGGATAGTGTTGTCAAACCTACCCTAACCTACCAAAATTAGGTCCAACAATATTTTCCTAGCCTTGGTGCAATATAGGAAATCCCACTTGAATCACCACCTATAAACTTGACCTACTAACCACTAACAACTAACAACCCCTTTTTAGGAGGTGGATGAAGTCATCTTCACCCCTCCTAAACCCTCTTATTAACCAACATCTCACTTTGGGATCATTTTCACATCTTCGACCATCCATGGAAAGAGTAAACTAGGAGAAATTTTGCTCCATAATTCTTTGACCATTTATCAACCCAAAATATACCTTAACAATTAACCAAACTAACCCTTAGCATCTTTTTCTCAACCTATCAACCAACCAATCCTCAACTATTAGAGATTACCTTTCTCCTTCACCCAAAAAAACTTATTGGAGAATCACCTTCTCCCCCTACCTAGTGGAGTCACCTTCTCCTAACCTTTGGAGATTACCCTTCTCCACTTTACCAACCCAACCAACCATTTGTGCTTTCTCAAGATCACATCCTACCTTGGATACTCGAGAACTCACCAACCAACCACCTTACCTTAACCATGAAAGTATTAGAAATTACCCTTCTCCATCAACCAACCAACCAAATGACTTTAACCTTAGTCATTTTAGGTCAAATTTTTCATGTTTTTATGATCACCAACCATTTGGGAGTCACCTTATCCCCCAACCATTGGAGATTACCCTTCTCCACCAACCTATTTGGGAGTTACCTTCTTCCCCCAACCATTGGAGATTACCTTTCTCCACCAACCCATTTGGGAGTCACCATCTCCCCTAACCATTGGATATTATCATTCTCCACTAACCTATTTGGGAGTCACCTTCTCCCTCAACCTTTGGAGAGTAAATTTTCCATCAACCCAACCTTAACTAAGTGGTATACCAAATTAGGGAAACCCATTTGGATACCACCCAACCTATTTTAGAGTCACCTTCTCCCCCCAACCATTGGAGATTACCCTTCTCCACCACCCAATGAACCATTGGAAATTACCCTTCTCCACCAAACTATCACCAAATTAACCTCACCTTTTTATCAATCTAAATATTTTTCACATCTAATCAAGTTTTGGAAAGTAACTAGGGGACATCTGCTCTCTTGATTGACAATAACCATTTATGCAAGCATAGATTTGGGGCATGTCAAAAGCTCAACCTCCTCAAAAGTTTTTACATTTTTGTGTCTATTCTTTTTTTAAACAAAGTTCCTTGTCACCTTGTGTCTAAATTAAGCTTATCCCTTATTTTTAATCACCTTCATCTCCTTATATTTAAGGAAAATTAATTAAAAACAAGATCATGTGATTATCTATTACAACTTTAGCCTAATCATAAGCATGGATACCATGGATCTACCCATGACATGATCTTCATGGTACTCTCCAACCTTTTTAGGATGGATTACCATGGTCATTATCACTTAAACCACCTCTTTTACCCATCATCAACCTCCTTGTGCTATGGATTTTCTTCCATAAAAGAAAACCTTAGGCTTATATAGATAGTCCATGTCTAAACCAACATAATAAAAAATTTGGGATACCAAACTATCACTTGAGTCATTATCTCTAGCATGCAGACTGCTCCCTTGAAGGATAGCTACCCAAAATATAAATTGCTTAAAAGGATAGATTGCTCCCTTGAAGGAAAACTATCAAACATGAACAAATCCAAACTTATACCACTCCTTTGAAGGATGGCTAAGTCAACTTTGTCAAAATAAATTCTTTGAAGCTTCTTGCATCATTTAACTTCCCAAACAAATCAAACTAAGCAATAATAGACCCTATATCAAAATCAAACACCAATCAATCCTAAGAAAGTTTTAATCAACTTTCACAATAGCATCAGTAGACTTCTTACATTGATCAGTCTACACCTAACATATGATATGGACATGTCTATCATGGTTCCTAGGTCACCTATAGAAGGTAAAATCCATCCCCACAATAAGGTTATCCTACCTATCACCCACTACCTATCATCTATCTCCCCTTTTGTCCTTCATAAATCAAGTGATTTTTTATCATACTTAACACCATGTGATCAAGATACCTTTTTTAACAATCAAAATAAAAACAAAACAAAATCATGATAAGGGTTTATGTTCATAATCCCACCCATCTTGCCATCATGGTCTTTATCAATTATATCATTTATCCTCCTCCTTATACTTTCATGACCACTTAGGAAGATGTGTCTTCCCCCTTTTGAGTCATTAAAACCAACCCCTCAAAGTAACCAATTAGTGAACCTATTTAGGAGTCACCTTCTCCCCCAACCTTTGGATATTACCTTTCTCTATAAACTTTAACCTTTGGAGATTACCTTTTTATGCAAACCTTAAACCAAACCAAACTAAGTGGTACACCAAATTGGGGCAACCCATTTGAATTCCACCAACCAACCCACCTTACCTTAACCATGAACCATTAGATATTACCTTCTCTATCAACCCTAACTATTAGAGATTACCCTTCTCCACCAAACCTTTTACCCAACTGAATCAAGTGGTACATCAAATTAGGGAAACCCATTTGAACACCACTATCCAACCTTCAAAGAGCACCTATTTTCCACAAACCAAAAATGAACCATTGGAGAAAACCTTCATCAACCAACCACCTAACCACATCCACCTCAACATTGGCCATTTTTGACCAAACTATTCACATATTTTGTGATGACCTTGCCTTGGTCCTTTTTGAATGAACTGATTACCTTTCCATGTTGAACATTTGAATTTTCACCACCTCATGCACAACCAACCATTTTTTGTCTTCTCGAGATCACTTCCTACCTTATATACCTAAGAATATACTAACCTTATCTAAGAGACTTATACAGTAACCCAATCAACCCTGCCTAACATTGGGGCCCGGTTACCTTGTCACTTATCCTTCTAGCATTGACCTTATTTTAACCAATATTAATAAATTAGTCTATACATTATCTTGACTATCACACTTAGTCATATTTTGTGTGCATATTTATGCCTTAATTCCCTACCTCACCAACCACCCTTGTTACCTACCTTCCCATCCACTTAACCTTCTCATCAAACCCAAAATTGATTCTGTTTCACCTCATCAACTCCCAGTTTGAGGGGGATAACCTCCTCCAATACTCATGGGAAACCAAACCTTTGACTCACAATCCATTTTCATTTTACAACTTGTTGATACAAACTACATAATAAAAAGGGACAAAATGTAGACACTAGAAAACCACACACTATAGTTCTAGATGTCAAAATAACCCTAGATACCTAACTTACCATTTGCATCATTTCAATTGAAAACCCAAGTTGAAACACTCTTTAACCAACTCACCTTCTAACCCACCTTGACCAAACTTAACACTTTGACCTTTAACCCTTGATTGTTGATGGTCACTCTAACCATCGATGGTCAGCACTCTGACTACCATGGTCAGCACCTAAACTTACCAACTTGATCCATGTAAAATATAACACATCAAAATTTTATCTATATGTCTACCTTCTCCATTTACTAATGCATTATAAACCTTGAAATCATCAACCAAACCTCATAGGGAACATTCTACCTCTATCTCTTTTTACCTATAAAAGGAGGGTAAAAGGAGGTGAAAAAACATGAAAGAGGATACATAAATGAAAAAGTTTTCATTCTTCCAATATCTAAAATAGGGACCTAAACCTATTCCAAAATTATTCTTTAGGCAAATTACCATTACTCTAACCAAATCATTCCAGACTTTACCAACATCACTCGGTCGTTACTTTACTGAAATTACTCTAGACTCTTCAACAAGTCAAACAACCTTCTATCATGAGCTAAGTATTTATTTTCATGTATTTATTTACCTTTATTCTATTTCAAAAACCTATTATACTTATCTACCATTTACCCTCTAACCTCTAAACCTATAGATCTAACCTTTTATCTTAACCAGATCTATCAATAGTAACCATCGACGATCATCTTGATCACTGATGATCACTATCAAACTACTAATAGTCACCCTAACTATAAATGATTGAATGTCAAACTAGTTTTAGTCACCTAAATACCAATGATATCACTAACTATCAATGGTCACTATGTGAACCAAACTAGAAAGCATCAATCAACCCCGAACCTCAACCAAACCCTATTTTCTTGGCCCCTATCACCTCATAGACCAGAAACATCAACCTAACCTAACCTAAACCATTTTATGACCATTTATCATTTACCTTAATTCTATTTTGTTAGAATTATCATTTTTTTTGAAAAATATTTATTTATTTAGATCTAGTACTTTTATGTTATGCAACCTTTCTTTTCAACATTAACTTATATCAAAAGGTGGATTGAGAGCCTCCTAGATAGCTCATGCTTCTTAGATCTATCTTGCTAGGTAATCCACCCAACCTACCTAACTAACCAACCCTTTTCTAGTTATATATTATTACAAGTCATTTTCCCAATCCAAAGAAGAGTATTTATAACCATTTAGATTACAAAGCATACACACATACAGGTTCTACCAACCTCCACCCCTCCTTTAGTTTTACCTTTCTTCTATAAATAGAAAAATTAAAATTTGAGTAAAACACCCCCAAACACTCTAATTGACTCATTGTTAGGAAATTAATCTAACATCCAAATGTATGGTGAGACCACATCATCAATGAGGTCAAGGTGTATTAACTCTAGATTTGATATGTGATTAAATTCTTGTTCATGATTTGATTTAGATTTGAAGAAATGTGTTTAAATAGAATATTTATTTATCCTACTCTTCTTATTTTGGGTACTAAGGTATCAATGGTTAATTATGAAAGGAATAAATGAGTCACTCTTATATCCTAGTCTTTGTTTACCTATGTAGTTAGATTGAGGGATGGGATCAATAATACCATGTTTTTACTTTCCTAGTCCCTATTCATTATATCCAAAATTTTGCATATGTTTAAGTCCAAAACCATATTTCTATAAATATATTATTTTTGTGGGAGTAGTGGTAGTAGAGTGAACTATCAAAGGTGTTATGGTTATAACCTTAATAGGGTTTTGAACTTTGATGTGATATGTTGTAATATGGTGCCCATATTATTGAGGAGTATAATGTAATTGTGTTATATCAAATCCATTTGTTTTTATTTGTGTAAGTTTAGTCTTAGGTGAATGATGCTTATGATCCACATTATTTTTATCCTATTATACTCTTGTATATGTTTTAATGGTATGAGTTTTTGGGAAAAAACATTGATGGTTGTAATGTGTCTATATGAGGTATGTAATTATTAGTGGGTTGAGTCATTACACAATGTTTGAAGGGTTCACGATCAATATTTAAAGTGTAAATGTATCATTCATAATTAGATTTAGCACATGTATGTAATGCAGAAGAAACTATGTTCATATCTTAAATCTAAGATATTTCTATGAAAATATTGTAGTTAGATCATTAGACCCCAGTTGACATATTGTTGTTATTATTCTTAGGCCTATAATGATATTTAATGTAATTTGTCATAATAATTGTAGTGGTATGTTATTGGATCCTCAAATTTTCATATAAGAATAAGCAAGGCCTTTATTCCTACACCATGTACATGAAGAAAATATATGTTGTATATTTTGAGACCTAATCCATTATCCACTAGAACATGTTTATCCTCTTGCCTAAGAATCAATATTGAATATATAATGGGAGGTGTTTGTTGATAACATGTTTAGGAGATATATATTTTTTTCAAAACAAATAATATCATCACTCCAACCTAATGTATTAGCAATAGATGAAAATAAGTTAGCTCGACATCACTTGGAATGGTTGCATCCCATAAGGCTATATGAAGAATGTCTTTATGCACAATGGATTTAAAGAGTAATTTCATGATAGATATTTTTGTGTGAGTAACCTTAATTTGATTTATGACATAATAATTTATCTTTGTAGTGGTCATTAGTCTAGGTTGTGGAGGAATATTAAGGGGAATGTGTTAGTCATCCCCATTTTGCATTACAGGTGGGAAATTATAAGCCCTACCTCTTTAGGTTGTGAAAATAACTACTTTCATACTTAGTAAATTATTGGTTAGATAATAGGTAGGGGATGTAATTTACCTCTACCATAATGTTTTAAATGAGTAATTAAAGGAATAATACATGGTTATTCCCTTCAGGTAGTAGTTAAAAATGTTTTATATTCGACATTCTAAAATATGTGTTACTAAGGAAAGCTAAGATGTCTTCATGTATATCAAAATCCTTAGTTTCATTTCATTCTAATTAATTAAATTTATATTTCATAGATATGGATGCATGATATGATATATAAAAGAGACTTTTTATTATTACTACAACCACCCTAAATTCTAGATATAAATAATTTGCATCCATAGGAGAATGAAAATACATGAGACCCTAAACAAAATAAAAATCCTAATGTAGAAGGAAACCTAGGGTTTTTTATTTAAATAAATAATTAGGTTCACCAAGATGGTTTTCCTATTTTACACCTAGGAGATATAAAATAATGGAAACTATGCACTAATTCAAATTGTAGAAAATTTGGCAATAAATACAATAGCGTGAATTGAAAGGGGTTAATAGTTGTTGCAGATACTTGATTTATAAATTATAAGGCAAGATATGGATGAGTACTTAGATAAGTGTCCTTGTATTTTTATCATAAAGATGTAATAGGATCTATAAATTCTCAATGTGTACTTTGTTAGCTATTCATACCTGAAACATATGATGAACACCTTCTTAGATGCTACTATAAAAGTTAAATACTTATGGAATTTGACACTATTGTGTTTTACCATTAGTGTACTTATGCATTTTTTGGGCTTAAAAATTTTGGGAGTGCATGTGCTTATAATTTGAATCTATGTATGTGTATTTATTTGATCTTATCTGTTGTTACATATTTTCTATCTCTTTCATTCAAACTCTTGATTGACCACAAGATGTCTTTAAAAAAAGGTTACTATTTTGGGTTGAATAACCCTAACCATTCCATGATAAATGGATAAGCATTGCCTACATTCCAATAATGATTCAAAGAGGGGTCAAATCACACATAATTCTCCCAGTTAAGGGGGTGTGTGTAAAATCATGAACATTATAAAATGTAATTTTGTATTTTGATATATGATAAGTTTAGTACCATGCAATTTTGAATTTTCATATTCATATTTGATTATATGGACTTCTCTAGGGATGTTCTTTGAATATTTGAGATGTATATATGAATTTTGAATAATGTTCTAAGAGAGTGCTAGGGTTTTTAAGTGATGCTCAAATGAATAACAATCTTATAGATGATTTGTATTTATATCTGAATATTCATTAATTTCTCACAATGATTTAATCATAAATCATGTATAGGGTAGCCAAATAGAGACTTCCTAAAGTGAAAAATAGTTTTTGAGTCTCCTTAGATATTGTTGGAAAAGTATGACACATGTGTTAATTAACACTGTTTGGATTTACCATTACTATCCTAGAAGTGAAAAATAAGTATCTAAGCTATGGAGAATGTTTGTCTAGGATTCTCAAGGTGTTCTTGTATAGACCAAACTAATTTTGAATAAATACATCTCATAGATAGAGGTGGCTAAGATAATATAATGGTAGACCAATAGATTCAAAGTGTGTTTAAGAGTTAGATATATATTTATTTTCCAAGTATGTCAAAATTGATGTTGTACAATTGCCAAATCTAGAATTTAATTTTCTACACTTATATCTCAATCTCTTTGGAAAATGTGATACTCTTCACCATTTTATTCATGTGGGTGTGGAACTCTACACTATATTGTCTCTACCCTATTATTAATACATATTAATATTATCAACATACATTTTCCACCATTTGGGTTTCAATGCAAAGGAATTGAGAGCCTATCCTCAAATTTCTCCATAAATAGATTGGTGACTACTAGTGATAATGGTGAACCTATCAACATTCCTTGCATTTGTTTGAAAATAACAACTTTGATTGAGAAGAACATGTATATCAAACAAAAATCCACAGTCTCATTTTTTCAATATTATTTTGAGACCTAACCAATTCCCTTGCATAATTGATTAAAACCTTTGTGAAAAGTGACACCACATAAAAGCTAACCAGTAACTCATTTCCCTCCACTTTTTTAATTTTGAAAAAATGTGTTGAGAGGATTTAAACCTATTGTTAAAAATTACAACATGATCATTTATTAACAAAAAAATGATGTTAACAATTGACCTTAATAGAATCCCATATTTATGGATCTTTGGTCTCCCATGGATTCTAGAAGTAGCTCTTTACTAGGGATCGACTTATGCTTGTGATAAGATGAAACATTAATGGCCTTTGCAACTATCTTTGTAATTACAAATACTATATTGTATCCATGTTTCCTATAAATCCCACTATTGATCAAATGGTACTCTATTTTGACATCCTAGTCTGTTGTATTCATCACTATAGTAGCATTCCTCTCATCCACCTTAAAAACCACAAAATCCTTGTTATTTATGAATTTCATCAAATCCCTTTACTCATACTTTGGCATGTTTCATAGGGTGGCTTGGCATGATAAATAAAGGATTTGTTTACCCTAGACTGGGATAGGATGGGAGATCATTAAGAATGGCATCCCAATCATTTATTATTGAATATTTAAATTAACCCAAGCTAGATCTACACACTACATCAAATACGTTGTGTTGTTCCATGCATGATATTTATCTCAAAAGCTCCTCACATCCATATTTGATTCCAGTTTAATGGCCTTCCTCAACCTCGCTTACACATGACATAAGTGGGTTGATTCCTCACAAATAAATCATCTACATTGCAGTTTATGATTGAAGACTATCATCCAATATACTAGTCATAATTGAATCAAGTTGACCCAAATGGGCTAAGATCTTCATATCAAGCTTCCCACCATAGAACTTTACCTATCTTAAGAGTGGCAATGAAAATTATTACATCAAAAGCATTTTCATCGAGAGGCCAATAGGGAATATTCATCTCACACATCTAATGTGGATTAAATACCAAATTAATCACATCTAATGATGAGGAAATAGATTTATTCAACATGTATTCATTGGGTCTCTTTTTATATTTCCCTTTTCCTAGAATTCTCCATTAGTGGATCTACCATCTTTCACTAATAATTATTTCATAACCATAAGCAATCAACCTCTCTACATGGCATTTTGGACTATTTTCAATGCATAATAGAAAGTTTGATGGTTCCTATAAGTACTCTTATGTCTCATCCCTATCCTCTAGAAGAGAATACTCATGGAGAACATGAGTATCTAAATTTTTTGTAGAATTAAAGACCTACTTCTGTTGTTTATGTGTTGTTTCTTAGCTCTACAGTAGTTTTCTCCATATATGTATTATCGAGGTTAGGATAGATTCATTGCACTCCATTAATGCCACATAAAACTTCTATAATGGGTCTAGAATTTAGGGATAGAGAACTCTATGAATCCTATGAAGATCTGGTTATGGACTTACCATGTCACTCTACTTGAATCAAAATGTAAAAAAATCTATTTGGTTAAGTTTTAGAGATTGAATCCATTCAAACTAGAATAAAGATAAAAAAAAAACTTGCCTATAAGTTTACACTACTAAACTATAAGTTCATCAACAATCCATTCAACACTATAATATTTAATTTAAATCCAATTTATTAATGACATATAGAATCTTAGGATACACTAACAAAAAATTTGTGGAAGCCATAACCAGTCACAGAGCAAAGTTAGTTGAGATAGCATGTTTTAAGATTATTCTAGGGGATACTATGAATGCCATCATAATTTTCATACCATGGATGGTGTTATTCATAAGTCCCATTATGTAATTCTCACTTATATTTGAAGCATTCCTCCATAGATAGTAGTAGAGTCTACGAGTTAAAATATAAATTTAAATGTGCATTAAGGGTATTTTTTTTTACAAAAATGAAGCATGTAACACATATAACACATGCCACATCTTCAAATTCAAGAATGAAGAAAGGGACAAGAGGCCTGATAATCACATGCATGTTCAAATAAGCACCCCTTTATGAGATCTTAGGTAATGGATTTGAAGGCTTCACCACTCTATTTCCTACTTATTTTTCTAATGTTTTATTTTATAGTATCAAAATTGGTTGTGGATTAATATTGATGCCATGTGGTAATTTTGAGGCCATGTGGATGGTATCATTTTTTTACTTCATTGAATAGGTTCCACCAAGAAATGAATTTATACTAGAATATATTACCATGATGATAATATTTCAACTAGAATCTATCAACTAGATTATATTCCCATGATGATAATATTTCAAGTAGAAGCAATGTAGTAACTAGAATATATTACCACGATGATAATATTTCATTTTGAAGATGGCTTCTACTAAATCATATTTAATTTTAGGCAATCTCATGTTTTTAGTGGCTTATTTTTATAATGCATTTTATTAATTTTAAACATTTAAGTTCAAAAATATAAGATTAAAAGTATCAAAGTCATAAAATATAAAAAATGCACATATTTGTTTGGTAAAATCCAATAAACATCTAGAGTAATTACATCAAGGTTAAAAACATACGAAAACACAATGATCAAACCCCTAGAAGAAATGTCAAGGCCATACAAAAAATATTTGTTATTTTCTATTGTCAATGGTGGATGAGTACATTGAGAGAGTTGATTCAATTACTACAGGGCACCATGTCTCATGTGTAGCTTGAATCAATGATGCAATGTCATTGATCTGGGATAAAGCATTCAAGTCCTAGAGTCTATCTTATAGCTTCCATTCATCCATGATAATGATATATTGAGACCTATCACAATTACATCATGCTTAAGAACATACAAAAACACCATACTCATACCCCTAGAAGAAAGAACAAAGCCATACATAACTTCCAAATGGTGAAAATTTCCAAGGTGAGGTAAGAAACTATGATGAGGGATGATGACAAGGTATTTCCAATGATAATACACCAAGGGGCCCATAGAGAACATGAGACCCAAATTTAGGGAATATTTTATATTTACATGACTATCACTCAATGAAAAGGGGTCTATAATTTTCAAGGTGGTGGCATCTTTAAATGGTCATTTTTTATTGTCAAGGGTGGATGAAAATGTCATGAGAGTTGATTTGATTGTGACAAGGCTCAATATCTGATGTGTGTCTCAAATCAATGATGTAATTATGTTGATTTGGGGATAAGACATTGAGGTCTCACAGTGTATCGTGTAGCTTCTATTTATCCATGTTATAGATTGCATTAAAATATGTGACATGTCAGTGAACTTGAACATGTATCTTCATAGTGTTCAAAGAGTCTGTCACTAAAAGTGAAAATTATGCCATCCCTTATAACATTACTCTCACATTTGGGGTAATTGCTATTTATTACATTAGAGGTGTTATTTTGGCAAGAACATACCATATATTCATCTCGATATCTTTCCTCAATAAATTACCAACTTCCATGTGTCATCTCCACTACAGGTAATACCCATTTAGTTGATTGTTTTTATATGGTCAAGGAATGACACGTACCCTTAGATATTACCTAGACCAAGCCTCACATTTATGTTCACATTCAACATAATATTCCTTAGTTTATGGATCTATTGGCTTATGCTCAGGGTACTATTTGGGGCATCCAGAGTTTTAATAAAGTAGTTGCCACTGCTATCAAAACCCCTAATTTTTATGGACGTCTAGCCATTTCAACAATTTTATAAGGTGGCAAGGTGATTTTTAATGTGGGTGATACTAAAGGAAAGGGACGTGGAGTAGCATATGGATCCCTTGAATTTACATGCACAAGCAAAGCAATGACTATCATAGGAAATTATACTTTTAAGGCAATTAAAATATGAGCTTATAATGGTAAGCCAAGAGTAGGAGAGAACGTCCATCTTTTCCATCTGTAATATATTATGTGGATACTAAAAATGTCTCCCAAGGAGAGTTGTATAAAGAGCATGCTTTGGTTCATTTATTAGGATATCATTTGAAACCAACCTAAGTACATTGTTCTCACAACACACTTTAATCCCTCGGTAAAGATAGTTGCCTGAAAAATTCATCAACAAATAGTCTACATCTTTCTTAATTTTAGTATATTTCTAAAATTTAGCACAAAAATAGAGAAGAAAATGGTGGTCTTTTATTTGAACTATTCATCATTCAAAAGATAAAAAATGAATAAGAAAATTTCAACAAACTTGGCCCATATAAACCTTTATTTATCTGATAATAAAAGTAAATATATGATTTTACAACTTTTTTTATTAAATAGTAACAACGAAATTATGGGAGTCAACCCTAAAATGAACAATGATACTATTTTGCATTTATTTCTCAGACAATGAATGCTAGACCTATTAGGAATGTTGAAGATTGTGAACCCTCTAAATTTGATGTTGAAAGGAGCCATAACAAGGGTCATGAATACAAGACAAATTATAAAAATTGAAGTTTCCACTTTTCATACCCCCCATTATTGATTTGAAAGGATTACTATTTTTGTTCCTTATTAGTAGAAAGATCAGGAAAATTATAAAAAAAAATCATGCTTGCCAAACAAAAACATTATATGATAAAAAAAATCCCAGTTACCTCCACACACCAAATTGTAATGTAAAAGACAAATAAATTTCCTCTAAAAATTATGATGCCAAAAAAATATAGATAGATTTCCTATTTAAACTGTGATGCCAAGAAAACATAAATATATTTCTTCTTCAAATTATAATGATGTGTGGATATATAGTAGTACCACATAATACATTCTTTGATTTATAGTGCATCATTAATCTAAATGCTCTTCTATATAAATGCATTCCACCATTTGCACCATTATATGCACAACCCTCCATGATAACCACTCTCCATGGAACATGCTTGATGTCTAGACTGAGCAAGGTGGTAGATTTCCTTTTCAAATTTTAAAGAGGTATGGAGATATAGTAGTACCATAAGATACACTCTTCACTTTATACTGAATCATTAATATACAGGCTCTTATATATAACTAAATTTTTCCATCTATGCCATCACATGCATGACCCTCCATGATACCCACTCTCTGTGGAACATGCGTGATATATAGACTAAGTAAGGTGGTAGATATTAGATAAAGGAGATTGTGATGTGTCAAGATGTAGATCAAGGTGAGGAAGGTTAGTCAGAGTAAGGAATATTATCTATAATTACCAATTGATAATGGCATTCCATTGCAATTATTTCAAGAATATAATGTGGTATTACATGAATACAACATGGTATTTTGTGCGTATAAATTATTAACACTTGGATAAATGTGAAATGATTAGAGGTCATCCTTAGAGAATAAATAGCAACAAAAAAAATCTAAGATTCAATTTTATGAGTTGGTCATCCTTAGATACTATTTTAAAATGAAATATATAGTTATTAAATGGTATATATATAATGTCCTAATATGAAGGTTGAACTTTCCAATTTGTTTTCAAAGTTAAAATAATGTATATATGTTTAAAATGTAAATTTTATACTTAAAATACACAATTTCAAAACCCATTACATAGTATTGGTATTTTTTTTGATAATCTATACACAAGATAATGTGTTTTAAAATCTTGAATTGACATATATGTGCTTTATTTAGTTAAACACAAACACTTTCACAATTCACACCAAAGCATGATGTATCTTGAAATGACATATATGCGTTTTATCTAGTTAAACACAAAAATTTGCATAATTCACACAAAGGAATGATTTATATTGAATTGAGGTATATGTGCTTTATCTCGTTAAACATAAACACTTACATAATTCATACCAAGGCATGATGTACCCTAAAAAATATCTTGAAAGGTGGGTGATAACTCTTTTCTCATTTTCTTTAACTTTGTGCATGTTTTTAATCTTCATAACTTTATATAAAATTGAATTCAAACATATATAATTATAGTGCATTACTTAATGAGATGTAATTTAGTTTCAATATAAAATTTATGTTTCTATATATTTTACAAACTTAAATTTGGCTATTCAATCGCCAGTGATTAATTTTTGTTATAGTTGTCATGATATTGATAGTTTTATTTATGTTATGAAATTCCAATTATGTAAATTAATTTATAAATTGACATGTCAATAATAATAATTTATAATGATAAATGTCAGTTATATTGAAGCAAGGTGGCAACACACTTGATTGGATGTTTTATATTATCAAAAGTGGATGAGGATGTCATGAGCATTGATTTGATTGTGGTAGGGGTCCCTGTCTCATGTGTAATTCTAATTAATGATGTAATGACACTCATGTTGGGAAAGATATTAAGATCTATCTTGTAGTTTCCATTCATTCATGGTTCCAATATATTAATGCCTAAAAGAATTACATCAGCATTAAGAACATACAGAAATGCCATAATCAACCCCTGGAAGAAATGACAATTTCATAAAAAATATATTGACCATTTTTTATTGTGAAGGGGGGATAAGGATGTCATGAGAGTTGATTTGATTGTGACAAGTTTCCACATCTCATGTGTAGCTTAAATTAATGATTCAATAACATTGATATTGGGATAATACTTTAAGGTCCCATAGTCTATCTTGTAGCTTACATTCATTGATGATATAGATATATTGACACCTAAAGTAATTACATCGTGCTTAAGAACATATGGAAACACCATACTCATATCTTTGGAAGGAAGGGTAAGGCCATACAGAGTATATAAATAGTGAAATATTTATGGCGATATGAGAAACAATTATGAGGGTAAATTATAATGTATTTCTAATGATATCATACACTAAAGGGCCCATATCAAACACTAGACATAAATTCAAGGCATCGTTTAGATTTACATGACCATCACCCATTACAAAGGGGTCTGTAACATGTAAGGTGGTGACATGTTTAAATGGTATTTTTTTATTATCAAGGGTGGATGAGGATGTCATGAGAGCTGATTTGATTATGATAGGGCTCTACATCTAATGTGAGAATCAAATCAATAATGCAATGTCATTGATGTGGGGATAATACAATGAGGTCTCATAGCCTATATTGTAGCTTCTATTTATCCATGTTACATATTGTATTGAAATATGTGACATATCAATAAACTTTGAAATTGTAGCTTACCATGGTTCATCAAGTCCATCAATAAAAGTGAAAATTATGCCATCCATTATGACATAACTTGCACCTTTAGGGAAACTGCTACTTAAACCCCATTGACATAGTTATGGTTCGATTGGTAATAAATATACTATTCTAATGAACATTTGTGGCATCATACATGGTAATTTGAAAAAAAAATGATTGATAATAACAATAGTTATACAACTTTATAGGGGTATAGTGGGTGCACCTGATTTTGAACTGAGTTCTTAGCCTCACTTTATCAAATATGTTACCGATTTTTCTAGATATAAAAAATAATAATAATAATAATACATAGGTACATTAGAAAAAAAATATTGTTAACATACTTTAAAAAACAAAATTCTTGGCTTTAATTAGTAGTAACTGTTGTCTACAAATCTTGCACCCTAGAAGAGGGTGTTCAAGCCTCTTTTAGATTTGGGTAACATTGGACTACTTCCAGGTGTGTGGGGCACCTCTGGTGGAAATGGACCTCTAGGATTGAAAGGGCTAGCTCCCTAGATATATCTTGATGTACTTGTCACCTAATCTAATACTTGTTTGTGTGAAAAGGGATAGGAGTTTCATGAAATAAAACTATTCTATGGGGGTGATACACCATGAATATCTCCACAAGATTATCATACAAATACACTAAGAGACAAGACTCACAAAACTAGCTTCTACCTCTTAGAGCACTCTAACAATAATATTTCAAACATGAAGGTGGGATACATGAAATACTAATCAAAGTGAGTTAACCAAAGATAAATTTTAGACACTAAGGCTACTTTTACACTTAAAAAATAGACTCATACACTTAATAACACTTCATGTGACCTATTAGAATGAAACAATTTGCATTAGACATGGAAGGGTTGAGAGGAAGAAAGGATTGACATAAATCACTTGAATTATCACTATACATCTCTTCACACACTTAGACAAGATAGTTTATAGGATCAAAACTAGATTTCATATCTTATTTCAAAGGAAAAGTACAATATCAAACTAGTAGAGCTTCACCATATTAGGTGTGGTCTCTTTACAATAGCCAAAATGACTTGCATTTATAGAACTTGAGAAAAGAGAGAGAAGAATGAAGATGAAGAGTCACAAGGACAAATTTCCAAATGTGAGGATTAGTTTCATTTCATGGAAATGAGGAGGAAGAGAGATCAAGAAACTGATGTGAACATGTGTCCATCATAAATTGAGCACCTTTTTCACATATGGCATTGAAACTCTTCAATCATTCTCTCTTGGGAAACTACCTTCATCATGGGCTTCCTTGATCATTCCAAAACATATTCGGGATAAGTGTCTCATGTGCATTGATAAAAGGAAGTTACAAAGAGGCCTCCACCTATATTGGAAGTTTTCCTAATCATGAATATTCTCTTACATAAGCACAATCATCATATGTAACCATGATTACTCTCCAATAGGCTTTTCTTGACAATTGGCACTGGCATCTCTTTATCCTTTCTAACTGATCTATATCAAGGGTCTTATGAAACATGGTAAGACACTTCATACACTTGGTTCCATCAGGCACATCTTAAAAAGTCTCCAAATTTAGGTTACCACTCTTTTCACTATGTTACTTTAGAGACTAACTAAAGTGAAGGGCCTAGAAGGGACACTCTTGAGCATTTATAAGCTCTAAAAATGGCATAGGGATTTGGTTCAAGTCCCAAGCTACCCCCCCAAATGGTTGGTATCTCATGATCATCTTCAGGACCTATAAAACATAAGAAATTATCAAATAAATATACTTTATGCCTGATCTATATAGACTCCATATAATCTAATTCCATAGATCTTGTCTTCATGAGTTTTTCAACAACTTCTCTTTAACTCTCAGGGTCAAATTTTTCCATTTGGATGCACTTTGAGCCTCATTTTTTCTATCGAGTCACAAAATAGGCTCTGGGAGGGTTTTGAGTGCACTAGCCCTCAAGGGATTGTTCATAAATATCTGATGTTATAACTCTAAAATAACACCTAAATTTTCTTTCTTGGGACCTCTATCCTCCTGTAACTTCTTAAAAACCTATGCAATGTCTCCAAGTAGGTGTGAGTGTTTGAAGTTGACCTCTCAATTGCACCTCTTCAATTTGCATACCCTGTCATGATGTTAGGTCCAAAAGTGATTAATGTGTGACCTTTTTTGTATAATTAAAGCTCAATAACCTTTATATACATCCCAAAAACATTTTACCATCACTAAAATATCTCCCTTAGAGCTATAAATGAAGAGTGGCCCTATCTAGCAACTAGGCCTAGGCCTCCTCCAAAGGATATGCTTGCAACTTAGACTCAATATGACTCCCAAATGGATTACCCTACAAGGTGATTGTTTAAAAACCTCCAATATCCCTCTAAAATCATGTATTATCTAATTTGAAAGCTTTTATAAGGTTGAAAATGCATATGACCCTCAACTTGGCTTCTAAGCCTAAGGGTTTCCCTCACACATGACTGTAACTTTTGTAGTATAGGGTACCTTGTTTGCCATTAAACATTATAGAAAGGTTTTTTAGGTTGTTTTATGTTTCCTCCAGATTATCCAACCTTCATTTGAGCTTCCCATTTCTTTTGGTCCATGCCTTTATCCTTTTAGTAGAAAATAAGGGTTTATGCAAGGTGAAAAGTACCCCCTATATGAGATAAAATAGGGGGAACTTCCCCCATATATATTGACAAATTTATTATTTGAGTATATTATTGGACTCCTAAGGTTACTTTTTACCAATTTTTAACCTTTAAATCTAATCATAAGACCTCAATTGTTACACATTTCCTAAGTAGACTTATGAACAAGGCAGACTGTGAGGGTAGGCAGGGTATAGGCTTGTGAATGATTTGAGAAGGGAGTCCTTTTTTCTTTGCATACTTAAATTATGTCCATGAGGTGATTTTTTTTCCATTTCTAAACCTTATTTACAATATTTTATAATTTGATTCTTACTAGAACATTCACATACCCCATTTTTGCTAGACTGGTTTCATGCTTTGACTGAGACAGAGACACTTTTGACTATGTTTAGAGGTTACTTACCACAAAAAAAGATTATAAAAGTGTTTGAACACATTTTTAGAGCCTATTAATATCAATATCAAATTTTTCCAAGTTAGGCTCCACCAACACAGTCTCATTTGGTACAATGGAAACCTACTTCCAACTCACTACCTATATTTCAACATGATTGTGTTTCCCTTGAGAGACACCCATGTTTCCAATGATTATATAGATTAGGATTTTGATCATAATGCATGGGATCTCTTACCACATTATATAATAATCATTACATGTTGTGGGCTCATTCAAATTATGCTATAATTTCCTCATCCACCAAAACATTGCCTTTTGTTCACTATCTGACTGAGACAGTCTTCTACAATTGGTTGTAGATACATGTCCCTCCACTAGGGCCTTGGTCATGGGGTGTTTAAACTTGTATTTATCCTACAGAGGTCAATTATCATTCATTTTACCTATATCCACCTTGAATTAGTCATCATATATTCAAATATCATGCCAAAGTCACTGACGGTTGACTGTAATACCCTACTCTATTGTAGGTGGTTATAGGCCATTTGGAACTTACTTAAGGTGTTATAGGATCTCTTAAGATTGTCTTGAGACTCACATAATGTTCACAAAACCATGTTTCTTTATAATCCTTAAAATATACACCATGCATCACTCTTATAAAACTCTACCCAAGTTGATAGGTCATACCTGTAGGTACCACTTCTCAGGCCTATGTACAGATAGAGGAGAGTGCTTAGGGGTTAAAACATCAAATTCCATCTTCTCTTTGACATATTGGCTCATGAGTATCACTTGGATCATTTGGAATCACTCCCTCATGAAAAACAAACCTAACTTACAACTTTGGTTATAATAAGCTATTTTTGATCTCAGAACTGTAGACATCACTACCTGAGCTTTAGTGTATCTAAAGCCATCTTTAGACCTTGAGAACTCCCATCTCCACTCATCTTCAAGAGCTCATCCTTGGGAAAGTATTTGTCCCATATAGTTAATATAAGATCCAATATTCAAGATGCATTGGATCACTTATGGGCATGCTTAAAAATGTCATCTAAAACCTTATGGGCCTCTATTTGGTCTTTTTAGGGACAGAGTCCTGAAAACTCAATCATTTGATGCTTGAAATAATCTAACACCTCACTTGTTTAAATGTCATACCAAATGGTTTATAATGATATCATATATCCCATTGGTGCTTGAAATTTCCTTGAAAACTTCTTATCTATGGTTAGCATGATGTCATCAGGCTATTGTAGGTATCAATGGATTGAGTATACTAGTAGGGCATGGAGTTTGAGCAAGGCAAATGTGTTAGGTGATTTCAAGATACCTCCAAAGTACTTCCAAAATCAAGATTCATGTTTCCCATTCTTTAATTCTCTCAATTTAGGCTTAATCCATCTTCTTCAGCATTGAAAATACTCCTAACTGATCACTCCCTTTGAATATGCAGATAGTAAAGGGAAAGAGTGAACTAGGTGTAAGATTTAAGCCTCATGGTTGCCTTTATTAATCATCAAATGCATTTTCAAACTTTAAAATACATAAAACACATTCAATTCCTTCACATTACATGTAAATATTTCATTCAGGGCACTTGTAGGTGCGTATTTCTGAGCAAAGGTAGTAAACATGGTCTAGAGCAAGAACAAGCCTAGAAAAGGCTTTCCTAACCATTTGATGACTTCCAAATCCAATAGAATCATGAAAAACCTATGTAAATGCATTATATAACCTTGATTAACACTTGAAACAAACAAAATTATCAAACCAAACCAAGGAATTCTGAGACAAATACAAATAATGACCCCCTCGTGGATGCAAGTGCATAAAAAGCTGCTTGAGGTGTTAAAATGGTTCATAAATGATAATCTGATAATACAAGAAATATTTAAATTAAATTGAATTACACTCAGATACCTTTCACCCACCAAGACCATTCTTCCCAACTCCAACTGTACGACCCACACCAAGTGTTTGAATTTGACCTTCCTTGGCTTGTAAAGAGAAAAAGAAGGAAAAAGAAGTTACAAATGAAATTTTTGATGTAATATCTACACTAAAATCATGTAAAATAATTTTTGGAGGTGAATATTCAGTCCACCCATGTTTTTAGCTGAAGGTGAATTCCACAAGTCTGTACAAATGTTACAAATGGTCTATTTTTAAGGAAAAACTCCCCATTTTTGCACATAACCATTTATTTAACTGAACTATGATAGAAACTGACATATCCTAACATCTTCCACATTCAAATATCTTTTGGAGATAAATTTTCCTCCTTGTAAGTCTATACAGGTCATTTATTATGCTAGAAAAATGGCCAAAAGGCATATTTTGCATATAAAGCATGGTAAAGGACAAATATATGACTTATAAACACCTTAGGACACCTAAATGACCGTATTATAATATTTATAACATAACTTTAACCTTTGACTAAGTTTTACCTTGGTTGACCAACTTTGAATTTGTTTGACAGCACTAGTACAAGGAGGATGGGCCTCAATAAGGACTAGGGGAAGGATAAGTGAGACATATAGGACAATAAGAGACCCCATAGGACACATGAAACCTTCTTAAAAAGTTAAAAATAGTATGGGTTGGCCCAAATTTGACTTGGGGTTAAATTTGATCAACAGTAACACTAATAATTGACATTTGAGATTTGATAGTTGAAAAAATAAAAAGCAGATATGAAGACATTGTCTAACACACTTTCTACTATTTTTTTTGGCTTTGATTGATCATAGCAATGATGAAAAATTGATCATTAAAATTTATGAAACATAATAATAGCTTCACGAGTGGAGATTAATAAGATAAAAAATTCTCAAATAGTTTTAAGGTTGGAATCTATATTTTTTCTCTTTTTGTATGAGATAATTATTTAGATTTTATTGAAAAAAAGTTTGAGATTTGATAGTTGAAAAATTAAAATGTAAATATGAAAACATTCTCTGTTACACATTTATTTTTATTTTTTATTTGGTTTTGATTGATTGTAACAAAGATGAATAATGGATAATTTAAATTTACTAAAAGTAATAATAGCTTCACGAGTAAGAACTAATAAAATAAAAAATCTCAAATAGGTTTTTTAAAGGTTGGAATTTATATTTTTTCTATTTTGTAGGAGATAATTATTTAAATTTTAAAAAAATAAGTTTATTGAAGTTGTACAAATTGTTCATCAAATATGTTAAGAATTGACTTTTAATTTTCATTAAATTTTGTTCATAACATACAAACAAAGAAAAATTAAAGAAAATTAAAATTTTCATATATAATTAAATATTATTCAAATAATAAATAACAAAATTGAATTTAATTTTTTAATGAAAATATATATTCATGAAATCTATAATAATATAAATTAATAATTAAATTATTTTATATGAATTAAATATTGATTTAAAAATTATATATATAATTTTATTTTTATAATTATTTAAAAATTTATTATTAATTAACACACATGCAAATGATCTTTAATTGAATTTTTGGCTTCTTTAAGATTATTCCAAAATCTTAGAGTAAGCATTATGCAATAAATTAATTGATATAATCACAACACAAAAATGACATGTTTAATTAGCAAAATATTATTGACATGTCATTATTATCATCGACTACTTAATGTTTTACTCTTAATGTAGAGGCTCCGAACAAGAACAAGGTCACACCTTAAATTAAATGGCCACAATCTTATGTTTCATTATGAACTAGGCATATATATTAGATAGTTAAATATTAAGTTTTGATATGAATGAAGAGGCCACCCAAGAAAACAAGATCCTTAATGTGTTATTGTAATTGCCTTTGTATTTTGTATACAAATTACCTTGAGATATACATGGTTTGGACATGATGACTCAACAAAATCTTACATTTTTAAAGATTGCCCCCAAAAAATTGAACATGTAAAGACATGTCTACATTTTAAATTAAATTTTTCTCTTGTTTTAGGTATGAATATTGGGTGTTCTTTTGATATTTCCTTATTTAGAACCCTTTTTTTGAATATTTTTCTTAATAAAAATATATTGAAATTTTAATTATAATGACTTAGTATTTGTATATAATCTTCAAACATTGATGTAAAGTAGATGGAATTTCCTTTACTTAGTATGTCTGAAGTCTACTAAGAATTTTTTGGATAAGTAGAAAATTTTGGATAGCTCTTGAAATAAAATTTAAACTATTTTAAGACCCAATTGAATAAGAAATATAATACAATTAATACTCTCTAACTATACCATCATATTTCATATAATAATTGTTGGATTATGTTCTTAATATTTTCTATAAATTCCAAGATATAAATACATATATTAAGGCTTGAACTATTATAAGCTATGACGCTTATTTTTTATTAACCAAGTTTACTTATGGAAGGTTCTATGAGTAAAAGCACATTATACATGTTATCATTTAAAATTTTACTATCATCAAATACAATCTAAGTACAAGTATTTTCTTTCTTAGAATTGAACCAACTAAAGTAAGTGTTTTATTTCACATAATTAAACCAACTACACCAATAAAATCATAAGTAGTTGAAAAATTTCTTGTTAGATCCTAATGACTTTCACTAGATCTTACGATATTCAAGATACATCTCTTTGATGGGATTGAATGGCATATACGATGTCAAAATAATTTACAATGTAAATTAAGTCTCATTCTCTTGTGTAAATATAATTTTAGAGATTTATATTTTTTTGGATATTGTACCATTGGTAATATACCATTGCATGCATCAATATTTTCTCACCTATTTAAGCTCACTAATTATATCACCATTCACGTCTAATTTCATCTAATAATTCACTGATTACCCATTTCCATCACCATCATATATAGTATTCACTTTCTATTCAATTATTTAAGTCCCCTCTCCATATTTTATACCCACATATTTTCTATCCATTAATCTCTTTATTATATCACTTATTAACATCCCATTTATCTAATAATCTTCATTAAACCCTCTTGTGAATTTTAAATTCATAAAAAACCCACCTATCTCATAGGCTCTCCTACATGCCTATATGCCTAGTACCTAGTTTCCACCTAATTCTCATATAAGCCTAGATAAACCCCCACTAAACCCCATTAGGCTCCTCTAATGGAATCTAGAATGCTCCAATCCTCCTCCAACTCTCTAGAAAGTTCTATCTCTAGATAATTACATAGAATTTTAAATTCCATAAAATTTCCCTCCCTTTTCTCTATTTAAACCCACCATCTCCTTCCATTTGAAATAATTAGTTGAAGGTGTAATAAATCCATGCTAATCTAGTCCAATAATCATTTCATCAAGCTATCAACTAATCCATGCAATCCAAGTCTTGAATCAAGTCAATATCATGTTGAAATTCTAAGTTTGTAAGCAATCTATGATCATTTATTCTTTTTCATATTTTAAATCTTGTTTAGAGAAACTAGCTTTAGATTTTATAATGTTATAGATGTTTATTTATATTTTTAGTATAGTCTAATGGCTCTAAATTCATGAAGTAGATTGTATATTTGGGTGATTTTGATATAAATTACATATCATGATCCATTTCTCAAAATCTCCATCTCATATTTGGTGACCATGGTGGGAGCCCTCCTTTTGTACTAATATTATGAATGTAAAGTGTGATAGTGTAGTTTACAAGTATGATTAAGTATGGATTTGGGATCAATTTTTTTAAAAATCAATTTTTTAGGTGATTAGTGAATGTGCTCTATAAAAGGCAATTTTGAAATTGGTAGTTGTGATTTAAACCCCGATAGTTGTGGTTTTGACTTAAATGTTATTTGTTAGGTTTTTTTTTTTAAGTCTATTTATTTTGTGCAAAATCACAAATCATTATATGTGGTATTGAATTGTAGTTGTGATATTACTCTGTAATATGTGATATTGATACCTTTGACTTATGATATTGAGCTTTAACCTTTTTGATTTATTCACTTATGACTTTTCTTTGTGTATTTAAAGTTTGCATATTGGGAATTTGGTTGAATCAAATAATAATTATGATCTCTCTCATATCTATTTATTTATGTAAATATTTTTTGCAGAGATAAGGAAAGCTTTTGGGGAGGTTTATCCCATCTACCAGTCATATATCATAGTTATGGTTTTGAAATTTATTGCAATCTATTTACTGTGCGCTAAAAATTTCTTATCTTTATAATATATTTTGGAAGCTCACATTGATTTAATTGGTCCCTAAAATAATATAAATAGGTGATTTTACAGTATTTTTTACAACAGGAGGCATCTTTCCATCAACAATCTCAAATATAATTAGTGATCTTGCACATAAGGTTATAATTTTGGATTTTTATGATGTTATCTAATTAATTAGAAACTCATAATCTTATATAGTCATTCTAAGACTTTTAATCATAAATTACATCAATAATTGGTGTTCTTAGTCAATCCTATATCCTAATTATCTCTTTTAGATAATTAAAATCGTGTCACTACTTTGGTCAAATTTTGTTGATAAATATAGGGTCGTATATATGCTATATAATATTGTAACTCTTGGGTTACCCTAAAATATGATTTTGATAAATAGTCACCTACAATATCACTTCTAATATCTATGATTTTGATTCTATAATTTGTGATTTTTCTTATTTTATCTATGATTTTGAACTTAACCATAACAATTGACCATGATGGTTTGTTTCCTAGTTGTAAAATCACTTAGCTACATTTTTTATTATCAGTTATAGATTTTCACTCTCTATATTCGATTTTGATTTAATTATAACTGTGTTCTAATTATGTATAATTAGTTTTTCTTATTTTATTAGTGATTTTACATTTAAAATTGCCTAATTTTCCCCTTCAAACTTTCTTTTTTAAGTGCATTCATTTTGGAAATTTTGGTAAATTTTGAGTCATTTTAAGCATCCCATAAGCCCCAAATTACATTTGGCATCATGGGTTGTGCACCTAGGTATTTGTCCCTATACCCCGTAAGGGGTGGTACCACTTAAACCCATAAAGGGTGTTGTCCCTTAACCCCATAAGGGGCATTTCCCCTTGACCCTGTTGGGGGTTGCCACCCCCAGACCCCTGCATCTTAGACCCTCATTTAAAAAAATTATATTGTAAAACCCATAATTTTTTAGTGTTTTTTTAAGGATTAGTAGGCTAAAATTTTATTTGGATTTTCATAAGGAAAATTATAGTGGCAGTTTTGTCTTGCTTAATTTTACCTACCAAATTAATAACATGTGTGCTTGCAGGTCTGATTGGTCCAAAGCCATAAATCTGAAACTATTAATTGGTTTTCTTGTAGGATGCTTGTCAAAGGGGTAGTTTTGAACTTTATTTTTAATTTTATATTATTTGATTTGTTTGACACACATAAATAAATTAGTTAATTAATGTTTTGAATGCCTATGTGTAAATTTTGAGGGCTACAGTGTATATGCTTTCCTCCCTATGTCCTTGTGATAAGTCTCAGAGGATAAAAAACCACTAAAAATCCATCCCATTTTTATTTTTTAAGGGGAAACATGACATGGAAGTGATGCCCATGCACTTTCCATGGTCTTGGGGGGATTATAACCATGGATTTCACCACCATGCACAAGTCCACACTTCATATTCTGACAGAGTCTAAATAAGAGAGACAATTATCATTAAGCCAAGTGGGAGACCCCATATAGGATACCATGAAGGTGAAGAGATAATTATCCAACCCAAGCATTAGACAATACCTCATACAGATTTGGGTCCTATATACTTAGTGTATATTAAGGATGCCCTTAGATATCCTATATAACTTAGATATGACCTTTGGCCATAATAGGTGACTTACTGGTGGAGTCATTATCAGCTTTTATAGTGACTGTTATATGTAGACAAGGTTGAGAGGGTTCAAGAGTTTTTATAATAGGTCACCAGCCTATAGTCTCACCTACAAAGCCATTATATGGTACTATCATCAAGTTACACTCCCAAAGATAGTTTACTAGTCATAGGTTTGTGGTTTACTTAATTTGGTATGTGTCATGCTAGACCAGTGTTGTTTATAATCTAGGTCAGACTTTCACCCAAGATTATACATAGCTATCTAGGTCTCCTATATCATCATCTTGTATATCCTTATCTCTATTATATCACCTATCCCTTTGACTTGTACATTCTTATCTTACCTCATCTCATCTTGTATGTTTTCATCACCTTTCATCCTAATCATATCTTAGTCGTGTCTTATACATTTAACATTAGTAAACCTCTACCACCTCATCTCTACTTTACCTAATCTATTCTTGACTATTCTATCCTAACCTTACCATAGTCTTCCATTGTCTCCCATAACCTAGTCACACCCTAGCCTTGTTTAGGCATATCACTATTACCACATCATTAGTCTTATCCTTTATTCTACCTAAATCACATCCATATATTGTATCCTGTCCCATCTTAGTAATACCCTCATTACCCCAACTTTATTCTTATCATCTAGTCTAATCTTACCTTGTCCATCATCACATCTTGTCCCACCATTATCTCATCTCAAGTCATACCCCCTTCATATTCTTTAGTCTTACCCTAATCATCCCTACACCATACATTATTATCTTGTATAACCTAAATCATCTTTTATAGCCCCATCTTGTACATTATTAATCATCTTGTACATCCTTATCCACTTTACTCATCATCATATCTTGTATATCCTTATCTACTTTATCCTTCATCATATATTGTACATACTTAATCTTGTATAATCTTGTATATCTTGTACATACTCTTATTTCTTTATCACTCTATATACTACATCCTTATATTATCATTATCATTGTCCTTCATCTTATCTAGTCTTACCTTGTCTAGATAGATCCCATCTTACTTTGTCTTGCCTTTTTATCCTATGACACATCTATTTGGCATTTTAGGTCACACACTTATCCAAACCATACTCACCATACCCCTAATAATCATTATACGTCCACCCTTATATATTTGTCTTGATCTCAATCCCATCATCCTTGATCCCTCAATTTATTCCCATTTATATTTCACCACATAGTATTATATCCATCTCACCTTAATAAAATCAGTCTAAGGATTAAGTTATTCCTTTTATTGTCCTTACATATCATCCTATGACTCTAGTCCACCATCATATTTTATATCACCCATTACTCTATCAAATTCCTTATTCAGTCAATACCCTATTAACAACCTATCACTTTGTCGACTTAAATCTAGAATCCAGTCATCTCTAATTTAATCATCTTTCTTATTTATAACTAGAACTGATATAATCATTGTCTTACTAGTTTAAATACAGGCACTATTCGAATCCCCATAATTTTTATAGATTGAGACTAGCCATTATCGATATATTTTTAGCACCTATCATACTATAAGTTTGAAATCCAATCCCATTTTGATATCATAATCCATTTATTCTATCTCATCATCACCCATCACCTGTCATACTATCTCAATCATTCAAACTTACTTTGTCCAAGGACCATATTTTTGCCCAAGCCCTAATCTACCTTCACATCAGCCCCCTTTTGTCATTTGGATACCTTTCATCTGTCATCCACTCAAATGGATATGGACCTAGTTTTGATAGATAAATACCTACTTTCCAACAAAGATGAGATCCTTTATAAGGTTTTAGAAGTGGGAGCCTGCCTACTTATAGACCTTGATCCCATCAAGCCTAAATTAATGTCCATTGTCCTTACCCATCAATAATCTCCATACAAACCTAGCCTACATGTTATCCCACCATGGTCAACCACATTGCCCATTCATCACAACCATAGTCATAACATCCCCCAATATACAAGTGATGAGGTCTCCCTATTTCACAAATATATATTTAACAATAAGGACAAGTGAATTATATGGCTATTAGATATGGTTGCCTGTGTTATCAATGATTTTGAGCCCCTAAACCTAAGGTCACATACCAAACAAGCACCTCATCAACCCTTATCGACATTTAATTCTTATGACAAATAATCCCATTTGGATCCCCCATCCACTAGTCCTAGTCCTGGTCATGACCTTCCTAATAGGTATACTAATAAAGAGATTACCTTATTTAATAAATATCTTATTGCAAATGAAGATGTAGTCCTCTTGCCTCTACTTGAGATGGGTGACCAACTTTCCAAAGGCTTTGACCCCATTCAACTAATCTTACATTTAGTTTATACCCATTCATAGTTGAATCCTCCATTTAGCAATCATAGTCCATCTCAAATCCCCCATCTTACTAGCAAAGGGAAGTCTAGTTTGTCAACCTCATCTATTTCCCATCCATCTCTTAAACAATCTCACACACCCCCTAATATCATGACATCACCATCACATTCTTTCACTCCTAAATCCAACACTTCCACATCAAACACTATAGATAAGAAATATACTCATCTCCCATAATCAATAAAATCCTATTTTGGAAATTAGAGGCCACAGGCATGATTGTCTACCCATAAACAAAACCTCTAGATGTGTCTAAACATAAGCCCTCACAGTATCAAGTGGATCAATTTTTTACATACCACAAAGTCCGTAGGCATTCCATTTATATATGTTTCACTTTTATATATTATGTCCAAAACTTAATTGATAACAATGATATTAAAATTGAGGGTGAATCCATTATGTCCATACCACAACCATCCCTGATTGAACCATACATATATCCTATTTACATCATATCCCCCATTTGTGAAAAACCATTAAGCCTAAAACATTCATTCACAATCCCAAGGTGAAGAAGGCAATTTTATATAATTATGTTATCCAATAGGCCTTCTCTATGATTACTATCAAAAAATCATCTATTGACAACATAACATCCTTGTCAGAGTTATCATCAAAATGTTCATATGCATCAAGATCATGTCAAACACCAGCATATGAGTCAAAATCCATGTTATAATCATCATCCCTTACAAATAAAGAAAGTCATGACAATACCTATCTCTTTGAGGATGTCTTTAATTTGAATGTAAACTAGTTAAAAGGCATGACTCTTGATCCATCTTAGGATGATGAAATCATAACACAATTTTTGGGTGCTTTATTAGTGTAAGATCACCAAGTTGGATATGACTTGACTTTATATGTTAACTATACAAAGAGTCTTAGTGATCCTTTTGAGATTATTGAGAACACTTTCTCTGACATTGAGGTTGGGTCTCCTAGTATCTTTTATCAAGAATATGGTGCCAATCATCCCTTTAATCCACCCCTTTCACCACATATCCCTAATCATCCACCTCTTATTAATAATCACTCCATCCCACTCCCATAATGGGACAAATAGGGACACACATGATTGGATTCCCCTAAACATGCATTCTCGTGTGCTGAATCTAGAAGGATCCAAGCCAATAACCAATTAATCAAGCAAAATAATCAAGTCAGTATTGATCCAAAAGTAATCAATCAAAGTCAAAAATATTTTTATAATCCATGAATTAAAAAAGCATCATTACCTAGTAAAAACATCCTTGAGGTCCCAGGGGATCATCCAAGTCAAAATAATAATCCTCTAAGTCTAAAGTCAAATACCCCTAGTGAAGCCCACTTATAGGCAACAGGGGAACTAAAAATACAATCAAGTTAACAAATCAAGAAGTCATAATGACACCAATTACCAACAAGTCAAACAAGTCAAAATTAATTTGGTTGATCATCCTTCTAATATTTAGATCAAAGAGTAAAAAATTCAAATAGTATTGGATTCTTTAACCTTGTTTTACATATGGCACCAGTAAAAAAATATCCCTTCCATGATATCTAATGGTTCATGAAACTATTGAACCCCATTTCTAATCTCCTACTATTCACACCATTCATCATCATATCACTCATCCACATCCTATACATGACTATCAAAACCATCCAATTCCATCCATGCCACACATCACTTTCTTGGGAAACATCATCTCTCATAGGGGTTACAAATACACTTGGTTGAGACATCTAGAGGATGTCAAATCATGAATCAATGAAGGTAACTATGGCATCATTACATCTAAAATAAAAAATATATCCTAAAATCACATCTACCTAGAATGGGTTTTGGTTGAAATATCATGAAAGTGTTTGCATTTGCACCTCATCTACCTCTAATAAATTGAGATGTCATTTAAAATTTTAACAAAAAAATCATTCATCCAATGGTGAAAACCAATCTTATGGTGCCTTGGGAAAGTACTATGATGAAAATTAGTTTCTGACATCATGGTAAAATAATCTATTGTCCACATTACACCTCAACACTGGGGGAAAAAATCTATCCCTTGTCAATACCATCCATGTGATCCTTATATTTCATATCCATCATTCCATTTCCCTACCCATCATTTGCCATCTTGAATCCTATTATGTCCCTAATTTATTATAATCTTGACATTTTTAAAGGGATGGAAGATGTCTTGGGAAATGTTCCAAAATCATCTTGGCATATCCTTTAATGGAGATTCAGGTAACCAAATAATTGGTTCCTTCATGATGTGGTCATTGGGATCCCTAATCCATTCTTTCTTGGTTCTCATCCCCTTTTTAACATCACCCACATCTTTTATTCATCCCATCAATTATTCCATCCATCCTCATCCTGGTTGCTAGGTGTGGTATTCCTTTTGCAAGTAACCCCTTTTGTATATTATATATTTGTATTCCAAAAATTCCTAAAAAATGAAATATGTCAAAAATCAAAAAAATCCATAAATTTTGGAAAAAGCCAAATATATTCCAAGATGTCTTGTCTTATGCCTATCCCCTCATTTGCATCTATCTCTATGCCCTTTACCTCTCATTTCCATAACCAAGTCAAATCCAATCATCATATTATTATCTTTCATCCCCTATTTTGAATTGGGGAAAATATAGTCTATATAGAGCTAGCATTGACTTAGTCTCACTTTAGCCTAATAAGTCCTAATTTCTCATCTAAGTTCAAAAAATGGTCAATCCACAAGTTGAATAGCCCCAATGTTTAAGTTGAAATTTACTCAAGCACACCCTATTGACAACCCCATTCCATCCTAATCCTAATCAAGGAAAGTCTAACCATCCTCATTTGTTGGCATCAATTATCATCCTCATTCATCCCATCCTTATACATTTATACAATAGACAAGACCCTATTTGCTTGATGTGTATATATTTGTGTGTGTTATTTGTATGATCTATATGTTTTTATTTATCTTTTTGCCTATATTCACTTATCTATAAATGTTTGTTTGTATATATCTTTTTTGTCTTATTTTGATCTTTCTTTAGCATAAATATTAGGTGATGAATGAGGATGATATGATGATACCAAAATATAAAATGATGATTTTATGTGCCCTTGATGATGTAGAGTTTGTCAATTTCCCCTTTTATAATTATGCACTTTGGTACAAATTCATCATGGTCATAAAAATATCATGGTGTTTAATGCCTAGTGCTACATTACATTAGATTGGTTAGACTATGATGAGAATTGTTTCAACATGATGGCTTGAAAATAGAGAAAATTCTCACCACATCCAAATCCCATCAAATCCTAATCACTTATCCAACCATCTAATCCAATCATATCGACCATGTTTGGCTTATAAAATATAACCATTTCTCCAAGTCTTCTATCCTTTGTCTACTCATATACTAACCTATCACATCCTACTGTCTAACATCTAAGTCCACTTATGTATCTAATAACTAACATAGTCTAATTTATCCTCCTCATAATCATTCTACCTAACTTTTATAAATCATTGTCCTTTCAAATCAATTCATTTATCTCCCAAACATCGATAATTAGTCACTTTTTGAGGAAAAAATCAAATTAATCACATAGTCTATCAAAAACCCACAACTCTCTAAAGCATGTGTCCTCTATTAGGACACATCGATAGATTGAGGATCCTTTGAACATATAATATTTCATTTCATGTGTCCTTTCTAAGGTCATCATCACATTTAATCATGATCAACGTTTATCACATTATTTCTCAATTTATTCGTTCCATAATTTTACCCATCTAACATCATATGAGTCTGAACTACATTGGCTTGATGTCTTTTTAGACTATGTAGGTAACACTTACCCAATTTTTAAGGGGATAAAAATAGCTCAGTCACCCATCACTTGTCATTCCTTTTTATCCCCTTGGTTTTTCAAATCATCCTTTCATTTTCATCTATCCATTCTATTTTATCTTCACTAGACTAATGCTTTGAGCTACATCAATCATAATCAATTAATTTATCCATTTATCTTGGCCTACAACTCTCATTTTCATGCATCCTTACTTTGGATAAGTTGAAAGCTTGTGGACTTTTCTATCAATCATTTTGGTCTACATCTCTTGTTGGCTTTTGTCCTTTCCTGGAGATATGTCTAAATCTTGAGACTTTTTATCATGTTGTGGTTGATTCCCACTTGGGATGTGTCGACAACTGTGACACCATATTTTATGTTCCCTATGCATATATCTATGCTTGGGGGATCATCAAATTTTAGCTCATTGCTCATGTTTATTTCATTTTCTTCATCATCAATATCACATATAGTATCCCATCCCCTTGTCTACCCATCACATCCCACCCATTGTTTCTTATTTTTGAGTGGACATTTATCTTATTCTTATTCACATGTCCCCTCAAGGGGGCATAATATCCATTAACATCATTTACTAACATTCATCCATGAATATATTTATCCTTTAAAATACAATTACTCCTTCTAATCCATTCAGTCACAACACCCTTTTAAAGAGGGGAAAATGTATGCATCAATATTTTATCACCTATTTAAATTTCTAATTATATCACTATTCTTGGTAGGATCTTTTCCGTTAGTATAGCATGAATTTTCCAAGTCATGGGATTAAGATAATAAGAGGTCCAAAAATCTAGTGCATCATCATATCACATGAGAAAGGTTCTCACATGCTCACTTGAATCATACAACCTAAAACCAATTCCCATTGGTTTCATCTCACGATGGTGTATTTATTCAATTTCATAACTAATCACATAAAAAGATGGGTGCAAACTAAGAATAAAATAATATTTATTCCATTGAATTCATAACTAGATTATATAAGGTGGATCATCAATACAAGTGCTTTCTCTCATTCCATATGTAAATCACATACAAAATTATGATTGCTCAAGATTACAATTACCAACCAAGCAAGCAAATGAAATTAGGGGGTATATATACATGGTTCTACCACAACCATTTAGTTATAAAAATAATTCCACTGTGATGACTTTACAACAACCATTGACATCAATGAGACATGGGAAGTTGTTACATTTAATTCCTAATGATCCAAACCTAATTTCCCCTATATACTCTCTCTATGTTGGATCTTCATTATTTTGCACCATTATTTTCATGGATTGGTGCTATATTTGCATTTGGCTATTATCCTCTAATGTTTGTGAAAATTATCCCCTAACCATCTCTGCTTTCCACACCCTTTCCCAAGCCTTTATATTTTGTTCAAGTCCTACATTCTTGGTTCTTTTGTGTTTCATGTATCCTTTTTCTTCATGACTTTCCTCTTCCATGCCACAATCTTTTGCATCGAGTCTCTCTTGTGCCACCTCTCTTTTGTGCCTATGCTTCCTTCCACACCATTATATTTAAAAATTATTAGAGGATTAACCAAGGTCCGAATAACGAGGATGCACGAGTCATGGTTACACGGGATGAAGCAAGTGAATACCACAAAATGCTAAAGTAAATGAAATCAAATAAGAGACAATTCCATAGACAATTTAGAGAAAATCCAATATTCCATTAACATGAGAAGGCCATAATGAAGAATACATATAGGAGAGCTAGTAACTAACTCCTCCACAAATGGTGGTCAAAGCATCCCAAGAATAGACTGTAACTCCTCCAAAAAAGGTGGTCAAAGCACCCCAAGAATAGACTGTAACTCCTCCATGAAAGGTGGTGACAAGGTGATAAGAATAGAGAAGTAACTCCCATACCCGAAATAGCCGGTCAAAGGAGTTACTTATGACATTCTTATGACACCTATGACACATCTATGACACACATCTCCACATAAGCTAGCCTATCCCACGAATGTAGGAAAACTCCATGTATGCACAAATATATAATATTCCCTAATTAAATAATAGGGAAAAATAAAAACCTACACTAACACCCCCTATAAGCGCAGCTTAGGTGGGCAGTGTGGAAATATAAAATGGGTCCCGGCAACTAGGCCTAATGAGGTACCCATGTACAAATGCAATCTCCCATAAGATAGAGAAAAGGGGAAAACCCATAGAAAAAAACTCCCCCCCCCAAAAGAGAGATATAAAAAAATTAAGAGGCTAGAGGCCCCCCCTAAAGATGATGTTGCTACAAATGTGGACCGCACCCCAAGAAGAGCTTGTAGATGAATGAACTTGCTCTTAGTGAAAGGTTTGGTGAAGATGTCTGCAACCTGCTCTAAAGATTGGCAAAATATCAAGTCAATGACCTAACTATGAATAAGCTCCCAAATGAAATGCATGTGAATCTCTATGTGCTTGGTCTGCTGGT
This sequence comes from Torreya grandis, assembly GCA_037957365.1. Lineage (NCBI taxonomy): Eukaryota > Viridiplantae > Streptophyta > Pinopsida > Cupressales > Taxaceae > Torreya > Torreya grandis. The sequence goes on from JARHVA010000011.1 coordinate 4,866,401, forward strand.
GCTGAACTAGATTCCTACAAATTTGAATGGTACTCTGGGTGTCACAATAAATGATGGTGGGCTGCCTGATAAGAATGCCAAACTCAAAAAGTATCCCCTGAAGCCAAATATCCTCAGTAGCTGCATTAACAGCTCCCCTATACTCTTCCTTTGTGGATGATATAACAATAGCATTTTGCTTCTTACTAGACCAACTAATAGGACTAGAACCTAGAGAGAAACTGTAACTAGAAGTGGACTTGCGAGTCTGAGAATCGCCAGCCCAGTCTAAATCTATATATCCAACCAAGTCAACCTATATGCCAAATCTATAATGAATATTGTATCTATGTGAACCCTATATGTAATGTAAGATCCTTTTAGCTGCTTTCCAATACAGCTCATGAGGTTCTTGTATAAATCTAGAGACAAGTCCCACTGCATATGATATGTTGGGCTTGGTGTGAGTCAAGTAGATGAGACTGCCAATAAGTTGTTGATACCGAGTGGCATCAACCAATGGTGAAGAATAGTCAACCTCAAGCTTGACTCCTGATAGAAAGGGACTCAGAGATGGCTTGTAATCAGCCATGTGAAACTGAGCCAATAAGTCAAGAGCATACTTAGGTTGTGCAAGAGAAATCCCTAAATCTAACTATGAGATCTCGATGCCAAGGAAGTAGTGCAACAAACCCAAGTCTGTCATGTCAAATCTATCCTGGAGAGATGCCTTCACTACTGCAATAGCCGATGAAGAACTCCTAGTGATCAAAAGGTCATCAACATAAAGAACCAGAATCAAGTGCGAGTCATCCTGTCATAAAAAGTAGACATAAGGATCAGAATGGCACCTAGTGAAACCCATTGTGAGAAGGAAGGAATCCATCTTGGTGTACCATGCTTGAGGTGCCTATCTGAGGCCATAGATAGATTTCCTAAGTCTACATACCAAGGAAGAATCCTAAACAAATCTTGGCCGCTGCTCCATGTAGATCTCCTCCTCTAGGTCTCCATGAAGAAAGGCACTCTTCACATCCATCTGGTGCACATCCCAACCATGTGATATGTAAATAGCTAAGGTGAGTCAGATAGAAGTCATCTTTACAAAGGGTGAAAAGGTCTCTAAGTAGTCAATGCCTGCCACTTGTGAGAAACTCTTGGTAACCAATCGCGCCTTATACTTATCAACCGACCCATCTGCTACAAACTAGGTCCAATATATCCACCTACATCGAACCATCTTCCTTCCCTTAGGAAGTGAAGTCAAATCCTAAGTGTGATTTTTGATTAAGGAAGAAAATTCTTCCTCCATAGCACTATCCCACTTAGGTACCCCCGATGCCTCTCAAAAAGTCTGTGGATCTAAAACTAAAGCAAAGAAGGCATGTAGATCTCTCTAAAAATCCCCCTAGTTCATCTGTCATCTATAGGATCTCCTGCCCAAGTGCCAGTACTCTCAAGTGTCTATTTGGCCCAAAGTGGCCCAGAAGTGGGCGAGTCAGGTGCTAACTCCTCATCCTCTAACTGACTAGAGGTGGATGACTCTGCATCACTATCCTCACTGTCTGAACTCGAAGAAGAAGAAATCTCTAGCTCAAGAACCTATTGTGGTTAATTTGAATTTGATGAGGAATCATCATGAAGAAGTAGATCCAATGAGGGAGAAGAAGTGCCAAGTGTTGAGTCTCTAGGACTCTCCTAAAAATGGACACTTCTCTTGATGAATAACTCATGAGTGATTAGATCTAGAAGGTGATACCCCTTAACATGATCTGGATATCCTACAAAGATGCAAGGCTTGGACTGACGTTCTATAGCTTTGTGTTTCTTCTTCGGTATGCAGGCCATGGCTGGGGATCTGAAAACCTTAAGGTGCTCAACATCAGGTTTCCTTTTATGCCAAGCTTCAAAGGGTGTTATCCCTTTCAAAGCTTTGTGAGGAACCCTGTTTTGAATGTAGCAAGCACAATTGATGGCTTCAGCCAATTAATGTGGTGCTAAGGATTTGGAGTGAATCATACAGCTACCCATCTCTTTCAAGAACCTATTTTTGCATTCTTCAACCCCATTCTATGAAGGACTATAAGTGACTGTGTGCTACAAATTAATCCCCTCTATGGTGCAAAACTACTCAAACCTATTACTGACATACTCCCCTCCATTATCAGTTTGAAGAACCTTGATGGATTTCTCACTTTGTTTCTCAACAAGAGCCTTGAAGTCTAGAAAATTTTCAAACACTTCAGACTTTTGTTTGAGAAAATATATCCAAGTGTACTTAGAGAAATCATCAATAAAAGTGAAGATGTACTTGGCCCTTGTGAAAGATGGTTTGGAAAAGGGTCCCGATACATCACTGTGGATTAACTCCAAAGGTTGTGAAGCCCTCCAAGCTTTGCCTTTGTTAAATTTTGCTTCAAGATGCTTCCCAAGGGAGCACCCCTCACAAAGTCCTTTTTAGAATTAGACACAAGGCAAGCCAATGACCATGTCATGCTTGAAAAGTTGCTCAAGGTAGTGGTAGTTAAGGTGGCCAAACCGCTCATGCCATAATTTGCTAACTCCATTTGAATGAGTCAGCAATGCTGTTGGAGAAGAATCAGGTGCAAAATGTGAGAAGGTGTATACCTTTGCTTGGTGATCTGCCCTATCCACTGCCATTGTAGTATCACTATACAACTCCCTGATAGCCACTGAATCTAGAAAAGCTCAACTCTCATGCCCCAACCAATGTGAGTGATTTGGTACACTGATAGGAGATTGGTTGAAAGAGAAGGAACACTTAGAACATTTTTGAATGTTCCTCCTTCCATTTCAATTGACCCTCTCCCTACAACAGAAACTGATGTATCATCACCCAAACTAATTGAAGTCATGCTACAAGGATCTAAATATGAAAACTCAACTAGTGAAGAGCCCATGTGGTGAGAAGCACTCGAATCAATGACCCATCAAGCATAACTCAACTAGTGAAGAATCTTGGGTAGATGAATTCTGCTTGATGGACTCATGAACACCTATGTTGTGCTTCTCTAGAAGATGAGTTAGGTGATCTATTTTTTTCTTCATGCATTTGTGTTCATACCTGTCTTCTTACAATAGGCACACTTAACCTTCTTCTTCTTAGGTTTAGCATTGAAGGAGGAAGACTCAGTGTTGTTTTTCGCAAGATTGTTGTTTTCTTTCTTCTTCTCTTGGTCCTTGTTCTTTTTCTTCTTCTCCTTTGTTGAAGTCTTATCCTTACCATTTTTAGATATCAAATCTTGGGGTTTAGTAGACTTCATTGTGCCCATTTATATTAGTTTATCTTGCTCCCTAGTCAAGTCGGCAATGAATGAATCCAAATAAGGCATTTTCCATGTAGCGCCAAGGGCACTTTTTGTGGCATGGAAAGTGGAGACAAACACTGAATAGATTAGACCTAACTTTGTGAGAATAGAAAAGATGAGTTGGTCATCTTTCTTCTCTATATTTCATTATTTCAATTGTAATCTAAGGGCCTTAAACTTAGTGAATAAGTCATGTAGGGTGTCAAAGTTGTTAGGACTTAGACTTATGAGTTCATTTTCGAGCTCATGACCTCTCATCTCATCAAGCTTCCCAAATAAGGTTTTTAGGGTGTCCCATATGTCTTTGGGAGTCTTAGAGGTTTCCTAATGTAAGAAAAATTTTGGAGACATGGACAAGCTTAGTAATCCATAGGCTTCATCACTACGGTTGTACCACTTGACCTTTTCAGCATCAGTGTTGGGTTCTACTTCAGTACCCATGGTGATCCTATACAACCCTTTACTTCTAAGAATGATTGACATTTTAACCTTTCATTCATGATAGTTGAAGGTTGTTAGGAGTTAAAGTTGAAAATAATCCATTTTAAGCTGAATTTAGGTGAAGTTGTGTTGATTGCAAGTTGTGAAATTATGCCGAAAGGAGAATGAAAGCAAAGATTGTAAGTGTTGAAAAGCAATCACACCCCTTGAAATGTTGAGCCCCCCCAAATATGCAAGTGCATTCTCAAAATATGTTGGGCTTAGCAGAGAATTCATCTTAGATCAATCAATGCAAGACTTTAAGCAAACAGGATGTCGGACTTAGCCGAAAATGTGTCCCAAGAGACCCAAATTTTAGGCACTTTATTAACTAGTGCATTTTTAAAAAATAACAAGCCTACACTATTTATAATTTAAATACAAACACTTTTAAAAAAAAATTCACCTGAATCTGAGCTATCGTTTGCAAGATATTAAAGATTCAATTTCTCGTAAACTAGTGTTTTTGCAAAAAAATAGCACTAAAATATTTTAAAAATGCCTGTTTTGAGAGAGGAAGTGGCCTTCCAACCACTTGTTAGACTCAGCATAGAGTGAGGAATCCAAAGGATGTCTTTATGAGGGGTAATTGGCCTCCTTCCAACTTGGACCTCACCCTTCGTCATCGACAGGCGAAGATACAAGTTTAAATTTAAACCCCCAAATTATCAAAACTTAAAAATTGTCTAAAATACTCAATACTCAGTCAAATTGACTAATTTTTTTGGACAAGTCAATTTTAACTGAAAAATTAAAGTAAAAGACATAATTTAATGGATTTTCAAGTATTTAAGGGCCCACATGGGATGCCAAACAAGGAGAGGGACGCCAAAGTTTGAGGAAAGAGCAGATTTAAATTTGCTAGGCAAAAAAGATAGCAGAGACACTGAATTCGAAGCAGAGTACAGGTCTAAGGAAGGCTTGAATTTAATGACTTTGTCTTGAAAGCATACCATAGCAAATGACTTACATGGAGAAGGAGAAAAGGGCGCAGAGCTGGATTGAAAAGTTCCAAGGAAAGTGCGCCAAGGTGGACGTAGGACTGCATTTTACCATCATGCCTTTTTTGAAAGCTGCAACATTGGCATTTTATCACCAGCAAGTGACTTAGCTACGAACCCAACCACATTCTTTCCTTCTTCCTGCACAAACTCAGCCTTTATGTGCTCAGATTTCTCACTTGTTTTGGAACACCATGGCTGTAACTCCACACTTCTACACTCAAGTCTGAGACAAACTCTTATGCAGATCTTGAACATTGTGAGACTTTCAACACCATGCTGAGAGGATCATGATCACAAGCCTGCATGTATATGGAGAGACCAAATAAGCCATGGAAGGAATAATAGCACAAAGAACTAGCAATATCTCCTAGAAATTTTCAAATTTCACAAAAAAAATGCCTTAATAAAGCTCTAGATTTCAATGAAAGCAATAGCAAAATAGACAACCAGTTACCAGGGTGGTTCTGATACCATATCAGAGGATTCGCCAAGGTTTGAATAACAAGGATGCACAAGTCGTGGTTGCACGGGATGAAGCAAGTGAATACCACAAAATGTTAAAGTAAATGAAATCAAACAAGAGACAATTACACAGACAATTTGGAGAAAAGCCAATATTCCATTAACATGAGAAGGCCATAATGAATAATACATATAGGAGAGCTAGTAAGTAACTCCTCCACAAATAGTGGTCAAAGCATCCCAAGAATAGACTATAACTCCTCCACAAAAGGTGGTAAAAGCACCCCAAGAATAGACTGTAACTCCTCCATGAAAGGTGGTGACAAGGTGCTAAGAATAGAGAAGTAACTCCTATACCCAGAATAGCCAGTCAAAGGAGTTACTTATGGCATTCTTATGACACCTATGACACATCTATGACACACATCTCCACATAAGCTAGCCTATCCCACGAATGTAGGAAAACTCCATGTATGCACAAATATATAATATTCTCTAATTAAATAATAGGGAAAAATAAAAACCTACACTAACAAAAATTACTTAGGATAAATAGATATAAAATTTAGGTCCCAACATAAACCCAAAATAAGTTAATAATCTATCCCAAACTATATGTCCTATTCAAGGCCCTCATATATCAAAAATTTAAGTCCCATGTACTCAACCTAACACTTTACTTCCTCCCAATGATTTAATGAAGTCTATATCTTGGAGGTAATCTCTTCTACTTCTTGTTTGAGTTGTTTGGTCTCCTTGGGTTATTCTAGAAAGTCACCCACTTGAGTTATAAAATGCTCAAGTGATGTAGTAGCATCCTTGTAAACATCTTCAAGCATTCTGACCTCTGTTAAAACTTGTCCTCAGAGCATCATAAAACTGGTGTTAAGCTCTTATCAATGAGCACTTATCTCATTCTCAAGGGCCTCCACATCTTAAAATGCTTTTTCATGCTAAGGTCTATCCTTTATTATAAGCACATTCTCATATAGTTGTTGGAACTAAAGTTATTTTGCCTAAAGCTTAGCCTTTAAAATATTAGCAAGTCATGTTAATTTCATAAAAATTCCATCAAGGATGGGAACCATAGCAACAAATATAATCAAATTTTTTTTATAGACTTCAATAGCCTCAGTAAACTACTCTATGGTCCAAGTCTACTCATGTTGGGGATTTACCTTGTCTTTACATTTAATAAACAAAATTTCTACTTAGGTTTCTACTTTATCAATAGCTTCTTCTTCAAGGGGAACTCCATCAACAAGTTTTAGCTCATATTGTAAAATTTTCTTATAGAGTGTTGTAATCCTTACTCTAGATGCCTTTGCTACTTCCAAATGGTGATTGAGCTCTTCTAATTCCTCTTCAAGATTTATTCATTTAGTGCACTTATGGTGGTATAAAGTAATGACCTCTTGATGCTTTTACTTAATTTGATTTACATTAACATCCTATATAGCATTCTACCTGGTAACCTCAAGAGAAAACTTAAGAAGGGTCATACTTGCCTACGTTGATGTACACTACCAATGATCCACCCAAAATGTCTCAAGAAGCTCTGTCTCTCTTGGTGCCAAAATAATACCATTTGAAGGAAGCTCAAAGCATTAATCTTCATTAAATACATCCATATAAAAGGAGATATCACACTGAGTCTGATTGATCAAATCTTCCTTAGGTAAATACTACCACATATAAAGTTCCTTATCTAGGACATTCTATTTGAACTGGGCACGAACAAAAAGGTTTGCATTAGTATCTAGTTGTTGTTGTTTTTGTGTGGATTAATTAATAGGTTATTTCTCTCTAATAGGGTTGTGCTCAAGTACCTCAATGTGTGGCTCATCTTGTTGGAAACTAGTGTTAGCATTTAGGTCAACAGTGTCCAAATTTTTGCCTATGTAATCCTACTCTTCACCAATGGGACTCCCAATGTCCACTTGTGTGTCATCAAGGGTATACTCTTATTGATGAACTAGGGAGGGTTCCTTCTCTAGTTTTAGTATGGATTCCTTCTCTGGTTTTGGTCCCCTCTCAGGTGGTGATTTAGGAGTCACCACTCTCCATTCAAATTCCATAAATTTTAGTGAATAAAGATATTATTATAAAGGAATAAATGTCTATGTGGTGGAATCAGGGACTTCTTATTTTTAACTTACAGGCACCCCTAAATCTCTTAATGGATGGGGTAGTCCTTTATCACTTTGGTTATTCCTATTATGCATTCTAATTGGTTCCATGCCTTGGCCTCTTCTCCTTCTAATGTATTCCAAGTTTTAGTGGGGGGAGGAATGGTTTCTTTTCTGACCTCACTACTCCCTAAGGTCTTCTTCTTGGGATTCAACATATAGTACAATAAGTGGAATTTGTACCCAATGAGGATCTAATGTGTTTTAATATCAATTTTATTTTATCCCTACTTCTCTTGATATGATTTATTTACTTTATATACATATAATTTCTGAAGAGTGTGAGACTCAATGTCAATCTTATTAGCATCAATTTTCATCAGGTGTGCATCAAATATCTATTTCACAAATTTCATGAAATACCTAGTTGTGAAAACATAAGGTAGCTTGAGCCACCTAGATAAGTGATCTATAAGGTCCATCCAAATGCACGCTAATGAATAATTTTGTTTTACCATAAATTTAACTTGATTCCCCATCTATGTGGGCAATTCCTTAGGGATGCGCCATTCATTCCAAAAGGCTTCATTCATCCCATCAAACTGTCCCTTAATTATTTACTTTTAGGAGGGTGTAATGGTGCCAAGGCAGGTATACAATTTGAAGCACATGATTGGGGACTTGCTCTCAAGTGGGTAGGCTCACTTCAATTTTTTTATTGATGTATTCATGCACACTAATTTCATCAAATACAAAAAAAAAAAAAAAAAAATCATGCCCCAAGCCAACTTTTGATTTGGTAGGTGATGGGCCTTTTCTGTATCTATAATGATGTTCTCAAAAAATTACTTGGAATAAATATACTTATACCCCTATACCATCTATTTTGATATGTAAAGGTGTGTCGTATCAACTTCCTTCCATCTATTATCTCCTCCAAGCTTCATCATGGCCAAGCGTGAAACTATCTAAAGGGTAGGATCCTGGAGACTAGATAAATACATAGCATGGTCCTAATTCTTATACTCTAGTTCCATCATCATTTTCTCAATTTCATCTTGGTCATCCAAGTACCCATTAAGGTTAGCACCGAATCATTATAAACCTATGACCTTGCTAATTCTTTGGGTAGTGATCCACATCATGTGCCTATGAAGTAAAATTAGTCCTCATGGATGTGCAAGATTATAAATCTCATGACCTCCATAGGCTTCCAAAAATAGGGTAAGTGGAAGAGCTAGAACACTCTGGCATCATTGAGAATATTGAAAACCATGATGTCATAAACTATCTCATTCCCAATGTTCTAGTACTCAAACCTATAATCACATTTTAAGTCTATCTCATTACTAGGTTATTAGTGATTATAATTAAACACTTGACAAACTGACACCTTATATTCCCATTTTTTATCATGCAATACCAACTCAAGGTATTGCATTTATTTGATCAACATAAGGGGTGGAGGATGTTTTGGGGTTTTCTTCTTTACTTCACACATCATATTCAGTTCCCTACTAATGTATGTTTCCTCTGCTTATTGTGCCAAGTTTTACACTTATGCATTGAACTCACTAGGAACTTCCTCTCTAATCAAAACTAATCATCCTTTTGTACCCTCAAAATCTTCCTCTTCACAAATCAAAGGTAAAGGCTTACTTCTCTGGGCCTTCTTCTTTGGCTACATCACCCTCTGAGGATCCCAAGGTTGAGGCATGATCATCCCATTATCCTGAAAGAATACATGTTTACTATTTCAAACTCCCTTGGCTTTCCTACTTTAGTGTCCTATAATGGTAGATGTCAACACTTGTAACCTAAAACTCTTTCAATCACATTCCTCTAATCACAATTTCACTAGTATATACATTCATGATAATCACTTCACTTCACAATTTTGAATTTATTATTGAAATTCAATGAATTTTCCTTCTGATAGCTTGAAAACAATTCACTTGGCTCTATAAATTCAAGAATTTGCAATAGTAAAGTGTTAAAATGAAGACTTTTTAACCTTTTATAGATTTAAGGGTTAGACCATATTTACTTATCCATAACTCCATCCATCATTTCACTCATTAATACATCTAATGGTATGCCATGATGTCCATTTGGAATGCTTTCCATTATACTTACTACTTTATCACATTTAATACATCTATTCCATCTCATTTTTTTCTCATAGTGCATGCTAGCTATAAAAATAATTTAAAAGTTTTTATTTCCAAGGTGGGAACCTAATTTTTCCATATTGATCCCTTCATAGTAGTTATGCACCACACTTGTGTATCTTCTTATATTTTTGTGCTTTCAATTTCATTCCCCTTTTTTGAGTGCATTTCCTTCCACCATTTCCATTGCACTCTCTAGTTTTACTTCACCTTGAAACTTACCCCACACTAAAATATTTTCATGGTCCTCCATGACATGACAAAAATAAAACAAAAGTGAACTAAGTACTGATTTAAACCTAATAAAAATGTGCACAAACAATGCCATGATTTATTAAAAAATAAACTAAAATCCTAAATTAATTTGGTGGCATACACATTATGAATAAAAGGAAAGTATTATTCAGAATGGTAGTGTCGAAGCCAACTACCATTGAAATTGCCTAGAAGGAATTGGCCATCTAACCTCTTTAACTTGCACGTGCCTATGGAAATAATTCTATGAATGATGAATGGACCATCCCAATAGATGTGAAGTTTACCAAAGTGGCACACAAACATGGAGTCATAGATCAACACATGCATACCAGGAGAATTTTTTTTAATTTTGAGATGTGTGGCATGCTTTCTATTTCTCCACTCCTTGACTCTGATGGATGAGAAAATGTGTTTCATCTAGCTGTCATAAATCATCTAGGTGCACTTTCAGATATTTCTCATCATCCAACCAACTAAAATATGCAATAAATAAATAAAGTATAAGGAACTTAATTGGGAGAACTACTTTAGCACCAAAGATAAAATTAAAAGGAGTGCTCTTGATCAAATTTTTATACGTGGTCTAATATGCCTATAATACTACAGAAACTCAAGCATCTCGATCATTGTGATGAATATTAGAAATCTTCATCAATGTATGACCCAATATTTTATTGAAAGCTTCAGTTGTACCATTAGCTTTAGGGTGATATGGTGTAATTTTGTAGTGGACAATCATGAACTTAGCCAAAAGGATGCATATTATCTCATTAAAGAAATGATTTCTATGGTCACTAATCAAAATTAAAGGACATCCATACCTTATGATGATATTCTCCAAAAGAAACTTGGTGACATTTATATCAGTACAATCTTGTGTGGGTGTTGCTTTATCCCAATGGGTGAGGTAGTCAATGGCATTAATGATATAATGTGCACTAGTACCCCTTTCAATAGGAGTAATGGATCTAAAAAAATGAATAACCCATTTCTCAAAGGGTTCATGAGAAATTATCATATGGAGGGGCATAGCATTCCTCTAATTCAATTTACCCATGTACTAATAGATATCACATTAACATGTGTAAGCTTTGGCATCCTTAAATAAAGTGGGCCACCACAACCCTTCTAATAGAACCTTTCATGTTGTAGTATCACCAACATAATTTCCTTCAGTGACACCTTCATGAACCTCCTAAATAAATTTATCACACTCGTGTTGCACCACACATATTCATAATACTTAATCCTATCCAAGTTTATAGAGGCCACATTTTATTAGCCAGAAAAGAGCAGTGTGGACAACCAATTACTTTTTTTCTTGAGTGTTGAGGTAGGCTATCACTAAAAATATGGTAAGGAAAGCTAATATCTCTTCTAATTCCTTAGGTATGTGCTTCATACTCTATAGTGCACACCTATTCACCAAATTTAATGTGCAACAAGTGATCTAATCCACAATTAGTCTTACCTAGTTTCACCATCATAGAAAATTAAAATTCCTGAAAGAGAAAAATCCATCAACAAATGAATCCATTTAACACTGGATTATTCATGAGTTAACTAAGTGATTCATGGTTTTTAAATATATTGAATGGGGTGGTCAACAAATAATAGAAAAACTTTTAGAGTACGTACACCATGGATACAACTTCTTGTTTTGTAATTGAGTAATTATGTTCAGTGGGAGTGAACTTTCAACTGGAAAAGTAGATAGGATGATTAGAACTACCCTCACTAGGTTATGAAAGGATAGTACCCACTTCCATACCTAAAGCATCAACATGTACATTAAATGGCTTTGCTTAGTCTAGAAACTAGAGAATGGCATAGTGATTAGTTTTTCCTTAATCACTGTGATTGCCTATTGGTGAGCATTTGTCTATAAGAATTAACCATTCTATTTAAGGAGTTTCTCCAGTGGTGTTGTGATATTAAAATGTCCCTAAATGAAATTTTTATATTACCCTATGTGTCCCAAGAAGATGTAAACCTCATGTTGGGTGGTTGACACTGGAAGGTGAATAAGGACTGTAACCTTAGCTAGATCTACTAGTAGTCCATCATGACAAATAATGTGACCCCAAAAAATTCCAAAAGGAGTATCAAAGACACACTTCTTTAGATTCAATTTTTTTTAAATTTGATGGAATCACTAAAACATGACGTGAATATTATCACAATGATCATTCACTAAACCATATATGGTCTAATCATCCAAGTATACTTTAAGTAACTTGTGAATAAAATCCTTATAAGCTTCTATCGTAATACATGAGAACATAGCTAAAGCATTATTCAAACCAGAAGGCATTACATTGTAGGTGAAATAATCCCATTCAATTACAGAGGTGGTCTTTGATTTATCTTATTCTATGATTTATACCTGATGATAGCCGAAAAACTATTGGTGAAGGTGTAAATATCGCACCTAGCAACTCCTTCCAAAATTTCCTTTGTGAAAGGCATTGGAAAAGGGTCAGTGATGCAAACAACATTGAGTACCCTATAATGTACACAAATGAAAATGTGACCATCCTTATTGATGATAATCACCATGGTGCTCACCCATTAAAATCCATCAATAAGAGTGATAACTTTTGTGCATAACATACTATAAATCTCCTCTTTAACCCAAGAGCATAGATTATAATTCATTCGATATGGTCTTTTTCTTACTAGTCGAGCACCTTTAACTTACTTTATGTGCATATTTCCAAATGAAGGATGCACTCCCTTAATCTATGTGTAATTATGTGGGAAAACATCTTGATATTCTTATAAGAGTTCAAAAATCTTAGTGACCTTAGAATCAAACCAATAATTCCCCACAATGGCCATTTTAAGTGCATCCTCCATTCTAATATTATGTTGAACTATCTAGAGCTACTCAAAATATGGTTTTTTCTCAATATTTATTATTTATATAACATTGCATGCCCCATATTCAATAAGTAAAGCTAAGTGGTCAATGGAGAGATCTTAGGAGTCATACTTGGTACTTTCATCAATTTGTTAAACAACCTTTTGCTTTCCCTTCTATATTTTTTCCCTTAATTCATGGTCCAATTTAGAGTCATATATAATAAGGATGGATCAAGAGTATTAGGTTATTTTAAAATGGATAATATATCCTCATGCATTTCATGTATATATCATATTCAATCTTCAACTAATGTTGGATCACCTATAATAGCTTTATGGATCACTTTTAGGGACATGCATAAATCCATGTGAGGGGATGAATAGGATAGTGTTGAAATCATATTATTTTTAATGTTGCTCTAAGAAGATGTGTCTAGGCATCATTCTTGATGAATATATTATGCTCTAGCCCAGGTGTGTAAATTACCATAAAATTCATGAACCCAAAAATATTTAGGCAATGATGTCTCATCAACATTCTATAGGTTTTCACAGGCCTTGAGATGAGCTTCTAGATTAGTAATACCATCATAACTTAGAGTGTCATGAACATGATTATCATGATAGAAATGGTAGTGCATGACAGTATGCACTCTATCCTAGGTGAGCAAATTGTAATGGTGAGTAGCCCACCATCAAGTAATTATCCCTTCAATAATATAGATAAGTGAGTGTATATGTTCATCTTCAAAAAAAAAATCCAATTGATGCACATATTCCTAGACCTCCATTTGATCATGAAATCTAGGTGTTCAATCTATATGCATGGGTGGTCCAACCATCAAATGTCCACTAATGAGGTGAATAAACTAATGATGCTTAAGTATCTTACACAGAACATTCTCTTAACTAACAACTACACCACATATTTGTTGAGTAAGATAATATTCTCTATTAGCCCAATATTCGCAGGCATTACTAGTAGTGTCAAAACTAGATTATGCATCTGCCCACTATAATATACCATCTGGACTAAGATCAAGATGCTCAGTTCCCTAAGCTATGATATTATATATATGATTGAGATCCTCCTCAATGTCAATTGGTTCGACAAAAGGATGTCCTTGAACATTGTCTAGGGGAATAATGACATTCTAATCATCATTTTCAAAACTTATGTAGTGATTTTTGAAGCTCAAGTCAGTGTTATTTTCATATCACCATGGAGGACCCAAAAATATTTAGTAAATCATCAAATTCATCCAAATCAATTACTTCAAAGTTAGGCTTGAAATTGACACCCAAAATGTTGATGGTAACATCCTTAAGAAATATTATGGGCACTACACGAGTCTTATTGTCCATGAATAATATGTGTGGGGAAGGATACAAAGGATGGCGTTCCATATTTCTCCAAACATCCTTGGTTAGTACATTTACCTCTACACTAATTTCCACTAGTATATATCAAATTATCCAATCATCAATAACCACATTTACTAGGATTTCTTTATCACACTCTACACTAGGTTACACATGAGCCTTTTGTCATTATGCATTGTTCAATTGATGATCCTCTATAGGCATTGGTTATTGATGACTCATCTAGTTCCTTAAAATGGGAATGATGTATTTATCAAGAATTCATTTTCATAATTCATAAAAATCATCACGCATTGAGTTTATGAGTACTAAGGTTTTCTACATTTTAGCATGCATAACAACATCTATATCCCTAAGGAACTTAAGTTCACTTTGTAGTTCCCACACCAAATTAATTATGTCCTAAAATACTTATTTATGTTGCTAAGCATCTTGGTAGCACTTCGCATGAGGCACTTCACATTGAACCTCATCAACAGGTGGATTTGAAACTACCTAGGAAGGAACACCACTTCATGTAGTAATATTACCTTAGGTCCAATCAAACTATTAGGGCATTGTCTCCATTTATAAGTTTTATTTTTTCAATTTGTATCATCCTGTTGCCCTTATCATTCTTCTCTTTGTTTATGGTGGCATAAAGTATGGGCATTCTTCTAGGTGATGTTCACTCTTACAAAAGGCATAAGCTGGGTACACTATGTAGTCATGTTGGTAATGATCTGGAGATCCACACTTATTGTAGGTTATAAGTAGAAAACAACCACCTTTACATCCAAAACTATAACCTCTAAAGGATTGTCCTCCACCATTTTCATGGTTATTAGCTACATAGGTTTGACGAGTACCTCACGTGCATGCTTCATTAATTCATTGATGATATGGAAATAATTTTTATCATATGTATATGCATCATATATTTTATAATATGATGATTATTTACCTTGAATAGTGCATTTAAGTAAGGGGCAATATCTCACATCATGGTCTTCTTGGTATATCTTAAAAGACTACTTTACCATTGCACGAATACTCCTCTTGGGATAATTATTATTGTTATGACCTTCCACTTCATTGTCAACACATCATAAACCTCTGTGAGTGTCTTGAGCACTATTCATGGTGAGCTTCTCCAATTGAGATTCCATAGCAAAAATTTAGGCTTCCATAAAGGGATAAATCCCTGTATCTATACTTTCAATAACTTCAACATGAAAGGTAACTTTCAATGCCTCGTGTGGGTTAGTGAAGGTATTCTAGGACAAGGTGCAATGGAAATGAAGTAAAAGCCTCCTAAAAACCACTAGGCATTTTATGTTATGTTTATTTTGAATGATAATTTGGAAAGAAGTGTTTTAAAATGTGCATCATATTTATGCACACTCTCAGTGAGTTCTTGTTTAATATTCTTTAGGGAAGCAATACTCTATTGTTTAACTATTGTTCAAACTCTAAAATGTAAAATTATTGAAGAAAAGTCACTTTCAACTAGTTTTACTTTACCACATCTTTTTTTGGATCAAACTTCTAGTACCATTTATGTACATGGTCTAAGAGGGTAGTGGCAAACTAGGTTGCCTTCCATTCAGTATAATTAATTCTTCGTACCTTCCAAATGAGTTAAAACTTAAGATAATGTTATGTTGAATTTTTAACACCATAATATTTAGGCATATGAAGTCTCATATTATAGTATATTGAAGGCATATTGGGCATTGACAATGGGGCATGTTGCAATATCCCTCCAGTTCTTCCTAGAATTTATGGGGGAGGTCCACCAATGCCTCATGCTCTACCTTTGGATCATCTAGTAGAACCATTATTGGTGTCGCCTCCTATGCTTCCTATGGTAATAGAAGCACCTAATACATTAGGTATAGAAGAAGGTTGATTAACTATTCATGGGTCTGTAATTTTCCCACTAGCTATATTTGGTCTACCAAACATTCTAAAGTGAGACATAGGGTTTACTTGTAATGGAAAAGAAATTAATGACAAACTATTATCTTGATTCTTTACTTCAAAAGTTTCTTCTACAAGTTTAAAATTTGACTTCACACTATCTTTATCTCAATTTCTTCTAATAACTTTTTCCAACTCAAATGCATGAGCTTGTAATATAAGTAAGGAATTGGGATTATCTAGATTGGGTTCTACAATCACTAATGCTTGACTTATTTCTTCTACATGTACCTGTGCTAGTGTAGGGTGTGGTCATATGGTTGGTGAGTCCTCATTATGCCTTTTTACCTCTTTCAAATTATAATGACAAACTATTATCTTGATTCTTTACTTCAAAAGTTTCTTCTACAAGTTCAAAATTTGACTTCACACCATCTGTATCTCAATTTCTTATAATAACTTTTTCCAACTCAAATGTATGAGATTTTAATACAGGTAAGGAATTGGGATTATCTAGATTGGGTTCTACAATCACTAATGCTTGACTTATTTCTTCTACATGTACTTGTGCTAGTGTAGGGTGTGGTCCTATGGTTGGGGAGTCCTCATTATGCCTTTTTACCTCTTTCAAATTCTCATGGCACTTCTAGATTCCTCCCCTTCCCTTATTGGATTATTTCTAACCATATCCCTTTTCCTAGCTTCATCATACTTGCACTTACATAACTCCCACAAACGGGTTGCCATGTTGAACCAACAATCTCATGTCAATATGTGCCCCTTCATTTCCCTATTGATTTCACTGCTCACATGAGGAAGAGTTTAATCATCCATGTGGAAGTTTTCAATTCTTGATTCAATTATAAGATTATTAATTTCTAGTAAAAACTGCTTGAGATACCTTCCACACGGCTCCTAGAAGAAGTTAAAATAAACTTCTTGTAGACAAGAGTACATAGAAACCACATAATCTAAAATATAACTATTAAGTGTTCCTCACCACCAAATATCCATCACGCACATCTAAGGTGATTCCAATATTTCCAAAGCCAATTGATGATCTAATGACTAGGATACCTTCGATTCTTAATTCCTTGAATGGTCTTGTATGTATGCCAAAAGCCAAGCATGCAAGTGTATGGGCCCTTATAAAAAAAAAGACTCATATAGTGAGTCATAAATGTGTTTTTATACCCATGTGCATGTAAAAAATCTTGGTTAGAGATATGAAAGTGTAAAATTCTATTCTACAGTAGTAACCCAATGGTCGACATTTTATAAAGAGATCCATTCAAGCATTTTCCCACTATCGTGCAAACAAGCATAATGGAACCAAAATATTGAGATATTTTCCTTTAATCTATCATGACTTTTAAAATTCAAATGATTAATAGAATAAGAGGTCCAATGAGCTAGCACGCTAGCATATCATGTGATAAAATTTCTTGCACGTTCACCTAAAGCACACAGCTTAAGACCTATTCCCATTGGTTTCATCGCATAGCGGTGTATTCATTCATTTCCTTATCTGATCACAAAAAAAGATGATGCAAATTGAGAATAAAAGATTATTTATTCTATTGTATTCATAATCATATTACATAAGGTAGTTCATCAACACAAGTTATTTCTCTCATTCTATATATGTCACGTATAAAATTATGGCATCTCAAGATTAAAATTACAAACTAACAAAGTAAGTGAAACTAGGGGGTATTTATACATGGTTCTATCCCAACCATTTAGTTACAAAAATAATTATATAGTGATGACTTTCCCATGACCATTAATAATAATGAGTTGTGAGAAGCTATTACATTGAATTCCTAATGACCTAGGCCAAACTACCCCTATATATTCTCTCTATGATTGATCTTCATTATCGTGCACCTATCTTCTCATGGACTGGTACTTGATTCATGTTTGATTATTCTCCTCTACTATCCACATAAATGATTTCCTAAACATCTTCACTTTATGTGCCCTTACCCAAGTCTTTTACTATTATTCAAGTCCTACATTCTTGGTTCTTATGTGTTTCATGTATTTTTGTTCTTCATGACTTGCCTCTTCCAAGCCACAGTATTCCATGTTGTATCTCTCTCACACTACCCCTCTTCAGTGCCTATGCTTCCTTTCACACAATTATATTCAAAAAGTACTTACGATAAATAGATTAAAAAATTAGGGTCCAACATCACCCCAAACTAAGCTAATAGTTTGTCTCAGAGTATGTGCTCTTATTGGTTAGGATATGTAGCTCTCACTCGAGAGACCCAAGTTCAAGTCCCAGTAATAGAACCAAAATGTTGAGATTTTTTCCTTTAGTCTAGAATGACTTTTCCAAGTTATGAACTTAAGAGAATAAGAGGTCCAATGAGATAGCACACAAACATATCACATGAGAAAGGTTCTCACACACTTACCAGAATCACCACCCTAATATTGGTTCCCATTGGTTTCATCGTGCAGTGGTGTATTCATTCAGTTCATTGACTAATCACATAAAAAGATGGGTAGAAACTAAGAATAAAAGAGTATTGATTCCATTGTATTCATAACTAGATTACATAAAGTAGTTCATCAACACAATTATTTTCTCTCATTCCATATATAAATCACATTCAGAATTATGATGGCTCAAGATTACAATTACCAACCAACCACCCAAGAGAAACTGGGGGGTATTTATACATGGTTCTACCTCAACCATTTAGTTACAAAAACAATTACATAGTGATGACTTGTCAATGACCATTAACAACAATGAGTTATGGGAATTTATTATATTGAATTCCTAATGACCCAAGCCTAAATTCCCCCATATGTTATATCTATGTTGTATCTTCATTGTTGTGCATTAATCTTCTCATAAATTGGTGTTAAATTCACACTTGACTACCATTCCCTATCTCCACTTTATACACCCTTGCCCAAGTATTTTGATATTGTCTGAGTCCTATGTTTTTGATTCCTCCATGTTTCATGCATCCTTGTTCTTCATGATTTGCCTCTTCTTCACCATGGTCTTCCATGTGGTGTCTCTCTCGTGATGCCTCTCTTTTACAACCATGCTTCCTTCTGTATTGTTATCTTCAAAAAGTACATAGGATAAATAAATATAAAATTTAGGGCCCAATAATTCTCATCTAATTCCATCTAATTATTCACTAATTACCCCTTTCTGTTATCATTCCATCTAACATTAACCTCTTAATCAATTATCTAAGTCCCCTATCCATATTTTATATCCCACATATTTCCTATCCAAAATTAATCTCGTTATTACATCACATATTAAAATCCCATTTATCTAACAATCCCCATTAAATATACTCATGAATTTTAAATTCACAAAAACCCCACCTATTTCCTAGGTTATCCTACATGCCTAATACCTAGTCTCTACCTAATTCTCTTATAAACCTAGTTAAACCCCTAATAAACTACATTAAGCTCTTCTAATAGAGTCTAGAATGTTCCAATCCTCCTCCAACTCTCTAGAGAGTTCTATCTCTAGATAATTCCATAAAATCTCCCTCCCTTATTTCTATTTAAACTCATCATCTCCTTCCATTTGGAATAATAAGTTAGAAGGTTTAGGAAATCCATGCTAATCCAATCCATTAATCCTTTCATCAAGATATCAACTAATACATGAAATCTAAGTCTTGAATCAAGTCAATATCATGCTGAAATTTTGATTCTATAAGCAATCCATGATCATTTAGTCTTATTCTCATTTTAAATCTTGTTTAGAACAATTAACTTTAAATTTCATAATGTTGTTATAGATGTTTATTTAGATTTGCATTATAGTCTAATAATTTTAAATTCATTAAGTAGATTATAAATTTGGATGATTTGCTAAAATTTACATATCATAATCCATTGCTTAAAATATTCATCTCAAACCATTATTTTTGATATATATTATCATTTCATCATTTGTTTATAGATAGTTTTAGATTATTATATTTTGACATATAATGTAATATTTGTGATATAACATCATTCTTAATATCATGATTTCATCCATGTATTTATGGATATTTATATTTTAATAGATAGGGAAACATTTGTGATATATCATCATTCTCTATATATATATATATATATATATATATATATATATATATATATATATATATATATATACCATCATTTCAATCATTTGTTTATAAAAGTTATCATCATTCTCAATCTATACCATCATTTCAATCATTTGTTTATGACTTTTTTTAAGAGATTTATATTTTAGTGAATAGGGAAACATTTGTGATATACCATCATTCCAAATATATACCACTATTTCATTTATTTATTTATAAAATTTAGATTTTTTAAGTTATTTCTAATACATACTATTATTTCTATCGTTTCATTTATTTGTTTATAGATATTTTTATAGATATATATTTTAGTGAATAGCTTAGCATTTATGATATATCATTATTCTTAATACATACCATCATTTTCAATGCCTTATAATAATATCTCAATAAATTTATATAAAGCCTTATCAATAAAATTATAAATATATTCTTTGTAAAACAAAATCCCAAGAAGAATTTTTTTGGAGAGTTGTTGTACCAGGGTTTCATGGTTTGCACTTTCCTACTTGCTTCTTTAGTTTTCCTTGTTAACACAATTAGTCTTACAAGATTTTTTAGGGTAGTAGTGCATTAATTTCACTTGACACATCACCCTTTAGGTAGGCATGCCCTTTATTTATGTCTTCTTCATGCTCCACTATATTTTTTGATATAGGAGTCAGAGCTAATAATACCCAAGTGAGCTTGGAAGTTTGTTCTGAAGATCTATGATGAGGTAATTCCTTATCCCCCTCCACTCAGAGGTAATCATTCATGTTGTTATTGTTCAAAAATATTATAAATGGTATGAATTTTTTTTTGTTATTGCTTACTTTGTTGGCTATCCCCTCAGAGGATTACCTCCATAACTAGCTCCACAACCACTAGGAGCCTTTGGGCACCCATGTCTCTAAAATCCAAAACCTTACCAAAGATTTTTTATTATTTAGCTATAATAAGCCATTTGAGACACAACTTATACTTGTGAATTCCAATTTATAGCTCCTTTAAAACCAACTTATGATTCTTTCTACCTAGTCCCATAATTTTAAAGTTTCTGATAATGTCACCCTTTGTGCCCCTGTCTAGGTTGAACTTCCCAGTCTGCCAATTTACCTCTAGGATTTCATACCTAAAATCATCTCTCCCATTGGAAATGTTGTTATGATTTAACTAGATAGGTGGTTTTCCCCTTTCCCTAAAAAACTAGTTTGCGTGGAGGTTGATCTCTCTAAAGATATGAAAGAGTTGATATAAATCCAAGTTGGGGAGACCTAGTGGTCACAAAAAAAAAATTACTTCAACCTTCCCAACACTTGCTTCCACTATTAGGGCTTAGACCACCACATCAAGGATTTTCCTCGCATGGGTCATCCCAAGCCTTCTCAGTCACCTCTTCAAACTGAGAAGCTCAAATTGATAGACCAAGGTGATGGTTAGACCATACTGCGCCCTAAAAGGTCATCAAGCCCTAAGCCACAAAGCCCACACTGGACACCACCTCAAGATGATTCTTCTCTAATTATCAAACCCTCTCAGGGGATTTATCCACTACTCCTTACCATTCTGGTTCCTTCAAACCTGAAGAGTATTTTTCTAATTTCCTAGACTACTAAAATGCTCGTGGCTGAGGTTCTCTCAACCAATGGTTCCTTCTCTTGGTGGTCTTGTAACCCACCTTGGGTGTGAAAAATCTCCTTGAGAGGAACATTAATCCAAATGTTTCTACATTGCATTTAGTGTAATTTCATGCCCTCACCAACACAAGAGCTTTGTAGTGTTTGCATATTTTAAGGACGAGAAAAGGGAGCTACAAATGGATGACCCTTCCCTATGAATGTGTTATCATGGAATGTTAGGGGTCTTACAGAGTCTACCTACAAATACTCTATGTGTGCTACTTATTAGAAGATTAGTTTTCTAGATAATCTCTTTCTATAGGAAGTTAAAGTATCTGTGTTTCTCCTTCAAACATTTTTTTGAAGCATTTTCCATGTTGCCACTAAAATCACTACCTTGCATGAGGTGGGACATGGTGGCATTTATATTTTAGTTGTCCATAATATTTCCCCCAACATTATTTCCACAGGGGAGGACCCATCACATTGGGTAGTCTAGATTATTCTTGACATTGATGTCCATCCATTTGGCATTCTCAATGTTTATACTCCCAATGATGGCCCTAACCACTCCCTGCTTTGACAATCTTTGGCAGATAGGATGCCTATTACCATGTGGCTAGTGTGTGGAGATTTCAATATGATTGAACACCCCCAAGCCAAAGTTGGGGCCCTCCCCATGAACTGGTGTGTTTGTGAACATGAGTCTTGGTATCATTTTAAAAATAAATGGGGTCTGGCAGACTCTCTCCTCTAGGGGTAGACATTTAACCCCATGTCTTGGTTTATGTGGTCCAACTACCAATCTAGGGATCACTACATTCTCAAATAGCTCGACTGCTTTATGATGTTAGATCAAAATATTTTTACCTTTTCCAGCATTAATGGCTAGCCTGTCAATGTCCACTCAAGTATTATTTTGTCATACCACTCTCCCTTATTTCCTGTAAGGTGGAATGGACCTTGAGGTAGTACAGTGTGCCACATAATCAATTTTTTTCCAATACTTCTATGTTGAGTCATGTTGGAATAATTTGAATCATCAAACAGATCTAAAACCTTGCCTTGTAACCCCCATATGCCACCAACTATATTAAGTGATGTAATGAGGCCATTCTACGTACCACCTCCTACCTCCACCACCATGGCAAACATGTCACCCAGATCTAAAATCGCTCACAAGATGCCACACTCAATGAGTTTAAATGGGTCTCTAGTTCCCTTGAGAATGATCCTTTCAATGTTTAGTTATAGTGGCTTACAACCTCTCTTAAACACCACCTTGAGGTGGTAAATAACCATACATCCAGAGGTGCCCAACTCTATGCTCGTCTGCACTAGCTAAAAATTGGTGATAAAGCTTCCAAGGATTTTTTAAAAAAATGAAAGCCTAACAAGCTCGCAAATAAATTAAAGCCATTCAAGTGATTCAATCCTATCTTACCTCTCAATCTAATATCTCTACAACCTTCCTTAAATATTACAAGATGGTTTTTCAAGATTAGCCTTTCACTGTTGAGAGATCCCAGGTGCTTTAGAAATGCCTCAATATAGTGCCTCACAAGCTCAAGCCAGCTAATCAAAAAATTTGTGATGCCCCACTCACCTTGTAGGAGCTCATTGAGGCCTTGAAATTCATGATCAACAATAAATCCCTCAGCCTTGATAGCTTCCCATGAAAAATATATAAAGCCACCTGGGAGTTTACCAGACCTAATTTACTACAAGTCTACAAAGATGCCTTACAGAATCAGTCTCTTAGACCCATGATCAATCAAGGAATTATCAAATTTATTCCTAAAGATGGAGAACCTGAGCTACTTACCAGCTAAAGGCCAATAACCTTGCTTAATGTTTCTTACAATATTCTTTCCAAAGCCCTCACTAACCATGTTTGGCTCATCCTACCTACCATTATTAGACCAGAGCGAATAGGATTCATTAGAGGGCGTTATATTTTGGATAATCTTATTATGGTCTAGGAAGGCATCGCTTGGGCTCATTCATCTCTTTAGATAGTTATTTTTATTAAAATGGACTTTGAAAAATCCTATGACAATATTGAATGGTAATTTATTGTTTCCATACTTAAGGCTCTCAGCTTTGGCCCCTACTTCATTTATGCAATGCAAAATTTGCTTCATGATGCCTTGACCTTCATTACTATTAATGGGCATAAAACTAAGGGGATTGACCTCTAGCAGTCTATTCACCAAGGTTATCTCATTACTCTAACACTTTATATATTATCCACTGAAGCCCTGGGTTGCTTCCTATTTTCTTGAGCTTTTCAAGGCCTTGTTCATGGTATTGTGATGCTCAATCGTACCTTTCAAATTATTAATGGACACTTTATGAATGACACCTTTATCACTCTATAAGAATAAGAGGACACTTTTAATGAAGCTATCTAATGCCTTGACACTTTTTTTTTGGTTTTCAGCTCCATCCTTCAATGGAAGAAAACCCAATGTTTTCATCAATGTATGATGCCTATGCCTGAGTGGCTTCATAAGTATAATGGCAATGGATTTCTTGGGGGGAACAATTCAAATTCTTAATTATCCCCTTTGCTTTTGATAATTCATCAACTAATCTTTGGCATTATGTCATTAATAGGATTGAAAGGAAGATTATTTATTGGATCACTAAGCCCTTATTTCTAATGGGCAAGTTTTAGTTTTGCACCAAGATCTTAACTAATACACGTATACTATTCCTCCTTTTGGGATCCCTATAAAGCCTCTTATGATATTTTGGCCAAGCTCCTTAGAGATTTCCTCTGGGCCAATTCTAATAGGGATTGGGGTTTTCATCAAGTAGCATGGGACATTTTTTTCCTCCTTCATGATAAATGTGGCATGGGCATCATTGACATCTATCAACAAAGTATGGCCTTGTGTGCAAAGTGGGTTATTCAGGATATTGAGGGCAATGAATCTTGGAAAATTCTTACATTGTATCTCTTCAGGCTCTCCTTATGGTAAAACCAATTAGTAGAATATTGGCTTCCAATTCCTCCTCATCATTATTGTTCCTATCAAGATTAGTGGCTCTTTTGTTGTTAAAAGTATATGGAAGGCTTTTGAAGCAGTCAAACCCGACTTGAAGTGGGTGTGGGATGGTTTTCGCACAAGGTTGTCTTTAATGACCATAGTTTATGGTGGTCCCCTATACTTACTACTTCTATTTCTCTGGTTGAATTCCCTAGTATTAAAACTCTACAATTACTCTAAAAAGGGATTCACACTATCTATGATTTGGTTACTTCTAGAGATTGGATTCCCTATCTTGAACTAAAAATCAAGTTTCAATTAAACAATGTGGACTTACATTTTATTCTTTGAATTTAAGAATTACTACCTGATGTTATGCTACATAAGCTTGGCCTATAGCCTCCTAGGGCCTGGTGGAAAGATTGGAGGTGGAACTGTGATACGCACTTTAAAAATTTACTCTTCTATGATTCTTTATCAGGTGACGAGTCTATTTTATTTAGCTTTAAATAAGCTCAATAGGTGTTGGGTCCTCCAGTCCTCTCCCAAGACTTGAATCACCCGTTTGGATTGTGTGGTGGCACCCTGGCTTGGAGCCCAAGTTGGCTCATTTATTATGGTGTTTAATTTAACAAAGACTCTCCCTCGGTGAGAGGTTGTTCCACCTCTGCATTGCCCAACCCTTTTATCTAGCTTGAAAGCATCCAAAATCTTTTAAACATATATTTTGGTTTTGTCCAAAAGCTTTCTACCTGGCATTGGATTCATTCGTTATTTCAGCCTTATCACCTGGAGCCTTTCTCTTGGTGACATGCGCTCTTTGGGGATTTTTCTAATTGGTCGGCCTCTATTGCCTTTCTCTAGAAATTCTTCTATATTATTATTCTCTTTTAGCTATGGAAAGCTAGGAATAATGCTATTTTTAATCATGAGGGCTATGGAATTTTATTTTCTATTAATAAAAAGATTGTTGTTATTTTGTCAATTTATTTATAGATTCAAGCCCAAGTCGAAAAGATGGATATGGACCTCCACCACCTACAGGATCTTCTCAAATACTAGGGGAGTTCCCCTTGCACCATGAGTAGAGTTCCACTTGATGGCCTGCCCTGCGGTTCACCACCTCTTCCTTCTAGGAGGCATCGAAGCAGAAGTTGGTCTAGAATTAGGGGACACTTTTCTCCTCACCCTCCCTAGGGGGTAGCTATACTTCTCATGGCAAGTTTGATGCTAGTCCTTCATAATGGTCTTGATAGGACCAAAGTTCCCAAAAACTCTGACACAACTTGTCAGATTTAAGAGCACACATGATTACCAATGTATAAGCAACTTAAACATGCAGAAATAACCAGAAGAACAAATAACTATCAATGAGAAATAACACAGAATATGAGAGGCAACACACAATTGTATTCAACTCATTACAAAGGAAATTACAATAAAGAGATCACACTCTTCTTCCACCTCTGTGAGGCTTCCTCCTCAAGGGCCCCCAGTAATCTTCCTCAAGAGTAATCTTCTCTCAATAGGTCACAACACACAGCTAACACAAGCTGTTGTTCACCTCATTATACTGCCAGTACAATCGAGTACGAACCGGTACTCCAAGTAGATCTCACCATGATCTTGTTCCTTGATGTATTGTTGTCACCTTGGATCTTGCTCCCCCGCAAATCTCCTTTCTGACCCTCGCATACACACACCCCTACAGACCAACCCTGATCTTACTTATCACATGTAGATCTCCACCATGATCCTGCAACACCCTGCATATCAAACCTGATCTTACATACATAAAGAATCCTACTTGGTTCTACCATGGGAAGAACTCTCCTAGTTTTACACATAACAATACATCCCATGAGTCTATTATATAGATCTCATGCATACAATAATTAGACAAGCGGCTCAAAGACTCGAACTAGTCTTTAATATGCAAACAACCCGTTCACTTAACTGACTGTTCGTCAACAGCAGTTTTGGAACCGCACAGGTGACCGACGTCAGTCCCTGTCTGACTGGAGCTGACTGACGTTAGCCGACTGCTGCCGAGGTCGGTTTCCTTCTGCATTGTCCACTGACCGATGTTAGTGATCTTGCTGACGCTGGTGACTGCATACTCAGCATCCTCCATGTTTGTAACAAGGTGAAGCTTTTAGCTCCACACCCTAACAATCTCCCATTTGGAGATAAACAGCTGCACCCGTACCTATACCAATACTTTGTCTATTCTGCATTCTGGCTTGTATCCCTCTCCAAGCTCCCACTTGAAGACAACCCACCACACACCCTGTGGTGCTACACCTGTGTCTGAATTTCTCCATTCTCAGCTTACCTTATTCTGCCATTGCTATACTCCCACTCAAACAACAACCCCTGTGAGTAACCTGTAATCAACAAACACTTAACAGATCTAAACCACCTGTTAGTCAAGCTCACTCTGAGAATGTCCAACCTCGCTCTGATACCATTTGATAGGACCAAATTTCCCCAAAGCTCTGACACAACTTGTCAGATTTAAGAGCACACATGATTACCAATGTATAAGCAACTTAAACATGCAGAAATAACCAAAAGAAAAAATAACTATCAATGAGAAATAGCACATAATATGAAAGGCAACACACAATTGTATTCAACTCATTACAAAGGAAATTACAATAAAGAGATCACACTCTTCTTCCACCTCTGTGAGGCTTCCTCCTCAAGGGCTCCCAATAATCTTCCTCAAGAGTAATCTTCTCTCAATAGGTCACAACACACAGCTAACACAAGCTGTTGTTCACCTCATTGTACTGCCAGTACAATCGAGTACGAACCGGTACTCCAAGTAGATCTCACCATGATCTTGCTCCTTGATGTATTGCTGTCACCTTGGATCTTGCTCCCCCACAGATCTCCTTTCTGACCCTCGCATACACACACCCCTGCAGACCAACCCTGATCTTACTTATCACATGTAGATCTCCACCATGATCCTGCAACACCTTGCATATCAAACATGATCTTACATACATGAAGAATCCTACTTGATTCTACCATGGGAAGAACTCTCCTAGTTCTACACATAACAATATAGCCCATGAGTATATTATATAGATCTCATGCATACAATAATTAGACAAGCGGTTCAAAGACTCGAACTAGTCTTTAACATGCAAACAACCCGTTCACTTAACTGACTGTTCGTCAATAGTAGTTCTGGAACTGCACAAGCGATCGATGTTGGTCCCTGTCTGATTGGAGTTGACTGACATCAGCCGACTGTTGTCGAGGTCGGTTTCCTTTTGCACTGTCCACTGACCGACGTCGGTGATCCTGTCGATGCCAGTGACTGCATACTCAGCATCCTCCATGTTTGCAACAAGGTGAAGCTTTTAGCTCCACACCCTAACAATCTCCCATTTGGAGATAAACAGCTGCACCCGTACCTATACCAATACTTTGTCTATTCTGCATTCCGGCTTGTATCCCTCTCCAAGCTCCCACTTGAAGACAACCCACCACACACCCTGTGGTGCTACACCTGTGTCTGAATTTCTCCATTCTCAGTTTACCTTATTCTGCCATTGCTATACTCCCACTCAAACAACAACCCCTGTGAGTAACCTGTAATCAACAAACACTTAACAGATCTAAACCACTTGTTAGTCAAGCTCACTCTGAGAACGTCCAACCTCGCTCTGATACCATTTGATAGGACCAAAGTTCCCCAAAGCTCTGACACAACTTGTCAGATTTAAGAGCACACATGATTACCAATGTATAAGCAACTTAAACATGCAGAAATAACCAAAAGAACAAATAACTATCAATGAGAAATAACACAGAATATGAAAGGCAACACACAATTGTATTCAACTCATTACAAAGGAAATTACAATAAAGAGATCACACTCTTCTTCCACCTCTGTGAGGCTTCCTCCTCAAGGGCTCCCAATAATCTTCCTCAAGAGTAATCTTCTCTCAATAGGTCACAACACACAGCTAACACAAGTTGTTGTTCACCTCATTGTACTGCTAGTACAATCGAGTACGAATCGGTACTCCAAGTAGATCTCACCATGATCTTGCTCCTTGATGTATTGCTGTCACCTTGGATCTTGCTCCCCCACAGATCTCCTTTCTGACCCTCGCATACACACACCCCTGCAGACCAACCCTGATCTTACTTATCACATGTAGATCTCCACCATGATCCTGCAACACCTTGCATATCAAACCTGATCTTACATACATGAAGAATCCTACTTGATTCTACCATGGGAAGAACTCTCCTAGTTCTACACATAACAATATAGCCCATGAGTATATTATATAGATCTCATGTATACAATAATTAGACAAGCGGCTCAAAGACTCGAACTAGTCTTTAACATGCAAACAACCCATTCACTTAACTGACTGTTCGTCAATAGTAGTTCTGGAACTGCACAAGCGACCGATGTTGGTCCCTGTCTGACTGGAGTTGACTGACATCGGCTGACTGTTGTCGAGGTCGGTTTCCTTCTGCACTGTCCACTGACCGACGTCGGTGATCCTGTCGACGCCGGCGACTGCATACTCAGCATCCTCCATGTTTGCAACAAGGTGAAGCTTTTAGCTCCACACCCTAATAGGTCTCCGATGAGCACTGTTGTTCTTGTACATCCCACTGGCAGTTGGCTTATCACTATTCATGATGACCCTCTATATGGCTGGAATACTTCAGAGATTCTTAACATGGAACTACTTATTTGATCGATGTTTCCCAAGGATGATCCTCCACCTTCACCTCCTGAGGTGGTGGCCTGTGCATAAAAGTTCTACTTTATGGTTATTTATAGTTGTTTGGGTCATATCCTAACCAGTGAATTTTATTTTTTTAGAACCAAATTTGTCCTTCGATAAAAATTTTCAACCGTTGACTTCTTTACTTTATAACATTCTATAATTATATTTTTTTATTAATATAATGTGAAGTGTTCCAATGATAAAATGCCAAAAAATATCATATAAAACATATATAACAATAACATTTAAATATGTCCTAATAACTTTATAACATTTAAATATGTCCATTAATCATAAAGTGTGTTTATTTGTTCAATAGTGCTTATAATTTTTTTTAAAAAAAACCTTATAAATATTTTTATTTGTTTATAAAATTTTAAGTTTAGAGAAAATAGTTTTTCCATGTAATATTACATGATATATATATTTTTTAATTGTTTTAATATAAATTTCAACATTTTCAATGCATAATTATTTGGAAGCATTTCTAACTATTTGTTCAATAGGATTGAATGGTTTACTAGGATTCTCTTTGGTATAATGAAGATCTTCAAGTTAGAATGCTAAACTATGTACGTACAAAAAGTTATTAAAATAACTTAATGAAGATCTTCTCCAATGTTTATTGTATATATAATCTCTACTTTATTTTGGTACGAGGTAGTATTATAAGTCAATTGTTTCCTTTCATATATATAATAGAAAATATTTTTGTTCTTGATATGAGGTAATATTATAAGATATTGTTTTTTTTAAATGTTGAAATGACATGAGAACTGGTTTTATCATGTCTATTTTGTTTTAAAATATTACCATGATTTTATATAATATCTTTTTTAATTATTGAATTGTTTAAATATTATATTATTTTTTAATTATAAATATATTATTATTTTTTCTTCTATTAAATTGTGTTTATTTATTTAAAATAATGTTTGTTAAAAAATTCTACTTAATAATCCTTGTAAATTGGTCAAAAATATGAAATTTTTTGTCAATATAATACTTATCTTGTAAAATAACTTCCAAAAATAGATTACTTTATTTTTTATCAATATAATACTTATCTTGTAAAATAACTTCCAAAAACAAATTACTTTATTTTTTTAAGTGCTAAATTACCTAATCTAATATCCATAAAAAAAAAGTTTCAAAGGGTAAAAAGGGAAAGTAAGACATAAAAAAGAATTGTAGCTACAAGGAAAAAACCAAAAAACCAAATGGTATATATAGAAGAACAATGTTAATTTACACTATTTGGAAGTATATAGAATCACATTTTATCTTAATAAACATTCAAAATATTAATATATAACATAAATAAATAATAAAGGTTCAAATCTGAGTTTTAAAGCTCCCTAAACATTAAAATGCTTAAAAGATCATCCCTTTCCTCAAAATAAATATTTTTACATATATAAAAGAAGAGTAAATTATTGGAGTTGTTCCCAGAATCTGGATAATGCGAGTGCAATAGAGACGTGATCACACGAGATGAAGCAAGTGCACACCACATAGATGCTAAAGCAATTTGAAAATAAAACAAGAAGATAAATTGCACAAGACAAAATCGAGAAAACCAAAATCTGATTAATATGAGATGGCCAAAGTGAGGAATACATATAGGAGAGTACGTAACTCCTCCACAAAAGGTGGACAAGGCACCCCAAGAATAGACTATAACTCCTCCATGAAAGGTGGTGACAAGGTGCTAAGAATAGAGAAGTAACTCCCATCAAAGGAGTTACGTATGACATTCTTATGACACCTATGACACATCTATGACACACACCTCCACATAAGCTAGCCTATCCCACAAATGTAGGAAAACTCCATGTATGCACAAGAAATACAATTTCCCTAGTTAATAAATAGGGAAAAATAAAAACCTACACTAATACCCCCCATAAGCGCAGCTTAGGTGGGCAGTGTGGAAATATAAAATGGGTCCCGGCAACTGGGCCTGATGAGGCACCCATGTACAAATGTAATCTCCCATAAGATAGAGAAAAGGAGAAAACCCGTAGGAAAAAACTCCTCACCAAAAGAGAGACATAAAAGAAAGGAAGAGGCTAGTGGGCCCCTTGAAGATGATGTTGTTGCAGATGTAGAACACACCCCAAGAAGAGCTCGTAGATGAATGAACTTACTCTCAGTGAAAAGTTTGGTGAAGATGTCTGCAACCTGCTCTGAAGACTGGCAAAATATCAAGTCAATGCCCTGACTATGAATAAGCTCCTGTATGAAATGCTTTGGAATCTCTATGTGCTTGGTCCGCTGGTGAACTGGATTCTTGCAAATTTGAATGGTACTCTGGTTGTCACAATAAATGATGATGGGTTGCCTGATAAGAATGCCAAACTCAGAAAGAATCCCTTGAAGCCAAATAGCCTCAGTAACTGCATTAACAGCTCTCCTGTACTCTGCCTCTGTGAATGATATAGCAATAGCATTCTGCTTCTGGCTGGACCAACTGATAGGACCTAAACCTAGAGAGAAACTATAACCAAAAGTGGACTTGCGAGTCTGTGAATCACCAGCCCAATCTGAATATGAACATCCAACCAAGTCAACCTCTATGCCAAATCTGTAATGAATCTCGTATCTATGTGAACCCTATATGTAATGCAAGATCCTCTTAGTTGCTTTCCAATACAACTCATGAGATTCCTGCATGAATTTGGAGACAAGTCCCACTGTATATGATATGTTGGGCCTAGTGTGAGTCAAGTAGATGAGACTACCAACAAGTTGTCGATATCGAGTGGCATCAACCAATGGTGAATAAAAATTAGTGTCAAGATTGACTCTTGATAGAAAGGGAGTCAGAGATGGCTTGCAATCAGCCATGTGAAATCGAGCCAATAAGTCAAAAGCATACTTAGGTTGTGCAAGAGAAATCCCTGAATTTGACTGTGAGATCTCGATGCCAAGGAAGTAGTGCAACAAACTCAAGTCTGTCATGTCAAATATATCTTGAAGAGATGCCTTCACCACTGCAATAGCTGATGAAGAACTCTCGGTGATCAAAAGGTCATCAACATATAGAACCAAAATCAAGAGCAAATCATCTTGTCGCAAGAAGTAGACATTGAGATCAGAATGGCACCTAGTGAAACCCACTGTGAGAAGGAAAGAATCCATCTTGGCATACCAAGCCCGAGGGGCCTATTTGAGGCCATAGATAGATTTTCTAAGTCTACATACTAAGTAAGAATCTTGAACAAATCCTAGTGATTGCTCCGAGTAGATCTCCTCCTCTAGGTCTCCGTGAAAAAAGGCACTCTTCACATCCATCTGGTGCACATCCCAACCATGTGTTGCGGCAATAACCAAGGTGAGTCGAATAGAATTCATCTTTGCAACGAGTGCAAAGGTCTCTGAGTAGTCAATGCCTGCCACCTGTGAGAAACCCTTGGCGACCAGTCATGCCTTGTACTTATCAACTGACCCATCTGCTGCAAACTTGGTCTGATATATCCATCTACATCAAACCATCTTTCTTCCCTAAGAAAGTGAAGTCAAATCTCAAGTGTGATTTTTGATTAAGAAAGAATATTCTTCCTCCATAGCATTATCCCACTCAGGTACCCCAGATGCCTCTCAAAAAGTCTGTGGATCTAAAACTAAAGCAAAGAAGGCATGTGGATCTCTCTGAAAATCCCCCCTAGTACGTCTGTCATCTGTGGGGTCTCCTACCCAAGTGCCAGCACTCTCAAGTGTCTGTCTGGCCCAAAGTGGCCCGAAAGTGGGCAAGTCAGGTGTTAATTCCTCATCCTCTAACTGACTAGAGGTGGATGACTCTGCATCACTGTCCTCACTGTCTGAACTCGAAGAAGAAGAAGATGTCTCTGGCTCAAGAACCTGCTATGGCTAATCTAAATCTGATGATAAATCATCATGAAGTAGATCCGATGAGGGAGAAGAAGTGTCAAGTGTTGAGTCTCTAGGACTCTCTTGAAAATGGACACTTCTCTTGATGAACAACTCATGAGTGACTGGATATAGAAGGCGATATCCCTTAATACCATCTAGATATCTTATAAAGATGCAAGGCTTAGATTGACATTTCATAGCTTTGCATTTTTTCTTCAGAATGCGGGCCATGGCTGGGGATCTAAAAACTCTAAAGTGCTCAACATTAGGTTTCCTTTTATGCCAAGCTTCAAAGGGTGGTATCCCTTTCAAAGCTTTTTGAGGAACCCTATTTTGAATGTAGCAAGCACAATTGATGGCTTCAGCCCAGTACTGTGTTGCTAAGGATTTGGAGTGAATCATACAGCTACCCATCTCTTTCAAGAACCTATTCTTGCGTTCTGTAACCCCATTCTGTGAAGGACTGTAAGTGACTGTGCACTGCAAATCAATCCCCTCTGTGGTGAAAAATTACTCAAACCTGATGCTGACATACTCCCCTCCATTATCAGTTCGAAGAACCTTGATGGATTTCTCACTTTGTTTCTCAACAAGAGCCTTGAAGTCTAGAAAATTTTCAAACACTTCAGACTTTTGTTTGAGAAAATATATCCAAGTGTACCTAGAGAAATCATCAATGAAAGTGAGGATGTACTTGGCCCTTGTGAAAGATGGTTTGGGAAAGGGTCCCGATACATCACTGTGGATTAACTCCAAAGGTTTTGAAGCCCTCCAAGCTTTGCCTTTGTCAAATTTTACTTCGGAATGCTTCCCAAGTGAACACCCCTCGCAAAGTCCTTTTGAGAATTAGATACGATGCAAGCCAATGACCATGTCATTTTTGCAAATTTGTTCAAGGTAGCGGTAGTTAAGGTGGCCAAACTGCTCATGCCACAATTTGCTAACTCCATCTGAATGAGCAGCAATGTTGTTGGAGAAATATCTGATGCAAAATGTAAGAAGGTATATAACCTTGCTTGGTATTCTGCCCTACCCACTGCCATTGTAGTATCACTATGCAACTCTTTGATAGCCACTGAATCTGGTGAAAACTCAACTCTCATGTCCCAACCAATGTGAGTGATTTGGTACACTAATAGGAGATTGGTTGAAAGAGAAGGAACACTTAGAACATTATTGAATGTTCCTCCTTCT
Organism: Torreya grandis; assembly: GCA_037957365.1. NCBI lineage: Eukaryota > Viridiplantae > Streptophyta > Pinopsida > Cupressales > Taxaceae > Torreya > Torreya grandis. The sequence goes on from JARHVA010000011.1 coordinate 4,900,915, forward strand.
ATTTCAACTGACCCTCTCCCTGCAACGAAAATTGATGTGTCATCACTTCAAACTAATTGAAGTCATGCTACAAGGCTCTAAAGATAAAAACTCAACTAGTGAAGAGCCCATGTGGTGGGAAGCACCCGAATCAATGACCCATGAAGATGTAGAAGTTGTTGTAGCTACAAAGACCTTGCCCTTTTCTTTCTCTTTACCCTTGCCTTTTGCCTTAGTTAAATCTTGGGTAGATGAATTCTGCTTGATGGACTCAAGAACACCTATGTTGTTCTTCTCTAGAAGATGAATTAGGTGATCTATTTATTTTTTCATGCATTTGTGTTCATCATGCCCTGTCTTTTTACAATAGGCACACTTAACCTTCTCCTTCTTAGGTTTAGCATTGGAGGATGAAGACTTAGTGTTGTTTTTGGCAGGATTGCTTTCTTTCTTCTTCTCCTGATCTTTGTTCTTTTTATTTTTCTCCTTTGTTGAAGTCTTATCCTTACCATTTTCAGCTATCAAAGCTTGGGGTTGAGTAGACTTCATTGTGCCCATTTGAATTAGCTTATCTTGCTCCCTAGTCAAGTCGGCAATGAATGAATCCAAAGAAGGCATTTTCCATGTGGTGCCAAGGGCACTTTTTGTGACATGGAAAGTAGAGACAAAGACTGAATAGCTTGGACCTAACTTTGTGAAAATAGAAAGTATGAGTTGATCATCTTTCTTCTCTATCCCACATTCTTTCAATTACAATCTAAGGGCCTTAAACTTAGTGAAGAAGTCCTGTAGGGTGTCAAAGTTGCGAGGACTTAGACTTATGAGTTCGTTTTCGAGCTCATGACATTTTATCTCATCAAGCTTCAAAAATAAGTTTTCTAAGTTGTCTCATATGTCATTGAGAGTTTTGGAGGATTCTAAATGGAAGAGAAGTTCTGGAGACACAGATAAGCTTAGTAATCCATAGGTTTCATCACTACGGTTGTACCACTTGACATTTTCAGCATCAGTGTTGGGTTCTACTTCAGTACTCATGGTGATCTTATACAACCCTTTGCTTCTAATAATGATTGACATTTTAACTTTTCATTCATGATAGTTGAAGGGTGTTAGGGGTTTAAGTTGAAAAGAATCTATTTTTAGATGAATTTAGGTGAAATTGTGTTGATTGCAAGTTTTGAAATTATGCAAAAAAGAGAATGAAAGCAAATATTTGCAAGTTGTAAAAAACAATCACACCCCCCCCGAAATATTGAGCCCCCCCCAAATATGCAAGTGCACGCTCAAAAGACGTTGGACTCAATCGAAAATGCGTCTCAAGAGACCCAAATTTTAAGCACTTTATAAACTAGTGCATTTTTGACAAATAACAAGCCTACGCTATGGAGAATTGAATTACAAACACTTTTACAAAAAATGGCACCCAAATCTGAGCTACCGTTTGCAAGATATTAAAGGTTCAATTTTCCCGTAAACTAGTGTTTTTGCAAAAAAAATACTAAAACATTAAAAAAATACCTGTTATGAGAGAGAAAGTGGTCTTCCAACCACTCATTGGATTTGACATAGAACGAAGAATCCAAAGAAGGTTTGTGTTAGGAGGAATTGGCCTCCCGCCAACCCGGGCTCACCCTTCGTCTTCATAGGTTGAAGATACAAGTTTTAAGTGAAAACCCCCAATTTTTCAAACTGTCTAAAAAACTAAATATTCAGTCAAATTGACTTATTTTTATTTTACAAGTCAATTTTAAACTGAAAACAAATACAGCATAGACAGAATGAAGGATTGCCAAGTGTCCAAGGGGCACCACATGGGATGCCAAGTAAGGAAGACGCGCCAAAAAGGCACAGTCCAGAATTTAACTTGCAAAAAAGACAAAAAAATGCAGTCCTGCTGGTAACCATACGGCTGATGGCGCCTTGCTGGAGAAAGGACTATGGCGTGGCAGAACTGAGTGCTTTGCTGAAGGCGTAGCAGAACTGAGTGCTTTACTGAAGGCGTGGCAGAACTGAAGGCGTGGTGCTGCTGACCAAAAGCTAGGTGCAGACCAGAAGTCAGGGGCAGAGTTGTAGAAGCTAGGTACAGACTTCCAGAAGCTTGGTGTGGACTGAATGTTGCTCCTCCCTCTGCTGCTTCACACAACAATGGTGCCCAAAAATAGAAACAAAACTGGCACCTGAAATGAAGACAACGAAGACACCCCAAAGGCCAAGGATCCCAAGATGCAAGAAATGATATCAAAAATGATATTGAACGTTTTTTATTTTATTTTAGATCATATCTAGAAATGAAAAAAAAAACACAGAGAACTCCACTCCTCTTGATTTCAAAATAAGCTAAAAGCATAACCAGACACACAATTATCGGGTTGCTCTGATACCATATCAGAGGTGTTGCCAGAATCCGGATAATGCGAGTGCAATGGAGATGTAATCACACGAGATGAAGCAAGTGCACACCACATAAATGCTAAAGCAATTTGAAAATAACACAAGAATATAAATTGCACAAGATAAAATGGAGAAAACCAAAATTTGATTAACATGAGATGGCCAAAGTGAGAAATACATATAGGAGAGTACGTAAGTAACTCCTCCACAAAAAGTGGACAAGGCACTCCAAGAATAGACTGTAACTCCTCCATGAAAAGTGGTGACAAGGTACTAAGAATAGAGAAGTAACTCCCATCAAGGGAGTTACTTATGACATTCTTATGACACCTATGACACATCTATGACACACACCTCCACATCAACTAACCTATCTCACAAATGTAGGAAAACTCCATATACGCACAAGAAATACAATTTTCTTAATTAATAAATAAGAAAAAATAAAAGCCTACACTAATATCAATGAGAAGAAAAAGAAGGATCTCTTTATTCAAAATGAATATTTTTACATATAGAATAAGAGTGAATGGAGAGAAAAGAGAGACAAAGTCAATAAAACCTAACTCCTTATTGCACAAATGGAAGAGAATTGGTTGTGATATTAGAATACAATCAACGGTCATTAACAATGTTGAAAATACAACCAACGGCGACAACTAATCTCATATATCTTTCTAAAAATTTAAACTTAAGTAGAATTTGAAACAATCAAATCACTTAATCAACACACCCACATCTCATTAACGAATGTAATCCATTTTTATTTAAAAAATCTTGAACTATATTTATTCTCACAAAAAAATACATAATTTAAAAAAAAAAAAAAAAAATCATAAAATTGAAGGAAAAAAATCTTTATATGTATAATTATATTTATTTATAAAATTTTAAATAAACAAATAAAATGATTTAATTGTTCATATTTTTCTAATTTCATTTCTAAATATCGAAATGTTTAATTTCAACTTGTATTATATAATTTATTTATTATGTTACTTGTATATGGATTTAAACATTTTTGGGATCATTTATGTATATTTATACTCTAATTTGGTTGAATGGGTTGGAAGTACCTTACTTTATATGGTATGTTGGTATAAATATAACGGAAGCACACAATTGATTACCAAGCAACTTAACATGCAGAAATTAACCAAAATACACAAGTAACTAGAATTCAGAAATAACACATGATATGAGAGATAATACACAACTTGTATTAAAACTCTTTCAGAAGGAAATACAACAAATAAGGCTGCCATAGTTCTTCTTCCTTACACACCTCTAAGGCTCCCACACCTCTAGGGCATAAACAGTAAATCTTCCCTCAAAGCTCTCTCTCTTAGGTCCGAACACACAACTCAAATACAGAGTTGGTGTTCACCTTACACTTGTGCTCCATGCACTCCACAAGTGCTCCACGCACTCCACAAGTACACAATCATACTTCAAGTAGATCTCCTCTGAACCTGCAACAACCTGCAACTCAATCTGATCTTACTTATGGAAGGATCTTTCTTGCCTTCCTCTTTGCTCTATTTGAGTACACACTATACTCCAAGTAGATCCCACCTGATTCTGCTCCCTATTGTGTTGCTATCCTATCTGATCTTGCATACCTACAAATCAATCTAATTCTGCACACCTGTGAACCTTGACCTTGCACACACATACACCTATAAATCAATGATCTTACTTACCCATGCAGATCTCCTATCGTAGCCATGCTCACCTGATGACCAAGATCATACATACATGAAGAACCCTGTTGATTCTCCAATCCAGCACCCACACTTTGTACTGTGGCACTAAGAGGAATACACCATTGCTCTCCTCATTCTGAAGGAGCTTATTTTCTCTCTTACTCTCTAGCACACGTTTACAATACAACCAATGAGTCTCTTAAATAGATCTCATGCAAACAATAATTAGACACCTAATTACAATAATTAGATTCGCAGCTTCTAGTCTAAAATTGGCTCTTGACATGCAAACACTTGGTTCGTTAGCTAACTGCCCATAATACACGCAGATCGAACCACACAGGTGACCGACGTCAGTCCCTGTCTGCCTGGGGGGTGCCGACGCCGGCCGACTTCTGACCGATGTTGATTGCCTTCTTGTCTGATCCTATCGACGTCGATTGGCCTGACCGATGCCGGTGTCTGTAACACTCAGCAACCTTCCTAAAACCTCCTCCTCTGTTTGCATCAATGAAGCTTTTAGCTCCACAACTTAACAATCTCCCACTTGGAGATAAATAGCTGCACTGTACCTGTACTTGTACCCCATTTAATCTATTTTTTGGCTTGTATCCCTCTTCAATATCAATCCTGAAGACAACCCACCACACAACTTGTGGTGCACCCCCTGTCATCCAAGTACCCTGCCACATCTGAACCTACAAACCCATGTAGTGAAGTCCTGACCCTGAATAGCATGAATCCCTCTTGCTGGTCCCTCTCACATCTCTGAGAACCCACTTCTCTGAATTGGCTTCTAACTCTTTGACAACACCCACTGCTTGGGAATACTCAGGTCTATACCAAACCTCATGTGATTTCGGACACTAAATTGTCTAGCCCTTGGTGTGCTCTAATTCTGCATCCTAAACCTCACCAACACCTAATTCACATCAGCTCCCATTGGAGACAAAATCAACCTGTAATCTCCCATGTCCCCCATGCCAAAGAATTTTGCTGCTCCAAATTCTTCAGAGCAAACCACTGAACTAATCTTACCCTTAGCTCAGCAAAATCTTGTATGTACAAACCTGCTAGCAAACATACCATCCACATATAGTAACAGGATAATGTCATGACCATCATCCCCCTGGTAAGACAAATCACAGTAGTTACCCTGACATTGACTAAAGTCATACTTTGTCATCCACCTGTCAAAACCTGTACCCCTGTCCTGCAGCTTCCTCAAGACCATATGCCCTGGTCTTCCATCTCACGTGTTCATTCTCTCTATTTTTCAACTAAGGTATCCATTCATCTCTATGCTTTCCATACCTACTGGCAACCCTACCAAATCTCTGCTTGGTTCTGCAATCTCTCCATGCCATGCTCCCACTATTTCCTGGATCCAACCTGCTCTGTAGTCAGCAACTAGTATAAAGAAGAGGAACAACGAATTTGGGGCTTACTTACCACCTTCAATCCTCTATATGGGCATTTGAGACTCCTTGATAGCTTGTTGTCTGCCCAAAATCTGTTACAGTGACCGACCTCGGTCACCACACAGTCTGCATCTGACCAACGTCGGTTTCCATGCGCCTGTCCTAACTACCAACTTTGTCGACGTCGATGTCCTTGTTGCCGATGTTGGTCCTCATGACCAACGTTGGTCTTACCTACTACCGATGTCAGTTTTTTTACTGATGTCGGTACCTGTGTTCACCTGTGAGTGATGACTTTTTATTCGCGAGCTCTTTTGAATCAAAACCCATGTCCAAACTGCCCTGCTTAGAAGTATCCAGCCCCATCCACTGGTCTCTATCTGCCATCTCCTCCATAAACACCAAGGCTTTCAAGTTCTTAAGCCTGTCAAATATATCAGTCTTTTGCTTAAGAACATGCATCTCCTTCTTACTCATGTGACCAAGCCTACAAAGCCATGTCTCCACAACAGAAGAAGAATCAGTAATATAAACAAGTAGATAAAGAGTACCTATTTTCTTACCACCAGCTAATTCAAGTGCATCCGTTGTGAGAGTTCTTGAGCATCTCTCATCACCCAACCTTTCTGAAAAAATTAGCCACATCTCCAAACCTGGGACCTGCATGACCTCCTTCAACACCCATGTGTTGGCCGCCTGCAATTTCAGCTTCACTTTTCGTTTGCCAATTCTTTGACAAGGCTCACCAGCTCCTCTCCCTAGGGCTGCATGGAAAGAGGCAACAAAATCTATTATCCAAGATTCAACTTTATCCAAGAAACCTCCCAGAGCATCATGTGCAACAACACCTGTAACATCTGCATCTTCAGTTCCTTCATACTGATTTGCTACCAACCAACAATATTCTTTTCCCTGCTCTTTATTTCTATAGGACCGTAAGTGACCATCTGTGCTTTTCAACTCCTCCATTCTTAGCTTACTTTCATCTGCCATTGCTCTACTCCCACTTGATCAAAAACCTCTGAGAGTGACCTATAACCAAACACAAAAGCTACTCCCTGTAACCTTAGCTCTGATACCACGTGTTGGGATAAATATAACGGAAGCATACAATTGATTACCAAGCAACTTAACATATAAAAATTAACCAGAATACACAAGTAACTAGAATTCAAAAATAACACATGATATGAGAGACAATACACAACTTATATTAAAACTCTTTCAGAAGGAAATACAACAAAGAAGGCTGTCACAGTTCTTCCTTACACACCTCTAGGGCTCCCACACCTCTAGGGCATAAACAGTAAATCTTTTCTCAAAGCTCTCTCTCTTAGGTCCCAACACACAACTCAAATACAGAGTTGGTGTTCACCTTAAACCTGTGCTCCACGCACTCCACAAGTGATCCATGCACTCCAAAAGTACACATTCATACTTCAAGTAGATCTCCCCTGAACCTGTAACAACCTGCAACTCAATCTGATCTTACTTATGGAAGGATCTTCTTTGCCTTCCTCTTTGCTCTATCTGAGTACACACTGTACTCTAAGTAGATCCCACCTAATTTTGCTCCCTATTGTGTTACTGTCCTATCTAATCTTGCACACTTATAAATTAATCTGGTTCTACACACCTGTGAACCTTGACCTTGCACACACATACACCTGTAAATCAATGATATTACTTATCCATGCAGATCTCCTATCGTAGCCATGCTCACCTGATGACCAAGATCATACATACATGAAGAACCTTGCTGATTCTCCAATCCAGCACCCACACTTGGTACTGTGGCACTAGAAGGAACACACCATTGCTCTCTTCATTCTGAAGGAGCTTATTTGCTCTCTTACTCTCTAGCACACATTTACAATACAACTAATGAGTCTTTTAAATAGATCTCATGCAAACAATAATTAGACACCTAATTAAAATAATTAGATCTGCAACTTCTAGTCTAAAATTGGCTCTTGACATGCAAACACTTGGTTTGTTAGCTAACTGCCCGTAATACACGCAGCTCGAACCACACAGGTGACCGACGTCGGTCCCTGTCTGCCTGGGGGGTGCCAACGCCGGCCGACTTTTGACCGACGTCAGTTGCCTTCTTGTCTGATCCTGCCAACATTGGTTGGCCTGACCGATGCCAGTGTCTGTAACACTCAACAACCTTCCTGAAACCTCCTCCTCTATTTGCATCAGTGAAGCTTTTAGCTCCACAACTTAACAATCTCCCACTTGGAGATAAACAGCTGCACTATACCTATACCTATACCCCATCTAATCTATTTTCTGGCTTGTATCCCTCTTCAAGATCAATCCTGAAGACAACCCACCACACAACTTGTGGTGCACCCCCTGTCATCCGAGTACCCTGCCACATTCGAACCTACAAACCCATGTAGTGAAGTCCTGACCCTGAATAGCATGAATCCCTGCTGCTGGTCCCTCTCACATCCCTGAGAACCCACTTCTCTGAATTGGCTTCTAACTCTCTGACAACACCCACTACTTGGAATACTCAGGTCTATACCAGACCTCATGTGATTTCGGACACTGAATTGTCTAGCCCTTGGTGTGCTCCGATTCTGCATCCTGAACCTCACCAACACCTAATTCACATCAGCTTCCACTGGAGACAAAATCCACCTGTGATCTCCCATGTCCCCCATGCCAAAAAAATTTGCTGCTCCAAATTTTTCATAGCAAACCACTGAAATAATCTTACCCTTAGCTCAACAAAACCCTGTATGTACAAACCTGCTAACAAACATACCATCCACATACAGTAATAAGATAATGTCATGACCATCATCCCCCTAGTAAGATAAACCATAGTAGTTACCCTGACATTGACTAAAGTCATGCTTTGTCATCCACCTATCAAAACTTGTACCACTGTCCTTCAACTTCCTCAAGACCATATGCCCTAGTCTTCCTTCTCACGTGTCCGTTCTCTCTATTCTTCAACTAAGGTATCCATTCGTCTCTGTGCTTTCCATCCCTGCTGGCAACTCTACCAAATCTCTGCTTAGTTCTGCAATCTCTCCATGCCATGCTCTCATTGTTTCCTGGATCCTTCTTACTCTGCAGTCAGCAACTAGTATAAAGAAGAGGAAAAATGAATTTGAGGCTTACTTACCACCTTCAGTCCTCCATATGGGCATTTGAGACTCTTTGACAGCTTGTTGTCTGCCCAAAATCTGTTATAGTGATCGACCTCGGTCACCACATAGTTTACATCCGACCGACGTCAGTTTCCATGCGCCTGTCCTGACTACCAACTCTACCGACGTCGGTGTCCCTGTTGCCGACGTCAGTCCTCATGACCGACGTCGGTCTTACCTACTATCGATGTCAATTTTTGTGCTGACGCTGGTACCTGTGTTCACTTGTGAGTGATGACTTTTTACCTACGAGCTCCTTTGAATCAAAACCCATGTCCAAACTGCCCTGCTCAGAAGTATCTAGCCCCATCCACTAGTCTCTGTCTGCCATCTCCTCCATAAACACCAAGGCTTTCCAGTTCTTAAGCCTATCAAATATATCAGTCTTCCACTTAAGAACATGCATCTCCTTCTTACTCATGTGACCAAGCCTACAAAGCCACGTCTCTGCAACAGAAGAAGAATCAGTAATATAAATAAGTAGATAAAGAGTACCTATTTTCTTACCACCAGCTAATTCAAGTGCATCCGTTGTGAGAGTTCTTGAGCATCTCTCATCACCCAACCTTTTTGAAGAAATTAGCCACATCTCCAAACCTGAGACCTGCATGACCTCCTTCAACACCCATGTGTTGGCCACCTGCAATTTCAGCTTCACTTCTCCTTTGCCAATTCTTTGACAAGGCTCACCAGCTCCTCTCCCTGGGGCTACATGGAAAGAGGCAACAAAATCTATTATCCAAGATTCAACTTTATTCAAGAAACCTCCCAGAGCATCCTGTGCAACAACACCTACAACATCTGCATCTTCAGTTCTTTCATGATGATCTGCTACCAACCAATAATATTCTTTTCCCTCCTCTTTCTTTCCATAGGACCATAAGTGACCATCTGTGATTTTTAACTCCTCCATTCTTAGCTTACTTTCATCTGCCATTGCTCTACTCCCACTCGATCAGAAACCCCTGAGAGTGACCTATAACCAAACACAAAACTTGCTCCCTGCAACCTTAGCTCTGATACCACGTGTTGGGATAAATATAACAGAAGCACACAATTGATTACCAAGAAACTTAACATGCAGAAATTAACCAAAATACACAAGTAACTAGAATTCAGAAATAACACATGATATGAGAGATACTACACAACTTGTATTAAAACTCTTTCAAAAGGAAATACAACAAAGAAGGCTACCATAGTTCTTCTTCCTTACACACTTCTAGGGCTCCCACACCTCTAGGGCATAAACAGTAAATCTTCCCTCAAAGTTCTCTCTCTTAGGTCCCAACACACAACTCAAATATAGAGTTGGTGTTCACCTTACACCTGTGCTCCATGCACTCCATAAGTGCTCCATGCACTCCACAATTACACAATTGTACTTCAAGTAGATCTCCCCTGAACCTGCAACAACCTGTAACTCAATCTGATCTTACTTATGGAAGGATCTTCCTTGCCTTCCTCTTTGCTCTATCTGAGTACACATTGTACTCCAAGTAGATCTCACCTGATTCTACTCCCTATTGTGTTGCTATCCTATCTGATCTTGCACACCTGCAAATCAATCTGGTTCTGCACACCTGTGAACCTTGACCTTGCACACACATACACCTACAAATCAATGATCTTACTTACCCATGCAGATCTCTTATCGTAGCCATGCTCACCTGATGACCAAGATCATACATACATGAAGAACCCTGTTGGTTCTCTAATCCAGCACCCACACTTGGTACTGTGGCACTAGGAGGAACACACCATTGCTCTCCTCATTCTGAAAGAGCTTATTTGCTCTCTTACTCTCTAGCACATGTTTACAATACAACCAATGAGTCTCTTAAATAGATCTCATGCAAACAATAATTAGACACCTAATTACAATAATTAGATCCGCAGCTTCTAGTCTAAAATTGGCTCTTGACATGCAAACACTTGGTTCGTTAGCTAACTGCCCGTAATACACGCAACTCGAACCACACAGGTGACTGACGTTGGTCTCTGTCTGCTTGGGGGGTGCCGACGCCGGCCGACTTCTGACCGACGTCGGTTGCCTTCTTGTCTGATCCTGCCAACATCGGTTGGCCTGACCGACGCCGGTGTCTGTAACACTCAGCAACCTTCTTGAAACCTCCTCCTCTGTTTGCATCAGTGAAGCTTTTAGCTCCACAACCTAACATGGTACTAGGAACTAGGATTTGTAAATAAATTAACACGGCCCAAGTCAGATGAAAAACTATATATAACTATTGTATATATAATCAATCTAACGAGGGGCTGCCTCAATATCTATTGTATATATAATCTTCACTATATTTTGCTATAAAATGGTATTATACATCACATGCTTCCTTCCATACATTATTTGTTATGAGGTAGTATTAAGATATTGATTTTTTATAGCTATTTTGAAAGAACATGACGATTAGGAGATAGTGCAAAATCCCAATACCACATGAGACTCCTATGTGGACATTGCTTGTGAAACAAATTTAATGTCAAAAATATTTTTTTGACAAAAACTAATTTGTAATTCATATTGTCTACCAAAGAAGATTGAATATAAGTAGAACTGAGATTAACAAGGAAATCATGAAAATGTTATAAGGATTGTTCAAACATAACAAAATAAATATGTGGTATTAAGAAATTGTTATGGTTTTTCTTATAATAGATAAGAACAATAATGAAAATATTAAATAAATACTGCAAATAAATGAAAAAATATTATATTATATTAAAAAAAGAACATAATTATATTATAATATTATCAGCGTTTTTGAGGAGGCAATTTTATTTGAGCAAGCTCAATATAATATAATTTATAGATTCTTTTTTTGCTAGTCTAGGTTTTTATTTATATTAATTCTATCATATCTAACTCCTACTTCCCATGCATGTGGAATGATTTAAATTATCTTAAAGGATAACTTACAAATCATATGCATATGTAGATTTTATTAACGACAATTATTATTAAAAAAGTGTATAAATAAAGAGTTAGGATGAGGGGGTTCAACCATGCCCTCTCCTTTCAAAATATTTGCCCTCAAAGTTAAAGATGAGGAAACTATTATTGGATTTGAAGGAAGGGTTCCCACGTTACATCTTTCGGATGCATTCCATGCTACTAGACTAGAACTTCAAAGATGGTTTGATTACGAAGTTGACAAGAGTGCCTCTCTATATAATAGCTTCACATTCAAGGAGAGAGCCTTCTACAACGAGCTCATGATGTATTGTCTGAGCTGTGACATTATGGCTGAGAAATTTATTAAAACATGAGACATGAAAAACTAGATAGACACACAAAGAGGGTGGAAGCTCCAACTTATATGCAACATGATCAATCTATTGAAGAATCTTATAAAGTCCATGGAACTTGGGAGTAATTTTATGACATCCCTTAACTTGAGAGATGATTGAATATAGGGTTGTATATTTTTGGGTTGAAAGGTAAATTCAAAATGATGCTAATCCACTTGCTACTCAAGGGGATTTTATGCCATGTGGATATTGACCTTGAGGAGGAAAATAATATTGTCCTGGGTGCTAAGGGTAATATCCACTGCCTACACATGAGAACTGTTAAGAAGATAAACAAAAAGAGATGGTAGATTCTGACCATAGACAACTTCATAAGTATTCATCCTAGTGGTTATCTAAAAGGTGGTGTTATACCACCATTTTACAAGTGGTAACCATTTAACCCATTGATGTTGTTGATTAGAGGCAAAAAAATAAAGACATGACTCTAGAAATTTATTGAAAAGTTCAATTTGGCCATCTGTCTATGGGTGGTAACCTAAGCTCTTTTTTAATTGGGTACATGTGCACTTGAAGAGTTCCTACCAAAAGTGACTTGTGAAAGTTGAGTCAAAATCAGTTATAAAAAAATTTAAGATTCCACGAAGGTAGAAGATTTGATCAAGGAATATTTGGGCAATGATAGAAGTAGTGTAATGGTAGGCCTAGGTAAAAAAATGAGCATATTTAGAGAGGCGATCTAACATCACTAGAATGACTAAATTTCCTCTATATTGTGGTAACCTTTTATAATATCCATGGAAATGTTTGTCCACATGTAGTTTTAGAATGGGCAGGCGTTTGAGTAAGCTAGGCATTGCAATTATCTCTCTTTTATGACATTGACATACTTCACATTCATCAACAAGCGTCTTGATATCTTACTTGATGTTTAACCAAAATAAACTATAGAGAACATGTTCATATATTTTTTAAAATTTTGAATGACCTATAGAATATGTGGCATGTAACTTATGCAAAAATATTGTGTTAGAATTTGGATCTAGAAATCAAGATAATGTGGCCTTTATATCATAAGGATTGGTCATCCTAAATATATTTGGGTTTGAAAGTCATGTCCACAAAAAAATGTCAAATGATTTACTATGTGTGACTATATTGCTCCCACTTTTGTTGGATGTCATGCATCTATTATGACATAGAGATGGATCTAATGAAAATATTTGTGGCTGTTCTTCAAACTGGCAAGATTGTGCATCAACGACCAGATTTTGCCCTTCTTATTTAAGTAATATCATAATCATGCCCAATTAAATGGAAACCTACTTTTTTTGAACTAGGGAAGTGACATGTTACTCTAATAAATATTTGAGGCTTTGATGATCACAATTGATGCAAAAATACTGACCCACCAAGTATGATGACCACTTACTAACAACATGGATGATAACCATCATTTCCTTCTCATATGTTGATTGTGCCAAATTTTGCCCACTAAGGGATTTATTGGTGAAGGCAATTGGAAATCCTATTTCATGAGGATAACACTAATACCAATGCCACATGTGTCACTTTCAATGAAAAATGTCTTCAAGAAATATGGCATGGTCAAAATAGGTGTAGTATATAAATCTTGCTTGAGTATGCCAAAAGATTGTTTAGTTGTGGCCAACATAAAAATGAGTCTTTTTTTAGTATGGTATTCAATTAGGATAACAAGTCTCCAATAATCTCTAATGGATTTATGGCATTACCTTATGAGGCCATGAAATCCATGAAGGATTTTGAGTTCCTTGGGGTTAGGCCATTTTCCATGGCCTTAATTTTTATCAAGTTGACCCAAATGCCAGTTGCTAAGATGATGTTGCATAGGTACTCCACCTCCTATTGACCAAATTAACATTTATAACTTTTTGCAAAGAGTTGGTGGATGTTAAGAAGGTTTAAAGTTGTGTTGAGGTCTTGGAAATGTTCTTCCCAAGTTTTATTGTAAATCAAGATATTATTACAGAAGATTAAGATAAATTTCTGTAAAAGGGGGAGATTTTTTTCCATCAAACATTGGAAGGTGGAGGGGGCATTGGTAAGATTGAATGGCATGACCAATAATTTATAGTGGCCATCATGTTTGTGAAAAGTAATTTTTGAAATATCTTCATCCTGAAGGTGGATGTGATGATAGCCAAAGCGTATATCTAATTTAAAAAAGAAGTGGGCACCATAAAGTTCATCAAAAATTTCATATATCACCAGGATATGAAATTTATATTTAATAGTGAGCATAAATTTTGAAATATCTTCATCCCGAAAGTGGATGTGATGATAGCCAAACTGTATATCTAATTTAGAGAAGAAATTGGCACCATAAAGTTCCTCAAAAATTTCATATATCACTAGGATATGAAATTTATATTTAATAGTGAGCTTATTTAGTTCATAAAAATTACTGCAAAGCTACCAAGATCCATCTTTTTTTAGACTTGTAAAACTAGGGATGATTACAGTCTTTTGCTCAAATGAATAACTTCTTCCTAAAGAAGTTATTGAACCATCTTCTCAATTTCAAATTTATGGGAAAAAGGATAGCGTTTGACCAAATGTTGGGGGTGCACTACCCAAAAGGAGTTAAATAGAATGGTCTTTTGGTTAACAATGTGAAATTACTTTTAGTTCCTCAAATATTGATGCATGTATGACTAGAACATTTTTCTAGTTAGTAGGTTGGTGGAATCAAGAGATGATTTGAGTTGAATAAAGGATAATTGAGAAATGATTCAATGTGAGCTTTTTGTAAGGAGCTTATCCATGTGATGGGGAATACTAACACTAGTAGTTCCTAATAAGAGGTCATTTAGTGTGTAGTTATGGCTATTGTCAGATAACCACAACCAAATTTATTATAATTACCACTAGATAGGGCCAAGAGTGCACAATCATTAGGATCCAAGAATGACATTATATCCACCCAATGTAAGGTAAACATGTTTGTTTTTAGGGTATAGTCCCCCATATAAATATAAGCATTGTGACATATGCCTTTACACATTAATGTTCCTCCATTGTAAATCATCATTTCAAATTTGGAATAGGGGTACATGAAATAATTGGTTTGTTTGTCCAAATGAGGATCAATGAAATTATCTATGTTACCAGAGCCAATGGTAACAAAGAGGATATGTTTCTTAAAATATCCCCTTACTCTCATAATTTGAGGAGTGGTTATCCCAATCAAGACAAGTATTAAAATTTTGGAATGTGACTCTATGTTGTTGGGTTCTTTGACTTTAGGTTCTTCATCATGGGAATCTTAAGTGTATTCCCATTCTTAAACATCTAGTGGCGACTCAACATCTAAAAAAGACAACTTGTGTTTAATGCACTTGTGTCCTCTCGTAAATTTTTCATCCCTTTTTCACAATGAGCACACATTTACACCTTTTTAAGGTGTTTAATGGGGGTGAATTTTAGAGGAGGGTTTTCGATTGGCCATGGTGCTATAAATGTCTTGAAAGAACCAAAATTGAAAGATTGACATTGGAAGGAGATCTTATCTTCCACAAGCATGGCCAATCCTAATGCTTCCGTCATGTTCTATGGTTTAAACATCTTGACCTCAATGCAAATTATATATTTGATCCCACTGATGAAACAAATCTTTAAATAGTCATCATTTAACCCTTTGGTTAGGTTGTCCAATTTTTAAAATTCAGCTTGATACTTGTGAACCATTTCAAATTTGTTGTAGTTTGATTAGAGTTCTAGTGAAATCATTACAAGCACTAGAACCCAAACAAACCAAAAAACTTGAAAAAATCATCCCAAGTGAGGTTTGTATGAGAATTTTGATACCATTGGTACCACTGGAAAAATTCCTTCTCTAAGTGAAATGATGCAATGGGTATGTTGTCTATTAGGAAAATTTAAATGTTATTTGGCATGGTAAATCTAGTTGATCAGTTATATACAATAAAATTTTAGAAATTCCAATTTAATCTTGAACATGATGTGGTTTAGGATAAAAACCTGCTTTATAATGGTTGATACCATTCGTACCACTGGAAAACTGCCTTCCCTAAGTGAAATGATGTGATGGGTACCTTGTCTATTAGACAAATTTAAATATCATTTGGCATGGTAAATCTAGTTGATCAATTTTATATAATAAAAATTTAGAAAGTCCAATTTAGGGTTGAACACGATGTGGTTCAGGATAAAAACCTCTTTTATAATGGCTATCACCATTGACTCTCTTGGAGATCATGGTATTTTGTGCATTTATGTCATGTATTAATTCATTCAATTCAGTGAGTTAAGAGTTGAGTTGAGATTGAGATTTAACTTATAGTTCCTCAATGTTCTGGGTCACGGCTTGTTTTTTGCACATGTGAAAACCATTAACTAGAGGGGTTTGGGGGTGCCAAAAAAGGTTTACTACAATTATATGCTAAAATTATCGTCTTGATGAGATAATCACAATAGTATAATTTTCACAAGGACTGTACGTGGAAAAAAATTATGGATTTTTTTTTGAAATTTTGAAAAACCTATTAAAATGATCGTTTTGATGAGAAAATCACAACAATGTAGTTGTCGTATTGGCTTTTAAAAAAATGTATTTTTCCCTTTTCTATCAACTGACTACTATAATGAGTTCAAGTAACCATTTTTGGAATATTTTAACCCTTTTTTTTATGTAATTAATGTGTTTATATCGATTGGCATAATCAAAACCATTTTTAGAATTCCTATTGCCATTGAGTCTATTGGAGATTATGGTATTTTATACATTGATGTTGTGTAGTTGCTCATTCAAATTAGAGATTTAGGGGTTGAGCTGAGATTATAATTTAGCTCAGAGTTCCTCAATGTTCTGGGCCATGACCTCACTTTTTGCACATGTGACAACCATTGCCTAGATAGGCCTAAGGGTGACATAAAAGGCTTACGAAAGTTATACATTAAAATTATTGGCTCAATGAAATGATCACAATGGCATAATTTTCACAAGCGTTGTAGGTGAAAAAATTGTATGGAATTTCTATTTTGAAAAATTGAAATACCCATTAAAATGACTTGACGAGAAAAGTTCACAACAATGTAGTTTTCCTATGGGCTAAAAAATTGTATTATTTTTATTATTTTTCTATCGACTGGATACTACAATGGGCTCAGATAATCATTTTGAAATATTAAAACCCTTCTTGTGTATGTAGTTACTATGTTTTTGTTGACTAGTAAAATTAACTATTTTTTCTTGATTGTTAATTGTTACTCCATTTCCAAGAAATTAGAGTCAAATATGTGATTGTAGAAATGCTAGGGTTACATGGTGTGTTTGGTATGTGAGTTTGTAACTTACTAATCTCATTCATAAAATAGTGTCAACTCAATATTTTAGAGCTCTAATTATGATGGATAACCATTACATATTCCCACTATCCCATCTTCGAGGTATGGTGCAAGTAACTTCGTAGGGCTAACATCTTACAAGTGTATCATGTAAACAAATGACCAAATGCTTCCTATGGATAGGCTTCAAAAATAACTAGAAGGTCTTCCTATATCCCTGAAGGTACGTGGAGGTATAAGTCCATATACAACGATGTCTAATGGCTTTCATATTAGAGCATAACCCCTCACTCCACAGAATTTTAAAAAAATGATAATTGATTAGCCTGAAATGATAACTTTTTGTTAGTTTTAAAACTGTCAAAAAATAGTTTATAACCTAAAAAACAAAAGGATGAAAAAAAGCAAGAAACTTAGTGCCGCCACCTTGTTACCTCTTTCTAATCATCAAGATCCAAATTGAGCGAGGTGAGAGCATCTAGTGAATATAAATAAAGGACTCGAAGCTTATTATAAATTTATTGTTAGTGCTCATATAATAATTTATATTGATTAATTTAATTGTCATACATATGAGTTATAAATAAAACTCTTAGAGATATCTCTTGTGAGAGAGTCTCAAGGAAAGTTGAGAAATAGTAAGGAGAGGTTGATAGAAAGGATATAGATTGGAGTTAACTCCCTCTATCAAGGCGAACAATATCCTATATATTGTAACTTTACTTGATGAAAAGATTATCCAAAAAATTAATAATGAAAATCAGAATTATTGAATTATGAAGTTTTAATGTGTATTTAATTTATGCAAATCTAGGTAGAAGTCATTATCTGATATCAGAGCAAGATTAAGTCCAGAATGAGAATTTTCAAAGAAGTTAGATAAATTGTAGTTGTGCATTCCATGTCCAAATTCATACTATTTTTATTACTTTTCTATCAACTAGATACTACAATGCGTTCAGATAACCATTTTGAAATATTCAAACCCTTCTTGTGTTTGTAGTTGTACTATGTTTCTGTTAATTGGTAAAATTAACTACTCTTTTTCCTAATTGTTAATTGTTACTCCATCTCTAAAAAATTAGAGTCAAATATGTGATTGCAAAAAAGTGAGGGTTATATGGGGTGTTTGGCATGTGAGTTTGTAACTTACCGATCTCATTGATAAAATAGTGTCAACATATTATTTCATAGCTCTAATTATGACAAATAACCATTCCATATCCCATTATCCGATCTTAGGGGTATGGTGTAAGTAACTTCGTAGGGCTAACATCTTACAAATCACGTAAATAAATGACCAAGTATTTCTTATGGATAGACTAAAAAATTAACTACAAGGTCCTCCTATATACTTGAAGGTATGTGGAAGTACAAGTCCATATACAACACTGTCTAATAACCTTCATATTGGAACATAACCCTTCACTCCATAAAATCAAAAAAAATTGATAATTGCTTAACCTAAAATGATTACTTTTGTTAGTTTTAAAATTGTCAAAATATAGTTTATAACCTAAAGAAAATAATATGGAAGAAAAAAGGGGTAAGAAGTCTAGTTCTACCACCATTTAACTACCATGTCACTACTCTATCCTCTAGTCCATGCGTGCTTCATTGGTCTCAGCTTTGGGTCCACCTACATGACACCACTAGGTAGATATTCATATGGCATTTAGGGAGATATTCATATGGATTTCTATTTTATTTAGATGAGTAAAAGCGTCGATGCATTTAGCTTTAGTCATATTTATAAAAAAAAAACCATAGTTTATGTATCGTGGTTTATGTAGGTGTAATAGGCCTTCCTTTTAGTACTTTATGTTTTAGGTCAATAATAGTTATGGTGGTTTGGAAAATTTATATTTTTTTTTACCATGTGGTCTTACTATTAATCAATAGTATTTTAATACTATTTGTTATCAAAATGTGGGTCAATAGATATAGTCTTAATAGTTAATCATAGTATTAAAAAGTAATTTTCATCATTGCTTTTTAAATATAGTTTGGTTTATACTATAGTGTTAATTGTTTTACTTTGTAGGTCAGGATTTGTAATTGATAATAGTCTTGTATGTCATAATTTATTATAGTCAAATAAAATTGGTTGTGTCATGTTATCAAAATGATTATTTAAAAAAATCTATTGGATATATTTTCGTTTGTATATGGTATTTAGATTGTGGAGAGTCAAAATGGACAAGTTAAGTTATATTGAAAAGTTTGAAGGCAAATATTTTCATATCTAAAAAGGTTTGAACCCAATTATTGTTAATTAACAAGGAGTTATGGGACATGGCCGATGGAAAAATACCAAAATCAATAGTTACAAATGAAGCCACTAAATGAGAAGCAAGGATCGAAAAGCGATGACAATTATTGGCTTAGGGTTATCTGATGCTTAATTGCAACATATTGACCTATCAAAAAGTTCAAATGTCATATGGAATACATTGAACAAACTATTTGGATCAATGGCAGTCCCACAGGGTTTTTTGAAGCTTCTCGAGGTCTCAAGAAATATGATCTAATTTCTCCCTTCCTTTTTATACTAATGATTGAAGCTCTCAGTAGGTCCATTTCGGAAGCTAAGGGTAGAGGATTGATTGAGGGTTTAAGTGTTATGAAAGCCTTGGAAGGTAGATGATACATTATAATGTATAGAGGCCTCTATCAGAGAAGCTCTTCATTTCAAGTCACTATTAGATAAGTATTCAACAGATTTGAGTCAGCTGGTGAATGAAACCAAACCTAAGATTTATTTCATAAATCTTTCCAAACATTTTCAATTAGCTTTGGCTCATTGTCTACATTTCAAAATTAGTAAGCTTCTTGCAAAGTATTTTGGTGTGACCCTTCTTTCATGGGGGGTGGAAAAATAGGTTTGTGGGACAATCTCTTGGTTTCTTTCAAAGAAACATTAAATTATTGGAAGGGAAAATACTTGTCTTTGTCTGAGAGGATCAACCTCATCAAAGTTATCTTAAGTGTTATTCCAATCTACCTTTTGTCAGTGTGTTGTCCCCTTGCTAAAGTAGTGGCTTGTTTTAAACAAAATTATAAGATTTTTCTATGGCAGGGTAGTGAGCCTACAAAAAGGGTGCCATTGCTATGTTGGGAGTGTATTTTTAGTGCTAAATGAGAAGGTGGGGATGGGATAAAGAATCCAAACTTGTAGGATTTAGAATTAGAAAGAAAATTGATTTGGGGTGTGCATATTATTCCCTCATCTCTATGGAGTAAATTCATTCAACTGCGGTATCTAGGGGATTTAGATTCCATGGGGATCCTTTCCATTCATATACCTCCTGGGGTTCTCATTTTTGAAACTTTATTCTCCATTTTAGATTGATTATATACAATCACATCTCTTGGGTTATCAACAATGGAAGGTTGGTAAACTTTTGGGATGACTCTTGGAATGAACACAAGCCTCGTCAGGATTATAGAGATTTGTATGAGCCAATGGTGATTCTCACCATTGAGCGGGGTAAGAAAGTAAGGGACTACATGGATAAATGTAGGTGAGGTGCTGTGCATGTTTGGAGATGGAAGACTTTGGACAATGCCCCCATTCCTCTTGAGCAAAGGGAACTTTTTGGTAAAATTATGGCTAAATGAAAAGTGTTTTTTAACACTAAAGTAGACTATATCTACTAGAGAAGATATAAAATAATTGATTACAAGGTCGATTTGGTCAAGCATATATTTTGGAGAAGCAAGGGGTTTGCTAAGGTAGGTGCATTTACTTGGTTGGTAACTTAGAACAAAATTTTTACCTAAGATAGATTAAGGAAGATGGGATGGTGCGGGCCTTTTAAATATTTCTTGTGCTTTCAAGAAGAGGAAAGTATGGATCATCTATTGCTTATTTATCCCTATGCCACATCATGTTGGTACTAGCTATGCAAAAAATTGAGTTGGTAGTGGGCACATGCCCCCTCACTCTTCTATGCTTTATCTTCATGGCATCTCAAGGGGTTGGTGCTAGCTCGATAATCCTTATTTAGATGTTGTGGAAGGATCAAAATAACTGTATATTTTTTTAGTAGAGACTATCTTTGCTAAATTTTTGACAAAGCTAGAAATTGTAATTTCTAAGGTGGTTTATAGTAATGTGAAAAATATTTCAGCCAATCTTTATTCTTGGGATATGTTGGTAAGGCCAAAGTGGATATTGGTTCATATCCCCCCTATTAATGTGTTAAGAGTAAGTATGAGTGTTGTGCTGAAGTGTAATAATGCAACATAGATCCCCCTTCCTGTGGGGTCCTTTAATATTAACTTTGACAATGTTGGCAGGGGGAATTTTGGTTCCTCTGGAGCAGGATGTATTTTGAGAGATTATTCCAGATCTTTGATATGGCAATCTCTGTAAAATTGTATGATCGAATGAATAATAAAGTCAAAGCTCAAGCAATAGTTTTGGATATTGAGATGAGGTTCGAGTGTGGTATTTATCATCTACTCATCGAAGGGGATTCTATTGTCATTGTGTTAGCTTTGTGTAAATGGAAGCTAATGTTTGGAATTTGAACAACATCTTGGAAAATGTATGTATGTTATTAGATTCATTAACATCTTTGCCTATATATCATTACTACCATGAAGCCAATTCTCACGTTAATTTTTTGGCAAATGTTGGAGTGGATCAATTGGTTGAAAAAAACATTGATAATAATGTGGAGGCAAGGCTCATATTTGAATTGAATGAATAATTTTAGGATAATCATGGCATAGCCTTTTGGGATCATCATTATTCATGATTTTTGAAATTTTATCCTTGCAATCATGAATCCTTGCTCATTTTTGTATTCAAGGTAGACATGTATAATTTTTTGCATTTCACAATGCTTTCATTTTTGCATGTTCTATCTAGGTTTTCCATATGTGGTGGGTTCATGTGGGGTTTCTTTGCTTTCTTTCTCTTGGTTGTGCGGTGCCTTGTGTTAGGATATGATTAAAATAATGAATTCTACCATTGATAACTTTATTTTTATAGTTCCAATGCTCTCCCTTAGGGCGGAGAAGAGGGATATGGATTTTAGGGAGTGCATCTTAGATAGAAGACTGAGATTAATCTTTTGGGCTCTGAATGGGGATGTATTTGAATCCATTAAGGTGGTCTTGTGGTAGGAATACTTTCAGGTAATTTGGAATAACAAGATAAATTCAAAAGTGGTTATAACTTTTATCAATGATTTGCTACGCACTGTGAAGGACACTAAAGTGATGCATCATGTGGTAGAAATTCTTGTGTTGATAGGCATTCGAAGTGGTCTGAATCTTTGGTTGAATAGGATTAAGTGTGAGGACATCCATCCCTTGCCTTTATATAGGAATAATCATTTGGGTTTTATTTCCCTTTCTATTTATATAGAATAGGAAGAGGGCATTGTGAAGATAAAGACTCTTCGGCTGCATACAATTGAGATTCTAGTTATGGGTTTAAGGCTTGATTTCTATGTGGATGAGATTCTATCACCCTTCCATTCCCTTGGCCATATTTTGAGGAGGTTTGAATATAATGAGGTGTTTTTTTTTTTAAATTTTTAATGAACTTATGTGGGTGAAAGGGGTTCAAGAGCCATGAAACATCTTAATGGCAAGAATGAAGGCTGAAAGACATCTCCAAGAAAATGGCCACTCGTAGGATTGTGTCTATTCACATGTAGAGAAGAATGCAAGCCATGGTGGATATAATAAAGATGGGTGGAGTTTTTTCACCTACTAAGAGGACCTAGGAGGAGGGGGAGTTGTTTTCTTCTGGCATTAGTAATTTTCAAGAAGGTCGTGGGGTGAAATATGGGAACATGGGGTAATTTATTTGGTCTTAGGCACATGGTGATAGCATCATTGGAGTTGATGACTCATTTTTGGTTCCTACATGCTTGGATGTGAAGTGGATGATCAATATTACTACTATAGTGGGACTTGGTTTGATGAATTCTCCATAATGTGTTTTGATATTTATTGTTGTTATGTAGTTTCTAATTGTATTTCTCCTATGGTTGTTAGTAAAGGGTCCTAATGAAATATGGTAGGCTAGATATTTTAGGTCTCTTGGTTTTGTCATATATAGGGTTTGTTCCATGTTTTTAGTTTTGATCTTATCTTAGCCTTAGGATTTTTTCATTATACGAGAAAGGATTTAATGATTGTTTTCATATCCTTAGCCCAGTTTTTGTATTCTGTTCTTTATTTATGTATGGGTGAGGGTCCCTTTAACCCTTAAGATCTATCAAAATATTATTATTATTATATACCATTAATTAATCTAAAATATAATTAGAATATTATAATATATTATATCTAATATATATTATATTTTATACAATAATTAGTAGAATATATTATTACTATATATATTATATTATTAATATATTAATTATTATATAATATAATATATATTATATTTTATATTAATATAATTATATAATATACTATGTATAGATTATTGTTATTATTTTATTCAAAAAAAAATCGTAATTTTTATTCATTGGAAAAAAGTTACATTACGTAAATGCACGAAACATGGAATAAAAATATCCTGAAAACAACCCTGAAGTGCCAAAGAAATGAGCCTTTATAACCAACAACACCCTAAAGGGAGAGTACAACAAAACCCTCTACAATAGGGAAACATCAACACTAAACAAAGGGATGACTACAACAAATAGTGTAAAAATAGACAAGACAAAAACAAAAGGCCATACCAAGTGCCTATAAAAACATAGGCCAAAATTTAATGGGAAATCTATCCCGAATAATCTTTTATTATGCCCTTTTGCCTCTCTTCTTTTTAACTTTTTACCACACCCGTCGTGAGGGCTCCACCATGACTATTTGTAGATCTAAAGATTTGAAATTTGAAAGAGTGTGTGAAATCAAGGGTTTCAGATTTAAATGGGTTGTTATATCCTTATCTAAGTCAGAGCTCTTGCATTCATGTGCTCTCTTCACTCCCCTTATTGTGTTCCCATTTAGATTAATCACCATAGATGGATTCTAATCTTCCCCTCTTTCCATGGTGGCAGGAACACATGCCTTAGTTTGGGTATTAGATTCTCCATATTTGTTCTTTTTTGGCTCTATTGTATGGTAGATTTCCTCTTCTTGATCATTGTCTTCATCCACTACCTCTTGCTATAGAAAACTCTATCATTTGGATGGCGTTTTCATCTATTTTTTTTTAGAGGATGGGCTTGTCCATGGGGACATGTAGCTTGAAGGTATCTTATAAGTTTACAATTTTTGCATCAAAAATTTGTATTCTCATAATCCAATACCTTAATGTGTTGAAGTTTCCCACATTTGAGATTGACTTTATCCAATAATCCCTTGTTAAGATCTATCTCCATGCAAATA
This sequence comes from Torreya grandis, assembly GCA_037957365.1. Lineage (NCBI taxonomy): Eukaryota > Viridiplantae > Streptophyta > Pinopsida > Cupressales > Taxaceae > Torreya > Torreya grandis. The sequence continues at coordinate 4,925,566 of JARHVA010000011.1, forward strand.
CAAGTAAATGTATGCAACCCAACAAGTGTTCTCCTAGTATTACTTTTGATATAGGTGCCCAAGGAGTTACCTATATTTTCAAAAGCACAACCAAAATATAGAGGCAAATTAGGTATTCAAAATTCAACTAGAATTTTGGTGAAAAAAGAGAATTTGGATCAAATTAGGGAAACCATGGGGTAATGAAGAGCTTTATAGTTCCCCAAAACCAGGGACCATATGTAAAAACTCTTTGATAGGCTTCTGCTTCAAAAATTTGAACAATTAAAAAACCTTTGGAACAAAGTGAGATCTCACAATGTTTTGTCTATTTTGAATGTATCCATTGATGCAAAGACATTATGGAGGGCCAAAATACATATAACTACTTATTTTTCTAAATCTGTTTGATAATGGAACACATCCTCTGTTGTATTTTCCACTATCAACACCTCTTCAACATGTTCCACTAAATAGGATTTTAGGATGAAGATTTCATTACACTTGTTTTGTTGGTTGGATTTTTCACCACCTATTTAAATTACATAATTTTGGAGGTTGAAGGGATCCCTAAAATAAAAAATCCTTTAAGCAATCATAGTTTCAAAATGAGGGTGGAATATTAGCCTATTTTGTAGTTCAAAAGAGAATTATGATCATCAAATTGTCTGCCATAACATATAAGGCATTATTGCTCTGTTGGAATCCATTGTGTGAGCTCAAGCTTCCATTTAAGAACAATCACAATATCTATCAATTGAACCCATAGGAAAATGGTTTTCCCAAAGAGGGATTTGATCATTAGCTAATACCTTATCTTTAATTTTCTAGATTGTTTGTCTACATTAAATTCATCAAAAAATTTGCATGCCATCCTATTGAAATATAAATGTCGTGTGTTTATCACCTATCTTGTTATCCAAGAAATTTTTTTTTGTTCAGGCATTATATCAAACAATTTTCTTGCATTCTACGAGGGTACAAGTTTGGAATACACATTACATGAGGAGGGATTTCTCTATGGCATTTTGTCAAATAGTTTCCAAGTATCTTCCAGGATACCGTACTTGGCATACATGTCAAAGATAGTTTTGGAAGGGTTCATGGAACTTTAATTTTTGGATACACTACCAAAGAGACACTCAGATTTAATGAAGGTTGCATAGGAGGGCATGGATCATTTCCTCTAAAAAATATCATTTTTCCATTGAATTTATAATCTTGCACACATCTTCACTGCTAAACCTATTATTATTTCATAGCCATATTCTTTGAGCCACTCCTCATGAATGAAAATGATAGTCTTGTTATATTTGTAAAGTTCATTGCAGTGTCCTAGAAGCTCTCGAGAAGATATTGTGTCAATGGTCATTGATTACAGGGCTCAAGTGCATGATGTATATATTATTATATATATATACCCATATATATAACTATATTTTATTATATTATATTAAGATACTAATATTTTTTAATTGATTATCACTTTTGACTAGAGTTAAGAACTAGATCTGGGACACAACAAGGGACTAATCCCTAAGAACCATTAAACTAACACAAAGAGCCACCACCAGCCACGAAAATTATGAATTCAATTCAAATAACCACATCTGGCATACAAGCACCTAACAATATTTAAAGCAAGATGGAGTGGGCACAACCAATGCACTTACCAACCCATCTACATCTCTTTGGCAATATACTAATATTAATATATTATAATATATTTATTATATAAATTATAATTATAAAATATACTATATATAATTAATATTAACATATGTATATTTATATATATAATTATAATTATAGATATTATTATTATAAATAACTATATATATATATATATATATATATATATATATATAGTATTATAATACATTATTTATTTATAATTATGATAATATATATATATATATATATATATATATATAGTAATACATTATTATATTCAAAAACAATTTTTAAGCCACGTAAATGTAAATATAGTATCATGATATTGCGACCACTTTTTCATTATTATGTATGATGTAACCCCTTACTTTTAGGGTCCTTTGGTGACATGCAATAGTATTACTTTTTAATAGTAACATTGGAAACCATTTACCATGGTGTTATGGCCACCTAAATGTTGAGACAAAGGGGAACTCTAACACTGTATACTATGTAAGAATGGAAATCCCTTATATAACTAGAATAATTTTCATTGCAAACTCATAAAAAGGCTCACATGATTCGTAAAGGAGGATGACATTCTATTTAAGGAAAAGAGGTTATGGGTCCAACACATCTACTTGGTCGGTAAGTTACCATAAATGATGACAACATAGCCACTGAAAATCCAACAAACCCCAAATATCTCGGTCCCATCATGTTCCATAAGGCCACCAAAGTCTCACAATGTCATTGTAATATTCCATGTGACCTCTATATGCCCACTGGCCTAGGCCAAGTGGATGTATTTTGCATAATGATATGTGGCCACTCTATGTAATTATTTCTATACTAATGTCTTCCATGGTTGAATTATATTTATAGTTGTAAGTGCTAGTGTCCATCTTTTGAGTCATAGAGGTCACATGAACAATATGAATGACTATTATATCATGGCCAATTTTATTAATTATATTGAAATATAATGCAAATGAAGTTATATACTAGTGGCCACTACATTGGTATTAGTTGTGACATAGTCGAGACCATGTGAATAATCACATATTCAAAGGTGTGGATTAATATTAATTGAGATTAATAATCATGGATGGAAATGTGAACCTTTAGTTTAGGTGTATACAAAGGGTGGACACGAATAGCCTTAGGTTTTAAAAATATTAATTATGTGGCCAATTACATTAAAGCAAAACATAAACACAATGTAAATTAAACATGTAAAGAGTAAATTGAGATAAAGGGCATATCACATTAGGTTTTTATAATTAGAGCACATTGAGTTCTAAACCACATTTGGGTCTCTAAATTAGGTCAATTCATGTTGGGTTATCACAATTGGTTTAAGGTTGTCATAATTAGGCCAAATAAAATTAGGTTGTCAGACTTATGGTTAATCAAGTCTCAAGCCACATTAATTTATTTCAATATAGCAAATATGTTTACAGGGATTGCTATGCAATATTTGAGTTCACCTTGCAATGAATAAATCAATTGGTTGCCCGTGCCAATACCAATGTGTAACACTGTCTTATGCTTCTCCCAAAGCAAATAGGAAAATAAAATCTTAAACTTATTTGCATTTACTCAAAGTGTATAAGCCTAAGGCTCAATATACACACCACCATATTTCACACCAATGCATTATAATGGCATAACATTTACAATATATCATTAATTATACCAAATCAATCATTATTTATTTATAATTACAATCAACATAATAGCTTAAAATTTATTATTTATTATCATTATTATATTCTTATATATAGTTATTATAGTCAAATATAATATTTTAGGCCATGAAAATATAGATATAGTATAATGATATTTAGTCACTTTGTTACTATTATATCTGATACAACCCTTACCTTTGGGCTCCATTGGTGAAATGCAATAGTATTACCTTTTAACAATATTATTGGCAACCCCTTACTATGGTGTTATGGCCAGGTGAATGTTAAGACAAAAGGCACCTCTAACACAATATATTATGTAAGACTGGTGACCCCTTACATAAAGATAATAATTATCATTGTGGTCTTATAAAAAGGATCACATGATTTTTAGAGGAAACTAATAGTTTGCTTGAGGCAAAATGGATCATGGGTCCACCACATCCATTTCGTTACTAGGTCGTCATAAAAAATCACAACATAGCCACCATGAATCCAATAGACCCCAAAGGTCACATGCCCTATCATGTTCCATGTGGCCACTAAAATTGCCCAACGTGATTGAATATTGAATTCGACCTGTATATGCTGGCATAGCCTCAAGCACATGGATTCATTATGTATGATGAGATGTGGCCACTCTATCTAATTAAATCTATACCGATGTCATCTATGGTGGAATTATATTTATTGTTGTAAGCTTTAACACCCATCGTCTATGGAATAGTGGTCGTATGGACATTATAAAGAACTATTATAGCATGGCTGAGTTTATTAATTATATTTAGACCATGTGAATAATCATATATATTCAAAGGTGCCAAGACCATATGAATAATCACATTTATTAAATAATTAAGATTAATAAGCAAGAATGGAAATGTGAACATTTGGTTTAGGTATATAAAAAAGGTGGCCACAAATAGACTTTGGTTTTAAAAATATTATTTACATGCCTAATTAACTTCAAACAAAACCCAATAATCAAAGGTGTGGATTATTATTAATTTAAATTCATAATCAAACGTGGAAATGTGAACCTATGGTTTAGGTATATAAAAAGGGTGGCCATGAATAAACTTAGGTTTTACAAATATTATTTGTGTGGTCAATTAAATTTTAAAAAAACCTAAACATCATGTAAAATAAATATGTAAAGAGTAAATTGAGACAAAGGTCATATCACATTAGGTTGTTGAAATTAGGGCACATCAACTTCTCAACCATATTTGGTTCTCACAATTAGGTCAATTCATGTTAGGTTGATGTAATTAGGCCAAATATTATTATGTTATTCCACTTAGGGGAAACTGAATCCCAAGTCACATTAGATTGTCACAGTATAGTAAATGTGTTTGCACGGATCAATATGTAATACTTGAGTTCTCATCACAATGAATAAATCAATTGGTTGTATGGGCAAATACCAATGTGTAGCATTGTCCCGCACTTCTCCCAAACTAAACCAAAAAAAAATATCCTAAACTTATTTAAGCTTACACAAAGCATTTGAGCCCAATTATCAATATACACACCATCATATTTCATATCAATGTTCTATAATGGCATAATGCTTACAATATATCATTATTTCTACTATATTAAAATAGGTAAACCGATAATATTTTCTCAGTGATTTATCTAAATACATGATATATTGCACTCCACAAAGTTGTGGGATATGTCCCCATAAGAACTAAATTCACCCATTTTTTTCTAAATCCAAAACAAATCCCACCATCAGATTTAGAGCATCATAAAACTAATAGAATGAAATTGTAAGCTCGTCCCCAATCAACATCAATATCAAACCCTCATTTGGGTTGGGGGAAATAATTATATTAACATATAATCTTAATCAATTTATTTTCCACACTTAATTATATTCTTAATTTGAAAATATGTAAAATATTCACACAATCACAATGTAATGTCACCACAAGTCATAAGGGTATTGAGCCACGTGACAAACTAAAAGTCCAACTCAATCAAAAAATATTACTTTATCTGCCAACATAGTTTCATCCCAATATGCAATTAAAACATTGTGTAACATCCATAATTAATCCTACTAGATTAATATGGGTAGGTTATCGAGTTTGTTTTAGTGCATCTTATCAAGCACACCATGTTATGCTCTTAGCACTTGTAGGTTAAGGAATCACAAGAGATAACTTCCACCCAAGTTTCTTTAAAGCTAAAACTTACCCCACCATTGGATTAATTTTATTAACATAGTTCACATCTTTTATTTCAAATAATTGAGATAAAAGACACTCAATAGCATAGGAAGGTGTTACACATGATTACAGAGACATGCACAAAATAATTTTTGAACTCACACTCTTTGACCTAATAACGTATTCTCAAACATATAATAGACACATAAGCTCTTATAGACATTATTACATAAGTAACTTAACATGGCATGAACACAAGGTTACGTGGGACCAACGGGGATTGGTTTCAATTAAACTACACTTGCCAATATAGACTCTTTCTCTTTAGAAAACCCTATTTTACCAAAATATCACCTCATACTTCTTAGGGCATAATTGGCACCTTTGAGGCAACTAATAGTAATATTTTTCCAAGAATATTTTGATAATAAGATAAGATAAAATACTCCCTTAATACACCCTCAACTACACCTACGAATGGTGACATACAATAGTATTACTTTTTAACAGTAACATTGGCAACCTTAACTTTTAGTGTTATGGCCACCTGAATGTTGAGACAAAGGGGACCTTTGACATAATATATTATGTAATAATGGCAATCCCTTATGTAAATAGAATAATTTTCATTACGAACTCATAAAAAGGCTCACATGATTCACAAAGGAGTCTAACAATCTATTTAAGGCAAAAAGGGTCATGGGTCCACCACATCCACTGGGCTGGTAAGTTACCATAAACAATGACAACATAGCCACTACAAATCCAACAAACCCAAAATATCACAATTCCCATCATATTCCACATGGCCACCAAATTCTCCCAACGTGATTGTAATATTCCATGTGACCCTTATATGCCCACTAGCCTCTACCAAGTGGATGCATTTTGTATAATGACATGTGGCCACTCTATGTAAATATATCTATGCTAATGTTCTCTCTAGTGGAATTATATTTATAGTTATAAGTTCTAGTGTCCATCTTTTGAGGCATAGAGATTGCATGGACATTATGAAGAAATATTATAGCATGACCAAGTTTATTAATTATATTGAAATATAACATGAATGAAGTTATATACAAGTGGCCACTACATTGGGTATTAGTTGTGGCGTGGTTAAAACCATGAGAATAATCACATATATTTAAATGTGTGGATTAATATTAATTGATATTAATAATTAGGGATGGAAATGTGTAACAACCTCATTGGGTTCTATCCAGATCTACACAATTTTTTTTTATTAATGACATATACTATAAATAGATTACACCATTAGAATCTAAGCAATGATCATACAAAATACTCTAAGTATGATAATTGTAACTAATCACATGACATTTAGCAATCACTTATCACTATCAATAAATGAAAATGCATCATAATACAATCATAAAAAAGTAATTACAAATAGCCAGCCACTGTTGATATAATACACAACCACTTCTATCAATCCACAGTAAATAGGTAATTACAATTCTTCACGATTATGTTTTCAATAATAAAAATAATATGATACAATGTACATAAATAATAAACATGGCTCCCTAGAGCATGAGTTCCCCAGACTCTTCAGTATCTGTGGCAATTTCAAGTGTCCTCTCGATAATAGTACTATTATGGGGAGGGAGAACATCATCCAAGCGCTTTTTCACACCAACCACAGACTAATGATCCCCCACACTAATCCCATCAGGGAATGGCCCTCCTTTCATGTATGAGTATATAGTGATGGCATGGGAGTCTAGAGAGATAAGAAAGTACTTATATGCTATATGATTTCTAAAACTAAATATACAATGTATCATAAAAAACTTATTATATTACAAGATTCCACACAAAACATGTAAATCATACTCATGAAATGATAATATATCACCAAACATACTTTAGCCAAATTTTTAATAATAATAAATAATAACAATCTATATATCAATCAAATTCATACACACCACTTAATCGGATTGTCTTTATCTAGTATTGTGATGCTAGTAAGCCAATGAAGTCTATCTCACTCCTTACTCATTATCAATAATGTGAGATTGATCAAACATAATTTAACCACAAGATTCATATCAATTACATCCTACTAGCAATCATATCACATAACATGTTAATCATAGGAGTAATCAAAGCATACATTTATTCTGTCAAATATATGAATGAATCTTACATTATTATCTATTTCATACTAAAAATAATGGTTACAATTTATATCACCTAGGTAAAATACATATTTAACAATAGATTTTAACTATCACAATTAATCTCTAGATATACTACACTCTATGATAACCCATATTACCATAGTCTAGATTTCTAAAATATAACTACTAGTTTTTCACAATCAGTCATATAAAGTAGTCTTAAATACATAAAAATATAAGCTTCTATTGAAGCAACTAAATATAACAAAGTCAAAGTTTTCATGAAATACCTAATATTCTATTCTAACATGTATGTTACACTCTCAAAGGGTGTATGCACACATACATAAAATCTTACTATTTATCACAAAACATGCTATACATAATAATAACTAACACACATACATTTAATCAGTCAAATGTAGGTATGAGTGTAGACATAACAATTACAATATGTACCATTTGGGTATAATATAAATTTATAATAGTAATCTATAACATCCCATACCATCATAGTTCATTATTTATGAACACAACTACACAATTATGAATAACTAGTCTTAAAATTCTAAGAAATAAGTGATCCATAATCATACATAATAATCCAACAAGTACGGTTTTATACCATCTAGGTACACCTTATGATTAAACTGCATACTATTATAACTCATAGGTAGACATCATGATGCACTAATATATGCTATATATGTCTAAACACTTGTACATATTAATAGTTAATAATATGTATCGCACACAAGTATTCAATGCTAAAAATATAAAGTAATAGTCAATCATATTACAAAGAAATAAAAAAATCATAAACCCATTATAAACTTTCATTTAAACATCTCATTCTATTTTTTAAGACACTATTTTAATAAGGTTATAGTTTTAGATTCCTAAAAACTTTGTCTTTAATTAACCATCAGTTTAACTATATATATAATCCATATATGTGAGTATTTGTACATCATAACATGCACCAAACGTAAGTACTCAAATGATAAGTAAATATAATACTAATGTTCAATTATGTCTCAAGAACTCCCTATGGTTTCATCAATCCTTAAAACCTCCCTGCTCATGAAGTATATTGGCGTTCTCTATAAGATAAGTGTTTCAACATTATAATTCTCCTTCACAGTTTTTATTATGTTTTAGGGAACTGGGTATACATGTAGTTTGTGTCATTCTCCTCCAGATTCCATGACATAGTTATACGTAATATAGCTGTGGACACACATCATTATGTACCAATACCTTCTATATGTACATATACACCTGTATAAATTAAACTAACCATAGTAGGCATTGTACACATATCCTCAATAAATACTACATAAGAACTTTTACAATCATTTATAACTCTAACTGAGGATTTCAATCATTATATTGAAATAGATTGTCCAATATTTGTAAGTCTTAAACTTTTGAAAAATTTAACAACCAACTCTTCTTAGTCAGTTTAGAGATTATAAGTTTTTTTTTACAAATCGTTGTTTAATTATGACAACCTTACTTCCGAAGTCTTTTATTCTGGTTAAACATATTATCCTAGTACTGTAAGATTAAATCTGTCAACTCCATGCATAAACTCTATTCATTTTTATACATTCTCTTGTGTAGGTTATTTATATTGACACATACCCCAAAGTGTGTTAATAAGCTTTATATATATATATATCAATAAGAGTATTCAAATTCTCATAAAACATTCTCAATCCCGACTAACTATATATATATATATATATATATATATATATATATATATATATATATATATATATATATATATATATATATATATATATATATATATATATATTCAGGATTGAGAATGTATCTAAATCTCATTATAAAGTGGTGGAAGGATACATTAAGCTACATAACCACTAAATCCATAAGTTATGTTACAATTGGATTGTTCGTTCTTGCTAATAAAGCTTCTTTATTAATTAACCTAGTGCTACACATAATTTGTTTAGTTGAATTCATATGAATATCCCAGTTATCGCCACATATATATATTTATTCTTCCCAATATAAAAGTTAATATAATATAACTAGAAGGATGGTGACTTGCTCAACTATTGCTACAATGTCTGAAAAAGCTAATATTATAGTATTCATGGCTTTTACAAAATCCATTCCTCACTAATATCCAACACTATCTATATAATACAATATTGTTAAATCAATAAACAATATGCATATCATTAATATAACAATGATACACAAGATACACAAGGGTTTCGGGGCCCCTTCAAAACCTGCTTTTACCTTAATCTAAAACAATGATACACAAGATTTCCACATTTATTAATATCATTAATATGACAAGATAATATACATATTGCTTTACAATATATATTTTGTATAATACAATATAATAGCCTGATTTTTGCCTGGATTTTATGAAATATGGACATTATACTTAATGCATTATACTAAAGTTAAAAATATACTAAACTTATTAGTAAATCTGTATAGGTTTATAATTATAGCAGAACAAATCCAATATTATAGTGATCTGTACCAACATCAAGCAATTTATATATATAGCAATTTATACAACATAAAGTTATTTATACGAAACTAGGCAAGAATACTGGGACATATAGTGATTTACAACATATAAGAATACTTAAATTATAAGGATATATCTGTAAATTAAGTGATCCCAGTATTCTTAGTATTTAAATTAGTATTCTTATAAGACCCCAATATTTAAATATCACTAGTACTCTTTTAACATAAATCTTCTAAAATGTATTTCAATTTAAATCTTAGTGTAATAGCGATTTATCGATTTATTACACATATATATCCACCAACATCAAAGTGATTTGGATTTACTAAAAGCAATTTGGATTTACTAATATAACAATAATTTAGATTTACTGATATAACAACGATTTAGATTTTATTAATATAATAGCGTTTTAGATTTTATTAATATAATAACATTTCAGATTTATTAGCAATCCAAATATAGTTTTATACATAGTCACCGTATATAATACAGACTCAATAAAATTGCAGAAGTTGTAATAAACAAATATACATCGACTTCCAAATTGCTCGATTTAACATCAAAGTAACTAAGTGTTACTTCAAAAATTGTATAATGTATTATAAATCTCGATAGCAGGTGTTAACTCCCTATTAAACCTTATATGAAGGTGATTTATGGGTGTTATGATTCTATACATGTGCTAATTTGCAATATAATATATAAATTACTGTGTTATGGTGTAAAACAAAGTATTACTGTGTACAAGGATATTACTGTGTACGATAGGCGCTACAAACATTTTTAAATAAATAAATCTTTTAATAACAACATGCAGATCTCAAAAAATCTATTAATTACTATCTGTAAATTTAGAAATTCATCCATCAATAGATCACCTACCTGGCAGTTTGGAAGGACACATCCACTATGCCACCTTTTCTTCCTCTTTTCTCCTCCACACTCTACCCTCTCCTACCCCCTATTGCACCCCTCTATTCTTTTATTTTTTTGTCCCGAAGTAAGACACCCTATGAGTTTTGATTTCTTTCTTATTTAAGGAAAGAGGCATAGTTTTTTTTTCTTTTAAATATTTTTCATTACTTTATTCCATGATTTTCCCTTTTTGTAATGAATTTATTTCTTTTTAAACTAATTTACTTCATATATTTCATTTTTTCCTCTCAAATGATAATTACTTAAATTTTTATTCATTTTTACATTAATTTATAAAAATTTGTAATTTCACTAATTAGCATCCTCATAATGCCAAGACAGATAATTCAATAAGTTTGAATTTAATCAAATTACGCTAATCTCCAAATCATTAATGGTCACACACAAATCGTACTAGATGGAATCCACAAAACTATTAAAATATGCTAGCAAACTATGAGCAACAACTATCTAATGCAATCAATATTAAACACACTATGCTAACAATTTTACTACGCATCTAACATGTGCTGGCTAATGTGGTGTGTGCAGGATTCCAACAAGTTTCTCTATCATCCTCTGACATGCTAAGTTACGTCATCCTCTCCACTGATGCTTTCCCTCCATCATGCTTTGAAGGATAAGTTCTTTTGCATCAACCTTACAACAAACAGGTAGTTAGACTATATATATATATATATATATATATATATATATATATATATGAAATAACAAATAAATATGTTTAGGATACATGTTTGCATTGTTGTGAATTAGTTTGTACTGTAAACGCGTACACTACAACTAATTCACAACAATGCAAACATGTATCCTAAACATATTTATTTGTTATTTCAAATATATATATAACATATTTATTTGTTATTTCATATATATATATATATATATATATATATATATATATATATATATATATATATATATATATATATATATGAAATAACAAATAAATATGTTATATATATATATTTGAAATAACAAATAAATATGTTTGTAATGTAAACACGTACACTACAACTAATTCACAACAATGCAAACATGTATCCTAAGTAATATCTTATCGTCCCATAACAATATATATCTTTGAGCTTAGTTAAAGTAGTCAAATCTAAATTTTTCAACTATAAATATCCACAAATAATCAAATAACTTGCTTAGCGAGGAATCAGAATTTAACAAAATGTGAACATCTGGTTTAGGTGTATAAAAAAAAATGGACACGAATAGACTTAGGTTTTGCAAAGATTAATTTTTTACCCGATTAACTTCAAACAAAACCTAATAATCAAAGTTGCATATTTTTATAAATTGAGATTCATACATTAACACATGGAGGTGCTACACATGATTATAGAGACATGCACAAAATAGTTTTCAAACTCACTCTTTGACACAAACACACACACACACACACACAAGATAGAAACACACAAGCTCTTTTAGAGATTATTATACAAGTAACTTAACACTCCACGCACACAAGGTTACATGGGACCAACAGTGATTGGTTTCAATTAAACTACACTTGACAATGTAGACTCTTTCTCTTTAGAAAACCCTATTTTATCGAAACATCACCTCATACTCCTTAGGGCATAACTTGCACCTTTGAGGCCATTACTAGTAATATTTTTCCAAATGTATTTTAATAACAAGTAGAAGATAAAATACTCCCTTATTACACTTTCATTATAAACATAATTACACTTTCATTATAAACATACTTATTAATAAGATTAGTATAAATAACCCTAATGAGATGTGTTCGAGTTGGTAAAGTGGCTTGGATGTTTCCAGCTCTACCTAAGGTTAAATCTTGTTGAACATCATATGAGACTAGTTGTGGTTATTGTTGATATACTTAAAGTCTATCGATTGTAAATTTGGTATTCATGGTGGTGGTTGAGCACTTGGGAATCTAGGCCCCTATTGTGTCCCAGACTAGTTCATAACTGTAGTCAAAAGTAATTACCAATTAATTTATTTAAAAAATATATATAGATATTAATCTAAAAAAATAATAGCTCTAATATCGTAATATCATAAAATAGAAAAATACCTTATGATGATCAAATATATGACAAATTTAAGATCATACATTAATTGTTATGCACTTATGGACATTGCAACATTGATTGCCATTAAGACACCTATGAACGTAAAAAGGAACACGAAATATAATAAACCTCAATATATGATAATTTTTAAAACAAGGAGACCATTCTTTGGAAATAACCATTCTTGTAAACACAAGAACAGTCTAACAAATAGAGAAATGTTTTACAAGATGCTATTGTTTTGCTCTGGTTGAGGCCAATTTGAACCATGTTTTGCAGGAGGAGTTCTGGTCTAATTTCACACGAAAATGATAGAAAGCCCTTATAAGGAGGTGAAAAGAATGGCTAGAGCATACCTATACCTATATTTGGATTGACACCAACACACAAGTAATGAGATTACTGAGGAATCGGTTCAGATATTAGGTAGTCAAATAGAAAAGGATGGATTAGTATAGACTGAGAACCAAGAATTTGGGCTTAGTGAGAGAGGAAATCAATTCGCTGAAGGTATATAGGTTGTAATTGTTTTTCATTGTAACAAAAAAAATTAATTGAAAATATATCGGTAAAAGTTAAATAATTCAATGCATTAGAGAAAACCCAAAATGAAAAATAATGTGACACAGAAGGTAAAGGTCATGTAAGATCCAATGAGCTAGAAATAATTGACCCATTACCAAACGAATCAAAGTATACCAACTTTGTAAAGCTCATTCGATTGAAAAATCCATTAGAGTATAAAGACATGGATGAGTTATTTAGAGATGACCCCCAACATAAGCCCCAATGAACCAGGAAGTACCCACAATGAAAAATTTGTTGAATTAAGAGAATGAATTAGGCAGTGCCCCTGATGTGGATGGAAAGATTGTTGAAGATGGAGATGAGATTATTCAACCTCTAGTGGTTAGGTAACTGAAAACGGTTCATATGTTTTGGAATAAGAGGAAGGAAAATACTTGAAAATGAGATTTATAAATTTATTGTGTTGATAAAAATGAAGTTTGACTTTTCAAGTATGCTATGTGTACTCATTAGTAGAGAGAAGGAAAAAAAATTACTCTAAAGAAAAGTAACGGGGCTCTCTCAAAATAAAATAATAAAAATATTTTATAATTTTTAAAAAATTAATAATATTAATAACAAAATAGATTGTCAAAAATTTCTCTTGCAGAAACTATGAAAGTTATTTAAGGTATTATAGTTTATATGAGGTATCACAAACTTTCAACAACCGACTTAGTAGAATTATGTTTACATTCAACTTTATTCACATATAAAAGAGTGATTTATGAACAAACAAAAGAGTGGCAATGGATCATTTTTATTATCTATAGTAACCAACTTATTTATATTTAGTCAAAAGATTTAGAGTTCATTCCTTTAAAATTAGAATGGTGGGATAAATTTGTAGATGACACTAATGTTAAATAGATCGATTATGACAAAGAATTTACATTAGAAAAAATTTCAAGTGAAAATAGCCTACATAAATATATTAATACAAATTAAATCACTTAGACAATGACATCACCATTATAATGATATCATCCAAAATTATAATTGTGCACTAAATTTTAAATCCAAGCTATACTACTAATTCTAGTAATAAAAACCTAAAACTTAATCACACCAATAGGAATGGATAAAGGAGGCAATCAACATAATAAGAACATTCTTACCATCATTTACCTCCTTATAACTCCATTCCAGGATTTGCAAATGGATTGTTTGATGCCCCAAATTTTGAAATGTTGGATTGCTTGATAAGTGTTGACAATGGCTTCCAAATGGTTGGATAAGCTTGATAGTGGTTTTAGATGGATGCAAGATAGTAGCAAGATGATGGCTTTATGGATTTCCAAGTTAGTTTGAGAGTAGAGGGAGAGTTTGTTTAAATAGGTATGGAGGGAGAGATAAATAACTCAAATTCAAATTTGGGTCATTGAAATCAAGGGTTAGGGATTTTTCATGGAATTTTTAATTCCATGGAGATCTCTAGAATTAGAGAATTCTAGAGAAGGGAGTTAGAATGGGGAAGATTTCTAGAATACTCCAATTCTAGAAATCTCCCCATTAGGTAGATGCTAGAATAGGGTGGTGGTTGGGTAAGTAGCTTATTTACTAGTTGGCTTAAAGAGTAGGTTAATGGGTAATAAGTCTTATTAGAAGCTTAATAAAAGAATTAATTAGTTTTAAACGGGATAAAGATTTATGAGATATATGTTATTAAGTTATTAGTTAATTTACTTAGAAAATATAAAAATTAAACTAAATTAATAAAAATTGACATAATTAATATATTTAATGGACTCAACTTAATTTAATATATACAATAATAAGTGTATATATTATAATAAATTTGTTAAACCTTATACTTAATTTAGCATAATTAATTTAACTCTTTTTATATTGATCATCATACATTGTATCTTTCACTTTTATTACACAAAGTATTAATTTTTAGAAATAATAATAAAATAGAAATAATAATTATAATGAAAAATTAAATATTTATTTAAAAATAAAAATTAAAAACATAATTTTTTTTAAAAGATAAAGATAATATGAAACTAAAAATTAAAAACTTAAAAAAATAAAATTTGGTTTCAAAGAATTTGGTTCCACTACAATATCTATGAAATGCAATACAATTTTTAGTAAAATTTCTTTGACAATTATATAACATTGTAAGCATTCATAGTCTTCTCCAAGACAGCAGAAAGGAAGACTTCATCTCCATCCTTGTCCAGTTTAGGCTCCACAGTCCACAAAAGCTTAGCATACCCAAGCTTCTCAAACACTGCTACATACTCCTCCACGTCTTTCTCTGAGCAAAAGAATCTGTCAATCCACAGAAGCCCCCCTGGCCGAAGAACTCTATCCCAGTCAAACACAACAAACTCTAAAAACTCTACATCAATCCACCCATCAAGAAACAGGGTAGTATGAACAATATCAAGTGTATTATCAAAGAATGGAAGCCTCTGGTTGACAGAAATGTATAATGGAAGAAGTCCTCTGAGGGCTATCATTTCGTTGAAGGGTGCCCCTAAGTTAAGAGTTGCTGTGGCTATTGTAACGTTCCTGGCACGCATCAGGGCAGCAAAGGTTCCTGTGCTAGGGCTGAAGTCTAGGCCTATTTTGATCTCTCCAGGCCGCTTTAGGCCCAAGACTTCATCCACACTGAACTCTGCAGTGTTGTTGTTGTTTCCTGTCCATTGCCTGGACTTGTGAGATTCGAGGTCGAAGCACTCGGCGCACTTGTAGAATCCTCTGTTGAAAATAAATGATAATATTTGTGAGGTTAGACAGACTTATAAAGCACTTCAATTAAAGCTTTATCAAAATTAAGGATACTGTATCACCATCTCTGCATAATTTTTAAGTATGAGTCTTGCGTTGATGTATTAACATCATGTTCTTTTATATTTGGCCGATCTCTTGCCTAGTGGTCCCATTGAGGGGGCAAACCTAATTTTTTTTTCCATGAAATTAGGAACTGTTTGCAGTTTTATGGTTTCATAGAACTTAGTCTATTTCTGTTAAATTATAGGTTTTACTATTATAGATGCCAAATAAATGAAAAATAATTAAATAAGTAGCAATAAACCATTAGCAAATTGTCATCTGCCACTAAATCATCCTACAATTTCTTTGCAGTAGTGCAAAATTTAGATCCCACTTAAAAAAGCTAGCATGTTCATCTTGTCAACATCACACAAAAATATGATAAAAATTTGGTGTGTTTGGCTTTATAAAATTCCGCTAAAATTTAATCCCCCTGAATCTAGAGGCACTTGAAATTCTACTCCCTAAAATATAGCCACTTGGATTTTCAAGATAAGTTTCCGAGTTATGCATCTCATTGAGATTTTGCAGGTCATTGACATTTTGCACTCCAGGGGCCACCTGCATCATCAATATAAGAAAGTGAAAAGGGGCTCTATGGGACTCCACTGTTGGAGATGCTTGCATGATTTGTGGGTTACTGTTTGTATTTTCAATAGTTCATCCAAATTTCATCTGTATATTCCATTCCATAATGGTACTTCAAATGATATCAAAATTGTATGAAATGATTTAGATGGAGTTTGGATGGACTGTCAAAAATCTACAATTTATTTGATTTTGGAGTGTTATTTTGCAAGATAGACAGTTGTTATAGCTGGTCAACAGTTAAGACCTTGTGTATTTAACACTTTTGTGTATTTTTTATATTAAACCATGGATGGTCAACAGGAATGCATATTCCCCAGCATGCTCTCAATTTACTTTCAGCTGCTACTGCGTGGCTTCTTTGTGTGCTACTGTTTCTATTTCAACCCATGTAAACTGCATATTTAGGGTCTCCCATGGAAAATGAAATCTTTGTATTTAAACATGAAGAGGTCTGTGAATTGCATTAGTGGCTCCTCCTACAGGGCTGCTTAAAATTTTCTAACTAAGAATATGCCGGCTTTGCATTTTCTAGTCGGGATTTCATTTTCTTGTATTTTCACAATGCAGCTTACATATGGTGCAGTCTGGGCAGTAAAATTACAGAGAGTGTTTTATTGCCAAATGAAAACAGAATGTAATCTTGAAGTTTCAGTTAATTTTCAGTAAAGCCTAGCAGAGTAGCAAATTTAAGATACTTTCCACTTTACCAGCAATAAAATCCAAATTTCCTTCAGCAATACTTGCCAAGTAAAATTTGAAAGCACCACTAGAGCCATCTAAGTTTCCTTACATTTGTGATTGTTTGCAATGTACATTTTATTCTGAAAATCACAAGCTTCAATCAACATCTCCTTGATCATTTCATGAACATGTATGTACCTGTTGGTATGATTTTTGGAAGCGAGGCAGACGAAGCCCTTGCATTTGTAGTGAGTCCATTGCACGCTGCGGTCATCTGGAAGGGACCAGAGGGCGGAGAGGACGGGCAGCGGTGGGGTGACGTTCATCCCGCCCCTGCCTTGAGGCTTTGCAGAGAAGCACCGGCGGCGTGGGGGCGGATCACAGCCATGCACCATCAGCTCCTGCGCCGCCGGCCAGTCATCCGGGCATGTCCCAGACACGTTGTAGAGCATGTATTGCTCTACTTCAAGGCTGGTGGAGATGCAGCCCAGGCCTAGAGC
The DNA here is from genome assembly GCA_037957365.1 of Torreya grandis. Classification (NCBI taxonomy): domain Eukaryota; kingdom Viridiplantae; phylum Streptophyta; class Pinopsida; order Cupressales; family Taxaceae; genus Torreya; species Torreya grandis. The sequence goes on from JARHVA010000011.1 coordinate 4,943,871, forward strand.
TGGGTAGGCGGCCATGGCTCCCATGAAGTTCTTTTGGCCGTGTCGGTTCTGCTTGGGCTCTGTGTATTTTTTGAACTCCTGGAAATTAAACAATGGGCTGTCAAGTAATACAGTCTCTTCTTGAGACTCTGATTCTTGTTCTGGTTCTGGCTCTGATTCTTGTATTTTTGATTGATCATTTTTTTGCTTCGAATTTGAAGCAGATTGTACGATCTCCAGCATTTTGTCCAAGCTCGACACGATCTCTACCAGCAAGTTGCTGTGATTCAATCTTGCTGCCTTGAGCTGCATTGTGCAATCCGAATTTAGGATGTCCATGTTCTCCTGCATTGCTTGCATCGAGCGGCCTAGCCTGGCCTGCAGATGGGCAATCTTGCTTGAAAGAAGAAGCATTTCACTGGGGCCATTACTACTCCTAAATCCAACCTTCAAAATTGTTTCAGTAATATTTTCATGACTGAACGATAAAGATTCATGTGACCAGTAGCGGAAGAGTCCACTTAAAGCCACCAAGGCCAATGCTGCAGTAATTCCCAGACGAAATCTGAGACCCCATTTGTGTTTGCTGTGAGGCTTCTGCATTTCTTAAAAAACTGAAAGTTCAGAATTTCACAGGCTTGTTTTGACCCCAAATCTATAAAACTAATGAAGTGATTTTCTTGAATGAGTAAAGATGCTGTTTTCGTTTTTTTTTCTCTGAAATTAAGGGCCTGGTTCCCCTCATCGATACAGTTTCTTGGGAATTGTAACATTTTATATTTCTGCAATGTTATTGAAACTTAGAATTACATTTGATTATGTTTTTTTAAAAACGGAGTTTTTTTCATACATTTAATTCAGTAATTCCCTTGATTTGGAATCCGGAGGGATTTCACCTTACATCCTCCAAACAAATTCATAAGGATTTGACCTCAGATCTCCCAAACCAATGTATCTAGTTTAACTATTTTTATAACTTCATAATTAATTGAATTATCTAAAAGTATTTAAGCACAACAATTTAGGAATTGTGGTAAATACGTAAACCTTTACCACAACTTGGAAGACAATTTTTATTTAGAGTTGTTTATGCATCATTTCACAATTAATTGAATTATTTAAAGCTATTCAATTTAGGAAACGTGGTCAATACGAGGGATACGTATTAATAAGAGTCGTGAAATTAAATTTGATATTTATATGATTGTATTTATATAGTTTTTAAGGAATTTAAAATATAATTTGAAAATTTAAAGTTTGGGTAGATTTTCAAATCTTAATAAATATATATTCAAAAATTTTACGTTTTATAGTTTGATATTACATAATTGTTTTTAGGAAAATTGTGTAAAATTTTGATGTTTAATGTTTTGGATCTTCTTCTATTATCTTTCATCAGAAAATAAAATTAATGTGGAATAACAAGACCTAATCATTCTTAAAAGCATAAGAAAATCGTTGTTAACGATGTTTCAGATCTTTTTCTATGATCCTTCATCGGGAAATAAGATTAATGTGGAACAACAAGACCTAACTGTTAAAAGCATAAGGAAATAGCCGTTAACAACATTTCATATCCTCTTTTGTGATCCTTCATCAAGTTATAAGATTAATGTGGAACAACAGGGCCTAATTGTTCTTAAAAGCATAAAGAAATAGCGGTTATCTACACTTCCACATTAATCCTATCCCCTGATAAAGAATAAAGAAGAGAATTTGAAACATCGAGCATCAAAATTTCACACAATTTTTCCAAAAAAAATTATGTAAATATATATTGATAATACACATGTTATGTAACTATTGTTTTCAACTCATTTCATTAATTTACATTGAAATTTAAATTTACGAAAATTTAATTCACTGTCTTAAATTTTGACATATATATATATGGATTGGGCTATTTTTATAGGTAAAATGTGTTATAGTTAATTAAAAAATAAACTTGATTTTTTTTAAATGTTAAAGTTAGACTTGAAAAAAACATTGGCACAATAATTTTTTTTATGCAATTGTCTTATTTCATGTCATTTTTACCCTTTATGGATTTTAAACAGTTTGGCATTTATTGTGATCATTCTTCCCTATAACCAAGGAAGATAATGTTGGCCCAAGTTTAGAGATAGTAAAATATTTGCTTAATATTTAGATGGGGACAATAGCCACTAAATGTTAGATCCATTTTGGCACAAAAGCATTTATAGTCAATTAAATGTCATTTAATGGGGTAAAACTTTATATATTCAATGGTTGTCTTCTATGTGCGCCCATTGCAAAATGTTTGAGCATGAAAAACAAATTCAAACCTTCTACATAGAAAGTTCAAGGCAAATGACATTGGACATTTCAGGACTACAGTAAGGTAAAATGTTTCAGATCCTCTTCTGTAATCTTTCATCAGGGGATAAGATTAATGTGGAACAGTAGGACTTAACCATTCTTAAAAGCATAAGGAAATAACCGTTAACAATGTTTCAGATCCTTTTCTGTGATCCTTAATCAGAAGATAAGATTAATATGGAACAACAAGACCTAACCATTAAAAGCATAAGGAAATAGTCATTAACGACATTTTGGATCCTCTTTTGTGATCCTTCATCAGGTGATAAGATTAATGTGGAACAACAAGACCTAACCATTCTTAAAAGCATAAGGAAACAACCATTATCTGCTCTTCCATATTAATCTTATCCCTTGATGAAGGATAACAGAAGAGGATTTGAAATGTCAAGCATCAAAATTTCACACAGTTTTTTTCAGAAAAAATTATGTAAATATATAGTGAAAGTACGCATGTTACGTAAGTAACTATTATTTTCAACTCATTTCATTAATTTGCATTGAAATTTGAATTTACAAAAATTTAATTCACTGTCTTAAATTTTGACATTGATATTGGTTATATATATATATATATATATATATATATATATATATATATATATATATATATATATATATATATATATATATAGACACACACACACACACACACACACACTAAAGTACATAGACTCGGCTATTTTTATAGGTAAAATGTGTTATTTGTTAATCTAAAAAATAAATTTGAATTTTTGAAAATGTTAAAGTTAGACTTGAAAAAAACATTGGCACAATATTGTTCTTAAGCAATCGCCTTATTTCATGTCATTTTTACCCTTTATGAATTTTAAATAGTTTGGCATTTATGGTGGTCATTTTTCCTTATAACCAAAGAAGATAATGTTGGCCCAAGTTTAGAGATAGTAAAATATTTGCTTCATATATAAATGGGGACAATAGCCACTAAATGTTAGATCCATTTCGGCACAAAAGCATTTATAGTCGATTAAATGCCATTTAATGGGGTTAGAACTTTATTTATTCAATGGTTATCTTCTATGTGCGCCCATTGCAAAATGTTTGAGTAGGGGAAACAAATTCAAATCCTCTGCATAGAAACCTCAAGGCAACTGACATTGGACATTTTAGGACTACGGTAAGGCAAGGTAGGTGAATGATAGTTTCTTGTTTTTTTCCATTTTTTTTTGGTTGTGTATGTCTTTTGTTCTCCTCATCTAATTTAATTTTGTTTTGGTTTTTTTTACAGTCCACAATGCCATTGGTTTGAGTTGGGTGTTTTTGCAAAGTGTGGTTGCCAATAGAGTGATTGCAAGCACTAAAGTCCAACACTGCTAAGTAATTAGTGTATCTCTTGCATGCATTTTTTCTCCTGTATTATGGACATGCTTAGATTTATTCTTTTTTTTAGATAGGATGGGAGCTATTTGGTAGAATGTCTACGGACAGATAGAAACAAGTTTAGTTTTCCTCTCAATGAAATATAAATATTCATAGAAAGTTACATCATCTTGATGCCATTGCTAATTTTCCAAACCCTTGGAATGGTAAAGCCCTCACAATAGTAAAGCCTTTGGCTTAACGGCACTAGTCGACAAACATATATTATTTACATCTTTGAGACAAAGACTTGCACTTTTATATATAAGGCACAGACTATGAACCCTAACCCTTATACTAATTGTAATCCTAAGAACCTGTTTCAGTTTTTCAATTATTAATAACGAATTTTGAAACCAAAAAGAGCCCTTGCAAAAGGATAAGAAATATAATTCTTGTTCTCAATGTTATTTACTGAGAATATTTCTTTTTAAGTCAAACCTTGAAGCCCTAAATAAACTGGTAAGTTGGGTCTAAAGCTTTATATGTCATTATCCCTAATGTAAGTGAGATCTGGAATTTTAGCTATGTGTCATTCCATATGATTTTAATATGGTTTTTTTTGTTGATATTTTAGTTGCATTGACTGTCCCTTTTTTAGCAGATTTTCTTGTGTTGTTGGTTGGTTTTAAGCATATTGAAGGAGGTAGAATTTTTTTTTTGAATAAGAATAACCATTGATGCCCTATGTCATGTTTCTTGAACCAATTTGTTTTGAATATGTGTTTGAGACACTATATAGTTTGCACCTGCAAATGCATCTTACAACATTGGTTGGTGGGTGGATCTAACTGTAGTGTTTAGTCATGTCTGCAAACTACCTAGAAGTTGAACACAAGAAACAATGTTGATAATGCACACATTTAATGTAACCACAACATGAGGATGTGATAGCTTAGGCATTGCCATCTTGTTCCTTTTGGTTTGGGTTTTGATTACTCCATGACACATTTGGGTTAAGGTGAAATTTTAAGTACTTGGATATTTTCCCTTTATGCAAATTATTTTGTTTGTAGTGTATTTTGTAAAGATTGTTTTTTTTAATGCATACTATTCAAGTGTCTATTCATTGGAATCTTTTCATCTTATTTCCTTATTTTTTCTTATATATCCATTATAATTACTTTTTAAATTTTATTTTCATTTTATTCACATATACATTGCAATAACTCTCAAATATGTTATGTTTGCTTCTCATTGAAATGTAAATTGAACTTTAATATTATATTTTGTCTCTTTAAATTTTATCTAAAGGGACAATGACAAGTGTTAACATAGCATGAAAGACAGGGATGCAAATTGATGTTGACTTATTGAGCTTTGATGTTTTGTTGTTATATTTTTGGTTGAGATTCAAAATAGTGCATTTATAGTGTGAGAGATTTATGTTTGTGTTTTTGATTTAAATATGATAGATGTTGTGTTTATATAGGAAAAAAATTGGTTCAATATGATATTTATTGTGCATGTTTAGCATTTTTGCAATGATGAATAGGACAATGTTTGCCATTTGAATTTATTTTCTAAGAGGTTTTGTCCCTACCTCAATGTTTTTACTATCTCTAAACTTGAGCCAACTTTATCTATTTTACTTGTAGGAAATAATGCTGATAATAAATTCCAAACCATTTAACAATCATTAAGGCTAAAAACGATAGTGGAATATGGTGATTGCATAACAAAAAAATATGCCAATTTTTTTCCATACTCCAACTTTTGTATTTTCATAAAAATGACTCTTAATTGGTAAAAAATAAATTATTTAGCCCAAGTAAATCCAAATATTCCTCCAAATAAATAGATGTTTATATATGTGTGTTATGACCTCCTAATCTTGTACTTAAGCTCTTAGGCATTCAAAAAATGCAAAATCATAATTTTATTTACCATTTTTTTCCACATGCTTTCAACACTCATTTTCCAAGAATATCTTACATTTATTTTGTAGTAAAAAACTTGGTCTTAAAAATTCATAGAAATAACTTCTATATTGTCCTTCCTCTTATTATTCACGGACCTTTTTAATAGTGTTTAGCCAATGTTTTCAAGAAGAACAATTCAACTTATTATTGCTACATGTATTGTTCAAAAATTCTCATATCTGATTTTGTTCCTCCAAGCTACCTCGACAATAATTTATTTATGGACAATCTCTAAAACATAAAAAAGAATATAGACATTTTTAATTTTTATAAGAGTTATGCAAACATGTTAAATATAAAATTTTCCCTTCATTAACACTGGTTCTATGTTCTTACTTCTTATGATGTTTCTGAGATGCCAATGGCATCAAACTCACAATCATACATTTATTATGTTGATTTTGAGTTTTATTTACATCCTACATGTTTGTTTCCAACTCACTATTTGGTTGGCTTTAGGTGAGTTATATTTGTAAAAGAATGTTCTTTGACTCTTCAGTGATTTGTTTTCAATATAACATATCAATTTTGATGTAATGCTTATTTTCCTATGTTTAATCGTCAACACAAATAAACCCATTTCATTTTGTCAAAATTTGAAAATGTTGGGTTTCAACAAATGCTAGCAAACATTTTGAGATAGAATGATGTGGTTGAAAAGAGTCTCTTATTTCAATGTAATGCTAGACTATTTTTTCACATTTTATAACAATGAACTTAACAAAGCTTTGACACAACAAGTGCATGTTTGGTGAAATTTGTCTTACATAGAGTCTATTATTTCCCAGTATATAATTTATTTGAAATATATAATAAATGGACAGATCATGTCAGACAAGATAGAAAATGCACACTTATGACAATCAACACTTTTATCTTTCTTAAATCAAATATGTTAATGAATTTTGCATAGCCCACATGAATTCAATAGCCCTAAAATATATCCCTATTAGTATTAGAGTTTTAATTGATGTTTGTTATATTGAAAACAAATCACTGAAGAGATAATGTACATTATTCTATAAACATCACATACCCAGATCCATGAAAAATGTGAGTCAAAAATGGACATGAAACATGCAATAACACTCAAAAGTGATGCAATAAATGTATGATTTCATTAGACCATTGAAACCTCTAAAATTTTGTAGGAAACAAGAATATGTATACACCTAATATTTTTTATCTTTCTTACTTCACTGAATATTTATCTTATAGGACTTATCAATGCATGAATTTCCCTTAGTGGATGTCTTAAGGAGTGCATTGGAAAAGGGTTGGGCTCAGATCATAGTACTTTGTGAGATATGTTTACATACTACTTTGTCATACCTTCACTATTATTTTTTAACCTCCTCTAAGTCTCTTTATGTCTTCTTTATCTCTCTCCTTACCTCTAGTTTTGCTAGCGACACTATATTGGCCTGAACGATATAGTTTATTTCCCACCTATATATCCTTATATTATATCAATCCGATCGAAACAATTTTGAGTTAGCCAACATCTTATTCAATTGCATCGGCTTGGTTGAATTATCATCTTAGAGTTCAGGGTTATTTTTGGGTTTGGAATAATATATATAGGGGTCATAATTATCATTCCCAACATACACAACATTCATCTGTGCTACTTTCACTCACATTTCTATCCCTAAGTAGTAAAATAACAAGTTAGATGTTAAAGTATTATTCTTGGAGGTCAAGTTTTTTTAAGGTCTTTGAAGCTCAATAGAATGAGTCATGCCAAGGAGTTATCTCAATCTAAATGCAATCCCCAATAAAGGATACATAGGTATTCATCTTTCCATTTGATTTCTTCATCCTAAAACATATCTTGCAAAGTGCCACTAGAGCTAAGGGAGATATTAATGCAATGACAAGTCAACCTAAAGGTAAGTATCTTTATCCTTACTTTCTTTCATTTATTTACTTAGTAGATACATCCAATTTGCTTATTGTTATAATATATGCATGTTATTGTCCTTTCTTAAGCTCTCCTTATACCAAATAAGATGGTATAGCTAATAGGTGTCTTAGCTTGCCATTACCACCTTATGTTGCATAGACCACTCATGGTTGACCATTGTATCACTTATTTCTTGTAAGTTTAGTGTTATTACTATATTGGAACTAGATTACCCTTATTTTTTAGTTCCTTGCATGCATTTTATTTATTATATCCTTGATACCTCTTTGTTACCATTGTTATATCAATGATTTATCTTGAAGTTTAGTTAGAACCATAACTCATATCTTACATATAAGCTTTGGAACCCTATACCCTTGACATTGAGTGTGGGTTACCCTCTAATATATCTATGTCCACCTCGAGTATTTTTGTTATACGATCCAAGTATATGCAGGCTCTATGTTATGACCTTTTGTTCAAGTATCCTAGTAGACATAGAGAGAAATATTTTTATTATATTGGTCATCCTAGGCCATACATATAGACAACATAACTAGTGTTAATGAAGGGAAAAAGTGAATTTTATATATTAGCATAACTATTATCAAAATTATAGTACCTATATTCCTTTTGATAATTCCATGATTGTTAGGATGTAAATTATTTATTAAACTAATTTACAGGAGCAAAAAACAAAGATAAGAGTTTGTAATCAATGCATGTAATAATAGCAAGTTGAACTATTATACCTAGAAACATTGGTCGAACATTGTTGAAAAGGTGTGTGAATACTAAGAATAATGGAAATTTAGAAGTTATTTTTATACATTGTTGTGCCCATGATTTTTTATGCAAAAAAAAAGTAATATGTTGTTAGAGAGTGAGTGTTGAAAGCATGCAAGAAAGAGTGATGAAAAAAATTATATTTTGCATTGTTTAAATGGATAAGAACTTATGTACAAGATCGAAAGGTCATAAGAAGACATCCTTAACATATCTTCCATTACTTGGTTCAACATTTTAGTTTAGAAATCGATTTTTGAATGATAAGTTAAACTAAAGTTTACTTTTGTTCAAAATGCAATAGTCAAACTTTTCTATAACCTTAAAGTGAATAACCTATCTTTATCTAAGATAATCACTTATGAAACACCATGAAGGTCAATTATCTCTTTCAAAACCTTTTTAGCAATAGTAGAGGCATCATGAGTAAGATTTCTTGAAATAAATTGAGAAAACTTTATTAATTTATCAATTACTACCAGATTTATATCTCAAAATTTAGGTAGTCTTGAGATAAAATCCATTGAAATTATTGCATTTATAGAATAACATGAGGGTACAAAAAACCTAGATAGAAATGTTCAAGGAAGACATGCTGACATTCTAAACATTTTTATATGAAAGTATCCAGATCTTTCCATAACCCTAACCAAAAATTTAAAAAAAAATCAACTCATGTCATTTTAGTGACACTAGGATGAGATAATTGAGGTGCAATATGCACTTCTTCCATCACGTGTTCCTTCATATTCCTAGAATCAATAACATAAATTCTGACATGGTTCCTCATAAGTCTATGTAAGTCTAAGGAATAATCAGCAACATTATTATTTCATTAGCTAAATCAACACAATATTTTATACATTCAGGGTCTGTTAGTTGTTGATTTAAAATAAAATTTCTAAAATTTGACCTCAAAACAAAAATTGCAGCAATATATGACTTTATACTAAGAGCATCAATTACTATATTTTCCTTGCCTTTAACATAAGCAATATCAATATCAAATTTTATGATAAAGTCTAAACATATATGTTACATCTTATTTAATTCATCTTATGTAAATAAGTGTATCAAGCTACAATGATCAAACATTACCTTGAAGTGTTTTCCAAATAAAAAAATGTTTTCATTGCTTTAGTGTGAACCAAAACTGATAATTAAAGGTCATGATTTGGGTAATTGTGCTCATGAGTTTTGAGATCTTAGGACTTATAGATGACTACTTTGCCATCTTGGGTCAAAACAACCCCAATACCTACTTTACAAGTATCAGCGTAGATTTTTAATTTTCCATTTGGATATGGAATAACAAGGATAAGAGCAAAATTTAACAAGTCTTTCAACTTTTGGAAGGTTTACTCACATTAAGGATTCCATTCAAACTTATTTACATTTTTTTAAAAATAATTAATAAGAATATTAACCCTTGAGAAGTCCTTAATGAACCCTTGACAGTAACTAACCAATGCCATGAAGCTATGTGTATACACATAATATTTTCAAAATTTTATTGATTACTAACACTTTGTATCTGGCAGGAGCCTGTTGAGTCTCAATCTCTCTAAGTGCATGCCTTAAGGGGTGCATTAGAAAAGGGGTGGACAAACCATCGGTGCTTCGTAAGATTTTTGTTCCTTTTACCACTTGCCATCTACACACTTGTCTCCTAAAACCATTAACCCTAAGCTTGTTCTTCTTAGTCCTACCTCTTCTAGTATTTTTCCTCTTTACATCCTCTTTCTCTTGCCTTAACATCCTTTTTGACTATTGGTTGTACTGGGCCGACCCAGTACAATTTAGAGGCTTTATTTACTTTTTTAGATTGTTAGCCTTTCGATCAACCTAACACAGACCTAGTAAATTATCATCGAAAACACACTGGATCGATTGGGTTGACCCTATGCAACCAACATTCACAGAAGGATTTAGGGCAAGATACACCTATATATACAAGGTCATTTCCAACCATTTCATAAGATAAGAATTATTAGCAAATAAGTGTGAATAAACATCTGCTTATTGACCATTCTACTTGAGGAATAAAGCTTAGGGTTCCATACTTTTTTTGGAGATATGAATCTTGTCTTGTAGATAAGTCTTGTGGATGCTTAGATAGGTTGTGTAGCCTAGATCTAGTTTATCTTGGTTATCCCTACATACCACAATAATTTCTTGCAAAACACCTTGACCAAGGGAGAGATTGAAGCTCGACGGGTTTGTCTTCAAAGGTAAGTATTCCTAACTTTATTTCTCCTTTGTAAGAGTAGATAGATAATGCATTTGTATTATTATCTTTATGGATTTAATATTCCATATACATTGACATGAGTATATGTCTTCTAATACATGTTTATTTTATTATTTCTAACCCCTACTTTGTGCCATAAGCTTTAGTGAGCACTAGATTAGAGTTTGATTTCTTGTTATTAGAATAGAGTGAACATTTAAAACCTTAGGAATCCATTAGGGTTGTGTAATTATGTTAGACTATAGGATTTGAAACCCTTCCTAGCATGATATGTTGAGATAAACGATACAAGTGATCCCCTAATTGGGTCTAGTAGATCCCCATATTGGTCATGCTCCCACTTAAAAAGTGTATCCCCAATTAGAAGTGTAGGTGTGATTTATCTTATCCGATCTAGGATTAATTTATAGAGATGATGCATTTTTGATAGCATACATTATGGTGAACCTGACATGGATCTTATCCCACCACTAGTTGGATTGTCTTCATGTTTCATTCTTGTTTCTTTTCTTATTAGCATTAGATTCTACTTTAGCTTCACCTTCATATTACATTCTAGTGAACTTGATGTTAACTAACCCTTGAAATATTTATTCACTTTTAATTCATTTCTTTCATTCATTTTATTATCATTTTTATCATATATCTTTGACATTCTGGATTGATTATGTCGACCTAGCTACTTTTATGTATGCACAAGTTTCAAAAATAGGCAACAAAATTTCCCCAATCAACCCAGTATAGTTTTCCATCCTTTCAGACATTTTGTTCAACCTACTAGGTTGACCCAGTCGACCCCTTACAATTTTAGTACTTTTCAATAGGGTCATGTACAGCGTGATCAATACTATCAACCTAATTTACAGGTTTCTCAAGCATACTTCCAGGTTCTAGACCATCAATCTTCTTCATTTCATCTCTAATCCACCAAGGTTCCTTTCTAATTCTCTATTTATCTCTTTTACTATCTTTCTTTTCATATTTTTTAGTCTTCAAAATTGCCCTTACACAATCAATTGGATCGACACTGTCGACCCAATTCTGTGTGTTATCTGAAATAATTGGATCAACATTTCCAACCTAGTTCATTTTCAGACCTTGATTCTATAATATAGGTTCATCCATGTTGACCCTATTCTATATTTTGTGCATATAGTTTCAACACTATATCTTGTTTCAAAGTTGGAATTAACCTTATATATGTTAGTAATTAGCTCATACATTTCTTTTATTGGTGTTTGCATGCTTTTAATAGTTCACATAGTTTAATTAGGGGATTTTTAATTAATCGCTTAGTTTCATTATTTATATTTTATGTACACATAACCAAATCATATAACATAAACAAGCACTTTAACATTTGTCTACCCTATGCCAACCTACTTGGATTTCATCACCAAGGGAGAAGCCGACTTGATGCTCTGGTCAAGTATAAAGCATGGTTAATAGTATATTTTGGTTAAGCACCTGACACCCTTATCATTGTAGTGTGTGAAGTGAGGGGGTAGGCCCCAATACCAATCATGTATCATTGCCACTATAGTCCCTTTCAACCCAAACTACCTGAAACCGTCCTTAGATTACTATCTAGTACCTTGATTATATCCAACTTCCAATCACATTTAAAAACCATTCTTAATAATCTTAATAAATAATCAAGTTTACCATTTAGTTAGATTTTTTTCTTTTCAAGTTGATTGTTTGTTCTTTGTTCAATTCTGTGTGTAAAAGATTGCACTATCCATCATTAGTGCCATGTTTTATTTTGTGTGCCTCAATTGGATTGGCTAACGTTAATCCAATTGATTGTTTGTTTCCTTTCAACACTTCTTTACATTATTTGAAAAATTGTATTATTCAAAACTTGCTATCACCTTTCTCATCTTCCTTTTTTACATTCTTTAAGTCATCACAAATCTAATGCATTTTATGATTTGAAAAATGAATGAGTAGAAATAAAGATATAGGCAAAACAAATAATCTACCTATTTTTAGCCTCTAGTCACTGTATAGGATCGACCCAGTCAACCCTGTACTATCTATAGACCTTTTTTAGCCTCTATTCACTATACAAGATCAACCCAATAAACCCTATACTATTTATATACCTTTTTTAGCCTCTATTTGTTGTACATGATTGACCCAGTTGACCCTAAACTATTTGTAGACCCTTTTTATCCCCTATTTTTTGTACAAGATCGATCCAATCGACCCTATACTATTTTTTCAATTTTTGTTCCCATTATGTGGTTATCTAGTCTTGTTTCATCATGATGACATATTTTTAACCTTATATTAGTTTAGAACATTTCATAATTGAGGATTTGGATAATAACCTCACTTATTTCATTAATTCTGATGAAACTATTCAATTTATTCCTTCCCCTTCTCCTAAACCAAAACCACTCACTACACTATAATGTAGTTGAGGTCATTCATCCTAATCTTCTTCCCAATACTAAGTTTTGGAATCCTCCACCTACAAAGAATCCTCCTCCCACTAACACTACCAATCCTCTTTGTAACAACACTAATACCCCACCTTCAAACCCACCTATTGATACAACTCAAATTCTTACACAAGTCATACAACAAATGAACATCATGCAAACAACCAATCAATCTCAAGTGATGAACATGCAATAAAATTTATGCAACATGATTAGTCAACCACCTCAAGTCATCATGTCTCAATCGAATCAAAATTTTGTCCCTCCTCTTAGAGATGCCAATGGAAATATCATCCATCAACCTCTAATGAATAATAAAATGATTCAACATCTTCAAAATGAACTTTTAACCCCATTTATTGCATCCTTATATATTGGAAACATTTCTCCAACTATCGCATATAATGGTACTAAGGACCCTACTATCTTTTTTAAGTCTTTCGGTAATCTCTATAAAGAATGGGTCCAAACTAATACCTTTTCTACCACCAAGCTCTTAGCCAAAACCTTTGTTGGTGATGCACTTGAATGGTACAACAAACTTTCTAGACATTCCATCTCACAACTAGAGGATTTAGTCAATGTTCTAGTAAAGGAATTCCAACATGATGACCTTCCTAAAAAATAGCTTAGTCATTTCATCAATGCCAATCAACTTCCTAATAAATCTGTTCATACTTTCATCAAATGATGGAAGTGTCTTGCTCATAAAGTGGACCATAACATGAATGAAGATACTCTTTTAAAATTATTTGTCACTACTCTTAAACCTCCCCTTCAATACAAATTTCAAATATTTTCACTTGAAAATTTGGAAGAAGCCTTAGCCCAAGCAAAAAGGCAAGACTTTCTTATGACTCAATTTCAACCATCTCAAACAACTACTAAAGAACCTTTCAAATCATTTTCTCATAACATTGATTTGCCTCCCCGATCTCAAAGTGAAGCATTCAATCCAACCAATTTTGACCCAACCCACCTACCCTTGCCTTTAGAACAACTTAAGAAGAAATTGCCACCCTCTAAACCTATGAGCTTTGATCCTTCTAAACCTCCTCCAAAATGGTACAATCTTGATAAATTTTGTTGGTGGCATGATACTATAGGTCATTCTCATGAGTCTTGTTGTGATCTTCACTGATTTTTTATTTCTTCCTTTCTTGTTCCATATTTTAATCTTTATATTCTCACAAAACAACATTATCAAGACTATCTTCAATCTTCTCAAATTCAATCTCAAGAACCACAATTACATCAATATCAACTACCTAATGAACAAAAACAATCATCTCATACCTATACTTCATTCGCTAATTTTGTTCAAACCATAGTTGATCCTTCTTCCTCCACTAATAAGGGAAGGATAACTAACATGGAAAACTTTAAACATATTGTTGCATCCATTGAATCTCAAACTCTTAAGTCACATAAACCAAAAGAGTATCTAGTTCATATGCCTATTCTAAATCATATCATACATGGTCCTCCTTTACCTCTTCATACCTCTCCTACCCATCTTATGTCACATTCAACATCTTTAAAATCTAATAAACCAACACATTTACCTATCTCTAAATACACCTACTAACCTGATGCAAATCATTTAATTGGTTCCATGTTACCTTACTCCAACTTACATTTTGGGACATCTAGTGATGCCCATCCACATGTCCCTTCAGACTTTGGGGCATCTTGCGATGCCCTTCCCTACATCCACTTACCCTTTGGAGCATCTTACGATGCCCACTCTTATTCTATAATACATAATAACAACAAAATTCAACTTTAATAAACCTTTCGAGACTTGTAGACTTGTATTTCACATGATCATCTTTGATACAGACATTAGCATAGATCTCACTTATTCTTTTTGTCTCATGTTTCTTTGTTTTTGTGCACTTTCTTTCCTTTTCTTTCTTTTTACTAGCATCATTGTTTTCCTTTTCATTATTTGGATTTATTACATATTACATTTGGCATTTACTTTCATTTTTGTCCTCATATATTTATTTTATCTTTTTATGTTATTCTTTGCATTAGTAGCACTATGATCCTTTTTTCCCCTTTCTTTAGCATTTACCTCTTGATGTACCATAGTATTCTTTCTCTTTTGACATTTCTCTTTTGTCTCCCTTGTGGATTTATCTTTTATGAGTTACAGTATAAGATCGTGGATAGGTCTCGACCCTCCTCATAAAATTACCATCCTATCATTCCTTTACTAGAAAATGCTTTTGATCCTTGTTCTTAACTTTAGCTTTTGCTTCTTTTGATAGATGGAATTTATAAAATAATCTATGTTAGCATGTTTTCCTCCATTTTCATCATTCTTATGATAAGGAATCACACTTTATTATCATTGTATCCCTTTTTTCCCTGTGTCACATTTTTTTGCAATTTGAAATAATTCAAATTTTTCCATGTGTCATTCCTCTTGAATTTATTTCCTTTTCATCTCCTCATTGGATAAAACAAGGTTGAATTTAAGATAAAACTTTTATTTCACCTAGATTTATGAGACTCTTAGACCCCATGCTATTTGAAGTTCTCTCTCTTAGCAACCTTGTCCCAAGTATTTAAATTAAAGTCATCTTTAGCACCCATGTTTGGTTTTCCAAATATGTATGGAGGAGGAATCCTAAAAAGACTTCAAAATAAATTTAAAATCCAAATCATTTGAAACAAAAGGTACTGATATCTAAAAGGAAACATACAAATCTCAAAAGTCAAATTCACATCAAAAGACATGATTACAGGCACATCTCTTATCTCTAATCAAAGCTCAAACTCCATAGTTGACCTCACATAGAGCTAAGGTCCTTTGGGGTGAGGTAGGCCAGTAAATTATAATAAGGTAATTCAAAAAACTCTATGGTACTACCTACTTTTTCACGTAAGTACCCAATCTTTGTAGTAGACCAACAAATTTGTAAGGGGTCCTAAATAATAGAGAACACGTCGTGGAGAGGTAGGTCCATTTTGATTTTCATGCATATATCCTTCATGGGATGATCTATATACTCCATTTGTTTACCTAATAATTTTGTGGCTAAGATAAGTTCTTCATAGTCCTTAAGGTCAAAAGTCCTCTTGTTTTGACAAACCTAATTTGAGTGTCTTGACTTCGATAAAGAGTTCCTCTACCTTGGTTTTTACTTCATTCTCCCCTCCACCCATTTCATTTTCCCACCTTGATAGATAGATTGTGATTCCAAATATGTCTTCCCTCTTCTAATTATTCTTTTTTTTTTATCTCTTAAAAACATGCTATCACTACTTTATTTCAATTTTATCTATCCTTAGAGCAAAACAACATGTTTGGGTAACTATGGATCACTCTTTTTTTTCATTTGTCATTATTGTACTTCCCTTCTATTGTGGACAGCCAAGTTTGCACCTTTTTTTCCATTAATACATGTTTCTATTTATATATGCATTCTTCATGTTTGTCTCACAATCTTGGCTTACATTTCATTTGTCATCTTTCATGTTTTCCTTTTTTGTGTATCTTACACAAGCTTACTTTTCACTCTCTTACATATCATTATTCGAGTTGTCTTGCATGGACATTCCTTTTTATCATTCTTGTTTGACATGATTTCCAACGTGATTTAGTATGTTTTACATTCCTTTTTGTCATTTCTATTTTACATGCTCTTCAACATGATTTACTGTATTTTCCAATCATTTGTCATTTATTTCCTATCATTTGTCATTCATTTGCCCATTATTTGGCATTCATTTGTCATTCATTTGCCATCCTTTTTTCATTTATTTTCCTTTAATATTCAAAAAAATTCCTTTCTAATCCTAATTACCAAATTTTCCTAAAATATCTGTCTCTACTAACCACTATATGCCTATTTTCTAAAAAAAATAATTTTTGGCTATTTTTTGCACCAACTTCTATAGGTTTATCTAGTGTTCTCTACATTGGACACCTTCACATTTCTTAAAATCTAATTATTTATCTATGACACTAAGTTAATTTAAAGGTATGTGTCTTTTAATACAATCCTTTCATTTATCTTAGTTGATGCTTACTACAATTTACTTAGCATCAACGTTATGTGTTATCATGTTCTATCTCAAAGCACCATCCTATGTTGCACTTACGTGACACATGATGAGCTTAGAGTAGGGCATATATATACACATAATATTTTCAAACTTTTATTGATTACTGACACTTTGTTTCTTGTAGAAACTTGTTGAGTCTCAATCTCTCTAAGTGCATGCCTTAAGGGGTGCACTGAGAAAGGAGTGGGTAGACCATCAGTGCTTCGTAAGATTGTTGTTACTTTTACCACTTTCCATCTACACACTTGTCTCCAAAAACCATTAACCATAACCTTATTTTTCTCAATCCTACCTCCTTTAGTCTTTTTTCTCTTTCCATCCTCCTCTTACTTTAACATATTTTGACTATCGGTTGTACTGGGTCGACCCAATATAGTTTAAGGACACTCTTTACTTTCTTGGTTTATTAGCCTTTCGACCGATCTAACACAGACCTAGTAAATTATCCCCAAAAATACAATGGGTCAACTGGGTCAACCCTATACAACTAACACTCATGGAAGGATTTAGGGAAAATCTGCCTATATACAAGGTCATTTCCCACCATTTCATAAGAAAATAATTATTAGAGAATAAGTGTGCATGAACATTTGCTTATTGACCATTATACTTGAGTAATAAAGCTCAGGGTTCTATACTTTCTTTGGAGATACGAATCTTATCTTATGGATAAGTCTTTTGGATGCTTAGATAGGTTATGTAGCCTAGACTTGATTTATCTTGGTTATCCTTACATACCACAAAAAATTCTTGCAAAGCACCTTGGCCAAGGAAGATATTGAGGCTCAACGGGTTTGTCTTCAAATGTAAGTATTCCTAACTTTATTTATCCTTTGTAAGAGTAGATAGATAATGCATTTTTATTCTTATCTCCATGTATTTAGGATTTTGTATACATTGAGGTGAGTATATGTCTTCTAATACATGTTTAGTTTAGTTGTTTATTTTATTGTTTCTAACCCCCACTTTGTGCCACAATTTTTGGTGAGCGCTAGATTAGATTTTGCTTTCTTGTTATTATAATAGAGTGAACATTTAAAACCTTAAGACTCCATTAGGGTTGCATGATTATGTTAGACTATATGTTTTAGAACCCTTCCTAGCATGATATGTTATGAAAAGTGATACAAGTGATCCCCTAATCAGGTCTAGTGGATCCTTATATTGGTCATGCTCCCTCTTAACAAGTATATCCCCAATCAAAAGTGTAGGTGTGATATATCTTATTTGATCCAAGATTAATTTATAGACATGATGCATTTTTGATTGCATACACTATGCACTTCATGTATATTTTTACGAGCATGCCACTCACTAACAATTGTAAATTTTTTAGGGTCTATTGCAAGACCTTCATTTGAATTAACATGCCCTAAGTAATGAATCTTAATTTGGTAGAAAGAATATTTAAAATATTTACCACAATTTATGTTATCTTAGTTTGTATAAGACCAGACATAGGTGTTGCTCATGTTCTACCTCATTCTTAGAGTAAGCAAGAATATCGTGAAGAAAGACCAGTACAAATTGATCTAATAAATCCTTGCATACACTATTCATTAAATCCATAAAAGTAGTAGGTACATTTTTAAAAATAAAATGCATAATCGCGAAGTTATAATGACCATACATTATTCTAAAAGTTATTTTATATACATCTTCATCTTTAAACTAAAGTTGGTGATACTTAATCAAAGATATATATTGGAAAACATAGTTTCACCTTTCATTTAATGAAAAATATAATTATAAGAATGAGGTACTTGTTCATCATAGTGGCTTTATTTAATATGCAGTAATCAATGAAAATTATCACGGTACCATCCTTCTTCTTGAGGAAGACAACCAAGGCTCCCCAAGGTGATACACTTTGCCTAATCAACCCTTTTTCATCAGCTCTTATAATTTCACATTGAACTTCCATTGATCTAACATATTCATCTTATATGAAGCCTTAGATGCAAGTGTAAATTCTAGTACAATATCAATGTAAAAATAAATCTCTTTTCTAGGAGAAAATGTGTAATTTATTCATGAAATACATCCTCAAATTATCTAAATACATGGTACTCTTATAGAGTAGGTTCCATTTCCTTATAAAGTTCATTTAGCTACACAAAATAAAGTTCATAGCCCTTTCTTACTGCTATTTTCAATTTCAAGTTTGAAAGAAATCTTTTTGGATGTGAGTTGTTGGTTAATTTAGACACCCTTGATCATGGTATGTTCAAACAATGTTTTGAGTTGTCTAACCTTGAAAATAGTCATATATGAAGGTTTTAACAAAGTTTAAGGTATTTTTGGATAAATTAAGGTTTCACTTGTTTTGGTTCAATTGCTTATTGTAATGTTACAAAGTGAATTGCTTGTGGAATATCAAATGTGAAAAGTTAATAATATGCATATAGGTCAGAGAGGTTCTTTTAGATCATTTAGAACTTATTCAAGATCATATTATATATCATTATATCCATATACCTAGCCAAGAGGTATCAAAGCCTCCATTTCTAATGTACATTCACTTTTGAAACCTTTTTATTTCATTATTTTAACTCCAAACATAATGGTGGGCTCCTTATTTCAGTATGTAAAGGATTTGTGCCAACATGACATCCACATTGGCATGAAGGAATCATTTTTCTTAGTGGCTATCATTTTGGCACCAGCTAGAGAGTGAAGCACATATTTTGCATAAGCTAGCAGGTGGTTAACTAGCTCCTGAATCTTCAAGGCATCTTTGATGATTTGGCAAGATGTGGTGATTATAGTGCAAACTTCATAGAGTTATGGAGCTAGTAGTTATGGTTGACCAATCTCTAGTTTGACACTCAGCATGTACCTTCCACCCTGGTGAAGATGATCTTGAAATTTATTTAAGGAGATTGAGCCAAATGAAGTAAGGAGATGAGGAATTGAAATAATGCTCTGGTGAAATGGAGTTACTCTGTATACATTATTTTGACAGTCATTAAACTTAGGAGTAGTATGGACACCATAAAAGCTCTATTTGTAAGTGCCCAAGCTCATTTGTGAGCCTTTAGGTCATCAACTAGTATGAAGTGGACATATATTATGCTATGAACTCTATACTCTATCTTTCAAACTTGATTAATGATGAATATTATTTTGTTAACATATAATGTGTCTGGTTTAAGCATCTTTTGTATTATTATTGGGGTGTGTAATGGTAGTAATGTGTATGTGTGCTTTTGGTTCATGTATTTAATGGTATCCCTGCAAATGTTAATGACATCATTTGTAACTTGCATAAAGATTAAATATAGAGTTTGTGCCAAGTGTTTCTATCCTTGTTAGGAGCACGAGTAGTTTGATTTAGATCATCCTTTTGACCCTTCAAATGCATATATTAACCTAGGCTTAGTATATGAAAATCTTGCACCCAAATGACACTAGGATTAGTCTATGAAAGGCTTGCACCTATGGATCTACTTAAAGCTTTCGATGAATAATCAAGTTCTCTAAATAAATCCTCGTGCCATGGCACAACTAGCCCAATGCGGGCCCTAGTTCCTTCTCATTTGTGATTTGGGTGAGTGCATAAGGCTTGTGCCTTATGTGGATTGATGTCAACACAGTCAAGTGTTTAAATGTTAAGTGCAAAGGGAAAATCCCATGCTTGCACCTAGTTGTAACAAATCAAGAACCTACTAAGACAACTTTATGCCCTTTTTCCTACAACATTTTAGTTCTGTTGTTGGGACCCATGTTAAATTTTTTTATTACAATGGTGTGATAGAATGATGTATCGACTTTCCCTAGAAAACATCAAGTGTTGGATGCAATATGTGGAATATAGATTTATGCTAGGGAATTCAACCTATAAAGACAAAAATAAAGAAAGTGGGTTTAGAGCAACCTATGTGATGCTTTGTATGAGGTATTTTTCTATAAGTTACTTGAACATGTGTATAGGTGGTTGGCAACATATTCAACCCATAGAAGAAGTTACGAATAATGATATGAGTGGATAAAGGATCACCTAGAGAGGCTCGAGACCTTAGATGCTACTTGGATTAGAGTAGTAAATAAATTGTGGTAAGGAGCACTGAATATATGCATTCTTGAGTTTGTAGTCTCAACATACTCATGCCTTGAGAAAGTAGAATACCAGTTTTTATGTGACCCTAGAGGCATATTTGTGAAGGAATTTGGTGCAAAACTCAAAACTCTAATGGTGGATTATGGTTTTGAAACTTTAGGGATGGAAGGCTAAAGTCCTTTCATATATGAGTAGTGTAAAGGGGGAAAAGGGGATGTGTAGGTGATGTGTAATGGAAGGGGATGAAAAAATTAACACCTAAAAGCTTAGGAGATAGACCGATAATAAGAGATAGTGCTGATTTATAGAATAAATGGAACTTGGAAGTGCCGAAAGAATTCGTAGAGAGTAGGAATGGCATGGGGAAGGATCTCTTAAAACATAATAGTGCAAGGATGAGAGATATAATGAAGCAATGGATTGATCTCAACACTTGATAAGTGTGGAATTTATTGGGTTCCTATAGGATTTGGTGACTATAGATACACTTAACGCACCTACCCCATTTGAACTTACAACACATACTCACATATTGGATCCCCCACCTGAAGAAAGTACAAAAGTAATAATTAACTCTATTAATGACTTATATCTTAGATGTTTACAAACTTGGTTTACAACTTTATGATTGAACGTATTATTTCATATAAGGAAATGAACACAATTACCTATAGACCATTGGGTGCTATCTCATCATAATAGAACTTGAGTATGAGAATACCAACTTAGTCGATGTTAGCAACACAAAGTGGGCAATAGCCTGCAAGAAGTGGTCTGGTACCCCAAGTAAGTAGTACAATGCCAACAACATCAATTATGCCAAAAATAGCAATGGGACTAGTGCCTAACTTTATATTTAAAGGCATTGGAAGATCTTTACCAAGATAGGCACTAGGGGGACAAGTGCCCTAGATACTAGTTACCCCCCACAACAAATCTACTACAAAATGACTATGCACTTGCTAGAGTATCATGGCATGGAGAGTGATATAGAACATGTGTTGAAGTGTGAACTATAATGGTGTGTATGGGGCATAAACCAATCAGAGTGCAAGGATACCCAGTTTGTTACCACTTTATTTGATCATGCCCACCCCTGGTATAGGAACTTTGATCCCAACTAGGCCATGGTTGACTATGATACCCTAAAGGATGCATTTTTAAAGGAATTTGACATTTTAGAGTTTGAACAACAAAGTATTGACACACTAAAAGAGATTACCCAAGGACTCTCAAAGAGTGTGTGCCTATATAATGCAAGGTTCAAAACTCTCCTATCAAAGCTCCCATATGATATTCACCCTTCCCAACATGCATAATGATTCATTGAAGGGTTTTTCCTACCATTTTAAAGAGTGATTTCCATGAAGACATTTATAGACCCTCAAGAAGCACTTGAAGTCACGCTCAGAGCTAAGGTAATTGATAGTGCAGATATCAAGATCAACCCATTTATGAAGGCATAGATTGCATACATGGCCTCTTAGCTCCAAAATATTACCACTAACTCTTTGCATGATGCTTGAAGTGGATTATTGTGCATCAACTACAAATCAAAAAGCCATAATAAGACTAACTACCCATGGAGGAATGTGCACACCCTGCTTCTAAGTTGTGAATTTTGTCGAGCGACGCATGATGTCTATAACTACCCTTTGTTGTAATGTGCCAGCCAAGTCAACACAACCATTTATTGTTAGTTGTGTGATGCTTACACCCATACCAATACTAATTTTTGGGTGATTGATGAAATGTGTGATAACATAGAAAGAGGTGCACAACAAGCCACCACAGTGGTCAGAGGGTAGGATAACCAAGGGAATGAGGGATATGACCAATAGAACATAGGATTTAGAATGCAATGAGGTGATAGAGGGTGAGGTGGAGGACATGGTGGTGGAAGGTTCCCATGATGATCATGTTATAAGTGTGTCTCGACATAAAATTATTAGTGTAACTACCCTACACATCCCACATGTGGGTATTGTCAAGGGTCTTATAAGGTCAAAGAATGCCCTAACTTATATAAAAAGTTGACCCAAGGTAGGCTTCACATAAACAAAGGCACAAGAATGATTAGGCATGAGCTAAAAATGGAAATATGTACCTTGAAGGCATAACCTGTACTCACATAGAGAGTCAAGGTAAGGTAATAATGCAAAGTGAATTCACCACTCAGCCACCAATTGTGCTAGTACCTAAGTTATGCTTCGAATATGGGGATAAGTGTCATAATGAGTGTATCACATGGACTAAACCCAAAGCTTCAATGTATCCAAACCTAGCACACCAAAAAGACACATTACAATAGGCTATGAATGTCATGCAAAACCTACAAGGGGAGCTCTAATTAGTGTGAGACCTAGAATCACAAGCTTCCACCTGTCATAAAAAGAAAGTTAGTCAGGAGACTAAAATACATATATTAACTGAGATCTTGTGCCTCCTATAAATAAAGGGAATTCTACCCCTAATAAAGAACTTACTCCTGGAGCATGTAGGATAGAATCAAGTTAAAATCACCATACTACACATGGAGTAGGCGTGAGAGGTTTAGCATAAACAAAATGCAAAATATGATCAAGAAATCCTAGTGAATGCCACTATTGATGGATGGTATATCTTTGAGGTTCTTTTAGACACAAGTGTAAAGGTCAACATCTTGACCAAAAATTCCTAGGATAAAATGGGGAGGCCAACCTTGAGACCTTCCACTCATGTCCTCTTCATGGCCAATAAGACTCAAGTGCAACCTATCAAGATTCCAAAGAGAATAATTATAGATATCATGGGTGCCAAATTTCATGCTAACTTTGAGGTGATCAAGTTAGCAAAGTAGGATAACTATCTATTATTTCTAGGAAGGCCATGGTGTTATTCAAATAATGTAGATATGCACTTCAAAAGGCACTACATGAAATTTGAGAATGGAAAGTAGAGGGTAGTTATACCACTCTCAAATGACCAAGGACCACTTATGTTGAGAGCATGGACATTGAGGATGAGATCAACCACATCTATAACACCATGGTGCAAGACATTGAGACTCTAGACCCTAATAATTAGGGAATCCTCTCTTGGAATGATGGATAACTAGCCTCAAACACCACCAACATTACTTATGATATATGGGTTGAGGAAGCATATGAGACAACTGGTCAATAGTGCTACTTAGTACACGTGAAGGTTCCAAAACCAATAAGATAAAATGGGTCTAGATTGATCGCACTTCTAAAAGATGGGTCCCTTGCACCAAGAAGAAAGGAAAAAGAGTACTTTGCCTTATCAAGGAAAAATTTGTAGTGCTCCCAAGATATGAAGGAAGTAATCTAGTGGAAGACTATATTTGTGACCTCAAACCATGCATCTCAAAAGAGGGGGATAGAATGGGCCCACTAGTGTATACATTGAAGAGCACTACCGATCATTGGTGGGTAGTGCAAAGCCCTAGCTTGCTAACTTGGCAATATGCGAAGGAAACCATTTGCTCTAGATTTAAAAATATCAATGAGGACCTGAACATCTTAGCCTACTCTAGAAACTTTGAACCTATAGTGCATGTGTGCCTTTACGAAGAAACATGGACTGTCTATGGCGAAAATGCCCCAAGGAATCTATGGGTGCATACCTTCTATAGGACCTTAAAGACTTAGATGTGGGCATGGTATGTTGTCAATGAGATATGCCACAAGAAATCTAATTGAGATTACCTTAAGGATATTTTTTTTCACACTTTCTACTCTTCTTTGTAAAACCTTAAATTGATTGAGCCACTACAAAGATTTTGAAGGTTAGTGTTTAAGGACAGTGTAATATTGGAGGAGTACCTAAAAAACATGTTTGGTAAAAATGGGTTAGCCCTCCCAACCTTCTTTGAAGAGTAAAATCTTAATAGTTAATCTAGAGATGAAGATGATGACATATGAAAGGCACATAACTAGAAGAATTTGATAGGCAAAATGAAGTTAGTTCACCAAGTTGAGGATAACACCCCAGAAGAAGAAGACCCTACCCATCTTTGGGTAGAAATAATCGAGGGAGGTAGGCAAGTTGAGGAGTCACACTAGGATAATAATGAACCATATCGAGTGATATTAAAAACTACCAAAGTAGATATCAGTTCAAAAGGAGAGCTAAAGATCGCCACTCTAGGTGCCTATTGGTCTAACACAAAACTAGCACATATTATGGACCTCTTGAAGGAATTCCAAGACTTTTTCCCTCAAAAACATAGAGATATAAAAGGTACACACCCATCCCTTGGTAAGATGAGAATAAATCTATTTGAATATGCAATACCCATCAAGAAACAACTGTACAGGATGAACCCAAATCTTTGAACCAAATTCAAAATGGAGATCGAAGACATGCTATCTGTAGGCATCATCTATCTTGTGTAGGAATTTGAATGGGTTATCCCCATGGTCATCAGCATCAGGAAGGATGGGTGTATTCAGATTTGTGTTGACTACAGACTGTTGAATGTTGCCTACATAATTGACCCCTTTCCAACTCCATTTACTGATGAAGTCTTGGATGGCATTACAGGTTGTGAGATATACACCTTTACTGATGGGTTCTTAGGATACCATTAAGTCCATATTGAGAAAGAAGACAAGCCCAAAACCACCTTTGTGATAGAATGGGGTTGTTTCACTTATAATGTGATTCCCTTTGGGCTAAAAAATGTACCAGTCATGTTCTCCTGAGTGGTGATCACCACTTTCAAAAACTTCATTCACAAGTTCCTCCAAGTATACTTAGATGACTGGACTATGTATGGTTTAATGAAGGATCACTATGACAACTTTCACCTTATGTTTGAAAGGTGTAGGCAGTTACAAATTTATTTTAACCTCAAGAAGTGTGTTTTTGCAATGTCATTTTGCACTTTCCTCATGCACATAATCTACAAAGATGGTTTACTCATTGATCTAATAAATATTACAATCATTCCTCAGCTCTAGACCCCATCAATGCAGAAAGATGTTTTTGCCTTTTTTGGACATTGTAGGTATTATAGGAAGTTCATAAGGAACTATTCCAAGATTATGGTGTTGCTAAAAGAGCTCTTGTGAAAGGATGGCCCCTTTTATTAGGGTATAATACGTGAAGATGCATTTGAAACCCTAAAGCTCAAACTAGCAAGTACACTGATATTTTAATTTTCTAATTGGGTGACTCCCTTACATGTCCATATTGATGCATCTGGTTTTACAATCAACACCATTATGATGCAACTTGACGAAGGTAAAATAGATCATCCCATTTCTTTCACAAGTAGGAAAATTAACCAAGAGGTACTTTCCATGGTCTATGCCCTATAGAAGTGCAGATAATACTTATTAGCCAACCCCTTCATATTTTTCACTGATCATGAGGTGCTTAAGTACCTAGTGAACAAGCCTATTTTGCATAGGTGCATTTGTCAATAGATTGTTTTATTTCAATAATTCTAGTTCTCTGTTATATTAAAGCCTAGAAAACAAAACTTGGGCCCAAACCATTAGTCCTACATCAACTCTAGTGATGTGGTAGTGCCTATTGAAGACAATATGCCTAATTCACAACTTTATAGGGTCCATCACATTCCCAAAGACTTAGCAAATATTTCCATATTTTTGACCTCTAGGTCTACACCCTAGACCATAATGACTAAGGAGAAAAAGCAACTCACAGTTCATGCCACCCCTTTTCAACTTATTGGCGGGGAACTATACAAGTTAAGCCATGATGAAGTCATGTGTCAATGTGTCCTGGAGTATGAATGAGGCTTAATATTACAAGAGGTGCATGAGGGGATTGTTGAAGGCCATTGTGTTGGAGATGCTATGACACACAAGGTATTATACTCAGGATTATGGTGGCCAACTCTATTTCATGACATAAAAGAATGCACTAAATCATGTGACATCTTCCAGTGCATGGGAAAACCAAACCGTAGGGATGAGATGCCTCTCATCCCCATCCTTACCTAGGCCCCGTTTGAAAAATGGGCCATTGAATTTATTGGGCCTATTACTCCCATTAGGAGGTGTATAAGTGCATGATACATTCTAGTTACCACATTTTTACTTCACCAAGTGGGTCAAAGTAGTTCTAACCAAAGATTGTACTACCACCACAAAAATAAGATTCATTTGGGAGGATATCATCAGTCACTATAATGCCTTCTTAGCTTGATGAGTGACCATGGCATACACTTTATTAATGAAACCATTCAAATCTTGCTAAGTATATGGTGGCTCATCATAAAATGACACCTTACCATCCCCAAATGAATAACACTACTAAGGCATTCAATAAAATATTGGGAACATGCATCACAAAGATATATGACATTGGTTGAAAATATTGGGATGACCTATGTCAGTAGTATTATAGGCCTATCACATTATATACAAGCATCTAAATAAAACTACATCATTTCAACTGGTGTTTGGTGCAAAGTCTATTTTAGCTATGGAATTCCTAGTGCCCTCATTATGCATAACATGCATTAGTTAACTAGATGAACAAGAGTATTTAAGCACATGCCTAGAAGACTTGGTGTGCTTAGATTAGACATGTGCCAATCAAGATGGAGCCAGTAAATTGAAAAGGCATGCCAAAATTTATGACATGATAAGCACATCAAGTGTAAAGTATTTTAAAAAGGTATACTAGTCTTGTTATATGCCTCTAAGTACCTCAAGCACCTAGGCAAATTGCAGATTAGGTGGATGGGATCTTATATCATCTAAAGTATATTGAATACTACCACATGCAAGCTATGCACATTGATGGGTGAAATGCTCCCTAGATATTTCAATGGTAACATATTGAACCTATAAAGTCACTAAGATGGCACTTGAACCAATAGATATCGACTTCTTGATCACAAGTCAATTGTTTTGTTTTTGACCATAATAAAAGTTATCACAAGCCAAATCTTTCATTACATTTATTTAGTTTATGTTGAGTGAATAAGCATGGTTTTTTCAGGCCCATAGGAGAACTCTTTTGGTGCTTACATGTATAAATCTAGTTGGGTGAGTCAAGCACGATCACTTATTAAGCACCTGAGGCAAGACACCTAAGTTTCTAAGCATGTGTAAAGTTTTCTAGGTTTATAAAGTTGTAAGTGAAAGTTGACAAAGGAAGGTACACAAGATGTTCATGCATAAGAAATCAAGAGGAGAGAATGAAGTGTTGGAGGACCAGTGTAAGGATTTGTATGGACTAAGAAAGGATGAAGCAAAAGACTTGAAAGGTCAAAGAAATCAACCAAAAAAAAAGGTGCACTTGAAAAGAGGCACAACACTAAGAAAATATGGAATTGGAGAGGTTGAATCATGCACATGTGAAGTGTTGCACCTAGATTTCTATAAAAAGGGTGAATGTCTCTCTAAGTTAAACTAAGAACAAGAGAATGACCATCAAGATAGATGGCACCCACCCAATGATCGATAAGAAGTAAGCATTTGAATTACTTGTCACTTCGTCGAATAAACCATTATCAAAATTAATATTATGGTGATAGAATCAAAAAGATCCATAATAAATGAGAATTTGGTGGTGCATTTTAGTGGATTTCATGGGTTTAGTAGATTTAAAGAAATCCACACACTGCCAATCATTAATTGCCAGTCATTATAAGGTAGCTTAAAATAGAATATAAAAGGGTGAATACCAAACTTTAATAGGTTATAGATATTTTCAAGAATTCGCAATAGAGTTGAAAAAATTTGAAGCCACTCAAACCAAGGAATGCTACCAATGAAAACCAGAGCATCCATATTCCCCAAGTGAGAATGGTTGAATAACGATGATATTGTGTTCTACTTAGAGTTGAAAAGGAGGCAAGGGGAGTAAAATTGGTAGAGAAATCAGGTAGTAAAAGCTAAGCAGGAAAACTAGGGTGCCATTAATGGTATAGGAAGCTCAAGAGCTGAATGCACAATCTCTTTTCCCATGACTATGAAGAAGCACAAAGGAAAATTTTAGGCTTTGAAAAGATCAACTAACCATGCTTCAAAAATAATAGATTTAGAATGGGTAAGAAAAGGCTAAGCACATGTCCACCATAGGTACAAAAGGATGCGAGTAAAACATGGGTAATAAAAGAAGTAGTTATCATGAAATGAGAGGCATAAATAGTAGAAGCTGTAAGTATTATGGTAATAGATCCAAAAGAGAGCGTAAATCTCACTTACAGAGAGATGCAATTCCTCCAATAGATCATGGTGGGAGAGAAATGGGTGTTATTTGTGCACATGTACAATCTCAAATATTATAACCACCAAATAAGGAACAATACACAAGAGTTAAACTAGGATTGGATGGTTAACACAAAGAAGAAAATAAAGGTGTGCACCACACTATTTGATGTCTCCATCAAATATTAATTTATGACCACATGCGAAACCTAAATATTTGAGTTATCAAGGTTTGGCAAGCCACAATAATTGATACAGTTCCTCCTTTCATGAGTCTATGGTGATCGGTTTTAATTCGTAGGACAACACATGAAGATCTCAGTACACATTATTAGTAGAATCATGAGACAACCCAACATAGGGGTAGACATTCATGAAATGATGGAGGATGAAGTGGAGGTCAAAAGGGTCATAAAACTCCTAGGCTACTACAAGTCAAGGTTTGCATTCCCCATCAATAATATCTAATACCTTGGCATGAAGATAATGACACACCTGGTTAGGTTTAAACTATGCCCTGGTGGTCGATGGTCTGACATTAATAAGACCTTCTTGTGAATCACCCACCACATAGTGCAAGGGATAAAATTCAATATCTCTAAGTTCATTATTGAGGAGATTGTCAAGAATGTACAAGAGTTCCATCGAGCATGTGAAACCTTTAATTAGGGGTATATGTTGAGTTTTATAGTTATAGAGGAGATAGGTGTGATAAATGGAGATGATGACCACCTATGGGTGTTTTCACCCAATCATGAATCCCCTATGATGAAGTACTAAGACTTCATTTTCCTACCTAGCTTCTCATAGAAGTATGAGACAAGGGTGAAAGGGTGGTGTGATAGGTACATCAAAGCCTTTGGAATTGAGTGTCACATACCTCAGGAGCTTCCCCAACAATTGGTGGGAATGATAACCTTTGTCATTATACAACACTTTTATGTGGTGTGCCTGGCACTCATAGATGGGAACCTATAGTGGTGGCTTCAGTCACCATATGCATTTTATGCCAAGTATTTCATGGTAATACTAAGAAAAATTCTTAATGCACAGTATCCAAAGATCTCGATCAAGGTTATAGATCAAGATAGGAGCAGGATGAGGCACCAATTTATGTGCCCCAGAGGTAAGGCCACCAATTATGAGGAAGATAATTATGATAGAATGGACATCCATCCCCTTTAGAGAGAATATTATAAATGGGAGGTTTTTCAATCTCTATTATGAAATGAAGCCATGCAAGAAGGGAATCGATCCTAGAAAGGATGATGATTGCCCCTCCTAGTCAGTGATGAGGGGAAGGCTGCATTAAAAATGTAGGAGAAGACTCTCCAAAATAAATGGGGAGAGAAGCTTATATAAATCATGAAGTCCCTCTAGTTGAAAATTACCTCTAAAGAGAAAATTTCACCCTCACCTCCAAATAAGGGCATGAGCTTTGTGCTAGAGAATGCTTCTTCTAGTAAGAAGCATAAGAAAGAGACTAAGGGACCTATTTCATTCCTCATTATAACTCTGGTGAATATGGATAAAGAAGCAACCCTTATGCCTAGAACTGAGGAGGAGACTGAAGAAGATAGAGCAGGGGCATATATCCTATAGATGGAAGAAGGGGAAGAGGATCCAAACACTCAGAATGTACAAGAATCCCTATAAAGCAACATGACTATCATGCTTGAGAAAATAGAGGAGCCATCAAGCCCGTCATCTAGTGAAGAACCCTCCACACTGCCTCTACAAATATAAGAAGATAAGAGAAGGGTTTTGAAGAAAATGGGCTTGAGCAAGGAGGAGATTAATAAGGTGCTAGCACTTGAAGAGAAGTGGAGACTTTCTAAGGAAAAGGAATTGACCAAGGTAGAGAAAAAGGCCCTGAAGGTTCCTACTAGCATAGGGCCAATAATCAAAATAGTCAATCAAGAATCAAGTATACCCATTAGGAAGGTAGAAGAAGTTACACAAGAGGCATGCCCAAGTAGTGAAGGGGTGCCTAAAGAAAAAGAGGGTAATACTAGTGCCTTAAAAAAAATAGAGATAACGGAGGAACCCCAACAACAATAAGGCAATGCTGGCATCAAAAGAATTAACTTAGAGGTGAATATTGAGAAAGCTCAAAAGGAAAAAGTGGATGAGGGGTAAAATTTTGAGGAAGAAACCCCTAAGGATCAAATAGGTGAGTCCTCTGAGGAAAGCACCTACGAGAGTAGTGGTGCCAATGAAGAGGAGGAAGTACAAATAGAGATGGACATCATCAAGAAGGATGACAAGGAGCTGAGCATAAGGGAGAAGGTTCAAAATAGAATTGTGGATGAACTTTATATGTATGAAATTATGCCCCAAAACTTCCACAACCAAGATGCATAAATAAATCCCATTTTTTTTTCAATCACTATATAGATGAGCCTCATTTTGAGGCATCTAAAGTAGTTATTTTGAGCCTAGAAGAGCCTAATGAAGGGCATGACTCCCTCCTTATAAATCCTCACACCATGAACCTATTCTGATATAGGAATGTTTTGATCATAATGTCCACTAAATTTGTACATTGGAACATCATCAATGATGGTAGGGTGAGAAAATGGAAAAATATCCACAAAGAAGCTAAAGATGAAGTGTAGGCCACCAAATTCAAGCTATAGCAACTCTATGAGTGCATAGAGATGGCCAAACCATCCCTTTTGGTCAGCATCAATACTTTAGACCTTTTATAGGTCAAAAAATCTATGTTGGTGGAGTAGATACTCTTAAGGTTGAAACCCAAGTTGGTGAAAGAAGAAGAAGAAGATCCCAACATCATGTTGAAGAAAGAGTTAGCCGATAAGATTAAATAATTAGAAGACCTCTTCACTAAATTGTAAAAGGGTATATATGAAATAGATGACATCTTATTAAGCTTCTCATAACAAGCCTCAATCATAGACGTGTGCCTAAAATAGGCAAAGGAGGAGAAGAAAACATTGATGTCGCAAGTATACTCAGTGAGCAGGTCAGAGTGGGCACAAATCATGGGAAGCATCAATGTATTCAACAACCAAATTAAGGATCAAGATGTGGAGACTACAACACAAACGTCATAGAGTCATGGAACTGGTAGTTATGATGACCAAGCTCTAGCTCAACACTTGGCATGCACCTTACACCTTGATGAAGATGCTCCTAAAATTTATTTAAGGAGCTTGACCCAAATGCAACAAGGAGATG
Source organism: Torreya grandis (assembly GCA_037957365.1). Classification (NCBI taxonomy): domain Eukaryota; kingdom Viridiplantae; phylum Streptophyta; class Pinopsida; order Cupressales; family Taxaceae; genus Torreya; species Torreya grandis. The sequence continues at coordinate 4,976,424 of JARHVA010000011.1, forward strand.
AGGAATTGAAGAAAAACTCTAGATAAATGGATTTGCTTTGTATATATTATTTCAGGAGCCATTAGACTTAGAAGTAGTATGGATGCCATAAAGGCTCCATTTGTAAATGCCAAAGCATGTTTGTGAGCCTTTGGGTCGTTAAGTTGTACGAACTAGACATATATTATGCTATGAACTTTATACTCTATCTTTTAAACTTGATTAATGATGAAGATTATTACATTAACATATAATGTGTTTAGTTTGAGCATCTTTTGTATTGCTTTTGGGATGTGTAATGGTCATACTACCATATTTTCAATACATTTTTTAAAGTAATGTGTATGCATGCTTCTAATTCACATCTTTAATGGGGATCATGTAAACGTTAATGACATCATTTGTAAATTGAATAAAGATTAAGTATAGATTTTGTGCCAAGTGTTATTATCCTTGTTAGGAGCATGAGTCTAGCATGAGTAGTTTGATTAAGAGTAGCCTTTTGACCCTTCAAGCACCTATATGACCTTAGGCTTAGTCTACAAAAAGTTTGTGCCCACATAACACTAGGATTAATCTATGAAATACTTATGCCAATGGATCTACCTAAAGCTTTAAATGAATTAATCAAGTTCCCTGAATAAAGCCTCATTTCATGGCACAAATATCCCAATGAGAGCCCCAATTCCTTCTCAGTTGCACTTTGGGTGAGCACATAAGGCCTTTTCCTTATTTGGATTGATTCTGGTGTAATTGAGTATTCAAATGTTAAGTGCAAAGGGAATATCCCATGCTTGCGCTTGGTTGTAATAAATCAAGAACCTACTAAGATAAATTTGTGCCCCTTTTTTAATATAACATAACATTAAGGTCAAGAAAGGAAGGTAAATAAGGTGCTTGGTACTTTACAATCTCATTGTATAGGTCAAGCAAGACATCATTGATTTTCCCTAAATAGACAATTTCTTAGTGGAGAAGAGACTATGTAGGTTTTATATGGTGGACTAGAGCATGTCGAAAATAAGTGGATCCTAGCACATGGTGATATAATCCTACCACAACCTCTTCGATTTTCCTCAGTCTCAAAACCATGAGACAAATTTTACAAATCCAAAAAAAGCAAAAAAACATTCAAGGTCTTCATTGGGTTATAAGCAAGAGAAGAAAGGTCAATTTCATGACATTGTTTCATAGAAGAGAAGAGAAAACAAGACCAATGATCATAGGGGTTATAAGTCACCCCTATGCCCTAAAAATTTATGGCAATAGTTCTAATTTTGAGGGGCAAAGCTTTATAAACAATCACTAAGGAGTATGTTGTCTCTAAAACCCTACAAAACCCTAATTATTTCAGCTTCTTTCTTTTGATAGTAGGTTTGAATTTGATGTGAATTTTAATGGTCTAAACACATCCAAAATTATATGATAACATATTTACATCAGAATATAATCACCCAAAAAACTCAAACCAATAAATCATTAACCCATCTAAGAGGATTTCTCCATGGTTCTTGATTTATGGGTTACTGTAGGCCTAAAAAGGATGTTTTTATGAATTTTTATTGATTTATTTAATTCATAAATTGGTTTTAAAATAGATAAGGGTATCTTCATGTCCTATAAAAAAATAATGAGGTCTTTATACCCCATTAAACATAAGATATGCCCATTTCTCTATTCCATTGTTCTCGATTTCTAAGTTGTTACAAACCTGGAAAGGAGTGTTATTTATGTTTTTTGTGCTTGATCATGATAAAATAGAGATTTTAATGTTATAAGGGTTCATATAGGTTCAAATCCAAAAATAATCAGATCTGTAGATCTTCTAAAACTAAAACTATAATTGTTTAGCAAACTAGCCTACTTGCTACCCTACAAGCTTAGATTTTACAAAAAAGTGCATATTTTGAGTTTTATCAATGAAACTTAATGAAAATTGACATAGAGGTCTATTTTTATGTACTTGAATTTTTGAAACTATTTTCAAATATGTACAGTTCATGATAATGTATAAAACTCTAAAACATGGGTCTGTACAATGAAATAAATCAGGGTTCTTAACTGGTTTGCATGGTGTTTGAGTGTGTGAGAGTTTTTTGACCAGTTTGAGAAGTTTTAAAAGCTTGGGAAGAGGTATAATAACCTTCCACCATCCATTCAAGGACTCATCAATATGATAAGACAAGTTTCAGAGCAAAGAACCAAGCCAAATGAAGACTGTTCCCTTGCTTGCATTGAGTAAGTGACTATACAAACCTTATTTAGGTCATCTAAGGCATCATAATATTTGATGCATTATTATATACACTTGATGACACAATTTAATGAATCTTAAATTCATAAAAAATATCATTCCAATGGCTATAGGAAATTTTGAAGGACTTATGCATGACTCTTTAAATCATAAACAAGCTCATTCCAATGGTTGCAGGCAGTTTTGAAGGACTTTTGATAGCTTCATGGTGTTGAAAGATCACAAGGATGAACATAGCATTGTAATATCATATTTGAGGTTTTACAAACATTATAAAGATGCTAATAGATCCAAGGTAGTTGTATTTAAGTATGGATTTGTAACTCCCCAATCAAGAAAGGAGGGTAATTTCAAGAGATCAATAGTGAGTCATTGAAGATAATAGAGAACTCCTATGCCACCTCTTAAGAAAGCATCATCAAGAAAGGACAAATCATGTAGGAGAGGATATATGACTATTTTCTTGTAGTTCATTGATGTTGTAACTAATTTCATGATTGGATGAGATCCATCATGAGCCTCCTACACATCCACCTTCTCTTTCTCCTCTCTATTCTCATATATGTACTCTTAAAAGTGAAGTTGAAATCATCCTCCAAATAAATATGGTGAATTCTTGTTCTTTTTTTAATCCCTTTGAATCAATAAATGAATTATTTTTACCTTCTTCTATAATTTTATTTAGTGTGTATTCACAAATGGTTGATCTTATCATGTGATGATTCAATTCTCCTTGTTTGATGTCCCATTTTCTCACTTCTATGTAGTTTGAAGCCACTCTTTCAAGTTTTAGTTAGTGTCACATATGATTCATGCAATGATTATTAGTGGATATCTTTCCTCCTTAGTTTTGCATTAAATCTTTAGCCTTTCTATAAAACACTGATGTAAGAGGATTAGAATATGAGTTGTGTAGTGTTAAGTCAATTTTATTGTTCATTTTTATACCTTTAAATAAGTGGTAGTGGCCAAGACATTTGGTGCATCACATCTTTTGATTTCATGTTAAGTTTCTCTCTCTCCCTTTTCCTTACAGTTGAGTAGGTGTAGTGTTAGTCTTAGGTGTAGCATCAAATGAGCCAACCCTCTCTAGAGATTCACTCCACCACTTAGGTCACCCATAGTTTATGAGTGTTTCCATTATGTCAATTGAGGACACCTAAAACACCTCCTTAAAGGGTACAACTCAAAGTGACAACAATTTTTAGCATGCCCAGTGGGATAATAATTTTATCTACTAAAGAATTGTTTGGTATTATCTTTTAACATATCAGCTTTGGAGGAATTTCCACAAACACCAATGGTGATTCCAAGTTATCTATAGATCATTTAAATAGTCCAAGTGCTTAAAGATAATCAATTGATATGTATTTTCATCCTCCATTTTATGAAAGTGCATATTTTATACCCTCATATCCATCATATCAAGTTGAGAAATTTTATGGTTTACCTAAAGTATCCCTGAACTAGTAAGATACTAGTATTCCCATGACATTTACCTCCCTCCCAACCCTGCTTATGCTTCCAATCAACCTTGGAAAATCCACATTTTTTCTAATCAGCCTAAAACAAGGATCAAATAAATTAGACTTGAATTTGAGAGACAATGTATGGATAATGATGAGGAAAGAGAATATAATGGGCACCAAGAAGAACTTGCATATCAGGTTTATATCCACCAACAAGAGGTAGGGTCATAAGAGAGATATAATGAAGATTGCTTAGTTAGGTAAAACGAGACTTCAAAATAACAAATGCATCAGCTACTCATGAGAGTATAAGGAATTAAATCCAAACCTCAATTTTTAGACAAGGTATTTAAAATGAGTCTACTTGATTTAAAAATCTAAGATTTATGACTCCCAACCCTCAAAAAGAGCCTATGCCTATGAAAATTCCACCCATTCTTCCTTCAAAACTTCAAAATTTTCAATCATAGAAGCCTTCTTGGACCACCCCTTGCACACCAATACAAAATCAATAAGTGTAAAGGATTGTATAAGTCAAACCAAAGAAGTTTGGAAGTTTTATAAACCCTTCACCCACCCCTCAAGTTTTAATTGTTTAAAAGGATCAAGGCATATTATAATTTGAGAGGTTGATTGTTGAATGGAAGGAGAAGAATAAATAAACCTTAACACAAGCATCTTTTCCTCTTTCACAAAAAACCTTAAATAATCCCATTATCCCTAAATTCCCAAGTTTTAAGAGTGCATCTTGAATCCCAAAGTTAATTCAAAAGCAATCCATAATTCCCTATATTCCTATTCCACCAAATGGAACTTCTTGCCCTCCTCCCATCTCCCATTTCAAAGGAGGACCAATTTTATGGATGGAAAGTGAAGATCATTTAGGAGAAGAAGATAATGTTTCAAGTGAATGTGGTAAGGAAATCATCATTAGCAATCTTCATTACACTATCAGATCAAAATTGAGATAAAAGGGAGAAAATTAGTCTTTTTGGCATACTCTTGATGAAGAGGAAGTTAAGGTTAAAGAAAAGGACATCACTTTGTTTGAGGAATTAACACTTTGTGTGATAGAGGAAGACCTTAAGAGTGAGCAAAACATCTAAGAGGGGCATGAGCTAAACCTTTGTTGGATGGATGAGCTTCCATTCTACATGGAATAAGAAGAGGATCAATCTAATTGGCATGGATTTGACCTTGATGAAAAAGATGATGATGACTTGATGAAAATGGCATTCCCTAAAGTGGCCAAAGAAAAGACATCAATTAAGAGTGGAATTAATACCTTGAGATCCTTCAATATATTAAGAATATTTTCAGCCCTACACCTCCTAGTGAAAGCATTGATAGGGCAGTCATCAATATTAGAGAACATGCAAGATGTTAATCAAAACATATCTCAAGAAGACCCTGATGAAGCTTGGGGATAGTATCTGAATCTCTTTCAAGAAATTGAGTAGCTTGAATCAGTTGAAAAACAAAATGGCATCCCTTAAGATGTCATGGAAGACCAAAAACAATGTCTCAGTGATCCATTAGAAGCTGAAGTTGTAGCTATCCTTATGAATTAGAATATGATCAGTTTTGAAGGAAATTTAAATATGGAAGAGTAGTATGAGGTGAATATGGAACCAAAAGAGCTGTTTATGTCTGTAGGAGATATGATTTATTCAACTAATCCACTTGGAAACAAATCGAGAAGGTTTGATAATTAGAAAAAGTGTTGATCCAACAAGAATGACACCCAAATAATAGCTTGTTCCTCATCTTTGTCAACCACATAGAGAACTAAGAGTTTTTTTTAATTTTTATCTAGGTGGAATGGAGGTATTTTGAGCCTTGTATATCGTAGGTTAGTCTTTTGCTTTCTCTAAGTGTCTCAACACATGTTGCTTATTAATTTGTTGTTCTCTTTTCCCTAAATGCCTCTTGGTATAGTGCGGTGTATTGCTTTGTTGTGTGTGTCTTGAAGGTGATATCAGTTGTATCAACTTGTTCTAAGGACCTGAAGTTAGTTTTCAAGGTCTACATCATGTTTTTTGCTGAGTGATAGGTGACTTCATATCCCAATGGACTTTTAAGGCTACTAATCTATATGTTTAACAAGCAAACTATCCTTGGAGGTCACCAAAAATGTTGGATAATTTAACTACCCTTGATCATGGTATGTTAAAAAAAAATTAAGTTATCTAACCTTGTAAATAGTCAAGGTTTTAGAAAACTTTAAGGTAGTTTTGTAAAAAATAGGGTTTCACTTGTTTTGGTTCTATTGCTTGTTATAATGTTGCAAAGTGAATTACTTGTGAAATATCAAATTTAAAAATTTAATACCATGTATATAGGTCAAAGAGGTTATTTTAGATCATTTTAAACTTGTTTAACATCATATCATATATTATTATGTTCGTACACCCAACCAGAGGTGTTAAATCCTCCATTTCTAATGTACATTCACTTTTGAAACCTTTTTTGTTCATTATTTTAACTCCAAACATGACATAACATTATGAAGGGTGGGAAAGGAAGGGAAATAAGGTTTTTGGTATGATATAATATCATTGTTCCATTCAATAATGACTTAATTTACATATGATACATAGCTATAACAAAGCATTTTCTTCAAATGGACAAGTTTCCTAATGGAGAAGAGAGTATGTATGTTTTCTATGGTGGACCAGAGCATGTAGAAAGCAAGTGGATATTAGAATAGGGTGATATAATCATAAAACAACCTCTTATATCTTCATTAGACTCAAATACATGCTAAGACAAAGTATACAGGTCCAAAAAAGGCAAAAAATCACTCAAGGTCTCAATCGGGTCACAAACAAGAGAAGAAATGTTAGTTTCATGGCATTGGTTCATGGAGGAGAAGAGACAACAAGACCAATGATAATAATTATTATATTTAATACATATTACATAAAAATTTATGGTAATATTTTTGAGTTTGAGGGGTAGAGCTTTATGAACAATCACTAAGAAGTATGTTATCTCTAAAACCCTACAAAACCCAACAGTTTTAGTTTCTTTATTTTTATAGTAGATTTGAGTTTGATGGATGAATTTTAATGGTTTAAAAAGATAAAAAATGATATTATAACATACTTAAAATAGAATATAATCACCCAAATAAATAAAACCAATAAATCATTAACCCATCGAAGAGGATTTCTCCACAATTCTTGATTTTTGGGTTACTACAAATCCGAAAAGATTGATTTTATGAGATTTTATTGATTGATTGAATGCATACAATGGTTTTAGTATATATGTGTATATTAAATTCATATAAAAAAAATATTGAGGTATTTAAACCCCATAAAAATCAAGATATACCTCTCTCTCTCTCTCTCTCTCTCTCTCTCTCTCTCTCTCTATGTCCATTGTTCCTAATTTCTGAGTTGTCCCAGACTTGAAAAAGAGTGTTATTGATATTTTTGTGATTGATCATGATAAAATAATGATTTTAATGGTTATATGGGTTCATTTAGGTTAAAATACAAAATTAATCAACTCTTGAGACCCTCTAAAACTCAAAATATTAAAAATTTAGCAAATTAGCCTGCTTGCTGCCCTACAATCTTATATTTCACAAAAAATACATATTTTGGGTTTTACTTAATTAAACCTCATTAAAATTTGACATGGAGGTGTGTTTTTATGTCCTTTAAGTTATGTATATATTTTAAAGTCTGTAAATGTCATGATGAGCGATAAAAATCTAAAACTTAAGTCTATACCATGAAGGAAATCAAGGTTCTTGATTGATTTGCATGGTGTTTAAGTGTGTGGGAGTTTATTGACCAGATTGGGAAGAATTTAAATATTTTAAAGACTTATAATAACGTTACACCATCCATTAAATTACCTCTCAAGATGATATGACATGTTTCCAAATCAATCCAAATGAAGACTACTCCCTTGCTTGCATTCAGTAAGTGACTATGCAAACTTTCTTAAGGTCATATAAGGCATCAAAATCTGCAGGAAATTATTATATACACTTTATGAAACCATTTAATGACTCTTAAATTAATAAAAAAATATCATTCTAAGGTTTTAGGTAATTTTGAAGGACTTATGCATGTCTTTTCAAGTCATAAATAAGCTCATTCTAATGGCCACAAATAGTTTTGAAGGACTTTTACTAGCTTCATGGTGTTGAGAGATCACAAGGATGAACCCAACACTATAATATCATATTTAAGGTTACCCAAGTTTTCATAATATTCCAAGAGAGCCAAGGAAGTTAGATACAAGTGTGTATTTGTAACTCCCCAATCAATAAAAGAGGGTAGTTTTATGAGATCAATGGTGAGTCATTGAGGATAATGGAGAATTCCTACACCACCTCTCAAGATAGCATTATAAAATAAGGCCAACTTATGTAAGAGAGGAATATATGAATATTTTCTTGCATTTAATTGATGTTTTAACTAATCTCATGATTGGATGAGATCCATCACGAGCCTCCTACACTTCCACCTTCTCTCTCTCCTCTCTATTCTCTTATATGTACTCTTGTAAGTGAAGTTGAAATCATCCTCCATGATTATGGTGAAACCCTAATCATTTTTTAAGCCCTTTGAATCAGTAGATGATTTATTTTTACCTTCTTCTATGACTTTATTTAGTGTGTATTCATGAATGGTTATTTTTATAGTGTGATGTTTTAGTTCTCCTTATTTGTTGTCCCATTTTCTCACCTATATACAATTTGAATTCACTCTTTCAAGTTGTAGTTAGTGTCATATATGATTCATTCATTTATTATTGTTGGATATCTTTCCTCCCTCCTAGTTGTGCATTATATCTCTAGCCTTTGTACAAAATCTTGATGTAAGAGGATTAGATTATGAGTTGTGTAGTGTTAAGTCAGTTCTATTATTCATTTGTGCACTTGAAAATGAGTGTTAGTGGTCAAAATATTTGGTGTATCACCTATTTTATATTCATGTTAAGTTTATCTCTCTCCCTTTTCCTTGTAGTTGAATAGGTATAGTGTTAGTCTAAGGTGTAGCATCAAGGGAGCCAACCCTTTCTAGATATTCACTCCACCACTTAGGTCACCCACAACCTAGGAGTGTTTCTATTTTTTTAATTGAGTGAGGAGACTTGAAACACCTCCTCAAAAGATGCAACTCAAAGTGATGACATGAGATTAATGTCTCTTTGGAATTCCACACCATTACCAACATCATCAAGTCATTTTAGTCTCTTATTTAAATAGTCTTTCTTTACTTGATGTTGTTACAACTAGTCCATACTAAAATTAGGTCAAAAGACCCTAATGGTGTCAAAAACATATTTAATTGAGTCTTAAAAACCTTAAGCTCTAGTTCTATTTTATCTAAGTGTTATAAAACAACCACTTTTTTCCTTATACCGAACTCTACCTTCCATCCTTCTCTTAAGCTAGAAGATTTAGTTTTACACTTGAAATAAAAATTTGGTGAAATAAAACTATCAATTGAATTATAATAAATAATAAATTATAGCTTTAGTCTTTATTAGAGTAGAACAATAGGTCTGTGTTTCTATTATTAACAACATAAACATAGTGATTTGTTGGTTGATTACATCACAGCTAAAGGCATTCACTCCACTAATGATTATAATCACATTCCCAACATTTCAAAACTGTACATGGAGGTGAAAGTATAATATTGGCTCTAGTGGTTGGGCTAAAGAAGTTTTTTTTGTTGTTGATTATGATTCCCATTATTTGACTTTACAATATCTAAGGTTTGGAACCTATTTTTGTATTCTAAAATTTTCTAGAACTACTATTATTTTTCACAAATCCCTTATTCTAATCACATTTATTAAAGTTTTTTATTACTGGTGGAATATTTTCTTAGGCTTAGATGGAAGCTTGTTGTTTTGTTATTATTACCTTGCCTTTTGGTGAGACTTTTATTTTTATTTTACACAATGGTATATTTTATTGACCATTTTTTTTCACCATGGAGGAACAACATTCAGTTTAGCATTTAGGGTACAGGGATACGGGTTTTTCAAGTTCAACAAAAAATAACTAAGTCAAAAAAAGTTACAAAGACTCAGAAACTTCTCAAGTTCAAATAAGGCTTTCTAATACTTAGCCATTTTTTTCAGTTTCAAAACAGAGCCCAATGTATTAGGTACTCAAAAAAAAAAAGAGTGTGAAAGCATTGTGTGCTAAGAATCACTTTGACACTTAGCCATTTCAGAGTTTTTATTGATGATGGCTTTAAGAGGTGATGAGCTTAAAATTAATGGACCCCTGATGACTTATTGAGTTTTCAGTTGCAATAAAACTCTGAATCAATTGAATGGCACCACATGGAAATCATTTACATCTCCTGATGGCCTGTGCCATTTTAAAATATTTTTTGACACTTAGTCAATTATTTATGTTTTCCTGAAGCCACATGTCACTTTTTTTCTCAGTGGGACTTAGCCATTTATTTTACAAAGTTAACTAGAACCACGTGTCACTCTCCTTTAGTCCCAAAATTATTTGAGAAGTCTTTTAAGAGTTAGTCATTTTTATTCAAATTTGCTTGATGAGGTAATGACATTAGAAATCCTCCAAGTGATTGGGAAAGTGAGAAATTAAGAAAAGGAGATCATCCCACATGTCATAATCCTACTAACCCAGAGTTTTAAAACCATCCTTATAGTTCAATTCCCTATGGGCTAATGGGTTAGTAATAAGATGCCACATGGCACAATTTCACTACCCTACTTTCCCAAAGAATTCCATGTAGCCTAATAATATTTTAGATCCTTAAGCTAATTGATGAGTAGGATGGCAAAGTGTGGCACAATCTCATTGCTCCACATCCCTATAGTAGTCCATGCAAGCCCATTAGATTTTTTAGAGATCCAAGAAAATGGGTGAGTGAGAGGGAGCCATATGGAGCTGTTAGTCTCCTGGTCTTGACAGAGATTTTAGATCTTAGGACAACCGGACCTACTAGACCATGACATGTGGTGATGATTGAAGCCAAAGTCATAACAAGCCTATGAGAGTGAGAAAAGGCCACATAGCCATGGAAGTGATGCATGTTGTAGATAAAGCCAAGATATTGATCAAGTAGGTTGAATGGGATGTTTTGGGTAGTGACATGGACCCCATAACAAATAAGAGAATGCCATGTGGCACCCAGAGATGAATCCAAGTCACGCCTTCATGCTTGAATAATTAAATAAGTGTTGAGAAGGGGCCCCTAAGGGAAGAATATACTCACAAAAGTAAAATGACCTAGAATGAGATTTATGTCAACATATGGTTAGATTGTGTCATTGAGGAGTTTATTGGCATCCATATTGGCCTTGACTAAGGTAAATTTGATAGCCTATTTCATACGTGTAGACATCAAACTCATAAGTAGGTTATTCAACTACATCGATTCAAAAAATTACTCTTAGAGTAGTTCGACGTGCAAATCAATGTGACCATCTTAGCTCCTATTAAAAAAATGGCAAGGATGATAGAATCTGGCCCCATTCATCATGGAAGCAAGCAAAAATGGAGAGCACATAAAAGACAAGTTACAATCTTAGGGAAAAATGGCGGGCAATTATGTAGGCATGGCCATGGAAATCCTGAGGAGATATTCCTACTTCCTTGACCCTCTTCCCCAATAATTATTTGAATTTTTAACCATCCCATTAGTGGGTAAGACCAAGTCAAGAGACCCAAGTTCTAGTTTTTTTGCCTATTTAAATAGGCAAAATTGTAATTAGAAAGGGGACTCTTTCTAGCACATAAATGATAGAAAAATTGATCTATCATTGATCCCTCTCCTTGTTCTTATGGATTTGAAGCAATGAAGAACTATTGTTTCCCTCTCAATGACCTATATTTTTTGTTTGCTCTATGAGTTGTTGATTCTCTCATTGTGGTGAAGTGTTTTTCCCCTTTGATTGTGTCTAATTTCACCTCACCTCCATGAAAGTGAACTCTCTTTTATAGGTCATAATCTATGTGTTCTTGTGTTTATGAAATGTTGGTTGTGTGATGAATATTTTTTCCTTCTAATGTTGTTAGAGATTCCTACACCTTTCTATGAGACATTGATTCTAGGAAGTTCATGATTCAGTCATGTATGTTGCAGTTCTCAAGGTTTCTATTGTGCAAACTCAAGTAGGTAGAGGATGCCATTGTATTTTGGTGTATCACTCCCAAACCTTTTAGTTTATTTATTTTATGCACTCTCTCTCCCTTTTCCTTGAAAGTTCATTAGTTTAGGTGATTCACCAAGAGAAGGTCGACCTTCTTTAGAGGTTCACTCCAACTATAGATGATTCATAGCCTTGAGGTGTTTCCATTATGTCAATTGGGTGAGGAGGCCTAAAACATATCTTCACAATGTACAATACAATTTTATAATAGTTTATGGCATTCCCAGAGGGACCTCATCTCAATCCCATTGAGTTAGAAGGTTTTGACTATGAATTTGGTACTACTCTTAACAAACTTCAGTGTTGTAGACATTAAATAAGCACCTAGTGAATCTGATAATTTCTAATTTCTAGTAGACCAATACTCAAGGTACTTCATCTATTAAAGCATTTTTGGTGTTGTCTTTTAATATATCAGCCTTTAGAGGTAGTTTTTACAAACATCAATGGTGAATCCAAGTTCTTTTAGCTAGTTTTAGGATCCCAAACATTCTTTTTAGAAAATAAGTTGTGTGGTTTCAATATACTCATTTTTATAATCAATTTCTAGTGTTTATAACTCCATAAAATACCTATAATATGGTTGGGTTTAGGGGAGATTCCAACTAATTTCCACCTTCCTATCATGAGTATTACCCTCTCCTTCATCATTGGTATTCCTATCAAGATTTACAACTAATTAACTTTTTTGGGGAGTAATAGAGTTTTATTCCTACTTTAGTTAAGGGTCTAGATTAATAAATCAGTAAAGAATATTAAAATAATTATAGTTTTTATTTGTATAACTTATCTATCTTTTTTTACCTTTCTAAAAATAATAATAAATAAGGAGAAAATATAACTTATCTGGAAACAAGTTGAGATGGCTAATACAGGGTCTAAAACTAGTTATGTAGGACTGGGACAGTATCATAAATTAGAATTTGGATTTCATTTGGAAAAAGGATAGGACCACTAAAAACATGATACTTTAGGGTCTAGTGTTATTTTCCACTCCTATTGCTATTATCTAAACTAGTCACAGAGATCTAACCTTTCTATATTCTTTATGTCATTCCTATGTGAGTCTATCTGTGAAATCTCGAGTGTTGAATATTACTAGAGCTCATTATAGAGAAAATTTAATCTTCAAACCCTAACCTTCATCATGTTTGATAAAATGATGTTTGAATCATTTGAGAAAGGGGGGGTTAGTGTGTAAGATGCACTAAATGTGTAATCCACACCTCTTGTGTGGTTACATTGCCTACATACTAATTCTATGAAGAGGGATCAAGACATATGTAGTTATCTCACTTAATGTGCTTTGTGAAATAGTGTGATGCAAATGCAAAAATACCAAATCAATATTTCTTGAGGTGGATAAGGACTGGTATGATGGTTTGAGTATGTTTGTAACTATGTTGGGTGATTATATGTAGAGAATAGGGAAATTTATCATAGTGCTTTATTTGTATTCTTGCTTAATTTATAAGATTTGTCACCTTCCCTATAAATGAACTTTGAATGGGATTTTATAAGGAACAACTGGTCATGGGTTAGATGTATTCATGCTAAGATGACATAATGAAGTATAGGAATCAAATGAAAAAAATTATTTGGGCTCAAAATGTAAAGGGACAAAAGCATCAAAAATAAGACACCCTAGGGTTTGACGCTATAGTCTAAGTATGGTGCTCCTATCCTAAAATATTGGGACCTAGGAGGATAGGATTGGCCTAGGAAATACAGTCTGGCTGAGCTAAAATCAGGGTTCAAGAGGTTTTAGATGATTGATAATGAGCAAAAAGGTGTTTAGAAGGGTCATAAGAGCATGCAAGAAGGACCTATGGATTAGGTGTCACAAACCACACTCAAAGTACCAATTTAGACATTTTATATGACTATATTTTCCCTTCCTTTATTTTAGTGATACAATAAAGCAAAATATTAGGATAAAGGAAAAGTATAAAGCGTACCTAAACTTACATACAAGGGTGAAGGCTATGAAGCTGTATGATGTTGAGTGTACATAGAGAAAGCACATCCTGAAGTATAAATCTACAAGAGAAAACAAAGAGTAAATCAGTTCTTACTAGACATGTTATGTCTAAAATAAGAATATATAAAATTTGGGTAAAATAAAAAGGAAGAGAAAGGAATAAATACACCTCACCAAGTATGTAAACCAATACAAAACCTATTATGATGTTGAGTGATGTTGAGTATGTGTTGTACCCACAGTAATATCATGAATGGAGTTAAGTGCTCAATTCCTTAAGGGTGGCTCAAGAACACAAAGGCTAGCCCTTTAGCTCTATCATCACCCACTAAGTGAAGCTACATGATCATGCATGTGTTAATCGATGTTTGGACTATGTGTCTAATCCTTCTAAGTAGGTGACTCAAGAATACAAAGGCTAGCTAGTCCTTTGACTCCATAATTTCCCCATAAGTGTAAAAATATGAACTGATACTGATGTGAATGTGTGTCACATGAGATAAATCTTGAATCACATGAATGCTTCGTAATCTGACAATGTCGTGTGGATAGCTAAGTGTGCAATGAGAATTTGACCACTATGAAAGGTGGAGATTAGGATGGTATGAAACCCACTCTAAAACTAAGAAATAGGATTATATGAAAGCCACTCTGAAATGATTCCAACCACTTTCAGATAGAATAAGACACACACATACTGAGAATACCTGGGTAATACACTAAACTTGGAAATAAAAGAAGGCAAATGTGTCATAGACATTGCCCCCAATCACTAGTGTCTATACCATGGATTCTGATCTGAAATTTATGCCAACTACCCAATCTAAAACTAGAAGTGAGAGCCATCATACCATGTGTGATGCCTCTTATATCTAGATACTCTAAAAAAAATGTACTAAAACTAACCAATCTAAATTGAACTATAGCTAACAAAACTATAATTGAACTTACCTTTCTATTTGTTTTTGGAAATTTTGGGTTTTCTGTTGTTTGGATGGGAGCACTAAAGACACGACACTTTATTTTTTGATGTTGTAGTCTAAGCATGGTTCTCTTGTCCTTTATTATTTTTTATCACTGTTCAATGTTTGTCACTATCTTTCTAGTTTGTTCTGCCTGGTTTGAATTTTGAATATTTTTACGAGTGTTCTAAAATTTATTTTTTGATCATTAGAAGCTCTAATCCCTATGACAAAAACCTTATTTTGTATCCCCTCTTCTGAGGGTAGGAATGAAGACCCTACAATTATTTCTCTCAAAATAAATAGCCCTACAATTATGATATGATGTGAGTTACATGATATAGCAATGATAATCGAAGAGATGTCTCAAGATATAACATAGTTTGTATTGGAGATTATTAGATTAATAGGGGTATGCCTAGATAGATGTAACAATGTAATAACATGTGAATTATACTAAACTAAAAGTGGAAATCTGGTTAGTTGTTAGTTTTCAAATAGGAATGGAGCATGATTTCCATCATGGAATCTAAGAAGGTAAGATAATGCATGATGTGGATCATGGCATTGAAAATAGTTGAGAAACAAACAAGAAAACAAGCACACAAGGCAAGAAGTAATAAGCACACAAAAGTGACCATGGGGCCAAGCAAACAAGGGACATGGGCACATATCACTCAAACTAGGAAAGCAAGCATACAGGGCATGTTCAAATGCCCACATATACAGACAATTGAAAATAAATAAGGTTTCCATGAGGGACATAATCATGTAAAAGAGTATAATCAAAGGACATTAGCAAATGTCCTAAGGCATGCACAAGAGACAAAATAAGAACTGAGAAATGTAATCACATCTAGTTATGCAAAGAAAGAAAGGAAAGTATGTAAATGCTGGAATACTATCGCATCTAACTAATCAGAGTAAGAAGTGAAAGTATGCAAAACATGGAGTACAAGACTAGGTAGATGTTAAGAAATACACAAGTGATATATACTAGTGAGTATCAATAGAGTAATTAGTGTAAGCTAGTAAATAATGTACATCAACATGATAACTAGAGTGTGTGGTGTAGGAATGACATAACTTGGATGGTGTAGTCATGTAGAAGATGCCCCCAGTGGGTATATATGTCGATGTATGTCTCAAATGTAGAAGTAAGATGCCCCCTCAATGGATAGAGTGAAGTAATCAAGGATCTAGGTGTCACTACACACATTCAAAGAAGATCAAGTGAAGCAGGGAATTGTAAATAAATCAACAAACAATAACATAAAACAACAAAATGTAAGTCTAGCATGGTAGTAAAAATGTAAAGCATGGATGATGCATACAATTGAAATTTTTTTAGTGTTTTTGAGTTATTTTAATGTTTTTGTATTTTGAAATTTTGTATTATTTTTGGTATTTTTAAAATAAGCTATGTACAATCAATCATAAGGAAACTATGTACAAGAAATTGAAAAGAAATTATGTACAAGAACGACTAAGAATAAATGATACTAACCTATGAGTCTCATGAGAGACTCTCTATCATGGTTTTCTTTATCAAAGAGAGGGATCGTACATGATCGTGAAGCATGATGGAAGGGTTGGGATTGTGACTCTGAAAGTTGAGTATGTTGTAAATACTCTAAAATATCTGTATTAGAAACTGACTATGGTATCCCCCTGTAACTTTGAGAAGTGGATGAAATTGTAAGGATCTTAGGGACCCATCTAGTATTATAAAAATCTATTTGAAAATATGGTTTATGTGTAGAGATATGAGACCTCAATGATATTTCCCTGGGTGTGAATATTGTAGCTAAAAACTGTCTAGAGTCTTTAAACTATCATTGATGTAGTGGTCATTGGAATGTTAGTTGTTATTATAAGGGGACGTAAGCTATCACTCTATGCATATCAACCCCATGGTTGTTGTATCACTCTTTAAACTCTGATGGCCAACTGAACAAGTAGCCATATTCCTCATGCTATGTAGGAACATGCCTTGTATCTGATGCTATCTATAGTGCACTAACTATAGTTGCACATGGAGACTCTATAAGATGCAACCTCAATGGATACATAACTAAAATTATGTGATGTGAAGGAGTCTCATCTATCCATAATCATAGTGGATTGCTATGTGAAATAACACCCTATGGACTTTGTTGTGATGCATATGATTGAGTAATAAATCAAGATATAATTATACCTTGTGATGGGGGCTTGTCTAATATCAATCATAGAAATTTACTATGTGAAATAGGTTCTTGAAAACTTAGATGTAGTGAATATATATTTAGAGTAGTACTTTATGATTTAGGTTTATCTAATCTTAATCGTAGTGGGTTGCTACATGCGATAGGACCCTGAAAACTCTACTACGATACATGTGACTATGCTAGATATGTAGATATAAATGCACTATATACTCCACAAACTATATTGATATATAGGCTACTCTCACTATACTGGTTTTGAAACCCTCTAAGTAGGTGGGATAGGAGATCTCTTATGAGGCTCTATCCTAGAAACCACATTACTCTCATGATGAGAAACTGATGATTCTTATGAAAGAATCATCTAGGATGACTCAGTCATGGAGGAATGAGGTCTGTGGATCAATGATGGAGGAGATCTTAGTGTCATTGATGTGATTTCTATGATTCCATTATAAATGCATCTATTAATATAGTCCCTGAGTTGATAATAATCATTGTCTCTGTATCCGTAGATATGATGATACTTATAAAAGGGGTGATGTGGTTGTTTGTGTAAGAGATGTGGATCTTGATGATGAGTAGAAGGCAATGTGATTAACCTTCTATCTAGTAGTGTTGATAATATGACATATGGGCTATCCTACTCTAAATCAAACTATAGTGGTGCCCTACTATTGTTCTTTGTAGTGCAAACTGTAGGTGGTACTCTGGAAACTAGCTCTTTATTCTTAACTAGTTACTTTTTTGGTTATGGTCTCCTGTCTTATTTGGGACATGGTGCATATTTTGTGCTAGGAGTTTTAGATAGAGGTAATGTTGTGAAATATAGAGTAAGATGATCAATTGAATATGACTGAATCAATCCCAATTTCTTCTCCAAATCTAAAACTATATAACATAAGTATCAAAAAGAAGACTATGTCTGATATAATATATGCTCTAAGAGGGGTTGGTGAATCCCCTTAATAAATATATGTTGTACCTCTAAATATATTGGTTTATAGATCAAGCCTAACATGCAAGTCTTAAATTGTAAGATATAATCACACTAACTGACTCTAAAGGATTCTAATGAAATGTATCAAGTTGCTCATACATAACATGAGGGCCCATGTTTGTTATGTAATATATGATAAATGCCTCCTCTAATTCATCATGTGTATGCAAAGAACCAACAAGGAGTAGATGAAAGAACTAATTATTTATATTACCCACTAATGTCTATTGGAACAACTTAAGTAAAATAAAAGGACTCACATGAGATGGCAAAGCCTTCCAAACAACTTTAAGGTATATTAATAGATCTCCAATTCCATCAAATTGAGGCAATGATGGTATCTAGAAATGCTTAGGCAATGAATCTTTGACAAATGTCTTTGGAAGAGGGTTACCATGCAAGTCATTGGCATCCATCCAAGACTTATAAGCCTTGTTTTCCAAAGTAAGGAGATGTACTTGGTGTTGTAATTCACCAACTTCATGCATCAAAGAAATAATCTCTTGGGATGGTATATTATTATCTTGAATTGGTTCATTTAAATATTGAATTTGATCATTTATTTTAGCCATGGGAATGCTACATTTAAAAAATAGATCATAGAGAGGGGGTGTGCTCACTTGAACCTTTGGAGGAATGGTAACTTGGACCTTAGTAGAGGGATGTGGGCTACCATTCTCTTTGGGTGAAGAGTGAGAAATAAGTGCTACTATAATCGGGGTGGATTGGGAGATTCATTGGTATCTTTAGTATTTAGTGAATCACATTCTAATTTAATAAAATATGTGATGTTATCATTGACATGTGCATCATTTGAAATAGAATCATGCATAAAAGTAGAAGTAACATTTTCTAATGCATTATGTTTGAGATAAGGAGTGAGAGAAGAGTTAGAACCATGAGATGCATTTTCTTCCTCACTATATGCTTAATAGTCATCATTATTCCGTGCATTATCACAATCAAAATTTTGTTCATTTGAAAGAGGAGAAGTAGAAGTATCACTTTCATATTCACTCTCATTGTCATATCTATTTACATGTTTACTATCATACTCATTATCACTAAGGAGAGGGGTAAGGGAAGATGTTAATTATTTTCTAATATGCAATAAATTATCATGTAAAATTGGAATACTATGTGCATCTATGTTATCCTTGAATGGAGTGCATTCATTATTTTCATTTGCAATATGAGAAGTAAGAGTAAGAGAATTATCATTTATAAATTATTTTGTCATTGTTTGAGGTTATAGAGTAGAGTTAAGAACATGAGATGGATCATTTGAAGTATGAATTGGAAATTTGACTCTATTTTGTTTATATTGTTGTAATTTGAGCATAGAAATAGCAAAAGAGAGGGAGAAACTAGGTTTAGATGCAAGCAAATTATCACCAATGAGAGATTTACTTGGAATTGCATGACTAATTTGTACATTTGATGTATTATGCATAGGAGAATGATGTGGAATGTAACTTTTCCATTTATCAAAATCATTTTCTTTGGAAGAGGGAAGAAAAGATCTAAGTTTGAGAGAAGATGCATCTACTCTTTCTTCACTATCACTTTCATGTGCATCATCATATTCCTCATTACAATAATAGTAATTTTCTTCATTGTAAATGAAATCATTTTCCTCATTTTTGGCTAATGTGTAATTTTGCAATTTTTTTCATTCATTGTCATAATTATGGTAAAAATTTAGAAATTTATCTATAGGATGAGAGAAAAGAAGTGCCTTAGTGGCCATTTTATTGCTTTCACCAAAGAGAGTATGTAAAATTAATATTAAGCAAATAAATTCAAGAATGACTACTAACATAGAGATTTTAAAAATATTTTTGACACTCCAAACAATTTGCAAAAAATTTCGAAAATTTTATCTAAAAATTGTAAGGGAGGAAGGCTTGGGGTTTGAGGACCTAGTTTGGAAATCTAGGGTTTTGGGTTGGAGTTTTAGAATTTTAAAATTATTGAAATAATTTGAATTCTAAGAAAAATTTGAATAAAACAAATGTACAAAAATTTATACAAAAATCAGAATTTTGAAATTGAATTTTTGCACAAAATTGTGAAAGAAAAACCTAAGGATACCTAGGTTTGAGATTTATTTGAAGTAAGTCGGGTTCATCAAATGATTTAAATTTTTTGAGGAATAATGAATTTTTATTCCTATTTTAGTTAAATGTATAGATTAATAAATTAGTAAAGAATAATGCAATAATTACAGTCCTAATTTGTATAATGTATCTATCTTTTTTTTAGCTTTTTAAAAATAGTAATAAATAAGGAGAAAATATAACTTATCTAGAAATAGGTTGAGATGGTTGATACAAAGTTTGAAACTGGTTGTGCAGGATTGGGACAGTGTCACAAATTAGAATCTTGATTTTTTTCTATAAAAGGATAGGACCACTAAAAATAGGACACTTTGGGGTCTGAAACTATTGTCCACTCCTACTACTATTGTCCAAATTGGTCACAAAGATTTGAACTTTCTAGGTTTTTTGCATTATTCATGTGTGAGCCTACCTATTAAATATCAAGTGTTGAATGTCATAAAAGCTCGTTGTAGAGCTGATTTAATATTCAAACACTAACCCTCCATCACGCTTGATAAAATGGTGTTTGAATCATTTGAGAAAGGGGGTTAGTGTGTAGTAAATAGTGAAAGTGTAATCCACATCCCTTATGTGGTCATGCTACCTACATACCAATACTCTTAAGAGGGATCAATCCATATGTATTTCTCCCACTTAATGTGATTTATGTAATAGTGTGATACATATTTAAAAATGCTAAATCAAGAGTGTTTGAGGTGGCTAGGGACTACTATGATGGTTTAAGTATGTTTGTAGTTGTGTTGGGTGACTGTATGTAGAGAATAGGGATGTTTGCCTTAATGATTTATTTGTATTCTTGCTTACTTTTTAATATTTGTCACACCCCTATAAATGAACTTTGAATGGGATTTTATAGGGAACAATTGGTTATGGGTCAAATGTATTCATGCTAGGATGACATAATGAGGATAGGAATCAGATAAAAATGATCATTTGTGCTCAAAATACAAAGGGATAGTAGTGCCAAAAATAAGCCACCCTATGGTTCAATGCTATAGTCTAAGTATGGTACTCTTATCCTATAGGATCAAGACCTGGGGGATAAGATTAGCCTGGGAAATATAGTTTGGATGAGTTAGAATCAAGGTTCAGGAGGTTTTAGATGACTGGTAATGAGAAAAAAATTGTCTAAAAGGGTCACCTGAGCATGTAAGGACCTATGGATTGGGTCTCACAAGACACACTTAAACTACCAATTTGGACATTTTATATGACTAAAATAGCCTATTTATCAACTATTTAATGAATTGAATCAGTCTTATGTCATACTTTATGTTTCAAGTTAGCCTCCTCATGCTCATAATCAATCTTAGTTTATTGACATACTTTAAAAATTTAAGTGGTGTTTTCTTTGTGAGAAACCTCATGATTAGTCAACATGTTCATATACTAGGAGAGCAATGGCTGCTAAGTTACAATAATCTAAACTTAAAATTAAACCTTCAGTAGTATGCCACTAAGATAGACCAATCCTTAAAAATCCACCTCCCTATGAGCCTCAAGCTTCTCAACCATGGCATTCTTGTTGGACTAGATATCCTGAATTCAAGATGCCAAGTCTTGGTAAGACCACTCCCAAACAAGAAAAAAGAATGGTTATAGAAGCTAAACCAATACAAGTTCCAAGCTTCAAAAGTTCCCACTCTTTGGAATAGCCTACACTTATGTAAAATCAACCTATTATCCCTCAAGAACAACCCTCTCGAATGTCCATTCTTCCTCATCCTTTGGAAGACCATCAAACTTCTCAACCATGACATCCTTCTTGGACCAAATATCTTGATTTCAAGATGCCCAACCTTGTTAAGGCCATTCATACTTCATTAGTTGGACCCTCTTTCCCTCCCACCATCTCCTTTTTCAAAGGACCCATTGTATGGAGAGTAGATGAAGACCATTTAAATGAAGAGGAGGATTTTTTTAAGTGAAGATGATGAGGAAATGATCATCAATGACACTCTTTCTATCACTAAACTAGAAAAATTAGACCTACTACAAGTAGAGGATGAGTATGATCAGCTAGAGAAGCATAACAATGAGCAATAAAGACATCATAAAGAGTGATTGGCTAGACTGATTACAACCAAAGAGGAGTAAATGCATCAAGTGTTGGCACAAGTGCAATAGGTTGAACCTCGATCAACCTCCTTTACTCTAAGTTTTAGACATTCCCATTTTTTGAAAGGGTATATGCTTATGTAGAATCCATCCATTCTTCCTCAAGTCCCTCAAAATCCTAAACCAAGGAAGTTTCTAAACTTCTTATCTACTCCTCATATGACAATCCAAGATCAAGTGAGGGGGAAAGTGGTAGAAGCTTAACTGAGGAATTTTGCAAGTTGGAAGAGTGCATCTTAAACCCAAAATACTATTCAAGAAAAAAACATAATGCCCTATGTTCTTATTCCACCTAGTGGATAGTCTTGTCCCCCACCACCTCCCTTAACATTTGATGACTTGTGTGGAGACAAAATGAGGAGAAAAATCAAGTTGTGGTTGTAAGTGTGCCTGAAAAGCTCTATCATGAATCAATTCCTAGTGGTTGAGAGGAGTTAAATATCCTAATTGAACTTCCCTACTTCATTGATAATGATGAGCCAATTTATTTTTACAAAAAAAAAAGGAACTGGATAATATCCTTTCGAGTGAACTCTATCATGATTTCATGAAGGAAGCTAAAATATTTGTTTTAACTAATCAACATGGGGAAAGATTGAAATGAGTTATATCAATTCTTGATGAGCAAGATAAACGTGATGATTCATGGTAGTAACTTTACCATGATTTCATTGAGGAACTTGAAGTGTTTAGTAAATGTAATATCATTGAAGGGAAAAATGAATATGTTATTGAAGAGTGTGAGACTCTTTTCAAGCCAAAAATTCATGAAGGCCATCTTCAAGATGTCTAAGAGGACATTTCATTATAACATGAGGTAAGTGGAGACTCAAAATAAAATATAGTGACTCTTAGTAGACCTCAAGAAGTTATAAGTGAATATCAATAAGGTTTTGATGACATGTGGTAGTCCTATTTGGACATTTACAAATAATTTGAAGATCTTAACAAGTTTTTAGCTCATGAGGAAAATAATGAAGGTGTTACTAAATTCACTCTCCCTCGAATAAAATAAGAAGACTCCAATAATTAGTGGCATCAATACTATCACCTTTTTCCATAATGTGAGATCCTTGGTAGATCTACTCTCCTATAAGGTACAATGAAAACACTAATCAAACTGCATAAGTTAGCTTGTAAAAGGATCCTCCTCAAGTGGCCATGGATAGTCAAAATCAACCTTCGGGTGAAATAGAATTTGAAGTATTGATAGAAGATAATCAAACTTTGGTAAGGTATGATAATGTTATTATTTTCTATGATCATTTAACATATGAATAAATGAATAAGATGGACTTAATTACCAATCAAAAAGGTCCTAAACATACCAATAACTCAAGCAGTAAAGCATACTTATCATCTCACAAGCAAGCTTCCAATGGACTATGTTCATCAAGTGAAAAATTATTCATATTTAGTCAAGAAAGTTCTATTTTTTCGTTTTGATCTAGGTGGTTTTAGGCCCTTGTTTTCAACTTATATATGGTATTTTAGTTGTTTTGTTTTCCATAAATGTTTCTACACATTAGTTTAGTTTTTCTCTTTCCTTTAATTGCTTTGAAACATTATTTTATTTCTATTCTTTGATTTTGTTGAGAGGTGAATCTCATTTTAGTTGTTTAGCATCAAGTCAAGTAGGTTTCAATAGGGTTGTGTTCTCAAAATCAAGAATTTGAAGGATTCTATGACTCCATGCCCAATGGATTGCTTAAAAAGACTACTAGATTCCTGCTTATAAGGAAAGCAAATCACAATGGTTACCAATAATATTGACCATTTTTATCACCATTGACCATTTTTGGTCACTGTGGAGTAGCAACTTTAGTTTAGGGTTTTAGGTGTAGACATACAAGGTTTTCAAGTTTAGTCAAGTGCAACAAAAAATAGCCAAGTCAAAAAATTGTTGCAAAGACTTATCAACTTATAAAATTCAAAGAAGGCTTTCCAACACTTATCCATTTTTTAGTTTCAAAATAGATCCCAATGAATTAGGCAATCGGACAAAAAGAATGCATAATCATTAGGTGTTAAGAAGTGCTTTGACACTTATCCATTTTAGGATTTTTTCTTGATGACAACTTCAGGAGGTGACGAGATTAAATTTAATGGGTCCCTGATAATGTCTTGATAGCTTCCTGGGTTATCAATTGCAATAAAACTCTAGACCAATTGAATGGCACCACATGGCAATCATTTGCATCTCCTAATATTATGTGCCCATTTAAAATTTTTTTTACACTTAGTTGATTTTGTGTGTTTTCCCAAATTCACGTGTCACTTTTATGCTCAGTGATACTTAGATATTTCATTTATAAAGTTTCCAGAGCCACATGTCACTCTCATATATCTCCAGGCTTGTTCGAGAAGTCTTTTAAGACAGTCATTTTTATTTAAATTTTCCCAGTAAGGCAAAGAAGTCAACAATCCTCTAGGTGAGTGGACAAGTAGGATCTTCCCATGTGTCATAATCTTGATGACCCATAATAATCCATATAGTTCAAATCCCTAAGGGATAACAGGTTAGTGAGATGATGCCATGTGACACAATCCCACTACCTTGCTCTCCCTGAGATTTTTGTACAACCCAATAGGTTTTTCAAATCCCTAGGATAATGGGTGAGTGGGATGGCATCATATGGTACAATCTCATTTCTCCATTTCCCCATGGTGGTCCATTTAGGCCTAATAGATTTATCAGATCCCCAATCAAGCAAGTGAGTGAAAATGATCCATGTGGAGTTATTTGTCTCCTGGTCTTGATAGAGATTTTAGACTTGGGAGAGACCAACTTACCAAACCATGACACATGGAAATTATTGAATCCAAAGTCATAATAGGCTTGAGAGAGTGAAAAAAGGATAGATAGACATGAAAGTGATGTATGACATAGGCCAAGCTAAAAACATGATAAATTATGTTGAAGGAGATGTCTTGGATAGTGACGTAGATCCCATAACAAATGAGAAATTGCCATGTAAAACTAAAAAAATGAAACCAAGTCAAGTCTTCATGCCTGAATAATCGACTAAGTGTTGAAAATGGGGCCCTAAGAAAAGAATATACTCATAAGTAAAAATGCCAAGAATGAGTCTGATGTTGACACATGGTTGGATTCTTCCAATGAGGAGTTTATTGGCATCCATGTTTTCATTAATTGGGGAAAATTTGATGGCATGTTTCACCCATTTAGACATCAAACTCATGATTAGAATGTGTAATTATATTGATTCAAATAATCAATATTGTAGGACTCAATGTGAAAATCAACATGACCATCTTGGCTCCAACTAGAAAAAAGGTGAGAGGGTGATGGAATTTGGCCCCATTCATCATAAAAGCTAGCAAAAATGGAGATCACCCAAAAGATAAGCTATAGGCTTAGGGGGATATGGTAGGAAATTATACAGGTGTGGACATTAAAATCCTGAGGAGATATTCCCACTTCCTTGATCCCCTTCCCCAATCATGATTTGAATTTACAACCATCCCATTAGTGGATAAGATTGAGTCAAGAGCCCCAAGATCTAGATTTTTTTTAAATAAGAAGAATTGTAATTAGAAAGGGGACTCTTTCTAGCACAAAAATGTTGTATAAATTGATCCATCCTTGACCCATCTACCTTGCTCTTATGCCCTAGAAGTAATGAAGAACTATTTTTTCATTCTTATTGACTTACATTATGTGTGTACTCTATGAGTTTTTGATGTTATCATATTGGTGAAGTGTTTTTCCCTTTGATTGTGTCCAATTTCATCTCACCTCCATGCAAGTGAACTCTCTTTTGTAGGTCATAGTCTATGTTTTCTTGTGTTTATGAAATGTTAGTTGTGTGATGAATGTTTCTCCTTATAATGTTATAGATTCCTATACCTCTCTGTGAAACATTGATGTTAGGAAGTTAACGATTGAATCATGTATGCTACATGTCCCAAGGTTTCCATTATGCAAACTCAAGTATGTAAAGGATGACATTATATTTTGGTGGATCACCCCCCTTACCTTTCAATTTATTTATTTTATGCATTCTCTCTCCTTTTTCCTTATGTGTGCAATATTTTGGATGATTCACCAAGAGTAGGTTAGCTTTCTCCAATGGTTCACTCCAACTATAGGTGACCCACATCCTTGGGATGTTCCTATTGTGTCAATTGGGTGAGGAAGCTTGAAACATCTCCTCATAGGGTGTAATCCAAGTTAACAATAGATTCAATTGTGACAACTACTGTCCAATGATTATTTATGTTTACATTATGCATTTACTCCTTTCAGAAGACTAGATTAAACTTAGTTACCTTAGTTTACCTCAGTTTCCTCATCATTCATGTAATTTACATAATACAAGAGGCTAAGTAGCTTTTTTCCATACTCCAGAACAATCATAGTTCCTTGTTTCAATTTTTGGAATTCTATAATATTTTATTCCTTGAAGTTTCCATTTAGGTATCTCTTCTTGAATTTCCTCTCAAAGGTCTCCCAAGAAAGATTCATTGGGTCATAACCCTTGAGAGCACACAATTGGTTCCACCCTAGTGCAACATTACCCACCAATTGGTATACCCCTAATGATCCTTGATATTGGATCCCATATTATGGAGAGTAAAATATTTGTGTAGATTCACTAACTATGCCTCAACAACATCTCTAGTTTCCTCATCAGAAAAGGTAGGACGTGGGAGTTTTTTAAGCTCCTTAATGGAGGGATCCAGAAAACAATTTTGTCTTTGGTTTTCACCCCTTTGCTAATCCCCCTTTACCTCCTCTTGATCATTCCTTTCCTTCATATTTTCCAAGTTGGTCAACCTTTGGCCATCTACTTCCATTTAGATTTGGATGTTGTGAATCACACCCAAAATGTCATTCGTGACAACATTATGTCCAACATGGTAGTTATTGGCATTAACACCAACATTTTTGTTGACAAGTTCATTTCCAATATCATTGCTAACTTGACCATCAATGTTATGGTTGACCACAATATCACTGCTAACATTTTGATTGCCTCATATTGCTTATGTTCTCACCATCCTGAGAAACACCAAAACATAATCAGCCCATTTTTCCCCAGAGTTACCTAGAGTAAAACTAGGCTCTGATACCACTATCACGATGCATAAAAATCCACTTACCAAATTTTAGGAATTTTGGGTTATGATTTATATTTTTTTTCAACACTGATCATTTACTAGTATATAAAATACTAATAATTAAAATAAAATTAATATACATGATTGTTATCACCTTCTCTTGGTAACCATATGTAAGTTATAAAAAATTAATAAGTTAAGTGATTAACAAAAAATTCCAATAAATACCTCATAGTTATGTGATTTGTTCTAGAAATAATCACTTCATATTTATGAGACTTTCACTTCTGAATCACAGTAATACAAACTACCAAATCACACAGTGTTTCCTTGTGTCTCTTATTAGTTTAACATTATCAACTAACTTTCCATGATAACTACTTTAGTTACTACAACATACCTTTTAATAAAATAAGTCAATAAAATATGTGCTACATTCATGACAATATAGTCTCCCACATTTCCATCTTACCTATATCATACTCATCTATCTTGAGTAGTGACATTTACATAATTTCATGGATAATGCATTAGAAAAGTTATTGATATTAGAACCAAAACCAATTATGGTTTCACTGCATACTATAGTCAATCCACTTACAGTTTTCACTTCAAAGTTGGTATGACATAGTTATTACACTATCAATAATACATTTATGTATGATCACACCATTCTTGAAAAAATAGATAACATATAATTGTTGCCTTATCTTCATGGAATGCTTGTAATATACTTCATCATAAATTCAAGGTAAGTCTTTAAATATACCATGCTAATCCATAATCAAAACAAGATTAATTTCTACTTGTAACCTTTTGAAATAACCAATGCAAAAATAAAAACCAAAGGTCTACCAAGACGATCACAGTCTCTTAAGCTAAAGTCTATTTACCTCAACTAATACCATTGTGTCTTCAAAAATATTCATACAAGAAGCATTAATCTACCAATTCATATTCAAATATTTTTTATTAAAATCTTACATTCCACAATCACACATTTATTTTGGTCTAACACCATCATCATAGTATAGCCAGGTCAAGGTAACTTGACAAATCAAATGTTCAAACCAATAACTCATCCTGAATGATCAGCCAAGATACTACAACTTGCCCTTGTTAAATAACTTGAAAACTAAAAGAGCTAGTTCAGATCTACATAAGATTAACACAGAAAAAAGTAATGGATCCGAACACTGGTATAATATTAAAAACTTAGAAAAAACAATAGATTCATTTGGGATAATAATTACAATATAGAGCTTCCATATTTATAGGAATATGGTCTCCTAAAAATAAGGAGGTAGCTTTAACAAATCTCTTAATAATAATTACTCACTCCTATAACAGTGAGTTTGTTTATTAACCAAATCTCATGTACACACAATAATAATGTTACTAGATATTAATCCATAACATTCACCCCCTTAACATTATTATTCCTAGTCGCACCCCCTTAATCTGAACAAGGGGAGAATATCATCCTATATTGCATATGAATTTATGACTGTGTGATTTTTTCAAAGATTAAAAACCCAAAAAATGGTTTTTCCATGGCTAATCAATGATGGTTTTTCCCATGGATTACCAATAACCAATGATGGTTTATCCTATGGCTAACCACCAACCAAGTGGTTTTGTTGGTTTACCACAAACCAAGTCATCTATGCAAGTACTTTTTTAATTCCCATCATTTTCTAACTTAGAGGGATTACAAAAGAAAATAATTCTCACTCAAATAAAAATTTCACTAATGTTCTTATTTAGCTACCACACAAAGCAAGAAAGCAAACACATTACACATAATTGAAATAAAAGTCACCACATCATTGGTGCGGCCCCATCATTGGTGACTGATGAGAGGTCATTGAAAGACCTCCAACCTCTATTTCCTCCTTCTTCCAATGGATTACTACTTAGTATAGGTAATCATTTGAATAATACCCTATTTTTTCTAGTTCTTCTTCTTCAACAACTGCAATAGCCTCGTCGACTTTAAGTTTACCACTTATGATATCTTTTGATCAAACTTTACAAAATGGAGACTTATGTCCCTTTATATTTCAATAAAGCATTCTACTTCCTCTTTGTTCTTGGAGGAATTAGTATACTTATTTTTTACGTAAAGGGTAGTTTCTTCCTCAATGTCTTCTTTTGATCTTTTCTCCTTGGATAAGAGTGCAAAAATCATATCATCTAGTTATTAGAAAGGCATTTGGCCAAGATTAAAAACTACACTATTGTATTTATGAGGTAGGCTATTCAATAAGATAGCTTTTGCATCTTCATCTTCCACTGGAGATTTTACTTATATAAGTTGTCTTAGGAGAGATCTTAATTCATTAATGTGACTTGACATTGTTGCACCCTCATTCATTCTTAATTTAAACAATTGCAATTTTGGTGTGAATTTATTATTCACAATCTGAGCACTAAATGTTTTACTTAGTAGTTCTCATATATCTTTATACTTCTTTTCCAAGTTAACATATGTAATTCAATGTTTGATAAATCAAGTATAATAATGAATTTTGCTTTGTCTTCCTTGGTTTTCTACTCTAGTAATTTAATAGTATATGTTGGTTCAATTTCTTTTCCACTCAGAATCCTCCAAAGATTTTTATTCATTAATTGCATTCATATTTTCACTTTCTATGTGTGAAAATTTGAACCAATAAATTTGTCTAATGAAATATCCATTATGGGTGTCAATCTCAATTGAAAATGCACCCTTACAATAGTACTCAACTTTTAAGTTTGATAACATAGAACTTATAGACTCTTTGGAAGTTTTTAACAATTTTGACTCTATGACATAAAATCTCTTTTTTATTATAAAATTTTGATATCTAAACAAGATTGAATCATAAAATAATAATTATTTTGGCTTTGGACTATATAAAGACTTTTCTAAAAAACTACGGAATTACACACACCAGATTTTAATAAACATTAACATCAATTTGATAACTTTATAAAACTTTGATAAGACTTTATATTAATATAATATTATCAAAAAACTATTTTTGACCAAACTAAGAAAACTTATATTTAAATCATTTTTTTTAATAAGAATTTAAATGAAAAATTCAACTGAATTTTAACCTATATAACACAATAATAAATTAAAACCTGGATTTACAAAGATGTATCGAACGATATAAATGGTGAGTTGAGGAAATTTCAAAATCTTTCATGGAAAGCTCATCGGAGGATGCAATACAACAAGATGTACATGGAGTCTCGATAGTTATCAAGTACATGATAACCAAAAATGTATAGAATAACATGATATGTATGGGTCATTTACCTTTGACTGATCTGAAGGAATACTATGATAGCCATAATGAAGTCATCAATCATAAAGGACACCGATCTACCTTAGGCGTATGAGAATGCAAGGAACATAGTAGACTGATGCATATGAATCAGGGGTCAATTCGAAGAAGTCTAGGTCGATGATGAATCATACATCACAATCCTCATGGTGAATCCATTATGAAGCTTGCAGGTCATGTGAAGTGATATGGCTCTGATACCAGATAAAAGAGCTGGTTTAGATCTACATAATATTAACATGGAAAAAATTAATGGATCCAAACATTGGTATAATATTAAAAAAATAATAATAATAATAATAGATTCATTAAGGATAATAATTACAATATAGAGCTTCCATATTTATAGGAATATGGTCTCCTACAAACAAGGAGGTATCTCTAACAAATCTCCCCATAATAATTACTCACTCCTATAATAATGAGTTGGTTTATTAACCAAATCTCACATACAAATAATAATACTAATAATAATAATAATATTTTTAGATATTAATCTGTAACAAAAGCAATACTTCCAACCTAGTATTGAATGATCAAAAAACTTTAATACAAAGAAGCAATTACATCCAATAAATTAACCATGCATATCACAATAATTATGTAGCCAATACATGAATACTCATATGCATGTTATAATTACCCTAGGGTTTATCCTACTTAATAACCAATAATCCATTTTGTTATCTTCAATTCAAACCTTAATTCTAGAGAGAATGTTAGACTTATAGTTGGGTTTAAAACCCTTAGTGAAACCATATGAATAAAATTACTCTCAAAATCCTTTATAACATAGTCAACTTTACCATCAAATAACTAATAATGGCTATACACTACAATCCAAAGTATGACATCTTGTGTAACATACTTATCAATAGATGCAAATAGAATGAACACTCTCTATGTTACTTGTTAAGACTATTTTTCAATAGGGAACAATGCATTTCAACAAAACAAATTTCTTAAAGTAAGACAATAAAAAATCCTTATACAAGACTTAAGAAGTTCCAATGTATTTTAATTCATAAGCATATTTTAAAAGTACAATATTCAATGGATTCACTCATCATAAGAATGCCAACCCAAGACTAAGTAGATAGAAATGCTAGAAACATAATGAATAAAATACCAATGCCTTCAACTATTTTTTATTCTGTTATACAATCAACTATTTAAGACATTCATATTAGTATATACAATAAGATGCCTAACAAATGAATAATGAGTTGTTATAGTGATTCAATATTAACTTCAAGACAAGTAACAAGTATAACATGGTCATTGCCAACACAATGACTTCATAACTTATAACATGTAAATTACATCAAAATTATTTCTTGATCAAGCTAAATGTCACTTCAAAACTCAAAATTTGCTCTATTGCCTCAAGAGTCATTAACACAGTCAAAGTTCCTCACATCTAAGAGAGAATATTTTCCACATGTTTTCTCTACAAACATGAACAACAAAATAATTTGAAAGTGCTTATCCATCTGATGGTATTTTTATACATAATATTTTCAAACTTTATCAATTACTAATACTTTCTATCTTGCAAGAACCCATTGAGTCTCAATAGCTTTGAGTGCATTCCTTAAGGGGTCTACTGAGAAAGGGGTGGGAAAATCATTGGTGATTCACAAGATTGTTGTCCTTTATTTCTACTTACTATTTACACACGTGTCTCCTAAAAACCATTTTCCTAAGCTTTGCCTCCTATTTTTGCATCATCTTCTAGTCATTTACCACCTTCATTAGCCCTTCCCTAACCTAAAACCATTTTTAAAAATTTACATTACATAGTTGACCCCATCAATCTTGTACTCTTATTGATAAAAATTATTAGTGTCTAGGTTAGCCCTTGGCTAACCTAGTCCATGACCTAATTCTTTTGTCAATTATGATACTAGGTCAACTAGGTTGACCTTGTCAGCGTAAACATTCAAAAATAATTAGGGTTAGATCTGCCTATATAAATACATTAATTTCACCATTTCTAAGAAAAGAGAAAAATAAGTAAAATATATTTTACATCTATTTATCCACCATTCTACTTGAGGAACTAGCTTAGGGTTTCATACTTTCTTTGGAGATATGGATCTTGTCTTGTGGAGAAGTCTTTTGGATGCATTTTCCATTGCATACATTCTAATAAACTTGGCATGAATCTAATACTTACATGTTTTATTTCATGCTTTCATTTATATAATCTTATTATTTTCCATATTTGCATTATTGTATCAAACCATTTGGTATAGTTCTAACTTTCTTTGCACATGTTTAATACATAATTGCATCAAAATGAATCTATTTTATCTGTGCAGGTCTTCATCAAATACAAGTTACTTGATTGGATAGGTTGACATAGTACACTTATTCAATCCCAAATAAACATACAAGGTCAAATAGGTTGACTCTATCATCTTATTTTCTCTTGGAGTATTCAGATCAACAAACAAGGTCAAACAAGTTGACTTAGTCATCTTATTCTTCTTTAGCATATAGGGTTTTACAGAATAGGTAAAACTAGTTGACTTAGTTTACAAAATTTTTAAAGTAACATATAAGGAAATTCAACATAAACTTTGTAATCCTAATCATCTTCAAACCCACCAAGTTTCCTCTCTTTCCTTTTTCAATCATTTGAATACTTCTTTTCAGTTCTATCTTGGACAAGTTAGTAGCCTTCAAAACTGCAACCCTATAGCCAACTAAGTCAACCTAGTTTTGTAGTCTATCTTAAGTCTAAAAGACTTAGTCAACATATTTGACTCTATTCTTAAATACTTTACTTCCATAGAACAGGAGCAACCTAATCAACTCTATTCTATACTATTTACATGCAGTGTCATCTGAACTGATTTTGTACCATTCTAAATCAAATAATTAACAACTATTTAATAGTAATTAATTCACGCTTTCATTTTTAGTTGTTTTCATTCTTAGAGTAACTCACATAGTCTAAATAGGTGGTCTTTAAAATCATCATTTTGTTACACTATTTTACTCTTTTGCACACACTACCAAATCACACAATATTCAAAATGCATTTAACACTTCTCTTCCCAAGGCCTATCTACTTGAATTTCATCACCAAGGGGGAAGCCAACTTGACGTTTTGGCCAAGTATAAAGATGTGGTTAATGGTATATATTGACAAAACATCTGATACCATTATCACTATAGGATTGTGAAGTGAGGGGGTATACCCCAATACCAAGCTAGTACCATTACCAACACAGATCCCTTTCAACCTAAACGTCCTATAACCATCTATTGATTGCTTTTTAGTTCCCTATTTTTATCCAAATTTCCTATCACACTTAAAATAATACTTTCTAATAATCTAATAACACTTAGGATGACCATTTAGTTAGAATTTACCTTTTAGTTGACTGCTTTCTCTCTGATCATTATGTGTTGTATTGCAAGAACTTGCATTGGACAACATTTGTGCAAGGTTTTATGTTATGTGCCCTAATTATATCACTCACATTGATCCAATTATTTGTGTGTTTTATTTCATTTCTTGATTCACTTATATTGCAAAAAAATTCTTTGTTTTAGCACACTATCATTTTGTTCGGTACAGTCTCTTATAGATTGTGTTTTCCCTTATCAATTGTACATAGTTGACCTGTATGATTGTCTATCCTTCTTAGCTTGCTTTATCTCCTAGTCTATAATACAGAGTCAACATGTATAAATCTATATCCTTATTTGTCATTCAAGTTATAGAACTAAGTCAACGTATATAATTTTGTATCCTTATCAGCTTGTTTCATACCTTATCTTCAATACAGAGTTGACCTATATGACTCTGTATTCTTTTTTTCCTACTAGATTATAGTATGTAGTCAACCTATTCGACTCTATACCCTTTGTGGCTCTTTGCCTTTGGGTCATATTCATCTTCCTTAATCTTTCTCCCTCATCGTGAAATTCTTGTTTGAAGATAACACTGAGTTGAACTCAATATATATGATGAGTTTTACCAACCCCAAGAGGTTTTCCTATAAGCAGCCTGTGGATCCTACTCTCGATAAAAATAATGTGCATGTAGACACTCACACTACAAACTATGAAACCCATCTTCATTCATATTCAGTTCACAACTCTCTTTTATCCTTAGAAGATCAACTTGAATTAGAATATACTCTAGAAACGTTCTTTTTCATCCATGAATTTCCTCAATATTGAAGAAAATATCCTTTTACTATTTACCATCTTATGATAAGTGGTCAAACCAAGGAGCCCCATTCACCTTACCCCACATTCTCACATGGATTTGGGGGCAATAACTTCTTTACTTCTCAACCTCTTCCTTCTATTTTGACCCCTTCTCATACTAGTATGACATCTTCCTCTCTAATTTCATCTATGTCCATGCTAAGTATCTCTACTAACATGGAAAGTTCTACATCTAGTGGGCCTCTTCTAAGACCCACTCTTCTCACTTCTTACACTAGTGCATCATTTTATATCTATGGTGATCATGCCTCTAGTGTTTCTTATTTTTCATCCCTCTACTAGTCCATCCTTTGCCACACAAGCAAATCATGTTACTAGTGCCTCACTCACTAATAATTTCTATCAAGCTACTAATAACATGCATGTTACCACTCATTGTGGTACCCAATCCACTAATACCAATGTTAATGCTTCACATAATACAAATAACACCACTCAAACCCATCAACTTTTATTACAAAATCTTGATCAAATGAACTCTTTCCAAGCTGATAATGCCTACCAAATAGTTCAAATGCAAAATCACCTTATCCATCTCTAAAATCATCCTCAATAGGCTCTATGGGGAATGCATAACAAAAATGCCCCCCACCTCCTCTTTGGTATTTCCAAGGTAATCTCATCCCTCAACCTCCTCTTATTAACAAAATAATCAAACACCTTCAAAATGAACCTCTTATGCTTCAAATTGATAACATTGATATATAAGGTATCACCCCTACCATTAGTTACAATGGGTCAGTTGATCCCACTCTCCACTTAAAAACATTTGGAAATCTATACAAAGATTGGATCAAGTTAAATACTTTTTCCACTACCAAGCTATTAGGAAAAAATCTCTTTGGAGATGTTTTAGATTGGTATAACCAACTCAAATTTCATTCCATCACTAGTTTAGAAGATTTAGTCAATGTTCTAGTCCAAGAGTTTTAAACTAGTGACTTCCCTAAAAACACCTTGGCCCATTTTATTAATTGTAAGTAACTTGAGATAGTAACTGCACAAGATTTCACATAATGGTGGAAGACCTTATCTAACAAGTGTGAACACAATATGGAATATGATAACCTATTTCATCTATTTACCAACACTCTTTATCCTACGTTGTAATATTGGGTCTAGACTCTCTCTTTCCACATACTTTGGAAGAGGTCATTAACCAAGCCAAGTGTCAATATTTCCTCATGCATCAATTTAAGCCATCCTAACCTTCTATGGGTACTCACATGTTAATCAAAAATAAAAATCATCATGCTAATAATGGTGGTGTCACCGATTCTTATGATACCATTCATATTATTCAAGATATTATTCCCAACTAGGTTCTAGAACAAGCTTCCCCTCCCAACCACATCTTTAATCTTCATTTCTATTCAACCAGTAACATCAATGTTCATAAACCTTTATCCTTAGCAGAGTTACAAAATCATCTACCAAGGCCTCTTCTACAAGAGCTTGATCCCACTCATCTTATGAAATCTTGGTATGATCTAAATAAATTTTGTTGGTTTCATGCTAGTTGGGATCATTCTCATGAAACTTGTAGGCAATTGCATAATTTGGCTATGGATTTTCTCCTTGGTCCCAATTTTGACCATGATTCTATCATTCATAAACGTCAACAAGCCTATGACATTATATTCAAATCCCATGAACCATAAACTAAATCTCAAGATTTCAACCAAGCTAATGCTCATTTGGCCATCTACAGAGATTGTCTTTTAAATCACCAAGACAACAATGATAAGCCTATTCCTTCTACCAATATTGTTGATAGTCTTATAGAGCAAACTCCTAAAGAGAATGTGGTCAATATGACTAATATGTGAATGGTAGTTACCTTCATTTATTCTCATCTAATCCACACTCCTTAGTCATTTCACACTTTTTGTGTTACCCAAGACTCTTCTCCAACTCACTTAATAAATTGGGGTAGGAAGACCTCATATATTTCGATGAACCAATTCCAACATATCCCTTTGATAAAACTTATCATAACATTTATACCACACCTCCAACTTCTTTACCCATCACCAATGATACTCAAACTTATATTAGCACTTCTTCCAATTTATCTCAAGCCAAACCTACATTAACTACCCCATCCTCTCAAGACAATCGACAAACCCATCCTCCAATTAAACCTCCCACATCTTATCAACATAAATTCACATGCACTTTCACTCCTCCTTTTGAGGACCTCCTTCAACATTATTCACCTATTTCTAGTAGTCCCCTTAGAGTTTATCATGAATGGGATCCTATCACATAACTTATTAATCTCCCATCTCAAATCCCATTTCTTGAAATTATGTAGTTCTCCATGCCATCATAATCATCTTATATAACTCTTGTTTGAAATGAACATCCCTCATCCTCACCTATTAGGATGCAGAGCCACCTTATCTAAATCAAAAGATAACATTTTACAATAGTGTGAAGAGATGTCCATACACATTGATGAAATGATGGACACTTCTCTTTCCCTCAAATTCCCCATTGCTTCTATGATCCTCGATGATATTTTGCTTCGTGTGGATGATCCTCCACTTTTTATCAATGTCCAAATTGGTGATATCCAAGTCAAACATGTCTTAATTGATGAGGGTTTAGGTGATTGCATTTCCTCTCTTAATTTTATTAAAACCCTTGGATATTTTGAATGTAATCTTAAGTCCACATGCAACATGTATCAAGGCTATGATTTAAGGCAAATGCCTCCTTTAAGTTATGTGTGTCTCCCTATCACCGTTCCACCTATCAATGTTTGAGTAAAGGTATGATCTTTAACTTTACCCTATAACATTTTTCTTGGTAGGCCATGCACTCATTGCATAAGAGTAGTTGCCTCTTCTACCTGTCAATGTATCAAATTTTGTCACAATGGATCAATCTATAGGATTCAAGGTGATACAAACCCTTGGAATTTCAAATAATTCCAAGACCCTAATGTATTTAAGATTTTAACCCTTGAACCCTTGCCAAGCATTCCATTTAGTGAATCCCAATGGTTTAATTTTCCTATTGACTCCATATGAGGTTACAATGGTCACCCTAAACTCATTGCGAATATACCACCTAACCTCTTAGATTTAGATGACGATGAGCTTAACGAGATCAATCTCAAGATAAAAACCTCATATCTCTTGCCTCATCTTATTTATTAAATTACACCTTCTCTAAATCATGTTCTTGTCAACCACTTAGTGATGATATACTCATTATCTTAACTAAAACTTGACACTTCATTCATCACATCACATCAGATTATAAGGTCATCCCTATCTATGCCATTGATCTTCATACACCTGAATATGATGATGGTTATACCTTAGATTAATTGTTCCTCTTTTATTCAATATTTTTGTATATATTATCATATTTCATCCTATATAATTCATAATTTTACCATTTTTCCTCTTGTTCATAGTGTAAAGATGGTGCGCACACCTCAAGATTATGAAGAGACTCATAGAAATATGATTATGGATCTTTCTATGACTAGTCCATATCACTTTGCTACATACTAGGTGATCCGTAAACAATAATTATCCCCGTCCTAATAAATACTATTTATTTAAAATAGATTTTAATAATAAGTCATTTTCCAATTTTTAATTAAATCAAAGGAATTGACTTTTATTTTAATCTGAATTTAAAATCAACTAAATAATTTTGAATGAGTATTTTGTAGACTCATATAACATTATTATTTAGATAGCAC
Organism: Torreya grandis; assembly: GCA_037957365.1. Lineage (NCBI taxonomy): Eukaryota > Viridiplantae > Streptophyta > Pinopsida > Cupressales > Taxaceae > Torreya > Torreya grandis. The sequence goes on from JARHVA010000011.1 coordinate 5,015,090, forward strand.
ATTCAATTAATATTTGTATCCTCTATAAATAGTCTATTAATTAAATTTCAAATATCAATAATAATTGAAAATTGATATACTAAGGAAAAATTGAAATTAAATAATAAAATAGAGACCAAGATTGTTTACAGGGTTCACCAATTGGCTACGTCTCCAGGTTTATATGTAAAATATAATGATTAAACTTACATCCCTAAATAATTTGCAATTGGTTGATCAACCTCTGAAGAACTCTGATCACAGATCACAAACTCCTTCATTTCCAAAATGATCACTTGCAAATATATATCTTTAAAATGGGTAATTTCTCTCTCTCCAAGGAGGCAAAACACTCTCAAAAAAATTTAAAACTACCTTCTAGTTTTATAAATCCCTCTCTGTAATTATATAGATTAAAAAATATTCTGTAATAAGCAAAATGACATTAACCAGCTATATCAAAATTTTACCCTTGTAAAAAAAATACAATCTATATTTCCTCTCTTCTCTATCTCCCCTTGTTTTCTATTTTTAGAATAATTCTCTCCAATATAAAATGAAATAAGATTGTATATAGCCAACATTGGCTAACAACCTTCATTTTCCCAAAGTACAATTAAACTCTTACTAGGCTACATGAAAATAAGAATGAATAAAATCTCATAATTTATGGGACGTTATAACTCCATACCTAATTTATCAATATGCTTTCCCATAAATAATATTTCCATGTTTACCATTATCTTTCCATAAATAATATAACTTCCCATCAAAACCGTTGATAAGTGAAAGACTCATGTAGGAGATAAGCGTTGAAATAAACCATGAAATTAAAGCAAACATTTATCCATGCTCCACTTAACTCACCCATGTCCCACTTAATGACTGATCCATGTGGGAATGATAAAGCTAAAATATATCCCATTAAAATAAATAAAACCCAATGTCTTTCCATGCCATGCAAAGACCTTTGGAATTTCATGTGGGAATGGTAAAAAGATTTACCGTTTAAAATGCCAACCACCAAAATTAATCTCCATGTGAATAGCAGAACTTAGGTTCTTTAAAAACATATCCATGCAAATTAAAAACTAAAACTGCCCCATGCATGTCTTAAACAAGACTATGACTTCCCATCATGTGGGAGTAAAGGGTGGCATTGAATTTTGTTTGGTTTAATAAACTCTTCCATGCCCCCCATAAAATAACATGATCCACGTCCCACCAACCACCAACCACTAAAGTGGTTAACGTGCATGCCAAACATAAAACATGAGGATAATCCATGCAAGTGGATGTTCTACGTGGGGATAACGTTTTTTTTTTTTTTTTAAATTAAAACTTCTCTCACAACTTTCCATGCCACCCATGCAATGTGGTAAAAGGAGTATGGTATAAAGTGTTTTATTATTTTTTAAAATAAAGTATTTTATTATTTTTAAAAATAATATCCCATGTAAAATAAAAACTATGCATACCCATTCCTATGGGAGTGGGGATAGTTTAATTTTGGAATTTAAAATATCCAATGGTAGATATTAAACCATATTAAATAGGATATTTAATGGGTTTTGAATTTAATTAATTAAACATATCTTATGGTAAAATAAAAAACCATTAAATAAGATATTTAATTAATATTTTAAAAATAGAGGAATTATGATGGAAATATGATTAAAAATCATAATTTAACAGAATCCTCAAGATCAAAACTCTCCAATAAAACCCTTTTGGTCCTCAAAAGGTCAAATCACTCTCTGAATCTACAAATAGTGCAAACTATTAACTCTACAAAACATCACTATAAAATATCATGGTAACAATTCAAAAATCAAATTAAATCCTTGAAATGCCAGTAATCTATCCAATACCAGATTGTAGATAGAAGTAAACTGCCTACTCAAATATCACATCTCTAAAATGGTGAATCTGCCAATCACTACAAAATAATCACCAAGTGCAACTGCAAACCAGTTTGTTAGTGTAATAAATATACACCCTAGTTATAACCATATTTGATAGTTATATTAAATGCCCAAAATGAATGAGGGACTTATAAATATGAAAATATCATGGCTAAAAAAAGTTTGTATAATTATTATAATTACAAACAGTGCCCAAAAAGGGTCTCATAAGCCTCTATTTACAAAATGTAAATAAACAACATATACTGAAATGCAAGTTTTTCAAAAAATAGACATACTAATCATGCCCCATATAATCTGCATATACTATTGTCAAGGTCTAAAACTAAATTTTTTCCAAAACCCAAATGTGAGAAAAATAATCTAAGTATGATAAACCTTTCCCTTGGCTTTTCTCTACAGGTTACTCCAATAAACCAAATTCGAAAGCTTAAATCATTTGAGAATATCTCCAAGTTTAAACATGAGTTAATTCCTTTTTTCAAAGCATCAAGAACTCAAAAACTTATTAGGAGATTAAAAATAGAGCTTATCAAAACCATAAATATGAAAAAAATAATCCAAGTATGATAAACCTAACACTCAGATTTTCTCATAGTTGGTAGTTTCAAAAATTGTTCAAAATTAAAATATATTCCTTGGAATATCAAAACTACTTTGAACATATGCATGCTAATTAATACCATAGCTAAGCAAAATTACCACTAGAAAAGAAATGATCATTACCATCCAAATCAAAAATGAATGGATTCATTTATGGATAATCAATAGAGAAGTGGTCTTCCTCTTATTTTATTTTTGAAACTGGTGGGTTTAAAACAACTTTCTTTTTGCTTATGGATGCATCATTCCTCATGAATGTCTTTTTGCAATACTTAGGACATAGTTATGGATGTAATACCCAACATTTATCATTTTGGAGACCACTTATATTATAATGAGTACTTTAACTATTACCCATTTGTTTCTCCTTAGAAAACATAGATATCCTACTAACTGGTTTTCTTTTCCAACACAAGGCAACACAATGATTATCTAATCCACAAAAATTGTATGGATATTTAGACCAAAAATACTATAAAAATAAATCCTTATTTTCATAATTTAAATATAGGTTGGAATATTTACCATGTTTAGGATAGTGTGATGATTGAGGTTTCCAACATTTCTCAACTCTATGTCCACTCTTGTGACAATGAGTACAAAAGTTCATCTTGTCCTTCTTCTTGGATGAGGAAACTTTTTTACCATTTCTCACCTCTTAATGATCATTAGCACCTACCTTATATTTCACAAAAGGAAACTTCTTTATCAAATATTTTATCTTCCAACAACAATCAATAGAATGATTAATTAACCGACAAAAAGTACAAGGAGAAGTATACCACATTTTTTGTATATCATAGACATAATGTTCAAACTAAAAGAGTGCATTAGAAGTTTTAGAATTTACCAAATTCTTAGTTATATGTGTGGTGTAAGAAAAATGAGGTGGAATCTCTATCCCTTTTCTTCCAATTCTCTTACATCTCTCATCCATCTGTGATGGTTTATTCTAAAAAATTAGTGGCTTCGATACTTGGTAGTTGGAAGCTTGTCTTCCTGCTATGGATTTGGAACTTTATCCAATTTCTATTTGCTCACTAGTATACCCCAAACCTTCAAAATGAGGCCTATCCTCTACATATATGGGATTAGTTATGCCTTTCCCATTTTTACCAAAGCTTTTTCTTTCAAATCTCATTTTATTTAATAGTTTAGACCCAATATCCTTAGTGTGTTTTTCAAAACCACCAAAAGTAATATATGAAACTGAATGAGAGGAAGTACTACATGATGACTTAATTACAATGTATTCATCTATCATTATTTCTGCATCTGATGTGGAAGTCAATTTTTTCATTCATTCACAATTCTGCAACTTTGCCAAGAGCTCATCCTTGGTCTACAAATTATATTTCAACTTTTCAATCTCCTCTTCCATGGATTAGAATTTTGATCTCAAGAGAGAGTTCTCTTTTTGGATCTGCATATTAAATTCTTGAAGATCATCAAGCTTCTCTTGTTTAGATAAATTTCTCATGGTTTCTTATTTTTACAAATAACCTATACTTATAACACTACAAATAGAGTAAAAACAGTCTATAAAAAATTCAACTAACACTAAAACTGTAATCAAATTTTCACACAATCAGAAGTTAATCCCTGCATTGTAACTACTATGATACCAAACTAATACATAAATAATAATTATCTCCCTACTAATAAATACTATTTATTTAAAATGAATTTGAATAATAAGTCATTTTCAAATTTTAATTAAATCAAAAGACTTGACTTTTATTTTAATATGAATGTAAAATTAATTGAACAATTTTGAATGAGTATTTTGTAAACTCATAATTTTATTGTTTAGATAACACATTCAATTAATATTTTTATCATTTGTAAATAGTCTCTTAATTAAATTTTAATAATTCAATTCTAAATATCAATAATAATTAAAAATTGATAGACTTAGGAAAAATTAAAATAAAATAATAAAATAGAGACCTGAGATTGTTTACAGGGTTCATCAATTGGCTACATCCCCAGCGTCATTCGAACCATTCCATTTAAATAATATATAAAATATAATGATTAAACTTACATCGCTGAATAATTCTTAATTGGTTGATCAACTTTTGAAGAACTCTAATAACAGATCATAAACGTCCTTCATTTTCAAAATGATCACCTGCAAATATATATCTTTTAAATGGGCAATTTATCTCTCTCCAAGGAGGCAAAACACTCTCAAAACGTTTTACAACTACCTTTTGGTTTTACAAAAATTCCTCTTTATAATTATACAAATTTTTAAAAAAATTGTAATAGGCAAAATGGCCTCAGCTAGCTATATCAAAATTTTACCCCTGTAAAAAAATACAGCATGTATTTCCTCTATTCTCTATTTTTAGAATAATTCTTTGAAATATAAAATGAAATAAGATTGTATATAGACAACATTGACTAACAACCTTCATTTTCTTGAAGTACAGTTAAACTCTGGATAGGCTGCATGAAAACAAGAAAGAATAAAATCCCATAATTTATGGGATGTTAAAACTCCATACTTAATTTATCAAAAGGCTTGCCCATAAATCATATTTCCACATTACCATTATATCTTCATAAATAATATAACTTCTCACCAAAACTATTGACAAGTGGAAGACTCATGTAAGAGATAAAGCATTGATATAAATCATGAAATTAAAGCAAACCTTTATCCACACTCCACTTAACTAACCCATGTCCCACTTAACGGTTGATCTACATGGGAATGATAAAGCTAAAACATATCCCATTAAAATAAATAAAACCCAATGTCTTTCCACACCATGCAAAGACCTTTGGAATTTCATGTGGGAATGGTAAAAAGATTTAACATTTAAAATTCCAACCACTAAAATGAATCTCCACATGGGTACTGGAACTTAGGTTCTTTAAATCCGTGTAAATTAAAAACCAAAACCACCCCATGCATGTCTTAAACAAGACTATGACTTCCCATCATGTCAACGTAAAGGTGGGGATTAAATTTTGTTTGGTTTAATAAAGTCTTCCATGCCCCCCATAAAATAGCATGATCCACGTCCCACCAACCGCTAACCACTAAAGTGGGTAACGTGCATGCCAAACATAAAACATGGGGATAATCCATGCAAGTGGATGTTCTACATGGGGATAATGTTTTTTATTAAAACTTCTCCCACAACTTTCCATGCCACCCATGAAAAATAAAAACCATGGGTAAAAGGAGTATGGTATAAAGTGTTTTATTATTTTTAAAAATAATATCCCATGTAAAATAAAAACCATGCATACCCATTCTTATGGGAGTGGGGATAGTTTAATTTTGGGATTTAAAATATCCAACGGTAGATATTAAACCATATTAAATAGGATATTTAATTGGTTTTGGATTTAATTAATTAAACATATCCTATGGTAAAATAAAAAACCATTAAATAAGATATTTAATTAATATTTTGAAAATGGAGGAATTACGATGAGAATATGATTAAAACCCATAAAAAAAGCCTCTAGCTCACTAGGACCCCTCTAGTTGACTTGTCCATGAGATGACTATGATTGTCCTTCAATCTTTCATGCATCTTACCCCTCCCTTAGTTGAGCCCAGTTTGGATCCTATTCCCACTCCCTCTCTAGCTGAATCTCTTGTTTTGAATCTTATTACTCCTTCAGTTGAGCCTCACCCAGTCTCTCCACCAGCCCCACATTCCCTTAGTAATGGTTTATCCCCTTTATCACAGCTTACTCCTTTGCTTGCCAAATGGGCCGATCAACCATATTGTGATATTCATAAAGTTATCAGTCATTGGACTAGAGACTATTGATTACACCATCCTTATTCAAATTTCGTTACACTCCCTATGTTAGTACACCTAAAAAGTCTACTAACAAGCATATCCATTGCTTCCATGACACATATAATCATTCCTCTATACATTCTCATAAGCTATGCTAATATATAGACACCTTGCATCCCACTACTCCTCAGCCCACAAATAAGACTATACCTCCCCCAAAAGTATTACCTAAATATCTTCCCAAATATGGAGAGGTATATTGTCTCTGGCACTAATGTGGTACTCATCACACTGATCATTATTACATCCTTCAACAACATCTCAATGAACACCTCATGACCATTCTTATGCCTACCACCCTTCCTCCCATAGGTCACCCTCATAAGAAGGATCCCCCTTTTTCCCTTGTGGCCCCTCCACCTATTATCTCTTCTCAACCCATAGCTTCTCCACACGTGATTCCCTCACACATGGATCCTCTTTCACGTGTGGCCCCTTATCCACCGATGACTCCACTGGTGGCCCCTTCATCTCCCACAAAGTCAATTTATATTCCTTTTCGTAAGCATCCCATGCACAATAGTCCTCCTCAACATGATCCTTCAGGTATTCCTACATTTTCCATTGATGATATTTGATATGAAGTATTTTCTCAACTTTTTTTGAAGATCAATGAGACTTTAGCTGCAGTCTACATTCAGCTTCATAGAAACTTATCGGATGTTATGGATAATGTGTGTGGACAAATCTATTACTATTTATGAACACAAGAATGATGTTCTTTCATTTCTTTCTTCATTTTGAATTGGATTTATGCTCCAAATTTACATTTATCTATCTTATATCATTTGACATTGTGTCAAATTCTTATTTATCTTAGAAGATGGCTTTTTTTTCGCATTACATGTTGTTTATGATGTCATTTTCTTCCTTATGTTCTCTTATAGATTTTTTTTGTGATTACATACTTATTCTCTATGTGTTCCTTTTCTATGGCTATCTTGTTCTATTTCATGATTGTTATATTATCTCTATAAATATGGATAATTGTTATTGTGATTTGGTTATACAAACCTTTTTCCCTTTAGTCATTTCTTCTTTACCATGTGATAAGTTAGCAAATAATACATCTCATTATAATCTCCTTTTATCGTTCCACCTTGGATCTTCATTTATTCCCCTTATTTCCTTTCAAAAACTAAGCATACACATGGTATAAACTTGAGATAACATGTTGGTTCAAAGGTAAGCCTAAGTGTTTTAGTCGGTCATGTCTTTGGATACTTAGATTCCTTTAGCCAAAGCCTAAAGCTCATTCATGTGTATCACTTTATCTCTCATGATTGATCATTCTAAGTCTGTATGGAGGAGGAATCTTAAAATCCATTAAAATTCAAAATCCAAATCATTTAACGAAAGACAATGATCTAAAAGGCAACATTTCAATTTTTCAAAAGTCAAATCACACTAAAAGATTTGATTCTAAGCACATCTTTTTTTAATTGAATCTCAAAATCCATAGTTGGATTCATGATAGGGTCAAGGTCTATTAGGGTGTGGTAGGCTAGTAGATTGAAAAATGAAAATAAAAAAATATTTTAGTGCTACCTACTTTATCATGTAAGTACCCAATCTTCATAGTCGATTGATGACTCTGTAAGAGGTTTTAAGGAATATGGGAAGGTAGGTCTATTTTAATTTTCTTGTTCAAAACAACCAACACTATTTGATCTTAGTACCACACTCATTTATCTACACATTTTTGTGCCTATAGTGAATATGTATGTTTTGTATATTGATGGTCACTAGTCACTTGGTGTCTTTCTATGTCCTGAGTGTGCCTCATGTTTCCTAAGGTCTTATCATAAGATGCCTCCATTATTATTTTTATATCTCATATTTCATTTCCTATAATCTTAATATTTTCTCTTGAGAAATATTTTTTTGTTCATTGATCACTCCCCCAAGGGATCCCATTCATGAGTTACAATGTAAGACCTTGGATAAGACCAAGCCTTCCTCATAAATTACCAATTTTCACATTACCATTCCAAACATCCCCTTTTAACATAATTTTCATGTTATTTCCACATCAATGGTGTTTTCTTTATGATTTGAAGTGTAAGACCATGGATAGGACTTGACCTTCCTCACAAAATTTTCTAATACCCAAGTCACAATGAAATTACATGTGTCAAATTTGAGATAAGTCTTGATTGATTATGAGTTACATTTCATTGACATGATTACCATATTGATTTAGTATGTTTTATGTTTAATTCCTTGATTTTTCACTTTTATCTTCTTATTTTTTTATTACATGTAAGAATACAACTATTTGTCTTAAGTTTTTCATACTTCCCAGCTTGAGATAGTGTGATCAATTTAAGTTCATTTTTGCCAATATTGTTTCTCATTTATACTTTCCAACATGATTTAGTATGATTGATTGAATTAATTGTTTTATTTTTATACCATTTTTCTTTCATGTGCTTTCCATTTTATTACATTATTTTCATACTTTCCAATGTGATATAGTATGATTTTACTTGTTTTAATTTGATGCTAATATTTTTCATGGTTTAAAAACATTTTGTCCTCTTGTTTACAACTTTTTGGTATATTATACTTAGTAATATTTTGTTATTACACATTTCCTATCATGATATAGTGTGTAGTGCATTTATTTTTTATTAATTATACATTACAAGTCCTTTTTACTTGTTTATTTTTAACCATGCATGTGTACTACAAAAAGCTAGAAAAGAAAACACTCCATATATATTTCTCATAGCATATATAACAAAAGCTAAATATATGTGCTAGAAAGAAATATATCTATGCATCAACAACCACACCAAGATATAATTCATGAGACCAAAATTCCAACTATTAAAATAATCTCTCTCTCTCTCTCTCTCTCTCTCTCTCTATATATATATATATATATATATATATATATATATCATGTTTTTTTATACAATGGTGTAAAATACACAAATATATCACTCCAACTCTATGGCTAAGCTTCATGCCTATCTTGTGGTCTAGCCACACTACCCATAGATGCCTTAGACTATCTCCTCTACATGATGCACCGTAATGAGATTGTTTGAGCTCTCAACCCTGCTACCTATCCCTATAGGTTGGCCATCTAGGCATGTATGTGTCCCAACTAGTTCATAGTAGCCATGTGTGCAGATCTCTCCTAATCTAGGGCCTACCAAGCTTATGCCTCTCCTTCTCCTACCCTTATTGGTGGATATAAATTATCCTTTCATGTTTGTAACTACCTCATGGCCTCCCCCACCAATCTAAACTAGCCCGCATGAGTTGGGGTAGATGGTACCATAGGATCATCCATAATGGTGGGGTCATATGGTGTAGGCACCCCATCCTAAATGTCATGGTGCACTACCATGACTAGGAATCCCCATCTAACCTCCTCTATCATAGGATATACAAAACCAAAACTAGATAGATATTAGATCACATATACATCTCAAAATCTATCTATCTACCTACAATCATATACAATTAGTATTCTATCTCAACCATTAAAAATTACATTTCTTACCTATCTTGATGTTACCAACCATTGTCTCCCCATCTGCTCATCCATCGAGCATGATCTCTCCATATACCCACCCCTTGAGCACCCAATCCATGGTTCATTTCCCTATCAAATCAAATCCTAAAATCACCACTCGTGCATGCCATGAACCTCTCCTTAAAGGTGCCTCTATCAACCAGCTCTGCACTGGGTTGATCATTGGATCATCCTACAAGACCACCCTCATCTATGCTCAATCCTGATGATGACATCTCTATTGGTGGTGTGTCTAAGGTGGTCATTACTCCTCCTACCATGATGATTATTAGGGTACCTTCTACATCCACATCTATGCCCTCTCCTCTTTCAACTACCAATTACCATGCTTGCCCAGTCCATGGTCTCACACACCACAACCAAATCATCAATTGCTTGATTGGTGCTCCTCTTCATCCTCTCTTCCTTAACTCTCTAACATGCTATACCCAAAAAGTAGGCACTAATAAAGGATCCACTAGGTGCAGGATTACAAACTACCCTAGCAAGTGTGCTACTGGTTGTAACTCTACCAATCAGGTATAGTGGCCCATGATCTACACTCAAGCCAGTCTTGGTACCGTCACCCAACTAGGCCAAATAATAGCAATATGTGTGTAGGGATACCACATGATCTACCCTCATGTGACTATATACAACACTAACATGTGGGGCATGGCTCAAGATACCTAGTCTTGTCTCCATCTAGTCATCTGAGGTAACCTATCATCGATCACATGTGGTAACCCAATTGGCCAATACATCAGAAACCTCTCATATATCCATGTGCTTAGTAATAACAATGGTCCCATGATCTTGTGCCATCTAGACAACATCCCATCCATATCATGCATGAGTTATACCTAGTTAATAGATCCAAAATCATAGAGCACCCCCTGATCTAAAATAAACTAACACAAGGTTATCACATACAATGGTACCTTACTATCCAACTTGTGACAGAACACTTATGATGTCATAAGTTTGATCATATCCTTTTATATTTCTAAAATATATGCAATATACATATCAAATAGACTCACTTTTAGCCTTAGGTAGATCCTATCTAAGCATGTCACCCACCTGATTAGTGCTCATCTCTCCTCTAAATCATCTGGTATCCTTGTCATCATCGATGTCCTTCTTATAGGTAGTCCAATTAATGCATGGACATCCTCCAGTATGATTTCTACCTCAATGGTATCCCTATCTACCACTCATCAAAATGTGTTGGTTAACCATTCCCATGCTCCAAGGAACATGACAACAAGATCAACACTTAGTGGGATGTGTCTCATCTCCATGATACCTCCTAGACCCAATGCAACCAATCTCTCTCTGTCCACAACTGTCAAGCACTTTAGAAAATTTGGTAACCACGATGCATCGATCAATCACTAATATCTCTAGTGCCTCTGCAAAATATTAAATAAAAAAATATGTATTAGATCTCCATATCATTCATAATCAAAATACATTCTTACAAATTTTATAAAACTAGGTTGGTTTGATTTAATTTATTCATTTTTAACCAAGTTAACCTATTACAAACTAAATCATCCCTATACTTTATTAGGTATACTAGATCAACCCTATCAAAAATCTATTAAATCAGCCTCTAGAGTACTAAGTCAGCCACCCTTTGGCCTCCCAGTACTAAGTTGGCCCCATTCAAACCTTGTAGTACAAATTTAGCCACTTGAGAAACAACTAACTCAACTCACTAGTACTAAGTCATCCCCCTTCCTTAACCAACTAATTCGGCCAACTACTACTAAGTTGGCCTATTGATTTTCTTGTCTTATGCAGACTAAGTTGACCTAGTTGACTCTATTCATCACCTGCAACAATTTTTTGACTAATTGCCATAAATGCCTTGGGCATTTATTGGTCTGACTCCTTCCTACCTAATACCCCATTTGACCCCTAGTGTCCCTAAAAATCTCTCAAGGTTCATTCTAGATTCTATATTTTGCCTAACATTCAATTTTCTATAATTCACTCAATTTTAAATAAAAAACTCAAAATTTTGAAATTTTTAGTTTCTTGCCTATGCTATGGCCGCTATGCATTCTCCCTGTCTCGGTTATCATCTCCTCACCATCCTGGATCTCTAGTATCTCACTAGGTCTATCATAACTCTATTTTCTCATAATAGTAAAAATACTAAATTAATCATTTTTCACCTTATTTATATTTACTACTCAAAATTATTTATCCTTCAAATATTTACCTTTAGATTTCTTATTTTACTCATATCTTTGTCTCTACTAACTCTTTTTTCAAATCATAAAATGTTCTATAATCCTGACATTGTAGAGAATGTTTTCAAATATTATATGTCCATGTTGAAAAAAATCAAATTTTCACTCTTTTTTGCTAATCTCTAAAGGTTCATCTAATGTTATTCACATTAGACACCTCACATCTCTTGTATTTCCTTATTTATCTACAACACTAAGGTAAGTAAAATATGTATTTTTTAATTATGTCCTTTTATTTATCTTATTTTCTCCTTATTACACTTATTTAACTTTAGTGTTATGTGTCACTATGTTCTTTTCCCAAAACACCATCCCATGTTGCACCTACGTGACACGTGATGATATTAGAGTGGGGCATATGTATACACATAATATTTTCAAAATTTATCAATTATTGATGCTTTTTATTTTGTAGGAACCCATTGAGTCTCAATATCTCTAAGTGCATGCCTTAAGGGGTGCACTGGAAAAGGGGTGGCTAGACCATTACTACTTCACATGATTTTTTTCCCTTATTACCACTTACTATCTACACACCTATCTCCTAAAAACTATTTCCCTAAGCATTGTCTCCTATTTTCTCATCCTCTTCTAGTCATTTACCACATTCATTAGCCCTTCCCTAACCTAAAACTATTTTAATAGTTTATTTTACATATTCAACCCCATCGACCTTGTACTCTTATTGATAAAACTTATTAGGGTCTAGGTTGGCCTTTGGTCGATTTAGTCCGTGACCTAATTTATTTTTATCAATTATGATACTAGGTCAACCTTGTTGGACTAAACTTTTAGAAAGAATTAAGGTTAGATGCACCTATATAAACACATTCATTTTACCATTTCTAAGAGAAGATAAGAATAAGTAATATATATTGCACATCTGCTTATCCACCATTATACTTGGGGAGTAAGCTTAGGGTTTTATACTTTCATTAAAGATACAGATCTTGTCTTGTGAAGAAGTCTTTTGGATGCATTGATAGGTTGTGTAGCCTAAATATGATTTATCCTTGTCATCCTTACATATCATAATAACCTTTTATGAATCACCTTGGCCAAGGGACAGATTGAGGCTCAATGAGTTTTTCTTCAAAGGTAAGTATTCCTAACTTTTTTCCTCCTTTGTAAGAGTATATAGATATGCATTTATACTTATCTTTCATGTATTAAGATTTTGTATATATTAACGTGAGTATATGTCTTCTATGCATGTTTATTACCCCCACTTTGTGCCACAAGATTTGGTGAGCACTAGATTAGATTTTAATTATTATTAATTTAGTGAATATGGAAACATAGGACCTAGTTAGAGTTATTACGTAGTTTTGCTTGACTGAAGGCTTTGGAACCTTCCCTAGTGATATTATTGTGGTAAGATGTCCCTTGATTAGGTTTAACAGATCCATCTTGGTCATGACCTTGATTATCTAATGTATCCCAAATCGAAAGTGTAAATAGGATTTATCTTTTCTGATCTAGGATTGATTTATAGATCTGTTGCATTTTCCATTGCATACAATATCCCTATTCACCCCAACCATTAGTTTGGGTTCAGAAGAGTTAACTAGACAAGCTAAGAATCATAAAATTAAATTATAAATAAGGGTTTATAAAAATAAATATCAAACCCACCATATCCAAAGGTTCCACACAAGACAACTATATACAATTATAACTAAGTAAAAAAATAAATAACCACAACAAATCCAAAAATCATTCCAAACACTAAATGAAGTCTCAATTATTTTCATAATAACACTCATTTCATATTTATGCCATCTAAGGGTGGGATGTACTAAAAACTAGCATACCGATCAGGGTCTAAAACCAACAACAAACAAACACAATAATACTAGTTGCCCAAATCCATAATGACATAACTAATAAGGTACATGGAAACACTAACAAGAGTAATGGGTAAGTTTCAAGAAGAATGGATACCCTACCTGAAACCTACCTATCCTTATAGGTTTTTTGATAAGATAATAGTTAAATTTTATTCATGGAGAAAATAAAAAATAAGAAAGCAAAATAACCTTCTTGAAAATGGAGTTGCTATCAGTTGCCTCCATTTCTCCGCTTTCTTCTTGTTAGGAAAACACACACTCTACAACTATGTAAAAATAACATAATTCAATTACAAATATAATTAAATAAATAAATCTTCAACATGCATAAGACAAAACACACAATTTACGTGTTAAAACCTTATCAAGCTAAGAAAACATCCATGGTGCAAGATATCAAGCTTTATTAATTCCAAGATGAACACATTACATGCAAACTCACTATGTAAATTACATATGGACTCCATAAATATAAATATTCCTAATTGGCAAGGCACCATTAAGATTCCTCCTAAAAATAGAGTTTAAAAATACCATTAAGAATTTTCTTCTAAAAATAAAATCCAGTGGAATTCATCTTCTTAGAAATAGGGGTTTGACTCCTTGATTTTTTTGCTTTGGGAGTGTTGTACTTGAACCCCCACAAATAGGGTATCCATAGGATGTAGCCACCCGCTAGGGGGCGGTGGGAGGGGGGTCATATCCCCCCACACCCCCTTGTAAAAGTGGGCTATAAACCATACTGTAAAAGGGTCCAAAATTTAACTTTGTTGTCACATATCTAACACTTCTTCCATCTCTTCTACATTCTTTGATGTTTGATTTTTCAAAATTATACAACTCCATAAAAAAATCCTCAAACCCATGGCCACTACTAATGTCATCAATGAAACTCTAGTGAAGAGTCTCAAATTACTCTCCACTTCCATTATGGTTGTGATCAAAACACAAGAAAACTCTACATTCTCTCCATATTCCTCTAACACCCACTTCAAAGTTAACCAATCATGAAAAAATCAATCTAACATTATTTATACATAACCCTCATCAAATGATTAGTTATTTGAATAAGGTCAAATGTCATAATATACAAATGATGCAACATGGTCAAAATGACATTTTTAACATTATCCTTTCCTAAGTCCAAATAATCAATAACACATGCCTTATGTAATGTAATAAAACATAGTTAGTAGTCATTAGGTCCTCATAATGTCAACTAATCAAAAAACTCCAACTTTGTGTCTTTACATGAATGTTAGATGATTAAGGCATTAACATAATTAAGGTATCAAAACATGATCACTAACAAGGAACATGATAACATTCAACTTAAAGGATTTTGCATTATAACTGATGTAGTTACTTAAATATCCATTAGAAACTTCAATTGTCATGATTTTGGCAACTCGAAGATCTTTACAAAAATAATGAACATAAAACACATAATGTGTGCACAATTGGATACAAGCCAATGACGACCTTAGAACAATCAATAATGAAAAATACACATAATATTGAATAGTCATAATATAAACAACATAGAAGGGACATGGTGGAATTTAATGGATTTCTTTCCTTACCTCAATTTTTATTCACCTATATGACGTTAATGCAATAGTCCAATAGAGTATTCCAAGGCCAAACCAAGATCAGTCATCTATTGTTACCTATGATCACAAAACGAAAATAACAAACTGAATCAAAAAATTATAAACCAAATCAAATATTGAACTGAAATCTAGAAATTACTCCATATTAGATATTTTATTCAATGGTGAAAGAACCAAAGGCTCGAATGTGCACAACAAAATTTGGTTAATAAGCTTCAATTTTATTATTGATTAAATTCATTAAATTTATAGAGAAGACATATCCTTAAAAAAAAGGAGATCTTCCTCATCCTTTTATTCCCCTTTATCTCTCATTCTATCATATCCTCTATAATATCTCCTAAAGACTAGTGAGGTGAGTTGTGACAATCATAACTCACATATAATTATTCTCACACATAAAATTATTATTACTCACCTACTAATGTGAGCACTAATCTATTTTTTCCTAACATTCCCCCCTTAGTGTTCACATGGGGAGAGGCAGAAAATGTTATTCAATGTAGCCAAGGTGTGGTTATGTAGGTTGTTCCTTCTCAGAGTTGCCATATGTGAATATTAATCTATTGTATAAATATATTTATTCACAAATCAAGTAAAAAAATGATCGACATGGTAGGTAGGTAGAGGCTAAACACAAGAAAGGCAAGAGATACAATTTATGGGGACATCAGGATGCAGTCGTGGATGTTAAGTTGTGGCTGGGTCATGCAGGTTTATGTAATGTCTTATCCATTTAATGTGAACAAGGGAATGTCGATTTGATCTCAAAACAAAATTTGAGAACTTTTGATCAAACCCCCAATCTAATATCATTGAATCTCGATCAAACCACAAACTAAAAATTTCCAACAAATTTTAAAAGATATGCAAGACCAAGTCCAAAAAATTATAAAATACTAAAAAAATTATATATATCTATGTGTGTGTGTGTGTATTTTTAATATACATATGCATTTATAAAAATTTAATTTAACATTCATACAAATGATAACATAGTTGCATGTGATCTGTACTACCCTTCTACAATTAACATGAATGAAAAGCCTATCAAATGAGAAGATTTTTGCACATTGTCTATAGTGCTTAGTCTTGTTAAGATTAAGGCCAACATTATAGAGTTCCTAGAGAGTAATGACTCTAATACCATTGATAGTAATTACCCCATAATGGTGAAGAGATGAATCTCAAAGAATGTGCAAAACACAAGGTTTTTGGTCGATCATAATACAATTATATTATTGATTAAACTCATTACATTTATAGAGAATACAACTCCTATAAACAAGGAGATATTTATCGTCATTTTTTCTCTCATAATCTCTCATTCTATCCAATCCTCTATAATTTCTCCTAAAGACAAGTGAGGTGAGTTGTGACAATCATAACTCACACACATTACACTATTTTTTCTCTCCTACTAGTGTGAGCACTAATCTAATTTTTCCCAACATGAAATACAACCAACTTTATTATACTTCAATATCACAATACATGCTCATTAAGTAAATACTAAATAGAATAAATATCAAATGTCTCATCTAACAGTACAACAAAACACAATATTTATTGCATGCCCAAGTGGGATATGACAATTTTCCTATCATTTAAAAATCCTCTCTCATTTGAGACATAACTGGAGGATAAATATGCAATTTTTTGTTAAATTTGATACAAATAATGGTATTGAAATTCCAAAGTGGTAGGATTAAGGACTTAAAACATCATGGACCAATTAAATTGATAGTTTTAGAGGTGTTGAGGGGAGGATATTTTTTCTTGGGATAATTTTTTTCCTGAGTATAAGGGATGTTGGGGAGGTGTGTCCTAGTAGGAAAATAAAGAGAAAGGTAAATTATTCATCCTCATATATAATTTGGTGAAAATATTTCTATTAGTAAAGATTCTAAATAATGGGTGTAGAATAGGTTAGTGAGACTATTTAAGAGTAAGAAATACTTGGTAGGTAAGAAGAGTAGGAATACTAGAAAAGAGTATGTGGAAATTGAAATTGATGTGGAGATGGGAGGTAGTGAATTAAAATTTATTTAAAATGGGTGTTTAAGTAAGGAAAATTTAGAATTGAATGTGGGTAATAAAGAACCTTCTATTGATTTTAAGGAGGCACCTTCTATTTTCTTAGATGAAGAAATTTTGGTTGATTTATAGGAGGGAATTTTAAAAATCCTTTAAGGAGGGTCCATCTAAAACCATTAGAGAAGGCCCTTCTAAAAATTTAGTGTAGGCTCTAAATAAGATTAAGGAATAGGGTTTAGAGCTATAAGAATTGAAAGTAAAGATTTAACGTAGTGTCTTAGTTAGAGGATAAAAATTGGAAATGTTTTTTCAAGTCATAAATAACCTATATGGGAAGTAAATACCACTTGATGACTCTATGATATTAATTTTAGAACTTCTTATTAACTTTTCAATTGAGAATTTTGCTTTGGTTAATCACTAAAGAATTTCCCCAAAGTATAAGAGATCAAGGGTGCATACTACTAGCAAAATTAATAGAGTGGGTGAGAAGCATGAGGGAAGAAAGAAGGATATTGAGGATAAAAGGATGGAGATAGAGGAAGAAATAGGGATTAGATATCAACATATCCTTGAGATAAAATAAAAATTTGTAAGAGCTTCTGAGACTTCAGCAAGTATGCTCAATTTTACATTCCCTGCTAGGGTGTATTCCTTATATTTAATAAAACTATAGTTTAAATTTCAGCTGGAAATGATAGTGTCTAATATTCATTTTGATTTAAATAGACCCAAAAAAATATGTTATACATTGTCTTCAGCTAATCAATGTAAACAATTATTATGTAAAATGTACATGCAAAATCTAGGTATGGCTTTGTACCCTTATTGGAGTCCTAATCCTTTTGTGTGAGATGTTCTAATTAGAGCCTTATTTAATATTATAATCATAATGAAATATATATAGGAAAGGAGATTATCTATCACAAATAATTATAAATGGATACCCCTCTTTGGATGAGGGTTGATCACCAAAGGCCTATTAAGGTTATGTCCAAAATAAGTGCTTTATTGAAAAATGGTCATATTGATAATATAGCTCTATATGTTTAATCCGAATTGATTGTTATGTTTAAGTTTATTTCTAAGGAAATTTGTAGAGAGGTGTACAAGATTTTTTGTACAATGTGGAGTGAACTTACATTGTCTTTGAGGAAGAAAGAGCCTCATTCTCCCTTTAATTTCAAAGCAATCATTTCTAGTGTTAAATTTTACTAGAGGCAGTCAAGGTGTTCAAAACAAAGTGGGTTGGCTTAAGATTTTAGTGTCCTCATTTATGGTCTAAAATATCAAACTATACATGGAAGATTAATGTAGAAGATGAAAAGAAAATGAACATATGGAAAACTTTGGTGGTTTAAAAGGTTACTATTCTTTTACATATAGTCTTGTTGTGGAGCCTATAGATTTCAAGGAGGTTTTTGATTAATAAATGAATAAGTTTATCAATGTGTAAATATTTTTTTGATGTGTATGTTTATAAGGGGGTGGTGATATTATTATTTAAGTAACAATTTCCTATGTTTCAGAAGTGTTTAAAATAGGTTTCGAAATATGATTTGGTTAAGAAGTTCTAAAAGCAATTTTTTTCTATTGATAGGAATTTTTGATGTAATCTCAGGAGCTCTTCCTACCTTCTTAGGGTGTGGTTCTTAGGTTTTTGTGTATAAAATTTTATATTTTTTTTTGGTGTTTGTGGCCTTGATGCTTATAGCACTAGTAAGACATAGTATAATTTTAACACTCTAACCCTCTTTGTATGGATTAAAAATGTAGAATCTCAAGTCTAGTTTATAAACTACTATTTGTTTTTTATAATTGTAGAATGTAAGTGGGTAAACTAGTTAATTTTTGAAGAGGTTCACCTATTTTTTGATTAAATCATAGTACATATGCTATCGTGTTTACCCATCCCCCTTTTTTGACCTTTATTATGTATTTTTTGAAACTCTTTTATGGAAAGTTAGAATAAATCACCTGACATGATTTTAATATTTAAATTTTATTTTTAAAGAAGAGAATTTCTTTATAAATTTTGTAATTGAACATAGCCTAAAAACATGTTGGTGACTATGATTCCCACCCAATTTTATCAATAAAATAGAAAAAAATGACTATGTAGAGCATAATTCCTAGTGGTTACCCTATTTTTAGATTAATGTGAATCATAATAGGACAAAATTGAATGATTAATTCAAGTTATAATGTATGGAAATCAATTACAAATATGAATGTAACTGATTGAGATTGATATGATAATGCAATTTATTATTTATGGAAAGAAAATCAAGATACATGGCTTTGTTATTTGACTAGTTGATTTTGAATGTGTTCTGACAAAATAAATGAATTGGAAGAATGCATGTGTTTCATCTAGATCTAGTATTGTATCTCTATGCATGCAGCGTTACTAATGTCAAATTTGGAGAAAATTTGGTAGACACAAGTGACCTCAGGCTAACATTATTGTCCTGAAATGTTTTTCTTCCATGTTATCATATAATGTGATTTACTTGTATGTTGTGCCTATGTGTATATATTTAGAAACTAGATTATTTCTCCTTGAAACCTTAGATTTTTTTGTGAAGGATAAAATTTTGTAAAATGTGAGGAACTATAATTGGAATGAGTTGACCCCAATCACCATCTCTAATAATTGATAGTTGCCTATGTATCAAATACTTTAAAGAGGGAATTCAAGCCACATGTAGTTATTCTCATTAATGTGATTGTGCAATTATGCTCTTTCTCTATATGGATGCACCTAAAAATTTGGCTTTTATCTTTACAATGTTGGCCCTTGACTTAGTTTGTTGTAATTCAGACTTGGTCCATAACTGCTCCTAGTGACCAATTTTCAATTTGGAAAGAATATGGTAGATTTAATTAATGTTTACTAGTGTATTTGATAGGTACTTGAGAATTTATTATGGTGAATAATATTTACCTTGATATGTATTTATACACATGTAGTTTGGTAATTTAGCATGCCACCAACACACTAGGTGAATGGACCAACCTAGCGAAGTGATTTGATTTTTAAAAATATTAGTTTCTATGTGAACGGAGACAACATCAACCTCAAGATAATAATGTTGATGTTACTATATGAGTATGACATTACTATCTAGGAGACATGAATGGAAATGTGGTGATCTGTAAATTTTTAAAATGATATTTAACTAATTTAGGATAGAATAGAAGGTTTTTATAGGTGATTGATATCAACTTAGAATGGATCAGGCTCATAGCTAACATGTAACTGTGCAAATATGGAAAATAAGAGTAGTCTGGAGATTCATAAGTCTTGTAGGATAAATGTAGGACAATATTGACATTGTCAAGTGTTAAATACCATATTTAAATGTCTACAAATGCCCCCTTTTATTCTAGTATTACAATGCAATGAAAATACTAGAGTAAAAGGATAAAGATATACCTAAATGTGTACAACACAATTTGTTTTTGGGTGAAGGATCCAAATTTGCAAGCTACTCCAAACAAAATCTAAAATGAGAATGTAGTAGTCAATGTCCACAAAATGAAGATTGAAATATAAACTATAATTGAAAATTGTAATTTGAAAGAGCAAGGAAGTAGTACACATGTATGTGAGTAAATTATGTTTCCCTATAACTTTTTGAAGATTATGCCTCCTTGTTAAAGCATTGAAGAATTATGTTTCCTTACTGAAGCACATGGAGAACATGATGAAATTGAGGGTGATCAATCTAAAATTTTAAATTTGACTAAGGTTAAAAATTCCCCCAACCCATATGTTACTAATTTATCACTAATTGTAACACCAAGATGATAAGGGGACCTTTTGAAATGTTCAAGATGTTATGTAATGACCATCGGGTTCCAATACTATCATACCTTTTTTAACCTAGGACATTTGCACAAGGGCACAACCCTTTATAATTGAAATCCCTCTCTCTTATAGGTGTTGATGATAATGGCATGAGGTCCATGTGGTTGGATTCATCTCTCCCCATGCATGATTTTATAAATTCTTCTAGCTCAAAACCATCATCCCATGTGATTGTAGTGTTGAGGCAATTCAATGATAATGGAAAAGCAAAGGAGACACATAAAATTAATCTTGATCAAAGAGATTAGAGTGAGAAAATAATTCCCTCAACTTAGAATCAAATATTGACTACCATAGCTACAACCTTGTAAGCTTCAAAAGAGATCCATATGATTGAAATTTTGGACAAGGAGATTGAATGCACAGTCAATTGTTTTAAAGAGTGTGCCTTAAGTTAAAAATTCTTAAGGTCTTTACCCAACCTGGGTGATTTACAAGTTTGGTTAGGCAAAATTTGGGGCATACAATCTATGAAATAGGTAATCCTTCTTCCTAATGGATTTTTCCAAGTAATTTTTGATTCCACCAATCAGAGGGATGAATAAATCAAAAATGGCCCATGGGTCATGGGTAGAGTTGACTTGTATATGAGGCCATGAGATGAAGGATTTAATGTGAAAATGAAGGAATTAACACTTATTACAGTCTAGATTCAATTATTCAATTTAGGAACATAATATTGGTTTAAAGATATCTTCAAATAAGTGAGACTCCAACTTGGAGAATTTATCTGCATGGCAAAGGCAACCGAAATAAGACACATGGTTTTTTATGCAATAATTTGTGTAAAATTTGTTCTATCTAAGCCATTACCCCTAAAAATTAAATTCCAATATAAAAAGAGATAATGGATTCAAGACTTGGATTATGAAAACATTCCCTTCAGGTGCATAAATTATCATGTCCATGGGCACATTTCCATAAATTTCCAAAACAAAAGCCAATTAGATCAAGAGAAAATTGTGGAATATTTCATATAACCTAAGAAGAAACAAAGGGCACAAATGTAAAATCAAAAACTTTAGAATCAAAAGGAAGCAAAATCTCAAAATAGGTTCACTAGCCTCCAAGAAGAGGAATTAGTTGAAAATGTTGTTGATACAATAGCTGAGGAATTGATCAAAGAGACCTATCTTTACCATCAAAATAATTCACATGATAATTTTGACCTTGAATCTGTCAAGGTAGAGTTAAAAATAATGAGATTGCAGAGGAATAAGATCATGAAAAGACCTATGAAGAGATTACAAATTTAGAGAACATTTCTCTTGATTAGCTTAAGGAACTTCTAGATCAAAACAAAAGATTATAAAGTTAAAAATTAGCCATAAAATCACCTCAAGTGGGAAAAATTAATCCTAGTAGACTATCAATCTCCATCTAAAATAACTTGAAAGCTCAAATCAATATAGGAATGAGAAACTAAAATTAGAACTCTCAAATGCTCCCCAAATCAACTAATCGAAAAATAGACAGAAAATCATCTTCTTCTTGAATAGAATTTTCAAGCAAGCATAAAACAAGGAAAAAAAATAGTCAATTCAGGTGGGAAAGGATAAGATCATCACCCATTGTACTATTAGGAAAAAAATTAGTGTATCTTAGGGCTCTAGTATTTGTAATTATTTAAATTATCTCTTGTATTGCTATTTTTTGCCTTTCATTTAAAGGCTTCAATTGGTTCTGACTTTTTCAAATTTTTTGTATTCACAATTTTATAATAGAATGACAACAACCTTTTATTTTATTGATAAAAAATCACCAAGATGATAAGGTGGGAACCACATAATGGCTTTGATATGGATAATTCTATGGTCATTGAGCATTGTCAAACCTCGACATACATTGCCTAAGATTTTAAAGGGACTTATATATTCAAGTTTACTCCATACTCAAAAATAATTGATAAATAACTGCAAAGATGAAAATGTGTAAATGTGCATGAATTAACATCATGCCTCATTGAATTTGGGCCAACTAAAATCTATCATAATGGTCATGAACTAGAACCATGTCCAATTGAAATCTAAAATAGTGTATACATGCATGAACCAACATCATGCCCAACAAAATCTACAATAATGTGTATGTGCATGAACTAACATAATTCCTAATTTAATGTCATGTAAAATGTAGTATAGATGCCTTGTATGTTAGATTGATCCAAAATATCTAAATATCCAAGATTTCATTAAAACTCTAAGAGTAGTTGAGAGCAAAATTGCCATAATGCAAATTGTATCAAATACATCAAAATCTTCATTCATTGATTATCTAAAAAGTACAAAGGAAGTACATTATATAGTAAGAGATTAGGTCACCAAAAATATAATGACTCAACTCACTATTAGAAAATGCATTAAGTTTATTTTACTCTAATGACCTTAACAACCCTAAGCAAGCTAACTAACAACCATGTAGGTAAAACAACAAGCGGGAAAAATCCTAAACCAACACCCTGCTAAAGCATAGGTTAAGTGGGTAGAATAAATTGGGTCTCAGTAATGAGGACTGATGAGGTATCCAAGCACAATGAAACTCCAATAAATTAGAGAAAAGGAGAAAACCATAGGAAATAAATATTTTCTCCAAAAGAGAGCAAAAAATAGAAAATGGATAAAAACCCCCACTAAAGTTTACAACTACATGTAGCCATCATGTATCCTACAATAGAGCTCCCAAGGGTGATTGTGGATCAGAAGTAGATGTAATGAAAAATGGATCACCCTATAACAATGAATGTTTTTGATAAGTGTTCATGCAAGGTAGGAGGGAAAATACTATATGAAATGATGGTGTAATGAGAGCAGAGGTTAAGGACTATGGAATGCCCTGTAACTGTGGAATAGACTACCCAATATCTGATATGTCTTGGATCACTATACATGTTCCTCGTAGTGTCTGAAGTGGGCTAGAGGTAGGTTGATCAGGAAATAACTCCTCAATATCTAGTAGGTGATAAAGAGATGGTGGAAGTGTGTTCCCATCACTATTGTATACATCTATGTTTGAAGAAGAGTCATCAATATCATAGGTTTGTTGAGGCTAAAAAATGTCATCAATTTTAGGGGAGTCCAAAAAAAAGAATCAGAATGAGAGTTAGGAGTAAAGTGTGAGAAGTTATATAGTTGAGTTTGATGATCAACAATTCCCATAACCAATATAGTATCATTGTGCAACTCTCTAACATACACTTAATCTAGAGAGAACTCAATTCGCATGTTTGGACTAAGGCAAGTGATCTGGTAAACTGATAGGAGATTAGTTGAAAGTAAGGGAATGCTTAGAAAATTATTGAATGTTTCACTAGTGACATCAACATAACCTCTTTCAATAACCTTTTTATAAGTTTCAATACCCATTTGTATAGATGACATGTCACATGGTTCTAGGTAACTAAACTCTATCTATGAAGGGGCCATGTGGTGTGAAGCACTAGAGTTAATAACTCATGTAGGAGTTGGAGGTACAACTAAAACTAGGCCCTTTCCCTTTACTCTCCCCTTACCATTATATTTTATATTTTCTTTACTATTATCATTTGACGTAGAGGATTCATGGTTGATAGATTCTAATTGAAAGAACCAGGGACACTAATATTATGCTTCTCGAGCATCTTAGTCAGTTGGTCAATCTGCATCTTTAAATATTTGCTTTCATCATGCTTTCTTGAGGAAAACTCACATTTGATCTTATCTTTCTTAGGTTTAATATTGGAATAAGAGGTCTCATTGTTTGATTTGTATGTGGGAAGATTTACATCCTTCTCTTGATTCTTTTTTCTAATTTTTCTCTCTATTGTTTGAATCCTTTTTTTCTTATCAAAAATTGTATGAGATTGCGAGGACTTCACTGTGTCCATCCATATCATCTTATATTTCTCTTAAATCAAGTTAGAAACAAAGGTATATAAAGAAGGCATATTCCATGTGGCTATAAGAGAACTTTTTTGGGTATGGAAGGTGGACACAACATAGAATAATTTGGACCCAATTTGGAGAGTATAGACAAAACAAGTTGATAATATTTCTTATCTATTACACATTCTTTTAACTGTAACCTTAGAGATCTAAACTTGGTGAAAAAATCTTGTAGGGTGTCAAAATCACTCAGGATCAAAATAATGAGCTCATTCTCCAACTTATGGCCTCTCATCACAACCTAATTCCCAAAGAGCTTTTCCAGTGTGGTCCATACTTCATTAGGTGTTATAGTAGATTTTATGCAAAAGTGTAGATCAAGAGAGATAAAAAGAGACAATAATCCATGGACTTTATCTCAATGGTTAAACAATTTAATTTTATCTACTTCTATTCTAGGTTTAGTCTCTTTATCCACTATAAGTCCATGAAAATCCTTGGATTGAAAAATGATTTCCATAATAGATTTTCATTCATGATAATTAAATGGTGTGAGAGGAATTAATGAACTTGCATCCATAGTGTAAAAAATATGGTATTACAGATAGTAAAGAATAAATGTAGAAAATAAAAATTACAGAGCACTAGACATTACCCCTTTATAACTATTAGAGTAGCCCCCATTAAAGTTAAAAATATAAGCATGTTCATATAGATGTCAGGCACATCTAAAATGCACCTTGAGTGATTAGATGATAAGTACAAGGAACTGGAGGGATATCGATCTCAACTGATATTACATCCATAAGAGTAAAATAGTTGGTATTAAGAGACTTGTAATGGGCCTAAGATGACCACCAATGCATAGATCATGAAAAAATAAACACTTTTGAAAAAGATGACACTCAAACCTGAGCTACTAATTAAAAGATATGCATGTTTGAAAATCTTACTCATATAAAGGGCAGAAATAATGGTGGAAAATTTTAAATCAACTTCCTAAGAGAATTTTTTTGAATCAACTTCCCCAAGAAAAAATTTAAGCCTCCTTGAAGAAAAATTTAAGCATTTTCAGGTTAGAAGTGACTAGGGTATTAACTCCTATATGACCAAACATGCTCAAGTGGGTCAAAGACTGATGGGTGCTTCAATAGTTGTCAGGTTCCAATGGGTGCTCAAACATTATCCAAAGTTTGACATATGTTTGGACAACATGAAATGTCTTTCAAAGGGCTTGCCAATGGGACTTTGCTCGAAGGGTGGTTGGATCTTGAGAGGCTTATTAGCAGGAGGTCTATGTTCTGAAATAGGTGCACGTAAGGATGTTGGTTTCTGATAGGGAAACACGTAGGAATCAGGTCCTGATAGGGTTATAGACAAGGGCATCATGTTTTTTTGAGGGTATAGTTAGAGGTGTTAGAGTTTGGTGTGTTTATAGATAGGGGCAAAAGTCCATCAAGGCTATAATATCTGCATGGACATGTTTTTTCATTACCAAAAGTTTGACCAAGTCCAAAAACCACCAAAACTACCTGCAAGGGTTGAAAACTCTATTAAAATAGGAAAACCCTCCAAAAATTCAATTTCTATATGACACCTCAAAAAACTACCATATACCTACTTGAAAACTCAAAAAACCAAAAAAACTATAAATTATTTCCTAATTTGAGAAACCAATTGTAAAAACATGCACAAAACCACCAAAAAAGTGGTGAAACCCTCTAAAAATAGTTGAAAATAACTATCACAAATATAAGTCTTGTTTATAGCTAATTTTAGGTTTTTATGCCTTCCAAATCTAATGGCTCTATTTGTTTTGAAATTGGATACTTTAGTTGTATTGTTTGTATATATTTTCATGAAACCCCACCAAACCTTTGAAAATGCCAAAAAAAAAAAACAAGAATGCATGCAAAAAAGAACTCATTGAGGACTTCAAAAATGACAAAACAACCATCAAATCAGATCTCTAATACCATGTTGGATTGCTTCAAGATATTTGAATGTGTAAGTTTGCATAAAAACCCTAGGAATAGGTGAGACTAATATTTCCACAATGCAAGTTGCATCAAATACATCAAAATATTCATTCATTGATTATCCAAAATTACAAAAGAGGTACATTATATAGTGAGAGATAAGGTCACCAAAAAGATAATGAATCAACTCACTATTAAAAAATACATTAAGTGTATTTTCCCCTAATGACCTTAACAAACCTACGCAAGGTTAATAATCATGTAGGCTAAACCATAAGTGGGAAAAATACTACACCAACATTACACATGCCCCAAAATGTATCTAAATCTATATCAATCTTAAATATGTCACTCATGGAGTGTAAAATGAAGTATATACACCTTGAATATGCCCCTAATATGTCTAAAAATTGAAAATAAATGTCCCAATATGATATTTGAATTATATTTGAACTCTAAAATATGTATAATATACTCAAATATTCTCATGGAGGGTTTATTATTTATTTAAAAGCTAATTAATATGCCCCACCTTTGAGGTGAGAGATGGATCCTACAAGTTTCTCATCTCAAAAAAGAAGTGAATTGTATCATGTCATGTATGAAGATAATATCATGTAAAATCATGTCAACAAGTGGAGAGTATGTCATCATAGTAATGAATAACATCAAGACATGTATGTATCATGTGGAATGTCAATGAATATAAGTGATATGTCAAGATAGATGTATCTATGAAGCATGTAGTAGTGATTCTCACTAAATATGATTATGCAGTAATGAAGTGCATGATAGAAATCATGTTACAACACATAAAGGGGAGGTGAGTGATATGGATCACAATACTTGAAAACATAGCAATCGCACAAGATTAACAAGTTAAACACACAATTAAATACAATAATATAGAATGTCACACATAAGGCCAAGGGACGGTAAATAAGGGACATATATATGTCGCTAGCAAGCAAGGATAAGGAACCATAAATAAAGGGCATGAATGCCATAAAAAATAAGGCTAAAGAGCCACAAAAATGCTAATGGGCTACAACTAATATAAAATAATAAATATCCTATGATGCAAAGGTAACAAATTAATGAATCATAAAACAAGTAAAAATTAGTCTACATTATCCATATATGTCAATGTCAAATAATAGTAAAGTAGCATATCCATGTAGAATTGTGTTAGAAATGATTAAGTAGCAAGGGATGTGTAATCAATCTATGAATCTCAACATGGTAAAATTTCATAGAAAGATAAAACTTGTGATAATGTAACATGTGGAAGTATATTCCCCCAACATTGACATGACCTCTAGGTATAGGAAATGTCAAACATTTACAAGTCCATGTATGATATGTATGTTCTAGATCACATATATACCTCATGAAATGCATGTGTGTATGAAAAAGGATATTCTACCTACCAAACATGTGATAAATAACATATGAAGATAATGTAATCTATCAGTTCATGTCATGCTTAGGTCCTAATTTTTTGGTTTTTTAATCATTTGAATTTTTATATTTTTTTTCCCCGCTTCAATTTTTTTATGTTTATTTTTTTTTAATATGTGCAAAGATGCTAGCTAATTATCCCATCAATGGGATATTCATGGGAGTTATTTGTATCATATGGTGCAATAGTTATCTTTTGCAAACAAAAAGTAATTGATGTAGGTGTATCAAAATCTAAAAAAGAATCAGGTGTTTTAATGTAACCATCACCATCACTACTCATAGAAACTTGTGTATGATGAGTATCTCTAGAAGTCCTATGACTCTTTGGAGTCCAATATATAGTAGGAGAATGAATATGTGCCTATGTTCATTATGGAACACATTGAACTATCCACATGACTAACTTATTATCTCTTATAGCAAATAAAGGCCTATAGGAATCTTGAATAGCTCTCTGATGTGATAACTATTGTGAAATTGGATGCCTAGGAGAATCAACTAGTCTCCTTAGAACTAAATGCACAGATATATATTAGATGGGTAAAATAACTACCTTTGAATAATGGTCCTAAGTAGGGGTAGTAACCACATCTATATAATTATATTCAATAAGAGTGATAGCCAATTATGATCGTAAAGGGGATGGAGGAGGAGATACACTAGATAAATAGGTTACTCATGTCGAATGCTTGAAATTATAACTACCATGTTACAATGTATATTTTTAACACATTGATGTAATGTAAATGGTACTGCAAAGAGGTTATCGATCATGAAAGAACCCATTACTTGATTTAATAAAGAATAAATTAACCACTATGGTGGGGTCTACCTTAGGAGCTAGCACAATATATTTGAGGGTACCTATGTATGCCCATTAGACCCTTTGAACACTATTATAGTATATTGTATATCCTTTTATGTATATCTAAGATAGTTGAGAAGTGTCACAATGTAAATAATTTTGATTGAACCATTATAAACCACAACAATGTATAGGGTGCTCATTGATGTGATCTTGTATGAATAATGCATAGAAATATGAGTTATCATTAATAGTCTCACTATCATCGAATGTAATCATAGGTTGTTGTGGTGATCTACTCATAATTTTGCCATTAATCTTGTTTATTAGATAACTATATGTCTTAAGAGGAGGATACACATGGTATGTATTATTTAATTCAAAAGTATCCTTAGTTTCTATTTCCTTGTGATTTGTAAATGGGTAATTAAATATTTTAAACTTATAGTTACCATTTAATTATGGTTCAGAGTCTTCTCAGGGTGTGCTCAATTCAGTATTGTTTTTATCAATAATACCTTTTATTTTTTGTCTTAATTTGAAGAATTTGTTTGTAAAATTTCCAACACATTGGTGATAATCACAATAATCATTGTGATCATGTCCACTAGGCAAAGGTTTGCTTATATCAACCACTAGTGGTGGAGATAGAGAAAATAAGACACTCAAGTAACCTTTTTAGCAATTTTTGAGAAGGTTGAGGTAAGCATGAAAAATGTATCTTCTATGGGTAAGGTAATATGAATCAGAGCTATTGAGGAGAATTCATCATAACCATCAATACCTAGTTCTCTATCCAAACTAGACACATGCACAACTCTTTGTTTGGTTTACAAAATTCTATCTCCATGAAATGATATTCCTCTTTGGTTTTTGGGATTAGTAACCTTATTTTAAATATAATTTTCCCTTGAGATTATTAGATACACTTCTCTAATTCAAAGATATTTATCATAACTCTAGCATTCACTCCTGGCTAAATTCATAAGATTGATCTTACTATTCCATGTATGTCTCTCACTAGCTCTTGGATCTAAGGACAAAACTTTGTTCTATGCTATACAAACTCAATCATTTATCATGGATAGTATTAAAATGTCATTTCAAATCTATTATGTTCCCATTTAAATATTCAAACTTACTTTAACACTGATTCTCACCTTCCAAGCGCACAATGGCATCATAGGCTTGTAGCCCTTATTTACTGGTTTAATGCTTGTACAAACTTAATAAGTTTTATCAATCCAACTTGAATTAATATATGAGGACCCAATATGCCTCTTTAACTACCCAAGAATTTTTAGGACTTATTTCATTTGTTTTCACCACTTATTAAACTTATTTCCTTCCATTTACCCCTTTTTAGGCCTAATTTAGCCCTGTTGCAACACAATTAGTATTATCCAGACATGTGTGATCCATACCAACTAAAAACTAATATAATCCTTGAGGAAACATTTAAATTTACCTTATCAAAATTTTAACAATATTTTGATGGTGGAAACTCTTGTTTCAAGCAAAATTCTAAACTAGGGTTTCTAAGACTACCCATAGACCCGAGACCCTATAAATCTCCATTTCTTGAGTTGTGAAGTGTTTCAAAATTATTAAAGACCATTCTCAAGTCTATCCACATCCAATAAACTTATATAAATGGATTATAAAAATTCCCCAACCTTGTGTAAGCTTATATTGATCAATGTGCAGGAAACTATGTACACTTGAATGACTGTGACAGGGTTTATAAATTTTGCTCACTATCTCAGAAGTGTCCAGGGTTCAATAGGATTTGATTAATGTCTCATCCAATTTTACCATAAATCAAATGCATATTTTTATCAATATACATACACTCCCTCAATAACAAACATCTTCATTAAGGATTGATTGTGTCAACCAATATACACCTATGCAAAATAAGGTTATGAAATAATTCTCTTTTTTTAAGTTTTCACTTATTGGAACTAGTCTCTTCCCATCATCAAATATTAAAACACAGGTTCATTTTTTACAACCATATTCCACCTTCCATTGGCTATATAACTCCTCTTTAAGCATTGATAGTATAAACAAGACAATGACCAAGCAAACAAGGGTCTGTGTACTCAAAGCAAGGTATACACTTACACACTTGAAACCAAATATTTTTTCTCCTTATATACATGATTATACCTTATTTTTACTTCTATCCACACCAAGAAAAAATTAATAGGATAACCATTTCATTATTCAAAGTGTGTGCATCCTTCACAATCCTCTTAAATAGGGGTCTCAATGACTATCATGGCAGAGTCTGAATGTAGTAACATCTTTACTATATTCTTATAACAAGTGAATTGGAATCTTCACTTGGTTTGGTATTCAAACAAAAATGTTAAAACAAATACCTTCCCTTATCCGTTGTTTCAACAAATCATTAAACTTTATCTGTAGGCCCAAGTGTTTACCTTCACCTCCTGACTGTGACAATAGTCCTTAGGTTCTATATGGATATAGTGAGTTGTTTCCCTAAGTTCCACCATTTGTATATGAGTTTACCACCTCAAAAGGTCGGTGCCATTACAACATACACAAAGATACGTGTCATAAAGAGTTGCATCTTACTAATCTATAGAGAAAGATTCAATACCTTCTTTTCAAGGTTGTAACCTATAACCACTCCTTGATTATTATCATCCACTAAATAACTAGCTACAACTTTACTAGATATCTTCAATAATGGGGTCTTAATGATCTTACAGAGACAACATAAGATTCAAACTCATCTAATACTTATTAAAGAATGCAGACACACCAAATTCTTTACATTCTCATTCATAGGAATATCAAAATCATGACATAATTGATCTAATACAAAATTTTATCATCTTCTTTGAGGATTTCCATACAAATTGTCATTCTTAGACTCTCCTCTCTCTTCTTGGAGAGCACACATCTCTTCCAACACCATCTAACTACTAATGACCTTCCTTTTTTCCATTTTCAATGTAGGATCTTGGTAGTTACATCAACTTCTTGTTTTCACAACTAACTCCCATGTATAAGGGTAATCTTGCCTTTTCTCAAAATGACCTTTTTAATGTACTAACATGAAATGTATTTAAAATCTATACTCATGACTTAAATGGACCCCTAAACTAACTTTTATCTCTTAACACTTCAAACACACTAAATGTCCCTCTTAGACTCTATTACAATATTTGAATTTTTAAATCCCTATTTTGGAGGGAAAACATCTATAAGTAACTCAACACATCCTAAGGGAATCAAAGAGCTTATAAGACCACAATTTGACCTTAAAAGGTCCTTCAAACACTTTGACACTCTAATATTGACTCACTTGACTAGTTATTGACAAAACACCAAAACTGGAGTCTTCTAGTTTGATGTTCTTGCATCATAATCCCCAGGAGGGAGAAAACTTGAGCCACTAATCTTTTTCCTTACCTTCTAATTTATCTTTTGAGGTTCTTTCATACTTTTTGGACTGTTGTTCTTCTTTTCTGGTTCTTTTTTCCTTGCCAAATTCTTAGATTTATTCTTTGTAGCTTTGTCTAGTCTTTGTGCCCATGCATCCTCCACCTTTATGAGGTATTCCAACTACTGTACTTCTTTGTTTGTTGCATGTTATATCTTTTCCAAGTCATTTTTCTCTCTATAATACTTAGCTACACTCAAACGCTGCCTATTCCTCTTGATTATGCTTCTTTGATAGCTTATTTCCCGATGAATCTTGCTTGTTTAGAGACTCTTTCTTCTTATTCACACTTTCATCTTTTCCCTTAAGCTCTATTATCTTCTCATGCATGTCAACCTCTATCCTTTGTTTTCCTATAATTTATTTTTATGCATCTTCTTCAAAATTCTTCACATTTTGATGCTCTTTCCTCTCAACTTGATCACTATGAAAGAGCAATTCCTTGTTCCTTTCACCCTCACCATAGTACAACATGACTTGACCAATATTTGGATATCCATATCCATGATTAGAAATTATAAACTCAGCATTAGCATGCCTAAATAAATAAATTTCCTTTTTCACTTGCTCATACTCCATGTGTTTACTTGTTTGCTTGCCTATTTGCACAACTTCTTCTGCTCCTCTTTACTACTCCTTATCTATCCTTTCCTTGACCTTTTCCTAATGTAAGTCATCTATTTTCAGCCCCTTTGATGGAATAAAAATCTCCTCCAACATTTTTAACTCTTCTTGGAACTTTTGTGCATCTACTTCTTCCAAATCCTCATCAAACTCTGACTCACACTATTCTTCAATTGTTTGGGCATCTTGTTATTTATCTTATCCTTGGACTCCCTAATGTTTTATATTTATGTCAACTTCCTTTGGATACATAACATGATTTTCATGCACTCTTTGAGGTGCTTCACTTCCATCTTGTTTTGCTACACATTCATCAATGCAATGGTTTCTATGTACAAAAGATATTCCTCTTTGAAATCAAATGCAAACATATCATCATAAACAACATCTGAAAACAAATCTTGCATGCACTTATCTTCCTTTATGCATTGATTTTCTTGCATACATGGTTGTACCTTCATCTCACTTATTTTATTTTCATGCACCAGCTTTCTTAATTATTTTGTAGGCTTATCATCTTCATCTACCTTCATGTTTCCTTGGAGTATACTTGTATCATGGTCTTCTTGTGCTCTTTCCATGTCCTTTATCACCCACTTTCTGCCTTGCATCTTCTTGGGCTGCCACTTGGTTATCTTTGATCTCTTTCATGCTTCAATACTTTGTCCTCTACCATGCCAACTTGGTATACTTTGATATTTGTGCTTTGATTCCACATTTGTACTTGTTTTCTACCTATACTCTTGCTTTGTTTGATCTCTTGTTTGAGGTTTATCTCCTTCTCATCACCTATTTGTTTAATCCATTTATGCCACACATATTCATGCCCTTGTGTTATCCACGAGGGCTAAAATCTATCATTCTTCTCAATCTTCATATTAGCTTTGCCTTCTTCATATATACAATTAAATTCAACATTCAAACACTCATTTACCTTCAATGACAACTGTTGCAGGCACTTCTCTTCTTCCATCTCTTCATGAACGACCTTCAAGTCTTCTTGGGTGACCTTATTAACCTCTTGGTGCACAATATCCTTTATTTAAGTTGTTATGGATGGAAATGCACCATAGAACTCCTCTTTTTCTTCTTCTTCATCTTGTGGAATGCTTTCAATCTTCAACACTTTTTCTTCTTCAAGAGGTTCTTTCTCTTTGTCATCTTCTTACCACTTGATGGGTATCATTCTTGTCC